>BSBM01001120.1:5009798-6217096 GCA_027924585.1 Larix kaempferi
CATCCAGATTTATCCTCATTTATCCAGATTATAGTTAGTTACCATTTATTTATGTCATCAATATTTGTTCCTAATTTTCATAAGGTTCCAAATAAAATCAAAGGATGGTCTGATATATTCATAATGCAGCTTTAAAGTCTGCAATTCAGGAATTCATTGGAATTGACATGTTTGCAATTACTAATTAAGTGATGTAGTTCTCTCTGATAGCCATCTTAGTAGAGCATGGAATGAATTTTTAAATAAGATATATATTGTTCGATATCAGATGTTATGTATCATATGTTATTTATTTTTAGTCTTAGAGCCTAACATACATTCCAAACCTTCTCTTTATTTATTATTGAAGTTTTAATACGGACAATTTCCTCTCTTGACCTGTCATTTGCTAACAAGTATCTGCGGGAAGAAATGGTGAATTGACAGCAATATGAGCAAGATGACAGGCCAAGAGAGGAAATTGTTGGATCTGAAGTACATAAAATAGAGTCCATCCATATTTATCATAATATACAACCCCAATCCATGCTTTCCCATACTGAAATATTGGCATCTGAGGATGATCAAGTAGATCTTATTGATCCATCACCAAATGCTGTTGAAATTTGTTCTGAAAATTTACTTCCTATTGTCAAGGGAGAATATGCATTTTCTCAACAACCAAATGTTCAAAATTGTTCTGAAAATTTATTGCCTGTCAAGTAGGTAAATGCATTTTCTCAACTATCAAATGTTCAAAATTGTTCCAAAAATTTACTGCTTTTTGAGGAGGGAGAAGATACATTTTCTCAACTACCAAATGTTCAACATTGTTCTGAAACTTTACTTCATGTTGAGGAGGAAGAAGTTGTACTTTCTCAACTACCAAATGTTCAAAATTGTTTTGAAACTTTAGTTCCTACTAATGATGGAGAAAATACATTATCTCAACTACTGGGCATAAATGATGGTGTTCATCATTCCTCAGGTGATGTTCTTTCACCATACCATTTAGAAAACAAAGGGTGGCATATAGAAAATAAATTTTCATTGGACAATTTCATAAATCAACCATATAGAATAGGTAGTGAGATTACTTCATAAGAGATGGAAAAGAAGATATGCAACATGCAACTCAATGGAGTCGCCTCCTACTCTTCTTTGTGGTGTATGTGGCCTTGCCATCCATTACCGTTGTTATGAGCAAGCACCTACTAGCCTTTGGACTGCCTCTGGATGGAAATTTTGTGGTTGTTTTCAAGATGGTTTTGTACTAGGCTAAGGCATCCTTTGGGGAACACCACAAGGCTCTGGTTAGATCAATATTTTTTTTCCCAACAAAGGCCTGACTCCATATTATGATGATTGGGTCAACAAGGACTTTCATATATGAATGGGAATCGATCTTCTCTATTATTCTCCATGAACCTTTTTAGTAGCTTCCTTCTGCAAGAGTGAAACGATGGGAGCAATGGTGTTCCGACTTGTTCATCCTTGATTACTGTACACACACACACACACACACACATATTTGTTTTAGTTAACTAAACTTTATAATCATGTTTGGATTTTCTTGATATAGATAGGAGGGGTTTATTTCGTATCATCGCCTTGACAATGTCTGTGTCAAGAGAAGCCTTTGTCATAGGATTTTACCTGTTGTAGTGGTCATAGTTTTGTAAGATCTCATTTTTAGAAAATAAACCCACATTTTATTGGAAAAGTCATCGACAAACAACAAAAAGTACCTTGCACCAACCATTTAATTTGTTCTCATAGGACTGTAGATATCACTATGGAGAAGATATATCATTGTAGGCATGCTTCATAGGCTTCTTCCTTCTTCTTATGGATATCTGGCATTCCAACCACCATTCTAACTTTTGTCAATGAGCATTGTATAACCCTTGCTCCTTAATACCAAATGCAATCTTTTTATTGCTTCTTTTAGCCATAATAAAGCATCTTTATTTTCAAAATATCACATCTAAAAGTGGATTATGCTTTGCAAAGAGGGGAAATGCAGAAAAATAAGAAAACTTTTTGAGACCACATGTCGGTGTTTAAAGGCGTTGACAAATATCACTCATGTATTTGATCAAGTAATCTGTATCTAAAAAATTATGGGAAAAGTTGGCCAAATAAACGTTACAATAATCCCTCTTTAACACCAAACACTTTGTTTGGCAAGCATCAAAACCTAAATAATGATAGTGTCTCCTGCTTCAATAATTGACCAGGAGGACAAGTTGATCCAAAATCTACATGACCTTGATTAAGAGCTTGTACAAGAAATAGAAGAAGCCTGAGATTTTTCCTATCAAAATCCTATGAATAAATTAGGGGAGAAGGAAGAGGTACTTGACACCTTGCAAAAATATGCTTCAATTATCCTCCAATACTACTTCTCTTACACAGTTAGCTACTCATGAATCCTTGATTTTGAGAAGAATACTAAAGGTATTACTGTCAAGCTTAAGCAATTGGGCTACATAGGTGGTGGAATTGGTAAGCATGGGCATGGTATTTTACTATATTGATCCTGAGATGAGACCAGCAAAAGTAGTCATTGGATATTTTGAGATTGCATCACTAGATGTGAGTCACTTCGTTACTTATACTAATAATAATAATAATTTGCAGGAACCATGTCCTACAACATATACTTCTACTATGGATTTGCAGGATGCATATCCTGCACCTTTTGATCAGACAAAACTATATACTGCACCATCAACATCTATGCCATATTGACATCCTAATCATAGTGATAGAAGACATTATTGATCTTCACCTAGGGATCAGCAGTCTTATTGCCAAAATTATTTCAAATCAATAGTTAAGAATCATATATGGAAGAATTTTGGATTGGCACCCCTATTAGGATTAATTGTGCACGGGTTGATGATTGGTCTGGGCAATATTTGAGCTCCTTGAGGACATCTTATGGATTGGTTTTGTCCATTATGCAACCATACTTTCCTATTCACTTTTTTTTGTATGATCGACTAACGATAGCAATGTCTTCTTGACAAGTTTTGATGGCATCCTACCCTTCTTGCTTCTTTTTTGCTCATGTGCATGCTTTATGACCAAAATATCATCTTGTCATAGGTGATGTTTAGAGTACTTGGTATTTGATCCCATTAGTGCATGGTTATTGTGCTTGATATGTTCTTATTGATTGTTACACTTTTACCCCAATAGCTTCTTCGTTGGGTCACTTTCACCTTAAACATGTTTTTTGCCATCATCTTAGTGTATGGTTATTGTGCTTGATATGTTGTCAATGATCGTTACACTTTTACCCGCAATAGCTTCTTCATTGGGTCACTTTCACCTTAAACATGTTTTTTTCCATCATCTTTGTCAAATCTTGGGCACTGTTATTAACAAAATTTTGAAATTAACTCCAAATTTCTTATTACTTGTGCATGATATTGTTTATGGAGACATTGTTTTCATTCCTAATTTTGAAGAGGCTCACGTGGAGTTTTTTGGATTCCTAGGATACTACAGTTTTGGAAATGGACTCTCAATTGAGAGTTTGTCTACACTTTGTCATGGTTAGAGCACGTCCACTTTATTAATCAATCACAACATTGAGCAATAACGTATATCATGTACAATTGTAGGTTCATGTGTGCTATGTGGACTCAATTTAATTTGATCCCGAGGGTTAAAAACTATTGCTAAGTGTTTCATACACCCCATAGAGGTTCAAATCTCCAAGAGACATGTTTTTCTCCTCTTGGTTTGTCTCCCTTTTAAAAAAGAGTCATTTCATGTAGGAGGAACTACCTACAAATCATGGGTGACTTTGGTAGAATAGATATCCCCATATGTGATATCTTAGTAAAAAGAATTTGAGTATATTATAAATCAATTATATTCTATTGTAATACTCCTAAAATGGATAAGAGCACATTTATTGTGATGATGATCAAAAGCATCTCGTAATATCAAAAGATGTCAATAATTGAAGCAATTAAAAAGTGGAGATCTTTTATCTACTTAACAATAATGTAAGAAATTATAGTTAGTTATGATTATGATAGTTAGACAACCTAGGGACTAAATGGAATGCTTATAATCTGTATATCCCTGCTACATATATTGTAATATTTATCTATTGACTTATTCTATACAATGTATACATGTTATGGCATAATCCTTCAAAGATGCGACGTAGCAACTATCATTACCATTCCTTAATGTACCAAATCCAAAGGCAACTTGGGAAAGATCAGGGGATTGTACAATGCAGGTTGGATAAGATTGTGTCAATACCCCCAGGTTACTTGTTGGTCATTTATGAGATGACCATAGATAGACTTCTCGAGTCTAAAGCTTTGATGGATCATATTCTATTGAGGAGGGGTCGCTATATATCACAAAATAAAAAGATGTAATCAATATGTTGGTCAAAGAACAAGCATGTCATGCTGGTTAAATGTGCTTGCACAAATGAGAGGATGTCAGGTGAAGTTTGGATATTGAGCGCCTTGCAGTTACTCGCCTATCAATCTAGAAAGGACATGAAAACACTTCTATCTCATTTGCAATTTAAAAAAAAATTATTAGGCATTCGTGGCATGCCATCTTACCTTTTTAGTGCAGACAAAATATTGTGGTCCTGTTTGTGGCATGTGTAGATTATGTAACATCCTCAATTACTGTAAATTTAGAAAATAATAAAAACTTGTATAGTTACTAAAAATATACAAAATTTTCTTTTCTAAATTAAGTATTCATAACTTTCATGTCTTTTCTTCATTTTAGAATATACATAATTGTTCCACACCACATAATTACGCTTATTCATACCTTCCTAAAGCATATATCTTTTACTTTTATAATTTATGACTTACTCTTTGTTTCTCAGCATATTTATATATACTCCTATTTTTCAACAACCAAAGCATTGACAAAATAAAAAATAAGATTTGATTGTTTCCTTGTCAAAGGCATAATGATAACAATACTTCATAATGAAAACAACACTTCTAAATAGAATTTCATATACACATATCAATATGACAATTTAGCACTTGTATTCCTATCATATAGTAACTAGGCATTATATATATATATATATATATATATATATATATATATATATCCGAATTTATATATATGTATGGCATCTACTTCCACAATAGTAGAGTTCTCTTTATTACCAGCATAGATCCATCTTAAAACCGTATCTATCAAGCACCGAGAGGGATCCAATTTCTTGAAGTGCATTTCTTTTTTTAAATTTAAACTCAAGAAATTTAATCTCTCTTGATTGATAGATCCGGGTTTAAGTTTTAATTTTTTATTTTATAAACGAACATCTATTTTTTAATTATTTTTCATTATATTTTATTTTATGAGCCAACGTGGATTTTTTTAAATACTTTCCATAATTTTTTATTTTTTTTATATTTGAATTAATGGTCGAGTAACAAAATAATACAAAGTAAACAAAAAAGAATAATACAAAGTAAAAAGTAATAAATATTATGTTGGCCATAAACAAAAAAAGAATAATACAAAATAAAAAGTAAATATGAGACTTAAACTAGAGACTTTAGAACTTAGGATTAGGTGGTAAATATTATGTCGGCCATAAACAAAAAAAAATAATATAAAGTAAAAAGTAAAAAGTAAATATGAGACTTAAACTAGAGACTTTAGAGCTTAGGATTAGATGATAAATATTATGTCAACCATAAACAAAAAAGAATAATACAAAGTAAAAAGTAAATATGAGACTTAAACTAGAGACTTTACTTTTTACTTTTAATACAAAGTAAAAAGTAAATATGAGACTTTACAGTGTTTGTCTAGTTTGGCCAATAACAAAATAATACAAAGTAAACAAAAAAGAATAATACAAAGTAAAAAGTAATAAATATTATGTCGGCCATAAACAAAAAAGAATAATACAAAGTAAAAAGTAAATATGAGACTTAAAATGGAGATTTTAGAGCTTAGGATTATGTGGCTTAGGTATTGCACTCAAGGAGCTATTCAAGGAGAGGTTTGCACCTCGGGAAATTTGATCCCTCTCGACGCTTGATAGAGCCTAGGATTTGGATCTAGACTAATTTTAATTACCTATAACAACTTCCAAAATACTCACACATAAACGGATTTTACCGAACTAGATTCCATCTATGTTATATGTTGATCTTTTCCCAGAAATATACACATATATACATATAATTTACTTAATTGCCCTTATGTAGAAAATTATAACTTAAAAAGAGTCCTTTCAAATGTTTCTAAGACATCGACGATTTGTCTAGAAAGAAGTCGTCGTCGCGGACTTCCGGCCAAATCGTCCTTCCGGTTGACATACGTTTCGTTACTTTTTCCCGACTCCCGCTCACCGGAAACGAGCTTTGTTTACGCCACCTTCTTGCATTGAATGCATGGCACCCACAGCCCATTCGAACCCATTGTACTTAGTCAACCTCTTTTTTTTCCCCTTGTTGGCTCCTCTACAATCGATACCGGCGGCTCAACTCCATCGACTGTTTGTGAAAGCTTATGATTTCGGCTTCGACTTCATAGCGGTAGCTCCTGATTTCGGCTTCTGTTTTTCATAGCAGTAGCTCCTCTGCAATTGATACCAGCAGAAGGGCGGGCAAGGTGCTCAACTCCATCGGCATCGGCAAGGTGATCCTCTACGTATTTACCAACAGCAGGGCAACGTGCGAGGACTCATAACCAATCTATAAGTATGATCTCCAACTATCCTCCTCCGCTTGTAAAATCTGTTAATTTCAGGTCAGATCTCTCAAAATTTGTTCATATGGATTGGCCTCCTTTGATCTCCGAATTTTTATGATATTATAATGGTCTCATAAGAAACATACAGAGAGCAAGGAAAGAATTACACATCTTCTTATTAACTATCAGACAATTATCCTGTAACTGGATTCATTGAAAACCACTCAACTGAAATTGCAAAACTTTTAAATTGATTACTTATAATTGAAAAAGGCCAAGAAACCTAAGCTCGTGTGACAGATTTTTCCTAAGAATCAAACTTTTCCAAAAAGCTTTTTTTTTTCTTTCATCTTTCTCTGAAAGATAGCTTTCAGTTGTAGACGAGGAGGCACAAGCTCCAAAATATGACAGATACCTGCTGAACACAGGACACAAATAATGGATTGAGACCTATAGGATTTTGAATTCAGCAAAATAGCTACAGTAGAGTCAACGGACTGAGAAGAGATGAACAAAATGAAATTCAGAATTTGAAGAATAGAGGATCGACCTCATCGGTAAGGTAATTTATTCTCTAGTGCTTCAATGTAAGAAATATTTAATTAATTCTCACAAGATTCAATCCGGTGCTGGAACATGATAGTGACTAGTGAGGCTCGCATATGCCATGCAAGCAAACTCAAAACATTACCTAACTAGTAAAACAAGGGCAAATAAGATGAAATTTTGTTTATGCATATTAATTTGAAATGGTATTGTTGTTAGCATTTGAATCTAGCCTACAGTTGGTTAATTCAAGAAACAATTTTGCATGGAGTGCCTCGATGGTCTTCCGGGCCAAATCGTCGATGTCTTAGACTACTCCTTTTAAAATAGCTTAAAACTATTATCTTATCTAAACATTAAAATTCGACTACCTGAACCCATGCTTCATAAACCAAATATTTTATATTCTGAAATTTAACAATGGTGCGATGGGTGGCAAGTCATAATTTCATTATCATGATAATAAAAATCTCTGAGCTATATAACCCAGAAAGCCAATCATTAAATATACTAAACTCTAAATTTATCCACATAGTCTGATCGTGATTATTTTTCCGATCTTATATTGCAAAGGTTCTTCCACATTCATTACATAGATCCGAACTAGTTTGATCGCTAACAGCTCTGCATGATCAAATAAATCTAATTATTTATTCCCAAATCCGATTCTAGGTAAATTCGTATTTATTGTGTAATTATTTAACTCCGGATAAGCCACAGAAACCGGTTATTAACCCAGAAGGACAGAAACCATTTCTTGATCTGTTAACTTCTTAATTTAGCTTTATACAAAGTATGAGCATATATTTAGTTTTCATGAAACATCATAATTATTTAATCTATGCGCGAACCTCCGAGATCGTATTGACCTGAGAGTTCCGAATATGTTATTTCTCTAATGAGGATTTCAATGCCTTAGACCCGCAGAACTTACTTCATTACGCCAAGGTTTAGTATGAAGTTAGTGAGATCAGATCTCTGACCATAATGAAGATATTCATATGATCACCGAATACTAAATAGTGGAATAAAAAAAAAGATTTACATTAAATATTCGAGTTTGAATAAATTTTACACAAGTCTGAGACATCTCTCTCGCTTATCAGAGATCAATCCTGACATACTTATGACAACAATTCAACTCGAAAATCCATATTGTGATAGCGATAAAACAAAATACTCGTATATTGTTTACAGGAACAGAGTATTGCTCATATTGTGTTTAGATAACAAAATTAAAAAAATAAAAATTTGCCAATACCATATTGAACAATTCCACGACGATTCCTTTCAATCAATTTATTACCCATGAGATACAACTGAAATCAATAATAATAAACAAACGATGATAATAACAAACTCTTTAACACTTAGCAATGTCGCCATGGCTTCCATCATAAACAAAATAATAAACAGAAATGAAGAGAAATATTTACATTTATAATTTCATCATATAACATCATACTTACTTGAAAACAGCGTAAAGGACAATTTGGAGAGTCAGCTCCTCTCAACCATAGAAGAGGGCAACTCATTTGTTTGTCCAGCTCCACCCCCAAGCTGGATCATCACCATGCACTAGAACGCAAGCAATTGCAGCACTTTGTAATGATGGACTTATGAAAAGAGAGGACACTCAACTCATTCCTGGCTGCACAACATGGCGTCCCATGTTATCTCAGTTCACTCTTATATAGTTTTGCCCAGGTCTTATGCCATCACAATCAAATCTCCAATCAATCCATAAATTCCTATGATTTAGGATCTTGTCTAGTTGTTGAGTTTTAGATTGGATTTGATTGGTAAAGAGATCTCTAGCTTGCTTACACATGTTCTCTTGTGCCATGGTGGTGTCCCCTCATGTAGTTGAACTCTCCAAATGCCATTTTTCTTTTACTATTAAAAAAAAAATTTGTTATGCAAAGCTTATCACTTTGAGTTTTTTTTTGAGTTTTAATAACTCTTTACGTAAAAATAATTGTCAAAATATTTAAAAAAATTAATAATAATGTTTTTTGAGTATCACGTATTATGAACAAAATTCAATCTCATTCTTTGGTTTTATGCAGCCATCTTACCTTTTTAGTGCAAACACAACACTATGATCTCATTTGTGGCATGTGCAGATTATGGACAAAATTCAATCTCATTTGCTCGTTTTATGCAAATAATTGTTTGGAGCTTCTATAAAGCATGCTCTTTATGGTCATCTTTTGGGTTCATTTAATTCCCATCATCCCTAGTCTTTGGCAATGCAATAGATGTTGTAATTAATATGATGGAAGCCCTTGTTTCTCTCTGTATTCACCCAAATAAAGCTACAAAGATATTTGTTGAGCTAACACGTACATGGAACTCAATGTGAGGAATAATAAAATTAAAAGTTAATCCTAGAAGTGTCCATTCTATATCCAATCATCATATGTTTTTCAAAGATGGTGAATTTGAAGTGTCAACTTTTCATTTAAAGTTCATTAAGTATAACTCACTAAATTCATACAATGTGTAAGCAACTAGCTTGCCAGTGCATGCATGGTTTATCAAATTCTTTTCAAGGAATTTATTAGGATATGGTATATTAAATTTGATTTAGAGATGTATATGTATATTTGTGATGTGATAATTCATGTAATTGTTTGTGTTATCATGAAAGGGTTTTTAATAGTTAGCTTGTCATTCCTTTCCCTATAAAAACTTGTAGCTAATTTCCTCAAGGTATAATGTCAGGTCTACACCAACTTGGTTTCAGTTCTTCTTTTCAGCCTTCTTTACCCTCCAACTCTCCAAGTTATCGACATATTATTACACTTTCTCGGAGCAATTGCTAGTTTATCGGTTTACCAAGATAATAAGATGATAATATACATCTCAATTTCAAAAGTACAATTCATAAGTCATCTACCAAATTCAACTAAGGCAAAGTAAAGTAATATTGTAATCAGTTTTTAGTCCATTTGCTTTGACTTTTCATTAATTTAAGGCAAAGTAAAGTAATATTGTAATCAGTTTTTACTTTTTAGTCAATTTGCTTTAACTTTTTATTAATTTATAGTTGGAAAAATTTCTCCAAAATTTATTAAAGTTTTTTAAAAATTATATATTAATTTGAATATCAAATTTAAACAAAAATAATTTTGATTTAATGATTGGTTAATATTTTTGATGTAATTATATTATATTGGAACGACTTCATGTTGAACGGCTTCGCTACAGATTAGGTCACGCCGAGCTTCACCCTGAACGGCTTCGGTCGGCTGCCGCATGCCTACGACTGCTCCCTAAGTGTGCAGGCTCGCTCCGTCACGCTGAGATCACAAAAATAGAGGTTCTGATATGGCTTTGACTGGCCGCTGCAAGCCTGCGGCTGCTCCCTGCGTTCAAGCAGAATGACGACCAACTTTCCCTCAACAGTACATTCGTCCACAGCCGAAGGTTCGATTCCGGTCTCGTTCTCCAATGGGGGAAATGCAGCCTGCGGCCAGCCTCCCTTGTTTGTTCAAGAAATACCTGGGCCATCCATTGCGGTGGTAGAAGAATCTCTGATTGAAGAAAGGAATTTTGCAGAGTCTGCTTTGGTTTGTCGCTTCAATGGGTTCTGGACTCGCCTGGTTTCTCTCCATAAGTGGATCCCGGAGGTATGGAAGCCCCTTGTTTCTGAGGAAATTTCTATTTACGCTTTTGCTCGGGGTTTTTTTGTTGTGGATTTCGATTCTCCTAAGGATAAATAGATCATTCTTGACTCTGTTCCATGGTTTTGGGCAAGTTCAGGGCTATTCATGAAACCCTAGAGCTCTCTTTTCAACCCAACTACTGACCAGATCTCATTTGCTCCAGTTTGGGTTTGGCTTCCAAATTTTCCCTTGCATCTCTGGAACTTGGTTTCGCTTAAAGCTATTGGCAATGAGTTGGGCTCCTTCTACGATCGCAGCCCAGAAACGAAGGATTACATCAAAACAACCTATGCTCGCATATGTGTGGAAATGGACTTTAACATTGGCTTCCGTCTGAGATACATTTGACCAACAAGGATTATGTGTGGGTGCAAAAGCTTGACTATGAAAATGTGATGTTTAGATGCAGATCTTGCTTCGCAACCGGACATATTGTAAAAGATTTCCCAAGAGCCTCTCAGATCCCCAAATCCAAAAAGCTTCATCGAAAATCCACTTGGTGGGAAGGAGCAAACTCCAAGCATTATACAGTAAGCAAAAATGAAGATCTATCCGAAGAGGCCCCATCACAAGCTAAAACAGAGGACACTCTTGAAGAACAAAGGATCCCCGCCAACAACAAAGACCCACCTGTAGCTCCACGAGTTAGTGTTATCCAAGCCCCTCAGTATGCACCCGAAAATGCAACACCCATTCCTAAAGCCTTTGTCAAGCCATTAGATTGGATCAAAGTCGACAAAAAGAAAAGAGGAGCTTCACCCTCTTTGAAGCCAAACGAAAGTTTAACTTCTCCAAGAAAAACAAGAAGCCAACAAACTTCATATCGTTAATTCTTGGATTGTATCGAGTTGTATGAAAGAAGTAGGACACCAGCAATTTTGGTCTTGCTAGTAGCGAATGTAGCCCAACTTTTTCTTGGGCAGTAGGTTAGAAGATTCACTCTCCATAGAATAGCAAAGTATCATGATAAGTTAAGACTCGCTATAGATGATCAAGGAGTCATGGACGTAGTCTTCTTTTGGGATCAGTTTATCTTCAAAACAATGTAATCTTTGATTTTCTTCTTCCTTTTTATATATAAAAGCTATTAACCGTTTTTGTTAAAAAAAAATATTTTGATGTAATTATTTTTATTTAATTTTATGTATTATTATTAGATATAAAAATTAATTTAAAATTAATAAAAATTGGAACAATATCCATATATCCTTTTCTTAATTACTTGTTTTAAATTTTTATTATGCAATAATAAATAATAACAATCGATTCTATAATAAATAATTTTATAAAATAAATTAATGATTTCAATGAAATTTATGCGGCTTGATCCAGCTGGTAACGCGCTTGACCCACTTTAATTTGTTTTGTCATTTAATCATGCTGGAATTTATTATATTAAAATATGTCTCCAATGAAATGGCCGATAAATTTATTCTAAATTTATTCCAAATTTATTCCCATTGCCTATTCTATGAATTACTCGGAAGGATTAAAAAGAAGGATTAAAGTTCACATCTAGAGATATTAGATTTAAAATGAAGGATTAAAGTTCACTATTGTTGTAAACTACAACGAAAATTACGATCTTTTTTTTTAAGCAAAGAAAAACATCATTCTATTACCGGTAGATCAAAATTACAGTCATTCTTTTTCCATCCATCAGAGTGCTTAAGTAGCCACCACTGAGATTACAAAACTGCTGCATATCTTCCTCCCATAACCAAAAAATAAGATCACCATTATGACAATCCAGAACATATCTACTGAAGCTAAACCCGTTACAACTAGAAGTCCAGAATCTACTACCCAACCTAGATAAAATAAGGCCGAAAGAGTAAGCCTTACCCGTCATCATAACAACATTACAAAAATAAATGATCAAAGCCAGTAGAACAAACATAACAAGTCCCCATATAAGTAAGCCGAGAGCAGGCATTCCAAAAAGGGAAATCATTAAAACAGACCAAGATACAGACCGCAGCATACTCCAGCAAAGTCCCTGAATCATACCAGAGGACCTCATAGGCCCAAAACCAGAGAGTAACTTCATAAAAAAACACAGGACACAGCTGACCCCATCCATCGAAACCAAAACACCTCAGCTGGTCGGTCTAGCTTCATCCTTAATGTTAATAACCGGCGGAGTAACCTCTACAGTAGCCTTTCCACAGAGGTTACTAACCTTCAGATTCTCCACCTTGCTCGGCTTAATTAAGTAGGAAATTCCCAGATCACCAGCAATAGTGTCCAACTTCATATGGATCCATTTGGATTCCTCAGCATGCTCTTTACACAGCTCTTCCAATTTCTTCATCCTCTCCGAACCTTCCAGAATGTCCACCCGAGTATCCAGGGTCTAGGATATAATAGTTTTAGTAACCCAGAGCGTAACCACCGCTCGATTATAGAGAGCCATACGACCCCTGGTTTTACCAGGGTCCTAGACCTAGTCGACCAACGCAACCGCTTCAGGAGGAAGCTCTTGTTCACCCACCATTCTCCATAAATTCCCTTGCAATTCCTCAAGCTCATTTTGTAAAGGTTCCGGGAATAGATGTCGAAAGAAAACAGCAGTCATGGCCACTCTCCACTGATCTCTACTCAGCCCGATCTGAGCTAAACCCTCCTAGTTCCAGTTACTCGATTCGCCCTGGCCATGACGACCCCTACGAGTAGGACGACCCCTCGGAGGCATACTCTTAACAACAGAAATAGCACAATCAGACCAACAAGAAAACAACAAAGGACTCAGCACAACGTAGACTTTCGCAGAATGGTAACAAAGATGAGGAATGTCGACCCTGTACGGAGGATTTAAAGGCCAGGCGCCACTAGCCACCATTAAATTCCTCATAATGATATAAGCTTTGTCATACTTCCCCTTGTCCTTGGGCGATGTCATGATCTTGTAACCCTGCTCCGTATCCTCAATTCTAAACATGGGAGATCTGAAACCAGTCTCCATCCCACACTTTTGTTCACTACTCATCATGGTTCTCATAAGCTAATAACTCATGTAAGGACAAGCCATTAGATTTCCAAAATGATTCCCATAAGGCCTCCAATTCCTTCTGCACATATGAATACCCCACCCAATATCCTCCATCCCATCACATTACTCCAGATGCCTGCTAGTGATATCATTCTTCCCATAAATGTCACTCTTCTCAATTTTCATGCATTCAATCTGACACGTGCTTATCCTCATGTCAAGCTTCTCACCATCCCATCCTTCATTGACGCAGCTGGCACCCTGGTTGGCGAGCACGTCAGCCAGACGGTTGGCACTATGTCTTACATGGTGGAAGGTGATCGAGGTCATCATTGGAATAATACTTTCCAAACATGTCATCCTCCACGCCAACCTCCATGTTGGTGCAAGTTTAGCCGCCCGACTCCCATTCAGCAACCTGGTGGCAATCTGAATCAGTATTTTGGAGTCC
This sequence comes from Larix kaempferi, assembly GCA_027924585.1. NCBI lineage: Eukaryota > Viridiplantae > Streptophyta > Pinopsida > Pinales > Pinaceae > Larix > Larix kaempferi. The sequence goes on from BSBM01001120.1 coordinate 5,024,161, forward strand.
CCCTCCACTCATATACATCTTATGCCATGTCTAACCGCCAGGCGTAACCCCTATAGCATCGCCTCACACTCTGCCACATTATTGGTTTCAACACCCGGGTGTCCATAGTAGCTATATTGAACATTTCCCTGGTCATCCTGTATGACACCCCCATATCCAGCATTTCCAGGATTACCCTTCGACACTCCATCGAAGTTAAGTTTAAGCCACCCAGGTAGAGGGGGAGACCAGGTCCCCAGACTTTCCATGGATGGTCGACGAGCCCGAATGTTGCCGATATAATTAGGTAACGTCCGAATTCCCCAGAGAGATAGGATACTGACTTCATTCATCGGTAAGTTAAGATCTTGCTCATTCCAAACAATTAATTGCAGAGTCTCAACAATTCCTCGTTGAATAAGATTCCATATGTCATTGCATTGCTGAAGTTTTCCTATAAAAATGCGCCTGTTCCTCTCTTTCCAAACTTCCCAAACAAGAAAACTAAGGAAAAGATCACAGATTATGTTAATAATTCTCCCCTGGAAAGGATCCTTCCTCCAACCCTTGATCATTTCCACAGGGTCTGCATGAATTCTATCCAACATTCAAAAGATCAAAGCTCCCTTATCCCATAATTCAGAAGCGAACCCACACTCATCAAGAAGATGACCAACCGTTTCCCCATGCTTCCCATAGAGGATGCAGTACGATGGTCCCTCAAAGCCCCGTTTCAAAATATTGTCCCAAGTAAAAAAAAAAATTCAACACCAGTCAGAGGTACAGGCTAATTTTGGGCCACGGCTTATTATCCCACAGGAGCTTCCACATTTTGTCATTAATAGGATTACCATGCCCACCTTGAAGATAATAGGCCTCCTTCATGGTGAACATACCCTTCGGTCGGTGTCCCCACCGCAGAAGGTCCAATCCTAACTGAGATTTAATCATACACTGTTGCAGGATTTCATTAATTTGTTTTCCAATCCCCTCTCCGTAATTTTCCATCCACCAATTTAAAGGTTTCCACACTCGAAACCCTTTATAATTAGTGTCCTCCATCCAATAATGAGCAATCGTCTGCCAATTGTGGTTTAGAGCAGGAGAATCAACAGGAATGTTATTTATCAAAGTTGACAGAGCTGGCTCTTGCTGCCAAGCATCATACCATAAATTGGTTGATGTTCCTTGCCTAACTTCCCAAAAATAGTGTTTTCTTATCAGATTCTGTCCATTCCTTGCCATTTTCCAAATCTGAGATCCCTGTTCCGGCCCGTCCATCCTAACCCAGTCTTGTTTTTCCATCTCTAAAGCATACTTCTTCCCCCAAAAACCATCCCACTAATCATTAGTATGATTGAGCCACCGCCACCAAATCTTGGCTCCACACACTAAATTCATCTTCTCCAGATCTCGAAGACCAAGCCCCCCTTCCTGTTTAGGTTTGCACAGAGTCTCCTAGTCCACCAGGGGCCATTTCCGATGCTCAGTATTGCCTCCCCAAAGAAAGGATCTTTGGATATCTTTGATCTCCTTAAGGACCGATTTCGGTGCCGATAAATAAAAAAAAAGATACAAAGGCAAAGATTGCAGGACACTTTTAATCAATATCACTCTACCTGGAAAGTTAAGAGCTCGGAAGGTCCAGTTAGAGAGTTTCTCACACATTTTACTTAACAAGTCTTCCCATGACACCTTCTTAAGAATTTTATCCGAGAACGGAGCACCTAAATATTTGGTTGGAAGGGAGCTCTATTGAAACCCAGAATCCTTACTATGTTCCTTTGAGTAGCAGGGGGAGTATTGAAGAAAAAAACCAACGATTTATCCATATTCAGGGTGAGCCCTGGCGCTTTTAAGAAGAGGTTTAAGGCCTTTTTTATTTGTCTGGCTTCCTGAATCGAGGAGTGGCCCATCAATAGAGTGTCGTCAACAAACTGTTGATGAGTGATAGCCTTTTCATACGCTGGAAATGTGACACCTTTGATTTTCTCCTGCTCAACCAAATGAGTAATAAGCCTGCCAAGACCCTTAGTCATAATCACAAAGAGAAAGGGTGATAGAGGATCCCCTTGGCGAATGCCCCGAGTTGGTTTAAAAACATCCGAAAGGTGCCCATTAATCAGAATAGAAAAGAACGCAGAGGAAGTCAAATTAGCAACCCATTTGATCCAAGTCTCACTGAATCCGAAGGATTCCATTATCTCTTTCATATAATTCCAGTTAAGTTTATCATATGCTTTAGATAGATCTAACTTCAGAAGCATCCCAGCCTTTTTAGTGCTCTTGAGGGAATGTAATACTTCCTGAGCAAGGATAATACCATCCAAGATCTGTCTTCCTTCAACAAATCCCGTCTGTTCTAGAGAAATCAAAGATGGAAGGAGGGGTTTAAGTTTGTTGGCCATGACTTTTGTAATGAGTTTATAAATGATATTGCACAACGATATGGGTCTGAACATCTCCGCTCTTTCAGTCCCTGGAGTTTTCGGGATCATGGTAAGAAAGGTCGAATTTAATGCAGGGAGAACCCCTTTCATTTGTCTTGATTCTTCCACCACCTGCCACACTTCAATTTTGATCAAGTCCCAGAAATGGTGGAAAAAATTTGCCGTAAAACATCAGGCCCAGGGGATTTAGCATCCTCAACCTCCTGGAACTTAATAGCATGAGTGAGCATCTCATTCTGCTCATTATTAGTGATTCGAGGAATTATATTCTTGATCTCCCTACAGGCTGTAGATCGATCAATCAGGCGTTCCGTCGTAACATCCTTAAAGTGAGATAAGAGTTCCTTCTCAATATCCTCATGTGAATCCACAACAACTCCCTCATTAGTACAGAGCTTACAAATCTGATTCAGGTGTCTATGGTGTATGGTTGCTCTATGAAAGAATTTTGTGTTCTTATCCCCATCCGTTAGCCATTGGTTTCTAGACTTCTGTTTCCACAACAGTTCCTCCTATTTATGTCTTTGATATAATTGTTCAAATAAGTTCTTTTCCTCCCCATCCAGCTCAGCCGTCAAGCCGATCCTCATGATGCTTTCCTGTACCAGTGCCATCTTAACCTCAAGCTCAACAATATCAACCAAAATATCTCCAAAGACATCTTTATTCCTCTTTTTATGCTTTGTTTTAACAGTTTCAATTTTTGCTGGAAACAATACATCTTAGTCCCCTGAGGAGGAGTTGTACTCCTCCACCACTCCTCCACATTAGTATGAAAGTCGTTATGGGTAAGCCAGAAACTCTCAAATCTGAAAGGCCTATTCATATTAGTACCAATATTACTCCAAAATGAGGGAGATTGGCCAATGATCAGAGCCTGAAGACGCGAGTGGACTAGAAGACAGAGTGCCCCCTAAAAGCATAATACTTTCCAACATAAGAAATATATCCAATATTGCTGCCACCAGGTGCTCCCCTCCACGTCTGTTATTCCAAGTGAACCCAATGCTCCCCATAGCCACATCAATCAATTTACTGGTCTCAATGAATTCATCGAATAAAGTGTTTTCTAGAGTAAGGATTCGCCTCCCCCCTTTCTTCTCGGCCAAAGATCTAATCAAGTTAAAATATCCCCCCATAATCCAGTGCTTTCCTTCAAACATACTTCTAAGCCTAGAAAGACTATTAATGAAATTACGCTTCTAAGGGTGGCTACTCGGCCCATACACATTAGTAATGATCCCCTTGGCGGTGGTACCTAAAAGATGGAAAGAAGCAGAGAGACTAAACTTAGTGGAAAGAAAGTCAGTAAGTATTACCAGCCAGGGATCCCAAAGGATCGCCACACCTCCCGACTGTCCAACAGCATCCAGTGACATACACTTACAATTCTTCCATATGCTACGTGCATTCAGTTCCAAATGGGCCCCCGAACACTTGGTTTCTTGTAACATAACCACAACAGGTTTTTCTTTCATAATCTTACTTTTTAAAGTCTTATGTTTACGAGGACCATTAGTCTCTCGAATATTCCAGGAAATAATTTTCATCAAACACTGTATCTCACATATAGAAGAGCTTCCTGGATCGTCGGATATTGGCCTGAATCAACCAATCGAGCCCCAATTTCCCCTATGCGTTCCCTATTAGATCTTCTTTCTCTCTTCAGTCCTCCTTCTTTAAATTTTCTCTTACTCTCCTTCAGTTTTAGAGGACCTATTCCCGAGCTTGGGGTAGGTTTTGTTTTAAGGATTGCATCTTTCAAAAGCTTCAATTGAGTATCTGGAATGGAATGTACCTCAATGTTTTTACAAGCCTCTTCCATACTATCAAGATCTAGTTCTCCCAGTTCCATCTCCTCCAATTCCTCCTCCATATGTTCAAACCCAAGAATGTTCTTGCTATCAGTTTTACTTTTGTGATTGATCTCAGCTAATACGGTAGGCTTATCTACCTTTGTAATAGGGGTTTTCAGTGGTTTGTCATGAATCTTAGGGTCTACCATATCAGGGTCCAAGGCCGCAAAGCTATTAGTACTCTGTCCTTTCTTCTTCAAATCAGCACCATTATGTCTCCTTCTCGTTCTTCTACGACTGGTGATCTTAGTAAAGCCTTCAGCATCACATTGATCCTGAGATTTACTTCCCGGGATCTCCTCAGGGAGATTCAGATGGCAGTCGCGGGCTAGATGTCCATGTGTATGACACTGGCGGCACCGAAACGAGACATGTTCATAATCAAGGGTTTGAAACCATTCAGACTCTTCCCAGTTTAAGGTGATTCATTCATGCAATGTCTAGAGATATTCATATAGACACATATTCGGGCATACGATACATACCTTCCTTGCTTAGTTTGGTCCGAAATTTTCACAAAATTCCCTAGAGCTCCTCCGATAGCCTTTAGTATATCAGGGTCCCAGTATTCAGTTGGTAGTGAGTATAGTCTGATCCACACCGGGGCTATAGACAGGTCCTCCTTATCCGGGTTGAAGTGATCCTTCCACATTCGTAAAAAAAGCCCAACTGAGTAGTAGAAATATGGTCCACCCTCAAATACTTTGTCCTTGTCTTCCACATTAATAAAAACCACAGTAAAAAAGCCCTTCGACCCCAGCAGGAGGTCAAAATGCCCTTTCGGCTTCCAGGTTGAGTGAATCCACCATGTTAGCGCCTTCTCTGAGGGTCATATACCCATGAATTTACCTATTAACACATGGTCTGTCATATGCTAAATTATTTCTTTAACCTTGATTGGGTTCACCGATATTGCAGGAGTACTAGTCGACTTTGGAATACAAACCCCCATACCCGCTTTCCCTGTTCCAGAGGCCGTCAGCTCAACCTTTGTGTTGCAACCCTCTCCTCTGATTCCCTCTCCCTCCCGATGCACCTTCAGAATCTCTGCTGTCATCTCCTGTTCTGGCCGCGGAGGAGGGGATGAGCCCCTTCCCTGTATAATCACCATCCTACCCTACAAACCCTAAGCTCTGACACCTTGCCCTTGCTTCAAACTTCTGGACTACTACTGTTAAAGATTAAATATTCTTGAAGCATTCCTCCTAATTTTCCAAAAAACGAAAAATTACGATCTTTAATAATAATAATTTTTTTAATTAATTTAATATAGTTAACTTTTTAATATATTTTTAAAATATAATAATTTTAAGAAAAAATAAAATATGTATATTTTTAATTCACAAGTAAGATACAATAGATATTTATAATATGGAAATGAATATGATTAATATGTTAAAATCATAATTCACGGATAATATAATCAAGTTCTATTAATAATAAATTAGATAATCAAGTTTTGTTAACTCTTATTTTTTTCCATCACTTTTAAATTTTCATATTACACATGAAACATATGCTATATTTGTATATTAATTATATGAAAAAAATCATTATTAATATTTTTACAACATTAACATTAAAATAATCTATATAATTATTAAAATGTTATTTTTAATAATTTTGAAATATTTATAATGTAGTAATATATTCATGGTATCTATAGAAAATTATATTTTTATAAACAATTCTCTAAAAAAATTTATTACAGATAATTTTATAACTTATACATATAACTATGAAAACTACATTGAAAATAGTTTTAAAAAATTTACAAGTTTCATTTATCATTAATTTACACAAACAAAAAAAAAGTTATATCAATATGTTTGTAAATTTATGTATTTAAAATTAATATGATTTTTTTAACTTTGTATAAATTAAAATAAAATAAACAAATTTAATATCTTCTAATCCAAAATATTTTATATTTAATATAAAATTATTTTTCCAAAATAATATAAAAAAAGAATTTTTCTTTATAGTATCATAAAGGGTTCTCTCATAATCCCATATCAATACTCTAGAATCCTAATTAATAATTCATTTCGCTATTAATTAATTATTTTAATCTATTTTAAAAATTAGTTCTTATATTACTTGAGAAGTTCCTCAACTTCGCTGCCAAAAATAAATTACAAGTATTCATAATAAACCATTAATTAATACATCTCAAACAATGAAAAAAAACATGTGAAAATGTGAAATTAAATTACACTCCATTTCAAACTCTATATTATATGACTTTCCTCACATCTAATAACAATTTATAATTTATTATATCTTAAAATTATTCTAAAATTAGTTATCTATACAAAATATATAATTTAATCTGTATTGAATTATAAAATATTTTTTAAGCTTTTACTCATTACAACTAAACTTATTTGTATTATTATTAAATATATGTAAATAATAATAATAAACAATAATATTAATAACCTACTTTATAAGAAATATATATATAATCATTTGAAATTACAAATTACTATAATCTTAAGTTATATAATTTTATTATAAAACTATTTTTTTAATAATTATTTTTATTATTTATTTATAAGTTAATAATATTATTGTATTTTTCTTTTTAAAAGACATATAATAATAAGCAACTTTGTTACTAATTTTATTTGTTTGAAATAAAAAAACTTATGAAATTTTCCAAAATAAAAAAAAATTATATGATGTTTTATTTAATTAATATGCCTTACTATTCTCCAACAACTATAAAAGGAGATGCATTACTATGCATATGTTTTGTTTAATTAAGGCCTAACTCTAAGAGGAGATGCTCACCTTGCTATCATATTTATGGATTTCAATATTTGTTTATGGATTTATGAAATTTTTAATAGGGAATGAGCCAAACGTGTTAACCAAACCAAGGAGGCGAAGGAAATTCTTTTGAAGAAGGAGGCGAAGGATATTCTTGAATATAAGGGAAATTAATTAATTTTATTAAGACAATTACACTTTAAATTTCATAAATTTCAACTTCGTTGTGATACATATTTTTACTTCATTAAATTTCAACTTCTTCCTGTATTTCGTTGTGATACATATTTTTACTTCATTGTGAAATTGGACTCTAAAATAATAGTTTATAAATGAAAAAAAAATCAATTATTTTATATATCATTTACGTTATTTAGATATTGTGTCAAAGATATCACACATTTCAAACCTCCTCCACATTTCTTCAATTTGAAGGAGGTTGAGGAGATCCCAAGGTATGACATAGGAGAGATATTTAAATGCCATGTAATATCTATCAAATATGGTTCATGTTTTTCAAAATACAAAGGTTAAGATAAGGTTATGATCAATAAGTAAGGAAAATGAAAACGAAGACATTGATGAGGGTGAGGGTGATAAATATAGGAAAAGTTCTTATAACTTCATGTGTTTAAAATAATATATAAATGTTTAGAAGATGAATATAATAAAAATTACATTATTGTAATTGATATGATTAATAATTATTGTATTATAATCAAGACTTAATTAGAAGTTCAATAATATGTGAAATTTAATTATAATATTAAAAATTCAACTTTAAGTTATGGAATTAAAAATACGAATTGAGATGGTTGTTTCTATGAATTTTGTGGTTTGCTATCCCCATTAGGTTAGGTTATCAAAATTGAAAACAAATAATTTATCCTTGATATCATTAGTGAAGGTGCAAGTTTCCCATGAAGTGCAATCTATTGGGAAAATGATTGTTAGCAAAATGGAGATAATTAGTTAACACTCAATGCACGTGCTTGTGGAAAAGAAAACATTTGGAAATAGAAATGGCAAAAAAATATCAGATTGGGATATTACCAAGAGAAATGCAATTGCATATGTACATAATGATGTTTTATTGATTTGACTAAGCTTTCCTATTTCATTGTCATCTATGTGAAAATCCTCACAGCAGATTTAAGAGATGATGTATACCTCACAATGAAAGAATTTATGAATAAGATTAAGAGTGGTCAATGCAGTAAGATGAGCAACAGAATAATAATACAGTAGAACTCGGATAGAAGCAAAAATACTTCACACACACTAATTCATTAATCACAAATGGATAAATAAATAATACAATGCATGAGGAATTCGAATGCCAAGGTGGAAATTCGAATTGGCCTTCATGGAGTGATCAAAAGATCACTGGAGTGTCATCGGAGCACAACTAGTAGTCTATCTCATCATCGGTGGAGTCATCAATGCTCAAGTAACTGTCAACCATCAGTCAAACTGAGTCTAACTGAGTGTGGTAGGTGTAACTGAGTGTAACTGGAACTAACTGAATGAAGGAGGCTCAGTGGAGGGCGCATGAGGAGCTAACTGGAATCAGAATGAACAATCTAGTCACACTGGAGGTCCATCGGAGTGGTAAGGTCAGTTAAGAGTGAGTTAAGCCTAAAATCAAGGAGAGAACTCAGTTAACTGAAGACAACTGGACTGGTAGGTGAAGAAGGGCGCCTTTGTCAAGTGGATGGTGAGATGTGGGCGCATCACTGGCTAGGAGGGCTCAATCTGAGTGGAAATAAGCTCCCGAGTGTTGGAATACTAGGGACTAGGTGTTGGAGGTGTCAACCTGATCACTGGGCAGCATGCGGATGCATGCAATGCATGCAGAATGCATGCTGCATGCAGGAATGCATGCAAGACTGAAAATGCAAAGGATGAAAATGTTGGTAAGACTAGGATGGAGTATAGGAATATCCTAGCACCCCCCCTTAATCGATCCTGGGCCCTGGTAACTAAGACCAAAGTTCACCCAATACAATGAATAATAACAGTCAATAAACTGAGGAAATGGGGAAAACCTCATGGGAAAAATACCCCCCCTCAAAATAGACTGTAAGGCACACACAAAAATAAATGCTCCAAACTCAAGCAAGTGTGATGCTTGGTCATATGTCTGGAGGTATCTTCTTCTTCGAAAGAAGTGGATCATGCTCAGAAAGCATGTGCTTGTACTTGCTCTTCAGATCGAATGTGATGAGAACAAATCCAAAAGTATGAGGATGATCCTTGAACCTGTGATTCGAATCAGCTGAGGTAGGATCAAATCTATGAATGTGTAGATAGTCTTTTGTCTTCTCCTTCGAACCATCATGGGTGATATTATGCCAAAAAGAACCATCACATGATTGCTTGAAATCCAAATTAGATTTAAGACTTGAAGAATGGTTTCTTGAGATCTCCTTTGAACCAGCAGGGGTGAGATCAAAACAATCATATGCATGAGAAATTATCCCAAGTAGTGATTGCTTAGAATCCAAATTAGATCCAAGACTTGAATCATGGTTTCTTGAGATCTCCTTTGAACCATTAGAGGTGAGATCAAAACCAGTAAGTGCATGAGAAATTATCCCAAGCGAATGGCAATGGTTTCTTGAGATCTCCTTTGAACCGGTAGAGGTGAGATCAAAACCATGATATGCATGAGAAATTATCCCAAGCAAATGGAAATGGCCATAATCTTCAATAACCTTTTGAAAGCATGAGATAATGATCATATAGTAGTACATAAGAGGTGAGTGATCAAGGAGAGCGAATGCATTACCTCCAATGGCTGATTTTACCTCTGAAACATTCAATAGATCATGATGCAAACCAACAGACTCTGGTGCAAGAGAGGATTTAGGACCTTCTGCAATTTCTAGAGTGTGAGCTGGCACAGAATTCGAAATAGAAGAAATTTGGAGCATGAGTGTAGAATCTGCAAGTTCTTCTTCTTTGTGGACAACTTCAATATGAGATATGTTTGATACTATTTCGTGATCAATGAGATCATTAAGGAGGGCGAATGCATCACTTTGCTTGCTCTCGAAAGGGTTTGGACCAATCCCTTCATTCTGCTTGCCACATCTTTCATCCAGGTGGGCCATAGCTCTTTTGGAGATTCAACATCAATGTATTGGTGTACCATGCATCAAGGCATAGCAAACATCATGGTTGCACGGACATGGTCACCTTTATTTAACAAATCAATCTCTTCTTCAGAGGATTCAAACTCTCTTTCAAAACAATAATCAAAGAGACCATTTCTCTTTAAATGTGCTATCATCTTTGGTTTCCATTCATCATAGTTGAATGGAGAAAGAAGATCATAGTTGAATGGAGGAGGATAGATTTCTTCTTAATACATGGAAGCTATAGAAGACCTGCAAAAACAATAAAAATATCTGCAACTACTACTGCTGCAAAAGATGCAGAAACTGCTGCAACTGCTGCACTCGAAATCTTGATAATAACCTGCAAAAAACTCTCAGGAATGGAGACAAACAATAATCTCAACATGTTCTGATACCATGTGAAATCCCTCACAGCAGATCTAAGAGATGATGTATACCTCACAATGAAAGAATTTAGGAATAAGATTAAGAGTGGTCAATGCAGTAAGATAAGCAACAGAATAATAATACAGTAGAACTCGGATAGAAGCAAAAATACTTCACACACACTAATTCATTAATCACAAATGGACAAATAAATAATACAATGCATGAGGAATTCGAATGCCAAGGTGGCAATTCGAATTGACCTTCATGGAGTGATCAAAAGATCACTGGAGTGTCATCGGAGCACAACTAGTAGTCTATCTCATCATCAGTGGAGTCATCAATGCTCAAGTAACTGTCAACCATCAGTCAAACTGAGTCTAACTGAGTGTGGTAGGTGTAACTGAGTGTAACTGGAACTAACTGAATGAAGGAGGCTCAATGGAGGGCGCATGAGGAGCTAACTGGAGTTAGAATGAGCAGTCTAGTCACACTAGAGGTCCATCGGAGTGGTAAGGTCAGTTAAGAGTGAGTCAAGCCTAAAATCAAGGAGAGAACTCAGTTAACTGAAGACAACTAGACTGGTAGGTGAAGAAGGGCGCCTTTGTCAAGTGGATGGTGAGATGTGGGCACATCACTGGCTAGGAGGGCTCAATCTGAGTGGAAATAAGCTCTCGAGTGCTGAAATACTAGGGACTAGGTGCTGGAGGTGTCAACCTGATGACTGGGCAGCATGCGGATGCATGCAATGCATGTTGCATGCAGGAATGCATGCAAGACTGAAAATGCAAAGGATAAAAATGCTGGTAGGACTAGGATGGAGTATAGGAATATCCTAACAATCTAGTCTCAAAAGGGGTAAGCTAAACATTCTATGTTTTGGATTGGTTTTCCAGAAATTTTTGGACTGGTTGGAATTGTTAAAATGGGATTTTGAGGGCGTTGAATCCATTTTTGCAATAAAAAAATGCAATTTAAACAATGAAATCACAATATTAACAAAGGTTCTTTGACAAATTTCAACAAAAAAATGGCCTGAAAAGTCTAAAAACATAGAATGATTAGCCAAAAACATAGAGCGATTAAAAAGACTCTGTTTCAAAATAGCAAGTAGTTTGTTAGTTAAGCCTTGACCTAAGATCTTCATTTTTCATTTTTGAAGGATAATTATCAATTATGTTACCTTGTATAATATAAATTTTGAAAAACAAATGAAAAAATTACCGATTTTAAAGATAAAAACACAATGAAATAAATTTTTTGAAGAAGAGAATGTAGATTTTGGTGTAAGAATCTTAGCAATTGAGACAGAAAATATACAAGGCAATTGGAAAATAGTGATCCACTCTGCTTTTTTCTAGTGAGGTTGAATTTGTTGATTAGTGAATAAAACAGCTTTGTTTATATGATTGGTTAAACAAAACTGTTCATTTTGCTTTTGAACTAAAAAATTTCAATTGCATGCTGTTTTACAAACCGATTTATAGAATCCCTGCCAGCATGAAGGCAGGGACTAATCTTGTCCTCAAGTCTTCACAGGGGGCAAAGTAATACGCAAAAGAATTATTCAAAAATGAAGAATTTAAAGCTAGAGGCAAAGGTTATACTGGCAGTAAATTTCAATAACCTGAAGCAAATATCTAAAGTAGAGATTAGAAATAGGTTCAAAGAGTTTGTTGTAAATAGTGTAGAAAGTATTATGTGGATAAAAGAGAAATTGATTATACTTAATGAAATCAAAGAAGAGTTTCAAGGTAGAGGTTAAGGAAAAATCAATTGTGGGCACACAATGCAAATTTATAAAAAAAATGGGTTGAACATCTTTTGGTTGTAACCATTAATCTCAATCAAGTTTAGAATTTAATTGGAGCAATTCTAGAACCTCTTATAAGTTTTTTCAACCAATTTGGTTAATTATATATCAAGTTTGTGTAATAAAGAAAGGGTTCTTTCAGATTTTTTATCTCAATCTCAGAGTTCCTACATTTTTCGATTTCACCTCTTTTTTTCTTTCTAAACCGAGTCAATTGATTTTTTTGTTTTCATTGATTGAAATTAGGATTGTTTTGTCCTTAGTTGAGTCCATTCTTACTTTATCTTCTTTCAGGTCTTTCTGTTATATATATGGTCCACATGATTACCATCCTAGCATTCCAGAGTGAAAGCTTTTTTATTTATAAAAAGTCCTCTAAATTAAGTCAAGACTTTCTTGTAATGCTTTAAGCATATTGATTTCTCATACTTTTTGGTGACTGCATTTTGTGGCCATAATATTATTTTTTATCTCCTTACAAGATTGACAACCCAGGGTCCTGTGGATCAATAAATCTCCCATGCATAACCCACAGATTTTTATTTTCCAGGAGAATGATCAGCTCTGATCTTTTGTGATTATGCAGTTCAAAAGTCCTCAAGTGACAATAATGACTTACATATGTAATCTCACCTCTTATTCTCTATTTTAACTATAAGCATGGACATAGATTTGAACCCTCATGCACCTAGAACTGAGTAACCTAAGCAACCAACATGGATTTTGTAAATTGTATGTAAATAATAGTTGTTTTGGGATTGGACAACAGAGATTTTTAGTATGTTTGTTTATATTGTAAAACAGTCCATTTTATGTACTTTACTATTCATCTATAGAAAGATTTGTCTAGTTATATTTTCAATGTTTTTCTTCGCATAGAATACTGGAAATCATTGGAAAAAATTTAAGCCAGACGACGACTATCCTCCTCACGAAACCCAAAGCATACTTCTACATGAACAGAGTATAAGACCTGCTTTGCAAATGAAATCAGGAAGCAATCTTCAAAGGAGAATTCTTTTACTTGACACCCTTACATTGTCCTCAGGAAGCCATCTTCAAAGGAGAATTCAAAGAATACTTTTATCAGCCCCAATCGAATGGAAGACAGTCCTATGACATCAACGTAAATCACCAAGCATTTTGCTATCATCTTTTGATACTAATTGCATGTGGGTACTTATTCAAATTATAGTTCAAACTGTAGTTGAAGAAAAATTTATACCTATTTATATGCTCTAGCTGCAAAATAATAGGTTCTTCCGATATATATATGATCTCCTTCGGGGACATAGATGAAATTTGTAGTATGTGGGGGCATAGGACAGAAGCTTAAAAAGAAAAATCAATAGTGATTCTCTAAGTCGTAATCAATCAGTATAGATCCATATTAAATTCAGATCCACCAAGCATTAAGAGGAATCAAATTCCTTCGGGCAGAAATTACTTTCTTAATGTGTAAAGAATTTACACCTCATGAAATTTAAGATGAATATATATTGGTTTTAATTTTTCTATAGCTTTTGTGAAATTTAAATTTAATAAGATTTTAAATTGGTAACATTACAACATATCCCCATGCTGGCATAGTGGGATGTAGAGCACCTCTCTACTCTTGTCCAATAAAAATATATTTACAAGATGTGCATATAACCCTGAGTCTTTTGCAACCCCAAAATGAGATTAGAACCCAAGGAAGTGTTTATGTAAGATTGTGAGGCTAAGGATCGAGATGATCTTAATGTTGAAGTGAAAAGATTGGTGCAATCATGAAGCATTGTGACTCTAACATGAAGTGATCATGGACATTTAAATTCTATGGAATTGTTATTCAGGGTATTTTTTAAGGATTATAATATTATAATTAAGTATAGTATTCTAGGCGATTGTTTTGGATTGGAAAAACATATATATAGATAGGTAAGCGAATATTAAATATGAAACATACAATTCACTACTTAAACTTGGAAATTTTGGTGAATATTATAATTAAAAAACATGTTTTTGTAAATATAAGCGATATTAGAGACTAAAAATGACCAAATAGTGAATTTATTTTTTGAAAGAAACCCAAAAATAGCCAATTGGCGAAATTTCATGCCTAAAAATTACCCTGTTGTTATTGAAAAATGTAATACCCAAGTTTTGACTCTTATAATGTAACAAATCAAATGATGTAAAATGGTGTAAATATGCTAGTAAGAGTTCTTAATGTGGAGCTCAAATCCAAGGCCCCTAGTGAATGGTCGTGCATGCATGATATAAACATCCATAAATAGGCCATGTGGTTGGCTTGTCATGATGATTTAAAGCTATGAAAATATCATTTCGGAAAATAATATAATGGTCCAAAATGGTTGTGTAAAGAGCACTAGAGGGGAAGAGGAAATGGGGCCTATGGTAATGTACTAAGTCACCTAACATGAGGACATGGGACACAGAAGACATAGGAATACGAGTATCCAACACGGACATGGAGACCCCCGGAATCAAGACACGGAGGACATGTTATACATATATTTTCAAAATTATATATATTAAAAATATAGACATATAGATCCATTTTTTTAGAAACTATAACATTTACATATATTCAATAGAAATTAGAATCAATGATTCAATACACATTACACATTCACAAATCACAATGCATATGTCAATGATAGACTCATAGACTCGTAAAATTTCTCATTAAGTCATCAAAATCAAAATGTATTACATAGATGTCGGAATGCCACTAACAAATACAAAAATGGGTAGATCAAGATGGAAGAATATCATCTTTCAATAGTCTTCCTCTATGCATGAATCAACACTTATCTGTTCTTCATCCTCTCTACCCATCCCAGGATCTGCATCTGTTGGTGTGGAGGATGACCCCTCAAGAGGATCATCATCATCAAAAGTGACTGGCTCTAGCAGTGGATCATTAAGATCCATGTTGGCTAATTCCAACTCAACACTATTGTCAAAACCTAAATCATCGGGAAACACATCCCACATCTTTGACTTTCCCTTCACCCACTCCTCTCTTTTCCTGTAAATAAGATGAAGGTTGGTGTGCACATACACCATCGTCTCTGCCTTGGACTGTTCAAGCCTACTTTTCTTCAAATTGTACAAGTTCCCATGTGTGCTCCAATTCCTCTCACAACTAGAGGATGAAGTAACTTGAGAGAGGCCCCTCGAGGCTAACTTCTATAGAATAGGGCATGTTTCCCCATGAGTTTCCCACCAAACATAGGGTTTCTTAACCCCCTGTCTATGACCGCATCATAGTCTCCAAATCTCCCACCAGCAATGGAAAACTCTGCAAAACCCTTTTCCACCTCATCAAGTGATTCTCTATCCTAATATAACCATCTCAATGCTATCTTCCTCCCCTGTGAAATCTCTCCATCCATGTGAGGAGGGAATCTATGTGAGGGCCCACCATTGAGCCATTCATAACTGTAGAACTTGGGATTCAATGAGTGGGCCAAGCAATGCAAATATGTGCAATTCTAATCTCACCTGGTGATAAGAATATCCTGTATGGTGGACCATAATCTCTCTGCTAATTTCCCATACTCAGGGAACTCATTTTTTACAATAATGGTATTCATGGACTCAATCATGGAATCTCACCCCTTATAAACATCTCCTAGGATGGGTTGGTCTGTGTTCTCAAAGCACAACAAAGAAATGATTGGTTCCATGATCTTAATGGTTAGATCTACCCTCTCCCGCCACCCATCATCTAACACTATGTTATTTACCTTTTTTGAAGCATTTTGATATGTCTTTCTCCAAAAAGACCAAAACTCTAAAATAACCATGGACCCAAGAGTTGTTTTGACCTCCCTCGACCTCTTAAGCATGATTAATGAGGAAGCAAACTGAGTATCTGCAATCTTCAACAACGATAGATGTGTTTAGTTTTGTGCAAAATTATGTATATGGCATGTATCATCAATAAGATTGTCAATCCATATCACATCTGAAGCAATAGATTTGAGTGCTAAATTCAAAGAATGAACAATGAAAGGTGTCCAAAATACATGTAAGAGCAATGAAAGCAAGTATAATTGAGTCCACAACTCAAATCTATAAAATGACCTTTCCCCTTAATGAATCTTGTGCTAAATTCAAAGAATTAACAATGCAAGGTGTCCAAAATACCTGTGGATATTTAGCTTCCACAATCATGCTAACAACCTTGCAAACAAGTGCATTATCTATGATGATTTGTACACAAGAATCAACACCTTCATCTTCAACGACTTTGATGAACAACTCACCCATATATTGTGCACCCTTGTATTTCCCAAGAGCGACATCCATCGCTTTCAAGAACACCAATCCATTTATGGAAGACACCATGAAATTGATGAGTGGATGGTGTGATGTATCCATCCATCCATCAGAAACAATATTGACACTAGATCAGTGCCATGTTGATTTAATTGGCTCTAAGATTTTATCCACCTCCTTCCTTGTCTTCACCAACAATGTGGTTCTAAGCTTCTATGAACCAAGAGGCGCATAACCAGTTGGATCTCATTCAACTAGACCTTGACAGATCTCAATAAACAATGATAATCGTGCAACATTAAATGAAATGAAGTTGATATAGAAATAAAATGCAATGGTAAGGTCCATCTCATCTCGCCACTCTTGTTGGAAAATCTTTTCCATTGGACTAGTTGGAGTTGGCCTCTTTCTTATTGGTTGAATATCAACCCCACTCCCATATCTGCTAGTGCTAGAGGGTTTCCTCAAGAATGGAAGAGGATCCTCATTTTTTTGTTTCTTACTTGTTGCTGCCACCTTCCCCAAGCCAAATTCATCCTTTATTTCCATCTCCCTTCGTTGGGTAACAATCACTGCTTTACATGTAGCAAGCTCACAAGGAAAGGCCAACAAATGGCCCTTAACACAATAATAGTGTTCTTGAAATCATTCTTATAGAAATTACAAGTCCAAATCGCATTCCCTCCCCCACCTAGCTTTGCCACAGGCCCTGATTTCCTTGTTACATGCTTCCACGAGGGGTATTTCTTCTCTTGGTCCTGTTGTCTTGCTAATACATGGTTATATGCAACACCATCAACTCCACTATCAGTAGATGGAGCACTAGCAGCATTAGATAAAATCAAGCTTGGATTTGGAGGAGAGGGGAGACACCAACTGGGATATTGCTCCCTCTCCTTCGCCCTTTACCAGTTTCCCTTGTTGGCTGAGACATTCTTCTTGTTGCCTACTGGAAAAATTCCAATGCTCTCATTAAAATACACGCTCAAGTCACTTGCAATCCATTGGAAAACCTTCTAATGCTCTTCACCTGCAAAAAAAACCCTCTTAGAGCTCAAGCCTCACTGAAAAATGTAAATGAATGAGGGTAAAATTGTTTTTTATCACCAGCGAGCTGCTTTTTCGGGTTAGGTGTGTCTTGTTTTAGAGACATGGTTCTCGCAGGTCGGGACACATCCCGACAACACATGTTTTGTATGTGTCCTAAAACAAGACACGTCCAAAAAACGTGTCCAACGCCGTGTCAGGACATGTCCATGTCCGACAACGGACACAAGACACTTCATGCCTAAAGGTCTTGTTCGATATCTTAGGTAATGTAAATTCTCTTTTTCCAAGTGTGAGCCTTAGAAATCATCCATTTTCTACCGTTTGTCTTAAAAAAAAATTTACTTCTTTGACTTATCACATCTAGTCACTTAATGCATGTTAGAGGTTGGTGGGAAAGTCTTATCATGTAGTTATGGAAGCGTGGGTTGAATACACTCACTATGGAAATTGTAAGAGTCCTTCATTCTATGGTCAGAAGTAATTTTAGTCTTTTCATCAATTATCTCATTTCCATTTGACTCTTACTCTCCATGAAAGTAGTTCATACATAGTTTTCATTATGTTCTCTCCATTGCCAACACTTATTAGATTGAGAAATTAACTAGAATTAGCATTATGAAGAGGAAATTGTAGACCTTAAAGTGAAGATGTTGGTTGTAGGTGAGCATAGAAGCTAGGCAAGTTAGGAAACCTTCACTAAATGTATATTTACTACTCTTTGGATACTTAGAATCCGAGTATTTCTTTTACAGGCAATTCTTCGAAAGCATACAACAAGATGGACTCTTTTTGTACATATTGAATATCATTATCATTAGGGAAGGGTGCTATGAGGGACTATCGAGTAGAGAAAGGGTAGGCCTTACTTGTGTTGTGTGGGGCAATGGAAGAGAGTTCCATGGTTGGGATGGATGAATGAAATTCTTATAATGCTCTGTGGTAACCAAATTGGTTAAGCATGATAGCAAATGGTTTGGGCTAATAAAGAGAAGTATATAGTTGTTTTTTTCGCCCTAGTGACTTCATAGTTTTGCTTGGGGGTGGTATCTACAGCTAATACCTAAGGTTGGGTGGAAAACCGTTCTTACACAATTGGTTTCTTGGATCTTCTTTAGTTAAAAGATAAGTATTTATTGTTGCCTATGAATATGCAAAATTATATATGTTTTCTATTATGAAAATCATGTTATTATGCATCTTATGTGTGTGTGAATTGGTTTTTGTTCTATATTTTAATTCACACACCTGCACATGCATTCCTTAATTTCTATCACTCACGAGTGGTTTGAATTAGTTGTAATTTCGAATATAATGGTCTCTATAGAATGGAATTAAAGTTGGTATTCATAGCTATCCATCCTCTAGCTAGTACATTGAATGACAATGTTACAAAAAATATTAGAAAATACAATTAAAGGAAATATAAAATGCAATCAATATCCGATGGAAGGTGATCTAATGGATGAGAACAATCACAAGACAAATTTGGACTAGAGGTCGTCAGTGAAGGGCCTTTTAAAATTTTAGCATAACCATCACCTTAATTGAAGGACATGTAACAATCCATGGAGTTGATCCTAGAAGAATCCATGGTTTATGCATTTGGAAGGAATCAGTGTACAAAGTGTGTGGTAGGATGCAGTGATGAACATATGGAAGTTGCTCCCTAGTGGACAGATGCTAAAGCATGGCAGCATCACGGATTGAAGACACTTGGAAGAAACCATCGAAAGGAACAAGTGCACATGGATGGAAATCACTCTAGTGTAGGCATACAAATATCTTAAAATGATAAGCATTTGTGAGATCGAGTGCTAAGGGGACAAAGCAAAATCCTAAGTCAAGGCTCGGGGACACTCAAGGGAAAAGAGGAGGCATGTCAAGTATCTAAAAACAAAAAGCAAAGAACATGATGAAAAACACATTTAGAACAACAGTAAAGAAGCACATAAGCAAGCGAAGTTAATCTTAAGGATTCCAACTTTATGGAGGAACTCCAACTAGGAAAATTCCAGGAGTTTGACATCAGTCAAAGAAAAAATACCGTTTAACACCAGCAACAAAGGAAAGACACTACAGAAAATGGGACCATAAAAGGATATTCATCCAACAACCAACAAGGAAAAAATAGCCTCCAATACCAAGAAAGACACTAAAATATGAAATTACGAGAATTCTTTACAACACTTAGGGAACTCAAGCATTAATTTCCCTTTAATTTGATTAAGCATAGAGCGCAGAAATTTAATAATCCTTCAAGAACATCAAACATTCTATATCAAGCATTCCTCAACCCACGTTCAGGTATACCCCCACTAAAGGTTCTATTTTTATTGACTCCATTTTCCTTCGGATATGCATATATTTATTCTTAGTAACACAATAGGGCTCATTGTCCCTCTATTGGAGCCACATGTCAATACGTTTTCCTTGGCATCCAAGAAGAGCCACTTTGGAAGGTCTTCATCGCTATGAATTCTTAGTAATATTTACCTAAATTCTTTTTAGAATAGGTTATTGAAAATTGAAAATCATATTTTTGGGGATTATTGCATATGTAAAGTCTTTGGTCTTTATGCTTGAATATTACGAGGTAAAGGGGTGTGAGGAAAGACATGAATGTTTTGTGTAGTTAAAGGTTTGTTGGGATCCCTTCTTGAGTTATTTTAAGAAACACTTTGTTAAAATCTTGATTTAACCGTCTTTGTAAAATTGTTCTAGCTATATATCAAAGAAGCAAGATAAAGTTGAGCAAGGACCCACCTTTCATAAAGTCTTTCCCTATCCCTTTCCCACATCGCTTAGTGATTGATTGCAAAAATGGAATGTGAGTGATGAGAGGTGTGTTCTATCAAATTCATCCTACGGATAGTTAAATCTACTCAAAGATCAAACTAAGTTTTTACAAGCTTAATCTAAGACAGAATCAAAATAAGTGGTTGTTTACTCTCTTAGATCTAACACAATACATAAGCTTTTAAACACTAAGGGGGAAAGGAATGATGAGATTTACCTCAAATTTGTTGGTTGTTCTAGCTCCAGCTTCGAACTTGATCTCCAAGGACTGAACCTATTTGAGCAAGACAAGAAACAACACTTCCAAGCACTAGATGTAATGGTTAAGATCTAATTTATACAAACCATATCATGCATCAAAATGAATAAGAAACATAACCTGGGAGAATAAGCCAAGTTCTATTAATGAAAGCTAAAGAAGACTATTACAAAGTTACCCTTGATGTCCAAGCAACAACTTCTCCTTCCAATATTTTCCTCTTAGTATCTCTGCAAATCCCCTAAGACCATAGGTTTGATGCATCCAAAAGTTCTCCCATAGCTCATGGATGGCCTCCTTCTTATAGGATTTGGGATGCCAACCATTAAGAGAGAATAATGGATCTAAGTGAGTAGAAGGTGAATCAAGGAGGTGATGATTCATACCAAGAAAGGAGGGTGAGGTGAGATTCAAAAGGAACTTCCATCCCACAAATATCTCCTTCGAATCCAAGATCCAAAATCTAAGTGGTAAGGTGCTTGAGGGATTTTTGTGCCCTGAAGGTTGAGCATAGTGCAAAAAGGTTTAATTGTTGCGCCATTGCAGGCATGCAGGGCACAAAAATGTTGTATTTTTGTGCCTTGCACCACTAGCAGGGCACGGAAATATGGGAAAAGTGGACTCTATGAGGTGGCATTTGACCATGAGATGTTGGATTTTCCTCCAAGTAAGACTACGGAGGGTACCAACATGATGAAAATGAGTCTCAATACTTGCTAGGAGGTACAACCATTAGGTTTTGCATGTTGATATGACATGAAGACTCGAAATGGTGCTCAAAGTGATAATTTGAGGTATAACAGATGCCCCCTAAAGTGTGAGGTCAGAAGGAACTCATGGCCGAAACACTTTACCAATAAGTTTTGCAGAGATAGCAGAAAGGAGATTGGAGAGCTGCAAGGAACAAGAAAACATCAACCAGATGTCAAATAATGACTGAAAACAGATCATGGATACTAAAATACAAGCGTAGATCCATGAAAAGATAAATACACATATACAACCAATACAAAGTGGATATGTGTGACAGTACATAAATGCGGTCACCAACATAATGTCTATGTGGGAACCTACTCAAAAATCATCATCGCAACCTGGATGTGAAATAAAGATCAGAACCATCCAGGGTCTTCTACTCGATCCCAAAGCGATACGAATCTAACCATGTGATTACAAGGTGTTGAATTCGAACATGATAGAGACTAATTGATTACCGACCAATGATGTGAACCGTTAACAAGTACGAGGGGAATCACCAATGATCACAATCATCCCCAAGGTATCTCTGGTACATCCCAACGAATGTGAATAGATGTCTTGAAGTCAAACATTCAAGGTATTATCCGATCATAGGTCAATGATGGAAACCTACTGTCAAATACGAGGAAGCCTTCCATTAAGCATGCAAGTACCAAAGTACTACAATTGGTTCCTAAGCCTAATTCCTGGTTAATGAGTTGAGGCCGATAGAAATAAACTCATCGAAGGAGAGACATAATGAATCCCACATCATCGACACGAAACTAACATAAGAAATTGATGTGAAGCAATTAATCAGATGAGTATGGACTAACACAAGGATGTAAAGGTTGACAATATTGCAGAGGCTAACTCAGGTAACTTCCTTTGAACATGAATGGCACAACAACAATGACTTGCCAGCATTGACTCAACGAGGCCGATATCAATATGTAATGCAATGATAACTGAGGCGTTATTCAGATGACTTGAAGGAGCAGGACGACTCATGGAATTGGAAAGACTCAGAGACAAGCAGATTACCCAACTATATGACGAGAAGCAAATAGGTGTCATGTTAAGGACAACACAAGTTGCCATAAATCTTTCTAAAACAAACTTAGCTTATTTCTACCCAACCCTCATCATGTTTGACGAGTACCTCTTTGTTTTTTAACGAGCTTGAGGAGGATAACGGATGCTCGGTAAAGCTCATCCTTCGGACGAATCCAATCTCACGTGTTTTACAAACCTGAGAAAGGAGGGGTTTGGTCACAAAAGGGTCCTTCGATGTTTGATTTTACGAGTCCAAAGAAAAAAAACTCAGCGATTTTTCATGTTTAGAGAGTCCGAAATAATTTAAAGAAGACTCCAAAAATTCCTTTTTCGTAAAGTTAGTCTCCTAAGCCCGAAAGAAGGGTAAAACAATGCGAAGGAGAACTCTCTTAGTCGATGGTCAGCTAAGGCATTCCTTTTCCGTAATTAATACTACTCATCCCGAAAAAAGGGGTAAACTAAAACTGAATAGATTCCCTTTCAAGTCCTTTTACAATCATGAAAGAAAGCAAGTTCGCTCGGCAACCTTTTCATGTTTTGGGAGTCTGAAAAGAACTTAAAGAAAACTCCAGGAGTTCCTTTTTCGTATAACTAGTCTTACGAGGTCGAAAAAGGGATAAACTATCACTCGAAAGATGACTTTGTCATGGTTGATAATCGAGTACGAAAAAGGTAAAAAGTAAACTCGACACAGTTCCTTTTCCGTAAATAGTCTAGCGAGGTTGGATAAAGAGATAAACCTATACTCATTAGACACACATTTTTACTCAATTTTTAACGAGCACAACAAAAATATCAAAAGCACTCGGAATATTTTTCATGTTTGGATCCAGATCACGAAAAAGGAAAAAGTAAGCTCAAACCAATTTTCATCTTTTTAACCAGAGCACGAAAAGGTGAAAAGTAAGCTCGACACCTCTTATTGTTTTTAACGAGCTCAAAGAAAGGTTGGAAGAATTCTCGTGGTAGATGGTTCATTTTTTAACTAGCTTGCAACAGAAAATGAACTACGCTCGGGACGATGGTTTCATTTTTTAGCAAGCTTGAAGTGGAAACTAAACTATGCTCGTAATGAGGCCCATTGACGGGTTATTTCCCAACATGATGTTCAGAGGTTGAAAATTTTTCCCCTAGCATTATCAACAAAAGCTAGTGGATTAACTCTAGTATGATGTCCAGAGGCTGGAGACATGCCCCCCAAGCTTCGTTTCGTCTGCCTACTCTTCTTCTTCGCCGAATTAAATTCCTGGCTACTAATAGGAAAAGGTTCACCCGAGGGATAAGAAGAATGAGGTTTAAGTGACGCAAGGAGATGAAATGAAGACTCAAGTCCTAAATATGGTGGGAGACTCGACTCAATGGGAGAGGAATATGTTTCATTTTTTAATGAGCTTGACACATAAAGGTAACTATGCTTATGGTGACTTGTTTCATTTTTTAACGAGCTTGACATAGAAAGGGAACTGTGCTCGTGATATGTTTCATTTTTACACAAGTTTGAAACAGAAAATAACTATGCTTGTGATGGCATGTTTCATTTTTTAACGAGCTTGACACAAAAAGGGAACTATGCTCATAATGACCTATTTCATTTTTACACAAGCTTGGAACAAAAAATAACTATGTTTGAAGTAGCCTATTTCATTTTTTAACGATCCTAAAACGGGATAAAACTATGCTCGAAGTGATGGTTGGTTTCATGTTTACACAAGCTTAAAACCAAAAGTAAACTATGCTTGAGATTGGTTCCTACCAATATGATGTCCAGAGGTTGGTGGCTTTCCCTCATCATAAGAAGCTAGTGGTCTTAAATCCAGCCTGATGTCCATAGGCTGGAAACATTCCCCTTTAAGCTTCTTCCATGATGGGAAGAAGTCATTGGTTCGCTAACTACTCAACTCCAGTGTGATGTCCAGAGCCGAGAGACACGGTTGATGATGGGGGAGGAACCACTAATACATGTGGAACATTCAGGGAAGTCTGGTGGCTGGAAGTCATACAATGATTAGGTGTAACAAAGGATTAGGTGTAACAAAGGAAAGTTGATCAATGGTCACTATGTTTCCATGATGAGGAAAATACATCACTCAAAATAGTGTGGACACTACAACTTTCATTGCATAGACATAATCCCGCCCAAGAAGCAGATTAAAATCTAAGGGACCTTGGACTACCATAACATCAATGTAGACAGTTTTCCCTCCTGAGGTAATAGGTAACTGAGGAAGGATCCCTAAAGGTCCAGTAGGTCGTCTTTTAAAATCCAATATCTGATCAATGGCTAGCACAAGATGAGGAGATCCTATAGCTTGTCAAGCATTTGAGGATAAAATACTAACAGAAGCTCCTTCATCAACAATAGTGCGAACTGTGTTCCTACCGGTAACTTCTACAGATATCTGGAAAGGAACACTCGAAAGGAAGACAAGATTCTGTTAGATTATTCCAATCAAAGGAAATGACCTCGGTACTTGGGGGGGTTTCGTTGAACCGGAAACATCAGTGGTTTTCGGTTCACTCTCAACTGGAAGAGCGGGATGAGACGAACATTTTGTCATGGTGACTATTTCAATCTCAGCATTCTCCAATGAAAGAGTGGGATCGAGTGGAGATGACGTCGACTCAACTACTTCAACTTCACTCTTCAAAAGAAAAGCGGGATGAACTACTTGTTCTCCACTCTTTGAGGAAAGAGTGGGATCGACCGAGGATGGAGCAGGATCGATTAATTTGGATTCACTCTTCAAGGGAAGAGTAGGATCGACCAAGGATGTAACTAGATCTACCACTTTATCAACCAATGAGGGGTCAAGGGACAACTTACGATGTCCAGTTGGAAGGTGATTATGGGATACAATAATGTCTTCCAACAATTGTGAAGCTTCATCCATGCGAGGACAAAGGTAAGTAAGGTGCATGTTCTTCCATAACAAGCAAGGATTCTTGACATTACCTTTCTGACACTTAACTATAGAGTCACTGGTCGATGGGGTATCATCAGTATGATGTCCAGAGGCTAATGATATAATTTGTTTGGAGGATTTAGACCACTCTTCTAATACTTTGGAAAGACCAGAACAATCCTTAAGAAGGTGATCCCCCCTGCAAAGCCTGCAAGGTAACTTGGGTTTCCGAGGTGTTTGACTAGAAAGAACATCATTAGGGGTAGCCGTTTGATGCTTATTCTCTTTCTTATTCTTTGCCTTCTTAATATTCCTTTTCTTCTTCTTCTTATCCTCCTGATTACTAGCACCACTGCTTTTATCGGGCGAGGAAGAAGAAACGGAAGAAGATACATCCGACGAAGAAGATGAAGGATTAATTTGGGATTGATGCTCTCGTGATGGAGAGTTAACGTTTGAATCATTAGGTTTATTCGGGATGATCTAATTGGAGAATAACCATACTGGTAATCCTATAGACAATCCGGGAAGATTCAAAGTAGCAATAAAGGAAGGACCGATACCCCCAAATGGAGGAAAATCAAAAGGTACCCCTTGAAAAGGGGTCTCTTGATGGGTAGTCCTAGAAGGAGCTTGGGTGCATGGAGGTGGATCTTCCATGGGACAAGAATAAGTGACATGGGTGAAGTCTCTTAAAAAAGAACTCAAAAAACCCTAAGGAAACCAAGCGTGCAAAAGGGGAGCTAAAAGAAAAAGAGGCACACGAGCCAAAAAAGCAAGCTCAAAAAACTTTACTGTAATCGATGCCACAACAAGATATCTATAACAAAGAGGCTAGAAAGCCAACAAGAAGCACTAAAAAAAAATACCCTCTACAAGGTAAAAGAGCAAGCAACCTCATATCTAAGATCCGGAGACCTCAACAAATCGTATCCTCTGCAAGGTGATGAAATCCAAGTCGGGCAATACGAAACAAGAGACCAATATAGATGAAGGGATATCCCTCTACCGAAAGGGATCCCGGGTAAAAGATACCTAGAAGAATGGTCACTAGGATACCTCGTTCATGACACATTTGGGAATGTTTACTGGAGCTTTTGCCTTTTGGCCCTTGTACAACCAATATGGAAGCCGAAAAATACAAGGAATACAATGGATTGATGTCCTTAGGCGCTAAGTGGATTGCGGTATTCCACAAAGTCCGTCCGGAACTAGTCCTTGTTGCTTACCCCCGTGGAACAGAAGACCCCCCAACAAATTGGTGTATAACCGTGTCAACAAATACAAGCGGATTTTAGCACCCTAAGAGAAAACAACTATGTCTCAAATCTAAAATGACAAGGGGGAATTATTTGGATCCCTATCCTGGATGTCCTACCTAACTACACAATTCTTTTTATGTCCTCAAATGAGTTTAATGTGTGTTTAGTTAGGGTGTTAATTTTAAAGGTTGTTGTTTAACTCAAGGGTAGCGGAAGTGCAACTTGGTGGTGTGTAGACTTGACTCAAACCATGCAAATTTGGATGAATTATGCAAGTCTTTTTTCTTCAATGAACTTCTAGCTAAGTAAGGAAGAGTTCTTTTCGTTCCCAAATATACAACCCAATGCAACTGCAATTTTATCTTTTTAACGAATGATAACAAATCATGTAAAACCATACCCAAACTATCCTAAAGTGACAAAAAGAGTTCTTTCTATCAATCACAAATGCAAAAATTCTAATTCGTTTCCTATCTTTTTACATATAAAAAAGACATGTCTAAGCTATGGGAAGGAAAGATTCTGTAAATGTTTCCAATCAAATGCAATGTAAAGAAAAAAATTCAATATCTTTTTGTAACTCGAATGCACAAGAACATGAAACAATCTTCCCTTCTTCTTATGAATGCAAGACCAAGATTGTCAAATAATCAAACTAAGGTAAGAAGAATACTCATGTTTTCAAGCTTGTAAATCTAGCAAAAGAGAGACAAAAAGAAGGTTTTCTTTGAACAAAGATGGAAACAAAGAATCAATCTACTCCAATAACCAATAAATAGCTAAAGATGCAAAGGAAACAAAGTGTAAAACCCAAGAAAGATGACTTCGAGATACAAGGATGTCCCAAGTTTTTCAAAGCCAATCAGAGCAATCCAAACGACATAAAAGATCCCAAAAAGGGTGAAAAAACCTTAATATAGGTCAAAGGGACTGTAGGATACACAATCCTTCCGGGGGAATTTTTTTTCAAATTTGATGTTTATTTTAATCAAATATAGTGCAAAAAATTCCTAAAAATGCAAACAAACACGCACTCAAATTGTGGATTCAATAGCACTTATAGCTCCTAACAGATAGCAAGAGGGCAACAAAATAACCTTGAACCAACAGACTAAGGCAAACCCTAGCAAAGAGCTTCCAAAAACCCAAAACAAAGGATTTTCGCCCCTGTACAAGCCAATACAGAGCGACAATATGAGATTTCCGTGCCCTGGAACACTGTGGCATAGCGAAAATTTGGAAATTTACACGCCTTCGGATACTGGGGGGGGATATTGAATTTTCAATCTGTAAGACATAGGAGGGGCACGGAAAACTAATGTAGGGAGGCAAGGGCAATGCCGGAGAATAAATTTATGAATTTCTAAGGTTTTCAGACTCTGAGAACTTGATGATGAGGATCAAACTGATAAATAAAGGTCAAAAACTAATAAATAATATAGATAAGAGATCAAATCTTGAATATTTGATGGCAAAATGAAACCTGGGAAGATCCCCAGTACGATCGCCAATTTTTGTTCTAGCAAATTCGTCCTATGGATAGTTAAATCTACTCAAAGATCAAACTAAGTTTCTACAAGCTTAATCTAAGACAGAATCAAAATAAGTGGTTGTTTACTCTCCTAGATCTAACACAATACATAAGCTTGTAAACACTAAGAGGGAAAGGAATGGTGATATTTACCTCAAATTTGTTGGTTGGCCTAGCTCCAGCTTCAAACTTGATCTCCAAGGACTGAACCTATTTGAGCAAGACAGGACACAACACTTCCAAGCACTAGATGTAATGGTTAAGATCTAATTTATACAAAACATATCATGCATCAAAATGAATAAGAAACATAACATGGGAGAATAAGCCAAGTTATATTAATGAAAGCTAAAGAAGACTATTACAAAGTTACCCTTGATGTCCAAGCAACAACTTCTCCTTCCAAGCTTTTCCTCTTAGTATCTCTGCAAATCCCCTAAGACCATAGGTTTGATGCCTCCAAAATTTCTCCCATAGCTCATGGATGGCCTCCTTCTTATAGGATTTGGTAGGCCAACCACTAAGAGATAATAATGGATCTAAGTGATTAGAAGGTGGATCAAGGAGGTGTTGATTCATACCAAGAAAGGAGGGTGAGGTGAGATTTGAAAGGAACTTCCATCCCACAAATATATCCTTCGAATCCGAGATCCAAAATCTAAGTGATAAGGTGGTTGAGGGATTTTTGCGCCATTGAGGTTGAGCATAGTGCGAAAAAGGTGTAATTTTAGTGCCCCTGCAAGCATGCAGGGCGTGAAAATGTTGTATTTTCACACCTTGCATCCCTAGCAGGGCGGGAAAATATGGGCAAAGTGGACTCTATGAGGTGGCATTCAACCATGAGATGTTGGATTTTCCTCCAAGACTAAGGAGGGTACCAACATGGTGAAAATGAGTCTCAATACTTGCTAGGAGATACAACCATTAGGTTTTGCATGGTGATATGACATGAAGACTCGAAATGGTGCTCAAAGTGATAATTTGGGGTACAATAAGGTTTAATTTCATATCCCAATGGAATGTGAGTGATGAGAGGTGGAATTTCATATACCAATGGAATGTGAGTGATCAAAGGTGGACTTTCATCTCCCATTGTAGAGAAGAATGTGAGGTATGAGGATTTATTATCTTTCATTCTAAAGCCCACGTTATATTCCCTGTACAACTATACAAACGAAAGTCCCTTTACCACTTAAACGACGAATAATGAGGTGACAAGTTGCATTGCGTTGATGAAGGATTAAGAACACATTAATGGCAACATTAAGGAGTTCGGAAAGCACATACGAGTTATTCTATTTTTTTAATTTTGGCAACACTTAATTTTTCTTAAGCTTTTTCTATATATCAAATGAATATGTACAATGTACAAAGCCTTATTAATAGAAGAGATGGTTCCAAGGAAGAAGAGTGAGCTCTTTGTTTGCAATATTGTCAGCAATTTTATAAAGGTAGTGGTATGTTGCTTGAACATAATCATCAAGGTTGAGAAGCAAGACAAGTTACATGTTCTCCCACACCTAAGGCTTGTGGGGTGATATTTAAATTATCATAGCTGACAAGAAATTTTAAAATGTCAGGTGCAAACACATTTTAAATATGAAGGATGTTGGATTCAACATACTCAACAAATGGATGGATGAATCCAAACATATACCACCTAAGAGTAATATTGAATGTCAGAGACCTCACCAATCTGTATTCACAAATAGTTTGGATTTTCACCATAATTGTTGGACGAGAATCTACTACTCAATTTTATAGGTTGATAAATAAAGCCAAAGTTTTGATAAACCTATATGTGACTATAACTTTGATCAGTGGGATCCAAAAGGAGATATCCAATATGTTGGAAATTCAAATGATAAAGGTCTTGAGGAGAGATAAGAATGAAGCAAGCTCTTTGAAGATGTTAATAATTACAATGTTGCAATGGATAATACTAATACTTCTTGTGTTATTTTTAAGGGCCAACAAGAGAGCCAACAATGTGGGAAATCTAACTTAAATGCTATGAAGACAAATTCAAGTCATGGTGTTACATAAGAAATGTTATTAGTAAAAGGGATATTATGGCTTAGCATGCAACAAATGAGAAGAAGAATACTGAAAATGGTTCACCAAATGATGGATGGCATGATGTTAAGATTCAATATGCTAAGATAGATAACATCAGTATTCAATTCAATTTCACAACAATAGCATATACAGGATCATTAAAAGAAACACAATCACAAGATAGAAACAGATTTATCCTGGGAAACCCTCTAGGGGAAGAAAACCCAGCAAAAACTTCCTCAATATAGATGATCAAAAGTACAAAGACAAAACCCCAAACAAGTTCTCCTTGTCCTTGTAGATATCTCTCTCTTTCTCTCCTATGCAAATTACACAAGTGAGTGTGTGTGTGTCCAAATGAGGAGCACATCAATCCTATTTATACTTTATCTTCCACTTGAATTTTTCCCTAACTAGGTCGGCCACAACAAATTTAACTGGGCCGACTTACCTAGGAAGACTCAAAACAATATAATATTACTTTCTGGAGGGTTCTATAGACCCGACTTACAAAGGAGGTTTTACCTCATGACTCTATGATGACCAAATACAATAATAACATCCCGACGGAGGAATAAATTACAATAATAAAATACAATAGAATATTCTTAGAAGTTACAATATTTCAACACTCCCCCTTAACGAGAAGGGTATTCTACTGACAACAACAACATCAACTATAGGAGCAAGGAGAGAGAGCATCATCAACAACATCAAGGTGATACATCTATGAATCATCGGAAGTTTTCTTCAACAATATCAGCAGCTGGAATAGTTACTGGAACATCTTCAATATCTTTAGTACTGGAGCATCATCTTCTACAGCACTGAGTATTCATATTTGATCTTCATCTTTTGCATCACTCGATCGCTTGATCGTCTACAACAACACTTGATCTTTCTATCAGCAACAACTCTTGATCTTTCGATCAACAACAACATCTTGATCTTTCAATCAGCAACAACATCATCTGTAGCAACATAACCTGCAACACACATGATCCAATTAAGGCATGATCAATCCCTCTCACTTTAGGAGATACGTCCAGGGACGATGCAATCCTAACCACATCACTGAGACAAAATTCGAAGGATCACTTTAGGACTAATGTCCATGGATGATACAATCCCAACAAAATCATGGAGACAAAATTATGTGGATCACTTTAGGACTAATGTCCAGGGATGATACAATCCCAACCACATCACGGAGACAAAAGTATATGGATCACTTTAGGACTAATGTCCAAGGATGATACAATCCCAACCACATCACGGAGACAAAAGTCTACGGATCACTTTAGGACTAATGTCCAGGGAAGATACAATCCCAACCACATCACAGAGACAAAATTCTGCGAATCACTTTAGTACTAATGTCCAGGGATGATACAATCCCACTGCAACATCACGGAGACAAAATTATGAAGATCACTTTAGGACTAATGTCTAGGGATGATACAATCCCACTGCAACATCACGAAGACAAAAGTATGTGGATCACTTTAGGACTAATGTCCAAGGATGATACAATCCCACTACAACATCACGGAGACAAAATTATGCGGATCACTTTAGGACTAATGTCCAGGGATGATACAATCCCACTACAACATCACGGAAACCAAAATTATGCGGATCACTTTAGGACTAATGTCCAAGGATGATAAAATCCCACTGCAACATCATCATCACTGCAGCTACATCACGGAGACAAAAGTCTGTAGATCACTTTAGGACTAATGTCCAGGGATGATACAATCCCACTACAACATCATCATCATTGCTCACCCTTTCGAGGAAGGTCCTTTCGAACCGCACCAAGCTTGTCACAGAAGTACTCAAACTTCACTCGAGACAAAGGCTTAGTCAACACATCAGCGTCTTGCTCATCAGTGCTCACATACTGGAGCCTTATATCTCCCTTATGTGCCATATCTCTTATGTAAAAATACCAGATTTCTCTGTGCTTTGACTTGTCATGGAACACTGGGTTCTCCGTCATCTTTATACAACTCTGGTTGTCACATAGAATCACCGTGGTATCCAAATCCAAGTCAAATAGACCTGACATCAACTTTCAAAGCAATATGGCTTCACAACTGGCAGAACAAGATGCTATATACTCTGCTTCAGTCATGCTGAGAGAAACACTGGATTTCTTCCTGCTAAACCATGAGATCATGGAAGATCCCAGACAATAACATCCACTTGAGGTGCTCTTCCTGTCTGAGACACTTCCATCCCAATCTGCATTTGTATAACCATACAATCTGTAGTCATGATCTCCAACATAGTATAGACCAAAGTCTATCATACCTTTCAAGTACCTCATCACATGCTTTGCAGCTACCAAGTGAACACGTCTAGGCTCAACTAGATACTGACTCAGGGTGTTCACAGCAAAGCATATATCTGGCCTGGTATTCGTCAGATACATCAACGACCCAATAATCTGTCTGTACTGAGTCACATCCACTAACTCTGGCGATTCATCAGCCAACAACTTCAGGTTTGTATCCATGGGTGTGGCCATGGCTTTACATTCCAACATATCAAATCTTTTTAGGATTTCCACAGCATACTTTCCCTGGTTGAGAAAGATTCCTTCTGGGTTCTTCCATACTTCCAAACCTAGAAAATAGTGCATCAATCCAAGGTCTTTCATCTCAAATTCTTCAACGAGCTTATTCTTGCACTCTACAATTTGTTTCTCATTTCCTGTCAGAAGTAAATCATCCACATACAGCAATAATATGACAGTTTCATCATCCATAACCTTAAAGTAAAGGTTAGGGTCAGCTTTACTTTTGGTAAATCCCAAGCTCATCAAAAATATATCTATCCTTCTATACCAAGCTCTAGGAGCTTGCTTGAATCCATACAGATCCTTCTTCAACTTGCATACATGACTCTCTCTGTCTTCAACTTCAAATCCATGTGGTTGTTCTATGTACACTTCTTCTGTAATCACTACAATCAGGGAAGTTTTCTTCACATCCATTTGGTGTAAACTCCACTTCATCATGGATGCAAGTGACATGATGGTTCTAATGGAAGTGTACCTTGCTACCAGCGCAAATGTCTCTTCATAATCAATTCTCTCTTTCTGAGAGAATCCTCTAGCCACAAACCTTTCCTTGTATTTCTCAATACTTCCATCAGCTGCATGCTTTATCTTGTAGAACCACTTGGAAGATACCACACTTTTGCCTTCTGGTTTGGGAACTATATCCCAAACATCATTCTTCATTATTGATTGGTATTCTTCCATCATTTATTCTACCCATTCTTTATTCTATATAGCTTCTTCATAACTATTAGGTTCTTGATCTACAAGATCACACATCAAAGCCACATAACCGAAAATGGCTTTGGCCTCTTGATTTCTCTTGCGGAGCCTTCTGGAGCTCCATACTTGTCAGTATCCTGAATAATTTCTCGAGCCCAAGATGGTTTCTCGGTATCTTGATCACACTATGAGTCTAGAATCTCGTCATAGCCGAATACTTCTACTTGATTTCATAAGTCTTTTATAGTTGAACCATTGCCACTTGTTCTACGAAACAAGTCTCATCATTCTTCATTTGTAGGTGATCATTGTATGATACTTCCTACAAGTCAAATTCAATAGCATGGTTAGAAACATCTCATAGTTTCCAAATATATATGCATAAACCATAAGTCACACTATCTTAGCCAATGCTACAACATTCATCCATATCCCACATTCATATGGTAACTTTTTAGATGCCTTCCATCTCTACCATGACATCATTAAGAGCGTGCACTACTCCCAATATATCAGCAAAGAGGTTTCACTCTAGATAAGTAGCAATGGTGTATAGCACCATAGGCTACTTACCCATCACAAGCATGACACTGCAAACATCCTAACACACATCCTAAATAAATGTGTATACAATTGGATACTATCATTTAAACAATGTGATAGAAATGACAATTCAAATACTTATCTTTGTTTGTTTGGTAGGATCTCTTTTGATCCTAGTCTCCTTGCAAGGATTACCGAAATGTATGATGCTGGGATCTACTTCATCATCAAAGTTCCTAAACCAATCTTGTATGTTGCTTCTCCTATTCTCCTAGTGAAGCTTTCTGAGGGGAGTCATTTTCTTCAATATTGGAGAGAGTGCTTTGAAAACACCACTATTACAAGACATATTCTTCGAATTCTTCTTTTGCAACCTTCCTGGTAGGTTCTTCTTCTTCTTCTTCAGCAAAATGAGCATGATGTCTTTTATTGCTTTTCTTCTTGTAATATTTTTTTCTATCTTTTCTTTATGGACAATCTCCGGCAATGTGTCCTAGCTTGTCACAATTGAAACATTGAAAGTTGGAGTAGTTTCTTCTTGGATTGTTTCCTCTTGTCCTTTGGAACTTCTTGGGAGGTTGAGACTCCTTGTGGATTTCCTTCTTGAAGTTAGATTGACTTCTTCCTCTCTTGATATGGGTGGCTATCGCTTGATCATCTTGTTTAAGTAGAGATTCTCTATTGGCTACTCTAGCCTCCTCTTGGATGAAATCTTCCCATACAATGTCAAATTTCATGCTTTCCTTTCTGGCACACATAGTCTGGATGAATGAATCTCAAGGTCTAGAGAGACCATTGAGAGCAGTCATAACTAGCTCATCTTCATCAAGGGAGTCTCCAATGGCTTCTAGTTGCTCCTTGAACTGGGAGATCCTTGTGAAGTAGTCTTGGAGGGATTCTCCTTGGCACATCTTGGTACTCTTTAATTGAGATCTCAAATTCATCTTCCTATTGATGTTCTTTCCTTCATACATTCTGGCTAGGGAATCATACATCTCCTTCGGGGTCTTCTTGGATGAGACTTGAGGAATCAAGTGGTCTTTGATATAATCAGCAATGATCCTCTTTGCCCTAATCAAGTCCTTCTTGTGCTTCTCCTTAGCTTCATCCTCTTTAGGTTCTGCAACTTCTTCCTTGATGTATTTGGAAAGATCATTCTCTTCAAGAAAGAGGCCAATCTTATATTTCCATGCTCAGAAATTCTCTATACCTTCTAGCTTATCCTCAAGCTTAGTGCTTGGGGCCATCTTATCCAGGAGGTCACCAAAAAATGAAATTTTTCAAAATGCAAAACTGACCTCACCAAGAGATGCGCTTGACTGAGGCGAATTGACTAGTACACTTGGTTTCTAGAGATTCCAAATTTTCACCCTTCAAAATTGACTTGCAAATTTCGGATCTGTAGTTTCTGGCTTTTTATGGTTTTCTGGTTTTCTGGGTTTTCTGGTTTTCTGGGTTTTCTGGTCCAGAGTCAAACTAGGGTTTTACTTTCCTGGAGTTTCACCCACTCAAAAATATCGATCTTGGTCTCAAAATTTTTCTCTTGGAGAGGCGCACCTTTCTATGCTGATAGCAATCAAAAATTCCACTTCTGTGAAAGCCCTAATTTTTCACTTCCGGAGAGAGAGAGAGAATTTCACCTTGTGAAAGTTGTCATATTCAGGCTAGCTCTGAAACCATGTTAAGATTCAATATGCTAAGATATATACCATCAGTATTCAATTCAATTTCACAACAATAGCATATACAGGATCACTGAAAGAAACGCAATCACAAGATAGACACAGATTTATCTTGGGAAACCCTCTAGGGGAAGAAAACCCAGCAAAAACTTCCTCAATATAGATGATCAAAAGTACAAAGACAAAACCCAAACAAGTGCTCCTTCTCCTTGCAGATATCTCTATCTTTCTCTCCTACGTGAATTACACAAGTGAGTTGGTGTGTCCAAATGAGGAGCACATCACTCTTATTTATACTTTATCTTCCACTTGACTTTTTCCCTAACTAGGTCGGCCCCAACAAACTTAACTAGGTCGACTTACCTAGGAAGACTCAAAACAATATAATATTACTTTCTGGAGGGTTCTATCGACCCGACTTACAAAGGAGGTTTTACCTTATGACTCTATGATGACCAAATACAATAATAACATCCCGACGGAGGAATAAAACGTCTCCGAATAAATTACAATAATAAAATACAATAGAATATTCTTCGAAGTTACAATATTTCAACACATGAAGACCCTGGATAAACAAAGAGAACTAATGAGCTCTCAATAGATTTGCATGTGAAAAGAAAAAGGTCTGTAGATAGCAATGGTAAAAAATTATTGGTTGGGAATCTCACAAAAGTGAATGAAATTGCATATTACTAAGCTTTCCCTTGAGCTATCACCCAGTTTCAAAGCAAGAAGCAATTTGTTAGTTAGGTCTTGCCCAAGATCTTAGTATTTTCTTGGATAACTTGGTCAACCTACATAATGCTAATTTTGAGAAACAAAAGAAAAAATTACAAATGTCAAAGGTAAAATCCAAAAAGAAAGAAAATTATCGAGGAAGAGAGTGTTGTTGGGGTTGTCAAGATACAGTAGGCCACTGGAACATTGTAAGAGCAAATTATGGTTGAAAAGGTGTGTTGTCAAACTAAAGAGTATTCTGATTCTTGAACCTCTATTTGTTGAAACACTTTCCATGCAATCCCATTGATACAAAATTCCTCATACATAACTTCCAGGGTTAGGGTAGGATTTTATCCTCAATGTGTGGAAGACCAATGAGAGTAATATGGAGAACATAATGAATTTGTTCCAAGACATCTCGGGAGTGGTTGAAAGTGACCATTGAGAGTGGAGGTCATAATGAAGTTGTTCCAAAACATTTCGAGAGTGGTTGAAAGTGTTCATAGTTCAGCGCAAAGAGTTCTTAGTGGATGCATTTTCCAACTATAACATTATTTTAAGCACGTCATGAGATTATGAGAGGATGCATGATTTTTATGATTTTATTACAATTTCCAAGCAAAATCTTAAGGATGGACACTGTTTTTTATACTAAAGAAAAAATCCTACAAATATTTTAGATGACTAACAATCACCTTTTTCTCGTATTTCTTCTACAAATGCAAATGAGTTTTATTTCTTTACATTAATTATTGGAAGCATAGATACTATGTGCAAGTAAGTTGTTTAAGAAATTTAAAAATCTTTGTAAGTTGTGTGGATTGTCACTACTTAGTCCACATCACAAGTAATCTAAGTTTAATTGATATATATTATGTTGAAGTGTTTTGATCGATTATTTAAAATTTAAACTAGTGTCAAATCTAATACTATATTTTTCAATTTATATGTCCATTTATCATTTGTTGTGGTAATATTGATTAAAGTCTATTTTTTCCTTGGAAATAAATACTTAACTAGTGTAAAGCAAGTGGCATAAACTTGGTGCACCTAACACCATGGGACTTGCACTAGGGACTTGTCCAATGCGTCAAATTATCGACAACATCTTCAGAATAGTGGCACCAATCAATAGAGTTATCCCTTAAGGATTAAATGTTGGAAACATCTCGTGTCACCCTCAAGCACTTAACAAGAATGAGAATATTGGGATCTTGTCAACTCCAAGTTAAAGTTCACTTAATGTTGATAGATTGGCTTGTTTGTGTGTAACATTAAGTGAAAATCTCTACAAATTCATCATAAATTGAAATATCTTTCAAAATTTTAGAAAGCCGCCTCGTTAAAAAAGAGTGAGGACATCTAATGTTTTCCCACAATGAATCACCTCTTTATGTTTAGCAGGTTCTTTGTTGACAATCAAGGATTTCAATGTCATCATTGCTCTATAAAATTCTAAGGAGAGAGAAGGGTTATTCACAATGCATCTCCTACAAGACTCCCGACCATCGATTTTGGTTACTAGAATTTTTCTTTGTATATGCTTCCAATAAGCTAAGTCCACACTCCACCATAATTGTTCCATAACAAAATTCTCAAAATATGAGTCCACCTTTAAAATTTTGGGATTTACAAATACAAGAAGATACATAAAAAAAAACATGAGCAACAAGCAATAATTTGGAGATATTAGTAAGCTTCCCGATAAAAGAAAGATCTTTGCATTATAGCTTATATTGAAATTTTTCCAACCACCATTCCCAAATAATTGAGGAAGAAACCATATCCAAAAGGTATGCCTAAATACTTCGTGTTCTACCCTCATCTCACCATTTTCCAAGACTATGAAGTATCAACAAATCCAAGGAAACAAAGTTCATATTTATTTTTGTTGATAACTCCACCCAAGGCCACATAAAACGTGTCCAAACAACTCAAAGTTTCTCCCACAAAGCCCAAATCTACATAGATTAACATGGAACCACCTACAAAATGGTGATATAAAATATTGTCAGATAAAAAAAAAATAAAAGATTTCCCACGTCATAGATTTGTGAAAAGAAATGAAGTCTAATAATATTCCATTTAGTGTAACAAAATCCAATACCTTTGAAAATATAGCATGCACCATCCTAATGAATTGGAACTCAAACCTAACCACTACATGTCCAAGAGAATCTCAAATCCACCTTATCATAATCTTTATCAAAATCATTTTACAAAAACAAGGAGTCCTTTGAAATACACAAGTGAATTGTTAATCAAAGTTGTTTGTTGAGATATCTTTTGAACAAAACTTATCTCACTATTATTTCGAGTATGTCTTTGTTATTTGGGATTCAAACACAAACTTCCATTCATCAGAATGTAAGCAATATCTATTTCGAATTCAATAATGACACTCAAGCAATGACTTCTATGATTAGGATGACAGTAAGCTTCTTGCGAATTCAAAAATTATGTTGGGTTTATTGTCGCTCAATGTTTCAATTTATAACATTAAGATCTTCATTTTGGGGGAGATCAAATTGTTGTCCCTAGGGAGAAAGAACACATTTACTTCCATCTTAATATGCATTGGAAGCTTGTAAAAAATGACAAGGATGGAACAACCTAATATTTTTCCAACCCTTCCTTTAATTGGTAGATATATCATTCTATGTCTAATTAATTAAAGTACTTTATTAGTTTAAAAACAAATTTTAAGTGAATGGCATTGCTCCCCCTATATTGCAAGCTTATGTGTTCCACTCATTTAATAACCATCTTCACAATTTAAGTGGCTTTTATTTTTTTCACTTTCCAAAGTTTCTCAAATTTTCCTTTGTGTAATCATCCATCTTGAAAATTAGCCTTGTGTTTTCTACACAAACATGGATTACAGATTTCCACATCCCACTCAACTATAACCATCTTTACAGATTTCCACATCCCACTCAACTATAACCATCTTTACAGATTTCCACATCCCACTCAACTATAACCATCTTTAGGACCGAGTGGTTATTATTCTTTTCAATCTCCAAAGTTTCTCAAATTTCTCCTTTCATTTAATTACCCTTGTCAACTAAGCTTATGTTCTCTACACAAATATTGTAGCCAAAATTATTTAAAAGATAGCCCAAGTATAGCTAATTTTGTTTATTTGTTGTACACTATCAACGCAATGATCCTCAAGTCTTCTCAACATAAACATGTCAGTTTCTCCAATGTAAATCTTTCCACAAGAACACAATATGACAAAAGAAAATGTTGAGTGAACTTTAAGGGAATAAAATAGTGATGTTTTCTATTTCCACCCACTCTTGTAGATAAGATAAAGTCCTTTTTTCTTAAGGTACATCTCGAACAATAGTTCCAAATATCCCCATCTTGAGAGACAACTTGTATCTTTTATGAGACTTTCATGGAAATATAAGGAGAAAAGAAATATCATCATTACTATTTATTTATTTTTTGGTAAGGTTCGTATTTACATTAAACTATTGAAAAATATTATACATATCATATTTTTGGCATCCTTGAGCAAAAAGAGACTGACTGTCAAAAATGTGCCCAGACCACAATAACTAAAATTATATGTGAGTCATGTCTAAGCCACAAACTACCAACTAGGATTGAACATGGTAGCTAAGATTGTCATCAGTTCTACAGTATTATCCCCCACAAACCAGGGGTTATGACCCATTGAAACCAAAATGGTTGGGAACTTCCTACATTCTCCAAAAGCAGTACTAACAGATAAACTAAAACAAACCCTAATCATCATCAGAGATGAAAATGTAAGATGGGCCAGCACCAAAATTTTCTTATTTGGCCACTCTTTTGACCGCCTAAGGGCAACGCATGAAGATAAGTTGAGTGGCGAAGGGGTCGGTTGGAGGAGTACTACTGAATGCCTTACTCATGAACTCGCGAGCAAGGGCGTCCATATTCAAGTTGAAGTTCTCACTCGCAATAACCTGATTGCAAGCAATGCACTGCATCGCGGCCTCCAAACTACCAAGTTGGGCCATGACAGACGGAGTGGCCATATCCTCCTGCCTCTTGTCATGTCAAATTTCTTCAAAGGTGAGGCGGAAGAGGGCCTTCATAGCCCAGAATAACCCTAAGGTCATGGTGTGTCGAGTCTCCTATGTTCAAGATGACCCTGATTCCTCTTTCAAATCATCAAATTCCCCCACAAGCTCCTGAGCACTGGGACATTGAACTTCCCTGTGCAATTTTCTTTCTAGATGATATGTATGCTCCTTGGCCTGCCTACTGACTATGTTTGCAAAGAATCCCTTTGCATTCTCCATTTCCTTGAGGGCCCTCGGCATGTGAGAGAGCCTGGGACCGTTGGAGTTCTTTCTGCAGGTGACCTTCATGCGAACCATGTTGTAAGCTGAGGAGCCAGATCAGATACCGACAGCTCCACACACAAAATCTAAGAGCGGGTGGCGCAAAAGCAGGCTTAGTGTCGAGGCGAGAATAACAACCAAGCTTGTTAATGCTAATGCGGGGAGTACGCCAGTAATGTCTCTCCCAAAATAGAATCCATCTTCCCTCATAGCATACCTTCCGATCATCGTAGAAGCTAGTCCGAGGAGCCATGAGTGTCCACACAAGGGAATGAGTAGCAGAGTGTACCCAAGGAAGGATTTGGCGCAGGGACCCGTACTCACCTCTTAAATGATAAATCATGCCCATAACAACAGTTCGCAAGACCATCGAGAATTGGCTTCCAGGTGTCGGCCAACATGTCCTCACACACGTATTGCCCTTAATGAAGCTCATTACCTCGACCAGTGTCAGCATGGTGGTGGCACCCGTCGTGGAGGCATCATTACTATTTAATTGATTAAAGTCCCTCCAAAGTGTAAAACATGCAAGCAACTCATAAGTGAATGGTTAACAACACATGAGCACGCTCAAAATATCCCCCCAAAAAATAAAAAAAATAAACTCATTTCTACATTGAAGGATGGATTGAATTTTTACAAAGTCAACCTACCCAACATGGCATTCTAATAGTAGAAGGTAACTTTTATG
Source organism: Larix kaempferi (assembly GCA_027924585.1). Lineage (NCBI taxonomy): Eukaryota > Viridiplantae > Streptophyta > Pinopsida > Pinales > Pinaceae > Larix > Larix kaempferi. The sequence continues at coordinate 5,065,763 of BSBM01001120.1, forward strand.
CTATTCTTAATCAAAGTTTTTGCAATATTATCCATCATCCCCTTGATGCAAGGCAATGTTATTATGAAATTGCATTTTCCTTTTGTTATCTTAAGTGGTTTTCCTCAAGAATTATATTCTTCAATCATAAAATTAGGGTCAAAACAATGGGATACATTGAATTCCAATCTTATAAAATTAGTGTTGTTGATGCACAAACTAGCAGTCCAAGATGATGGACAAGCTGACCAGCTGCTAATCCAACACAACTATAAACCCCTAACCCAACGTGTCACTAGCGGAAGGAGATTCATCGTTTTTGGCCTCCTAGGTCCCCCACAATAAATGAACCTAAACTATCCAAGGGAGAGACCCTGGCCAAGATTTTGCTTAAAGCTATCTGAAAATAACCCCAAGTATACACCTAGCACTAACTTTTTTGAGTCTCAAGGATATGTATTTGATGAAGGTCTAAGACACTTAGATTTAAGGTGATTATATAATTATTATCAATCAATGTAAAATACCATTCACCATAAACCATTCCTATGAAATATTCATTTGCAACAAAATACACAAAGCACAAAACTATCATTTAAGGCATAATCATGATATGAGCATGTAAAACATTATATCTCAAACGACATAACAAATCTATACTCAGGATATGATTACCTCCAATCTGGACTAGGGGAAGATGGGTTTCAAAACATAGCATATGAAGTAGCTCTAGATGCATACACATTAAAAAAAGGCACCTACACATACAGCTGTGGTGGTATGGGGCATCCAGTTGTCCAGGAACAACCCTGATACACTCTTAGTCTCGAAAGACATCTAACTAGTTATGTACAAGAGGGTGTGCTCCTCTTTTGAAAGTATTTCATGCTAGAACTCTTCATTACAAGTTTTTCTACCCAAGTATTCCCCAAATCTTTGTTGCACTGCTCAAGAGATATTGAGGAACAAGATTGCCATATGTCATATTCATGCCAACATAAACATCAAATGCTTTGTAAATGAATTGCATGAAACATCATCATCAAAATAATAAATCCACTTTAACAAGAAATAGCAAATTAAATCAAATGGATTATTTAAACTTAGGTGTGAAGAAGATGATGCTTCTCTTATTTATTATTTTTAGTGTTATGATATGTGTTTAATTATCAATCATTCACAAGGAGCATTTATACCACAACAAAAATAAAAATTTAAAAAAAGTGTACCAATGGAATGACTAATTAGTCATTCTAAAGCCACCGAAAATGAAACGGGTCGGTTCCCACAAATACATAAAAAGAACTAACCAAAATGAAAACAAGCTAACCCAAGGACACAATGGCCAATGATTAAAATCGCTCAGGCTCATTAGTATTAGTATTGAGTGATACAAAAAAAAAGTGATGTTCTTGATGCTTTTTTACAATGTAGAGGGCGTCAATATCAAACTGACCTCTTTCGTGAGGGTGTCAATATGTTATTCTATAAATATATAAACAAAGAAACAAACTTCCAAGAAGGTCGATTGGGTGTAATGACATCAAATTTTACATAAGATTTCACTATTTGGATCTAAATTAATCTTTAAGATATGGCCACGTTCATTAAAAATTAAAACAATTTTTTTGCACCAAGATGGCCGAATTGGACTTTGGAAGAGATGTAATATTTGTCAATAAAGTAAATCTTTGGGCTTGGCCAAATTGTTGAGGTTGAATAAAACCAAAAAAACATGTAAAATTATTATTTTATTATTTTTCAAAATATATATTTTTTTCAAGTGGAACGATTCACGATGGACATTTTCCAACAAGTATATGATAAATGTGGGGCTTACGATTAACCCTCTTACCATTTATCATATGGTAAACTCAAATTTAATATGAAAATGTTCAAAATAGTATGGTAAACTCAAATTTGAAAAATGCTTAAAATAGTGAGGTTATTAGAATTATTAAAATAGTATGGTAAACTCAAATTTGAAAATGCTCAAAATAGTATGGTAAACTCAAATGTGATATGCAAATGCTTAAAATAGTGAGGTTATTAAAATTATTAAAATGGTATAGTAAACTCAAATTTGATATGCAAATGTTTAAAATAGTGAGGTTATTAGAATTATTATAGATTTTTATTAAAGATTTAGTTTAGATTGGTGTAAGATAAATTATTTATAGTGAACATGCAAAATTTAAAATTATTTATAGTGAACATGCAAAATTTAAAATTATTTATAATGAATAGGTAAAATTTAAAATTATTGCACAAGAATAATTAATGGCAACACAAGATCAAGTTTAAAAATGAAGGTAGCTTTTATCTAAACTAGTAATTTTCAATCAAATGTTATTAAAATTATAAAAAAAAAAAGAACATAGAAACATTTTAATAAATAAAGATCTTGGCCAACTTGAAAACAAAATAGGTCTAGGGTCTCGAGATGTAAAATTTTTTAAAAAAATAGAACTATCAAGATCTAACAAAGAATAACCAATTATTAAAAAAAGTTAAGTGGAAGGATGAGATCTAGGAGATAACTCTTACCATCAAAAGGGTTTTGTATATTAATGCCATGGTAGAAGAAAATTGGGGCAAACGGAATCAACGAAAGATGATGATCATGTAAAATGATTGAGCACCACTAAGAAGAGAAAGAATATCATCAATCCCATTAATGTTATTTGTAGCATCAGAAGATATTCTTATCTTGTATTTATTGTGTACACTTGTGGCGGGCCAAAAGAAAGATTTAAACTCCTAAAAGAATGAAAAATAATGCCATAAATAAATAGTAGACCGACCTACAAAAGAAAATAAAATAAAATGTGTTTTATTATACGCCAGCATAGATCCATCTTAAACCTGGATCTATCAAGCAGTGAGAGGGATCCAATTTCTTGAGGTGTAGTTTTTTTTTAATCTTAAACTCAAGAAATTTGATTCCTCTCTTGCTTGATAAATCCGGGTTTAAGTTTTAATTTTCTATTTTTGACATGGATTTTTTTAATTACTTTTCATAAACAAAATTATTTTATGAGCCAACATGGATTTTTTAAATTACTTTTCATAATTTTTAATTTTATGAGTCGGCATGAATTTTTTTAATTATGGTGATGTGACGTTACGTTACAACATCTCCCCCATACTGGGTTGTAGAGCACCTCGCTCCTCAAAGTGCAAAAAAGTGAAGTCGACCCAGTTTAAGAAGGCAAGTCGGCCTAGAGTGAAAAAAGGTCAGCACAAAACCAATATAAATACAGGTGACACCCTCCTCATTTGGACAAAGAGCCAATTCGCTCAAGACTACTACTCAAGTGCGTAAAAGGGAGAGAAAACCACTGCAAGGTTGTAGAAGATTGATTTTGGGGTTCTTTCTTTTGTATCTTCTTTATTTCTGATCTCTCTTGATGTAGATCACTTTCATATCTGATGTATTTGTATTATGTATTGAATGTTGAACATTGGTTGTCATTGATGTCAACAAAAGATGATGTCAATTGTTTGACTGTCAACTAATGTCAAAGAGGATGTCAACTGATTCAATCTGAGTCATTGATATCAACTGAAGTCAAAAGTGGATACAGTATTCATGCAGGAGTATAAAGAAGTATATGGAAGCCACTTTGAAGTAGTATATGCGCAAGATGAAGAAGAACATGAACACCAGAAGTATATGCGCAAATGGTGATGGTAACAGATATGTATGCAACTTTGGAGTATATCTAGAAGTGCATTCAGTCTAAAGATGTGTGTCAAAGATACATCATGCAAATCCAGTTCAAGGAAGAACACAAGTAATGTATCGTACATCATGTGGTCCTTGCGCAGAAATCAAGTCCACCAAATCATACTTTCTCATGGTAGCATCCAAGGAGTTGGTTGGACAATAGTACATGCACTCAAACAGCCAAAGAGTTGGTTGAACAAATGATACAAGTGCGCAAGCAAGCTTGAGCATTGCTTGGTTAATGAGGAAGTGTGCAATCAGTTAATGGTTAGACAATCCTGAAAACGTGCATGCACAACCAATTAGAAGATGCTTCCAGTAAGCAGAACGCGCACAAGTTCCTAGAAGGGTATAGTGGCTGAAGACCATCTATGAGAAAAAATCCATAGTCGACGGTACAGCAATTGCGCAAGTCCCACAAGTGATGACAAGGCAGAAGACAAAGTCCCACCAAGTAGAAGTTGGTGTATGTGCAAAATCCGCAAAGTATCAATACACTAAGTGCGCATTACCCACAAGTGATGAAGCGACAAGGGTCAAAGACCCACTTAGAAGAAGTTGGAGTATGCACAGATCCCGCAGAGTATTAACATCAAGGGTGCATTACCCACAAGGGATAGTACAGCACAGGTCATAGACACATCAAGATAAAGTAGAAGATTGTGCACATATCTTAAGGCAAAGACACATCAAGAGTGCACTGGTACACCACCAAGGTGTAAAGTTACACTAAGATGTGGACCTTGAGGGCACTTGATACATCAAAGATGACACATCAATAGCGCATATGATGGCATGTGGCACATGCACAATCTGTGAAGTATGGAAGAAGGGATGCCACAACCAACTTGTGAACATACAATCCATGCAGGACATGTATAAATAGAGATGCAAATTGGAAATTTGAAGTAAGCTTGATGGCGAGAGCATAAGAGCTTCGAGTGTAAGTTTCAGTTAGATTTTTCAGGGCATCAAGGGGCTCGTGGACAAAACAGATGATCTAGCGAAGAGCCGAATCCGCACATGCAGCAGAATGAAGTTTTTATGGTGCATAGAGTGATGATGTAGATCTGTGACGGATGCGCAAATACTGAAAGGAAGAAATACTGAAGTATGTGCAAGTGCTTGATGTTTTGAATAGCGGTATTACAATCAGCACGTTGATAGTCACAGATGTTGTAGAGACAAAAGCACAGAGACAAAACCGAAGTTTATCAGATATTGTGTAGATGTCTAGCTAATGCATATGAGCAGAAGTGAAAGTGTGTGAAGTTGAGAACTTCATCTGATGCGCAACAACAGAACATCAGTAGGATCTAATAGGCACATCAAGATGCAGATGATCTGAGACAAATGCGTTAAACAAAACGGACCAATTATTTGATGCATAGGACGTCGCAAATTATCTGAGAGACTACAGCACTTAAATAGAACGGACACATCAGAAAGTGTGTAGTTCCATCTGTTACTGGTGCTTCATTTCTAAATAGCAAACCATCAATTGAAAGCACAGTATCAGTTGGTCATTGTAGTCGCGCAAAGCAGAACGTTTAACCAGAGATGCAAACTGCAGTATCAACAAGCACACAGGGAGTGGAAGTTTCCTTTAGGTCGGTGCCTGTAAACCCAGGGGATTGGTGCCTGCTTCCAGTTGGTGCTGGTAAACACAGGAAGTTGGTGCTTCCTTGAATGTATTATTTCTCACTATAAAGAAGCATTATGTGGTTTTTCTCTCGTTTGGGTTTCCACGTAAAAACCCTGTGTGTTATGTGTTGTTTATGTGGTGCATATATGTGTGGATGTTTATTTACTAATGTATAACAGAACATAAAGATTAAGTAAATGCCAATTTGCTAAATAATGTAAAAACTACTAATAGTTGCACTAATACTGATTCACTGCCCCTCCCCGTCCTGCTCGGTATTAAATTGATTCCAACACTAAAACTCTGAATAAAAAAAATTTGTTGGGTTTTTCCCGAGTCTGGGTTTTCCTAGGGTAAACTATTGTGTCTCATGTTCTTGTGCTTGACCATGTGAAAATTATACTGCTATACCACTAAAAATCTAACAAATCCAAATGCATGGTCTCCATGTAGATATCCTTTGAAGTACCTACATAACAACCAATACCTACAATCATAGCCCTAGACTAAGCAACAAGCATTAGTACCATTCAATTAAAACCAAAACTATAAATGAAAAGGAGGAAAAACATCAATCGCAATCATATTATAATTATCCTTCAATAAAATAGAATATCAAATGTTACCTTCACAGAAGTTTACAAAACGAAAACCAAAAGCTTCTCCAGCATACACCAAGTATTAGCCCAAAAAATGACAAAATTGTATTCCCAAAAATTTGTCGACCTTTTGCTGAGGCTAATACCTCTCATTTTATAGCACAAGGAGGGCACCTTAGGCTTGTTAAGATTCAAAAGTGGTTACATAAAATATATTTTTTCATTTGGATGATTTCAAGAAGATCTATCAATCAATGGCTTAGATCTCATCTCAAATTAAAAAATATATATATATATATTCTTGAATAATTATGCCCAAGTGTGTGCATCCACTCTTTTAGAAAAGAAAACATTAAAAAGTTTCAAATACCATGGGACAATGACCAAATACCACCCACCACAAAATACCATGGGACAATGACCAAATACCACCCACCACAAAATACCATGGGACAAATATATTTTTTGTTCTTTTTAACCCAACACCTTCCTCAAAAGGCTTTTGATCCATGTGCTAAGATCCAAATCTACAGATATGACTTATTTTCTCATTGACTTTTAGATCTTCGCATTTTATTACATTTCTTTTTTAGGTTTTAGAATAAAATAATATATTTTTGACTCCGCATATGTGCCATGCTCATTTTTAATTAAATTACTTGGGAATGATTTAATTAATTTTCTCAAATAATTAAAAAGTGCAATCTCAAAGTGAAATTAAAAATTCTTGTGCACTCTTTTGATTTTAATAAATTAATTAAAGTAATTTGAAAAAAAATTGATAAAAACATAGTTTATCCCACATTTTTCAAACTAACTAATATGTGGCAACAGTGATCAATCTGATGGCACATGTCTACACCAGCATAGATCCATCTTAAACTCGTATCTATCAAGCACCGAGAGGGATCCAATTTCTTGAGGTGTATTTCTTTTTTTAAATTTGAACTCAAGAAATTTGATCTTTCTTGATTGATAGATCCGGGTTTAAGTTTTAAGTTTTTTATTTTATAAACGAATATCTATTTTTTAATTACTTTTCATAATATATTTTTTTTTGAACCAACATGGATTTTTTTTAAATATTTTCCATAATTTTTTATTTTATGAGCTGACATGAATTTTTTTAATTATTTTGTTACTAACGTTATAACGTTATATCACGTTAGAGGATCTCTCCCATACTGGACTGTAGAGCACCTCGTTTCACTCAGTGCAATAAAGGGCCAAATGGGTATCCAAAAATTTCTTTGAAAAAAAATACATGTAGTCTAAAAATTCTACGATTTGAACCGGAATAAATGAATTTTCTAGGCACGATTTTGAAAAAATCCAGCCATAATTTTTCAAAATCCAGGTTACAGCTATCAAATTCTAGAATTTTGGGTGCCCCAAGGGATTTTGAGGGTGGTGAATCCATTTCTACCATCAAAAACCTCGAAAAACACAGCTAAATTTAGATTTGTAAAATAAAAAGGTCATATTCAAACTAAAAATGGTCGTCCGATCCAAATCGTCGATTTTTTAGACAACTCCAAAAAAATATACCAAAATATAACTCAAGTTATAGTATCACCCATTTGACCACCTAAAGGCACTAAAAACTGGCACCAAAGAAAAATAATTTCACTGACAACTTCTACTATAAGAAATAAATGGTATATATGTGTCATATGTCCCCAATGGACCAGCAACAAAAGGTGTCCATGTGGACAAATAGAACAATGTTAGTAATCATCTAGTCATGGCATGCATGATTATACCAACCACATAGATATCTTCAAACCGGTCCGTGAAATAATGAGTTATCCATTAATCAGTATCAAAATAACACCATGGCATTAAAAAGAGCTCTTTTCTCCAATGGAGGTGAAATTTAGATGGTCAAATGAAGTTAATCAAGTGATTTTTATATGGCCTAAACAAAACTAATATTCCACAACAAAAAAAAATTGTGTTCTTCACCATTCAAACAAACACTAGGGATGTGTCTCACAATGAAAGTTAGAAGTAGTGAGATACTCTCCTGGTCGAACATTATCAAGCCACCTTTACATTTATTTACATTCAACTTTTGTTAAAATGTTAACCAGGAAAATGTTTGGGAAGAAATGCATGCATGGATGCAAAAGTGAGTTTTGCATGCACCTACTTTTAGGTTTTTTGTAAACCTATTTTTTCAGTGAGTTGATATAAGGAGACGGAAGGTGTCTGTCTTCACTACCGAGATAATTGATCCGAGATAGATCAGTTGAGAGGTAGGCGACTTTCCTTGGGAAGGAGGGCACATTCTTTCAGGAGGAGGAAGCTTGTACCGCATCTAGTTGAGTGTTTGAGTGTCTGTAACTTGCAAAGTATCTTCGTCTCAGTGATTGAGGAAGATCTGTGACAATCAGAGCTCAGATCTGCTGAGATCTAATTTCGTACGAGCTATTCTTACTTCGAGGGAGGGCGCACTTGTCCATGCAGAGGAGGACGCCTACAACAGTTAGACTTCTTCTGTTGAAGAGCAGATCAGAGCAGAGGATAGAGAGAGACAAATCAGTCAAAGGCACCTGCAGAGATACTTAGGGCTCATTTTTCCAGTGCATGCATCAGCTGATGCATGCAAATCTAGAGTTTTCCCGGTTCAGGGATTGAGTTACTTCTGAGGTAACACTGTATTGCACTAGTCTATATTTATATATGCTCTGGGCTCGAGAGAGAAGATAGCCCCACAGATTGCCGGTTTTCCCCGTTTGGGGTTTCCAGGGTATAATCAGTGTTTATGTGTGATTGCGTGTATTTTTCAGTTTTGGTAAAGAGATCTAGTTGTTGAGTTTATATCTTTATGAGCATGTATTGATATCGAGACTCAAACCGCTTGAGATCTCAGGGTGATTCAAAGGGAGTAGTGATCTATGAATCTAAGTTTTACATGGTATCAGAGCCCTGGTAAGGGTCAAGGAGGGCAATCACACTCAGATCTGCAGCTATAGTATCAGATCTACGACTACTAGCATGGGGGAGGATCAAATTGTTTACACTTCTACCGATGGGATTGACAAGGAGATGGATTTTAACACCTGTCAATCATTGATGGCCTCCACTTCTAGTGTATGGTACATAGATAGTGGAGCTTCTAGTCATATGACGGGTGTTCGTGGATATTTTACTAACCTGGCAGAGGATGGAATAGATCTCGAGATTGTCCTGGGAGACAACTCTACGGTCAAGGCAGTAGGACAAGGAATTGTGTCTTTCCAGAAAGACTCTGGAGAACAGATGAGAATTTGTGATGTTCTATATGTCCCAAGTCTTAAGAAAAACTTGACCTCCGTATCTACTATTGAAGATCGAGGACTATGGGTGATGTTCAGAGATGGAAATGTACTAGTTCATCCCAAGGGATCCAGTGTTACCTCAGCTGAGAGGATTGGAGTCCGCAGCAGGAAGCTATACAAACTGAACTTTCAACTTCAGCATGCCCTAAGTCATAGTAGCCGAGATGAGGGGTGTGACACTTGTGAGCTTTGGCACAAGAGGATGGCTCATTTACACCATCTTGCCCTAAAGATTCTGAGGGAGATTGTGACAGGAGTCCATGAGTTCAATACTAAGCACACTGATGTGTGCAAGGGGTGTGCTCTCAGAAAGTACGTCAAGACAATTTTTCCAAAGACTGATAATAGAGCTACAGGACAACAAAAACATCTCTTGTTATTCCATCGATTAATCTATGTTTTCCAGGATGATCCGGTTCGAATACCCATGGATTAGTTGTTTGCTCACTAGCTTTATAAAGTTTTTAACCTATCTGGAAATAAAGCTTTAGATTGATCAAAGATCCTTCAATTATTCAAGTTGCTCTTGATTTGATTCATTCTGACCTCTGTGGTCCGATGTCCACTACATCACTGAAAGGATACAAGTATTATGTATCTTTCATTGATAACTATTCCAGGAAAACATGGATCTACTTCTTGAAGAGAAAAGAGTCAAAGGAAGTTTTGCAGAACAAGAGTTCAAGGCCCTTGTGGAAAAACAAACAGAAAGAAAGATTAAAATCTTCAGATCAGATAATGGTGGAGAGTACACCTTCAATGAGTTCAATAAGTTTTGCACTCAGGAAGGCATTAAGAGGCAGTTGACTGTACCTTATACACCTCAACAAAATGGGGTGGCTGAGAGGAAGAATAGGGCCATTGTTGGAGCTGCTATATCCATGTTGCATGATCAGGGCCATTTTTCCTTTGGGCTGAAGCATGCAACACTGCAGCTTACATTCAGAACATGAGCCCTTGGAGTGAACGTATCCGTTCACTAAGTTAACCATGTCCGGTTAAGGTTTAAGAAGCGAGACTGTCTTCCATATTTGAGATAAATGATAATAATATATTGATTGATGATGATAAAGTTACAATAAGCTCACCTTTATAGGGCTTGAGCAAGAATAGCGAAGGGTTACACCCTTTTGCTTATTAACCTAATAATCTATTTAATATATAAATAACAATATTAATAAAATATTCATAGCATTGCCTTCCCCTTTTGTAAAGCTTTGTCCTCAAAGCTTGAGTATTTTCCTAATGTCGTTCTTCATTCAGATTCAGTGTCGGTATTAGAATCAGACGCAATTTCTTGTGTAGAGACTTGCACTTCTTTTCCATTGATGATTTTGCACTGTATTGTCTAATTGTTCCTACATTTATGGCCTGGGATCCAATCATCACCGCATCGACGACATATGTTTTTCTTCTTCTTTCTATTATCAGAGTAACTATTAGATGGCTTTAATCTATTTTCCATTTCATAGGCATATGATTGAGGTTTGTGGCATTGATGGCCAGGTGACCAAGTATCTGCACAGTACCTACATTGTGTCTCTTTTTCTTGTCGATAATGGTTATCACCTCTTGTTTTTATTCCTTCCAATTTGCATTTTGCGGCTTTTGCTTTATGTCTTGCTACCTCTACGTTAGGTATGTCATGTAACTTTAACTCTTTTTGGAGGTACGGTTTAAGACCTCCTAAATAGGTTTCGAGTCTTTGTTTGTCAGACAACCCAAATACTCGTGTCGATAAGGATTCCCACTGATGTGTGAATTCCTCAACGCTTCCAACCTGTTGTAATCTGGTAAGTTTACTGAAAAATTCATCTTCTTTGATATCTTGAAACCTATTAAAAAAATCATTTTTGAACAAGTTCCAGGTGTAGGCAAAATTGTCTCTCTTCCACCATAAGTACCAATTATAGGCGTACCCTTCCATATGCATTGACGCATATTTCACCTTCTCCTCGTCAGATTGAATATTGTAAATGTCGAAGTATTCTTCTGCTTTGTTTAGCCAAGCAACGCATTGGTCTTCACTTCCATTGTATTTCGACAACTCTATTTTTGCCTTAGGTGGGTACACTATGTAAGGGTGATATTGATTCCCTTTTGCTTTATGGTTTGAAGGTGGATCGGAACTACTGGATGACGTAAGTGACATATTTGAACTGCTTCGTTGTTAGCGGTGATTTTTATCTTTTTTATTCTCTACTATCTTACTGATAGCTTCTATTTGGCTGTTTAATCGTGCCTCCATATCTGGCAGTACTTTTGTTTCTATCTCTTGCTTAAGCATCGCATTGTTAATCTTTATTTCTTTTTGCAATTATTCTTGATTCTTGGCAAGTGCTTCCTGTGTGAAAATATGAAATGAGGCATCTAGCATGTCTGGACTGCTGACTTGGTCTGTCTTAGGCGTTAGTCTTTGTAACACCTCCATTAATGTATTATGGTTCTGCGTCATGGTGCTCAAGTTCTGGGTTATGGTGTTTATGTTTTGAGTCATAACACTCATTTTGTCATCCAAGTCTTTTTGTTTTTCGTTCAGAGTGTCAAATTTTTCACTCAACCTTCTTTCTAGTACCAGAACAACTTCATCTTTGATTTCTTTTTTAAGCACGGCATTGTTATTTTTCATCTCTTCTTTTAAATCTTCTTGAAACACTTTCTCAAGTTTGTCCATTCTGGAGTTTAGACCTTCGACGATTTTTAAATCTCTAATTTGGTCTTTTTCTAAATGTTTTAGTTGGTCTCGTAACTCGACCATGGTTCTTGACCTGGTGTGGGGAGGTGAATATTTGGAATCGATTTTGGTAGGACTTAATTAATAATAATTATTGTAAGGAAAATAATTATTATAATTAATGGGTAAAATAAATAAATATAATAATTATTATATTTAAATTTTTTTTTTATTTTCTTTATAATATGGATTTGTGACCTTTAATAAAATTAAATATTATATAATATTTAATTTTTATTAAAAAAAAAAAAGGGTTTACGGGAAGAGTTGGGCGATGGAGGGAGTGTGGGGATGGGAAAGACGGATGGCGAGGGTTATGGATGCAGCTGGGGGAGAGTGGAGGCGTGAAGGTAGGGGATGCGCAGCAGTGGGAGGAGGGTTTAGCGCGAGCAGGGAGGCGTGAGGAGTCACAGGAGCGAAGGAGGGTCATGGGGAGTTGTAGGCGAGTGGACGAGAGGAGCGGCTGGCGGAAGAGGGAGACTGGCGGATGATGAAACAGCTTGGGAGGTGGCGTGGAGCGATTGTGTGCAGGGTGGAGGCGCGGATGCAGCAAGCTGGTGGAGGGCGCAATTGAGGGCACGGTGAATGGAAGCGTGGATGGAATGCAGTGGAGGATGGAGCGTTGGCGAACGAGCTGTTGGAGGGAGAGGTGGCGTGGGCTGATCAGGAGTGACGGGCGTGTGGCGCAGATTTGGAGTGAAGGGGGATGTAGTGCGGAAGGCAGAGGGATGCGTAGGGATGCGGGGAAGTCGTGGAGAGGGGAGAGTAGGCGTGTGAATGGGATGAGAGGGTGATGTGAAGAGGTGAGAATTTCGTGGAGTGAGTGGAATGGTGGAATGAGGAGCCGAATCCGATAGTGAGCGTGCATGCAGGAGCTTAGGAGCCGATCCGGCTTTGATACCAAATGCAGTGAACGTATCCGTTCACTAAGTTAACCGTGTCCGGTTAAGGTTTAAGAAGCGAGACCGTCTTCCATATTTGAGATAAATGATAATAATATATTGATTGATGATGATAAAGTTACAATAAGCTCACCTTTATAGGGCTTGAGCAAGAATAGCGAAGGTTTACACCCTTTCGCTTATTAACCTAATAATCTATTTAATATATAAATAACAATATTAATAAAATATTCATAGCAGCCCTCATAAGGCTTTGGGGGACAAGACCCCTGAGGAGGCTTCTCTGGAAAGAAACCCGAAGTTGGGCACTTCAAGATTTTGGATGCCTTACCTACTCTCATGTTCTATCAAAGAAAAGGACAAAGCTGGAGCCCACAGCAGAAAGGGGAATTCTTGTTGGGTATGATGAGACTTCGAAATCCTATCGCATTTACATCCCTACTCTCAAGAAGACTGTTGTGAGGCGGGATGTTAAGTTCGAGGAGGATCAGGCCTTTCAAAAGTCATGTGAGTCAGAGAAGGGAAAACAGCAGGTTGCTACCTCCCTACATGACACAGGTCAGAGTACTACTCAACAACCAACAAGATCCCAAGTGTCTGGAGTGACAGATGCACAGGTTACGGGTTCCACAGGCACAAGATCTCAGGTTGGTGATCAAACTGGATCAGGGTCCCAGATTGCAGGTTCTCGAGCTACAGGGTCGAGGACTACAAGCACCTCTAATGGAGATACTCATTCTAATACAAGTTATTGGGATGAGGATGAGGAGTTCTCTTCACAGGATGTCACTTCAGGGAAGAGGAAACCCAAGTGGCTTCAAGATACCTTGAAGGACGCTCAGGCAGTAGGAACTCCCAAGAAAGATGTAAGAGAAAGGAAGGCTCCATAGAGATTCTACAGTTACTTAGCTCTAGTAAGTAGTATCAATGAGTCTGAGCCATCCTCATATGAACAAGTAGCAGGTGAGCAGGCCTGGAGAGATGCCATGTTGGAAGAGTATGCTTCCATCATGAAAAATGATGTCTGGGAAGTTGTCCCCAGACTAGAGGGAAAATCTGTGGTCACCTCCAAATGGCTCTACAAAATTAAATATGCTGCAGATGGCAGCATTGAGAAGTACAAAGCCAGATTTGTGGCTAGAGGATTCTCACAGATAAAGGGAGTTGACTATGATGAGAGATTTGCTCCTGTAGCCAGGTATTCTTCCATCAAAACTGTGATTTCTGTTGCAGCAGAAATGGGATGGAAGATTCACCAGATGGATGTCAAGACAGCCTTCCTAAATGGATTCATAGAGGAGGAGGTATACATTGAGCAGTTGGAGGGCTTCGAGGTACTTGGGAGAGAGTCTCGTGTATGTAGATTGAAGAAAGCCCTATATGACTTAAAACAGGCACCCAAAGGTTGGCATTCTAGGATAGATACCTATTTGCAGCAGGTAGGGTTTCAAAAAAGTGAAGCAGATCCGAATCTCTACTTCATCGTAGTAAAAGGGGATCCGCTCATCCTTGTGCTTTATGTAGATGACATGTTTATTACAGGGGGAGAGAAACTCATCAGTGATTGCAAGAAGGATCTTGCATCTGAGTTTGAGATGAAGGATATAGGATTGATGCATTACTTCCTAGGAATGGAAGTCTGGCAGGAGGATGGGCATATCTTCCTCAATCAGGGCAAGTATGCAATGGACATACTTAAGAGATTTCAAATGCAAGATTGCAAGCCCATGACTACCCCTATGACAACCAACTAGAAGAAGCAAGTGGCTTCTGAGAGTAAGTTGGTTGATATCACCAGGTATCGACAGCTCATTGGTTCCTTAATGTATTTGGTCAACACCAGACCCGATTTGAGTTTTGCGATGAACACCTTGAGTCAGTACATGGTAGAACCCAGAGATGTGCACTGGGTGGCTGCAAAGCATGTCCTGAGGTACATCAATGGAACAGCAGAGTATGGGTTGAACTATGTGAGGCAGGGAGAAGTTCAGCTTGTTGGATTCACATATTCAGACTGAGCAAGTAACACAAGTGACAGGAAAAGCACCTCCGGGTGTTGCTTCAGCTTAGGTTCGACAGTTGTGTCATGATTTAGCAGGAAGCAAAAGTCTGTTGCATTGAGTTCTGCTGAGGCAAAATATAAGGCGGCTAGTTTAGCCAGCTACGAAGCCATCTGGCTTCGCAAAATTTTGGTAAGTCTATTTGATCAACAGTTGGAGCCTACGGTGATCCACTATGATAATCATAGTTGCATCAAGCTCTTTGAGAATCCAGTATTTCATGATAGATCCAAACACATTGAGAGCATATATCACTTTATTCGTGATCATGTGCAGAAGGGAGCAGTTGAGCTCCAGTACATTTCCACAGATGAGTAGGTTGCAGACATTTTGACAAAGTCCTTGATGAAGAACAAGTTCAAGTACTTCATGGAGAAGATGGGAGTTGTGCAGAACCCTTTCTTGGTTAAGAGGGAATGTTAAAATGTTAACCAGGAAAATGTTTGGGAAGAAATGCATGCATGCACCTACTTTTAGGTTTTTGGTAAACCTAATTTTTCAGTGAGTTGATATAAGGAGACAGAAGGTGTCTGTCTTCACTACCGAGATAGATCAGTTGAGAGGTAGGTGACTTTCCTTGGGAAGGAGGGCGCATTCTTTGAGGAGGAAGAAGCTTGTACCACATCCGGTTGAACGTTTGAGTGTCTGTAACTTGCAGAGTATCTTCGTCTCAGTGATTGAGGAAGATCTGTGACAATCAAAGTTCAGATCTGCTAAGATCTGGTTTCATACGAGCTATTCTTGCTTCGAGGGAGGACACACTTGTCCAAGCAGAGGAGGACGCTTACAGTAGTTAGAATTCTTCTGTTGCAGAGCAGATCAGAGCAGAGGATAGAGAGTGACAGATCAGTCAGAGGCACCTACAGAGATACTCAGATCCAGTTTACCAGTTAGGGTTCATTCTTCCAGTGCATGCATGAGCTGATGCATGCAAATCTAGAGTTTGCCCGGTTCAGGGATCAAGTTACTTATGAGGTAACATTGTATTGTACTAGTCTATATTTATATATGCTCTGGGCTCGAGAGAGAAGATAGCGCCACAGATTGTTGGTTTTCCCCGTTTAGGGTTTTCAAGGTATATTCAATGTTTATGTGTGATTGCATGTATTTTCAAATTTGGTAAAGAGATCTAGTTGTTGAGTTTATATCTTTATGAGCATGTATTGATATCAAGACTCAAACCGCTTGAGATCTCAGGGTGATTCAGAGGGAGTAGTGATCTCTGAATCTAAGTTTTACAACTTTGACATTTCCTTTAGATTTTGCAGTTATAACACAATGGTTTTATTTATTCGATATCACATTTCATTTGCTTAAGATGACAATTGAAAGGTGTTGGCTCTAGATAGCATTGTGGACTCCAAATAATGACATGGCCTTATCTCCGCTACCAATGAGCGACCATAGCCCTGACGGAGTTGCCATGGCAATGTCTTTTTATAGCAAGTAGGCTTAACCTCTTAATTTGAGGAGTACCTACACTTTCAACTGCCACCTTATTTAACTTTTAACATAGGATAACTCAGATAAGACCTTGAAAAAAGCATTGCTCACTTGACAAATCCTACTATACGAGGGCCTTGTATAGTGAAAATAAAGATGACCCACAATCACCTAGCATTCATTACTACAAATGATAGAGACACCATGGGAAAACTTGGAAGCCTTCCTAATGAAAGAAACACAGGGGAGGAACGTCAAGAATCCATCTGTCAAGTTTTTACCAAATGTTGTAGACCAATCTAAGATGAAGTGAGACATGGAGGATGGATGATATGCTAAAGGTGGACCCAAGGGAGAGGCAAGAGCTCTTAATAATACAAGGGTAGCCTTGGCGACTTGGTTAATACATAAACCACGCATCTTTCACCCTCGTCAACCTACGAGTTGTTAATACTGCTAGATATACTTATGAAACAATCACAATGCATTCTTGTTCAAATTTTAGAAAATATACATCATCATCTTCATCATCATGGCATGTCATATAATATATCCTCCTCTTATCATCCATCGAAAACAACCACATTCATATCACATATGGGAGCCCAAGAGCAACATAGATGGACTGTCATTTCTTGGGAATTTTGCAAAAATAAGTCCACGAGTGTGTAGGGGTTGCCCCACAAAGTGTGGCACAACAAGTGCCAAACTAACAAGTTCGGAAATTTCTGTAAATCTTGTTATTACTTTTTAATTTACATGGTTTCATTCAATAAAATTTCGATTTCAATTTTATAATTCCAAAGTTTCTCTCATATGCATTTTTAAATGTTTTCTTAAACTATTTTATCTATATCATGGATTTTCTTTTATATCAACTAGGTGTAATGAGAAAAGTTATTAACCTCTCTACTTGGAATCAAATCCCCCTTTGTATCATGTTTGCTCTTCATAAGTCAATTTTGTATCATGTTTGCTCTTCATAATCAAATCCCCCTTTGTATTATG
The DNA here is from genome assembly GCA_027924585.1 of Larix kaempferi. Taxonomy (NCBI): domain Eukaryota; kingdom Viridiplantae; phylum Streptophyta; class Pinopsida; order Pinales; family Pinaceae; genus Larix; species Larix kaempferi. The sequence goes on from BSBM01001120.1 coordinate 5,083,186, forward strand.
TTTGCTCTTCATAAGTCAATTGTTAATGAGCCATATATGATATAATTATGAGTTTTGAACTTTGACCTTGTATCTTGAAGAATTTGTGATAATGGAATCATGGATTATCTTTTGTAGACCTTGATTTTTTTATTGTTTACTTTTAAGTCATATATAGTTAAACCTAATTCTAATCAAATGTATTTGAATAAATTTATCCCCAAAAAACATTACATTTCAAAACAATTAGAGGTATTAATAAGAATTTTGAAGCCAAAGTTCAGTTCTTATTGTCCCTCTTGTTGCATTATACCCACGCCTACAATATTCTTTACTTCAAAATATATATATATATATATATATATATCTTTCCACAAGATTTATTGAAAACATATTATGTTGACAAGCAATAATATATTGAACCATTTACTACAAGAGAAAAATCTATTGCTCTTAACAAAATTTAGAAGTGGGATAATATGTCACCATAATATACTCGATATTAAAAGTAGGATACATATAATTATAGTATCCTTGCTTGAATATTTATAAGTCAGATATATGTAACCATATACTTGATATTAGACTTGGTAAACGTTTAGGCATAATATCATTGCTTGAATATCAGCTTATCAGCATGTTTGGTTAATAGATTAATACCGGATGTAAAACTTGATATACATGTAAGTTTGTAAGTCTAATTCTATGATTGCAATTCAGAATATAAAGATTTTCGCTAAATTTATAAAATAAGAAAATCGTATGATCTCTTACTCGTTATAAAATCTGGACGTGGGATGTCATAAAACAATAATCATATTTTGGTCAAGGAATTGGTATGTCCTTACATATTTGGACTGTAGATCTAAAAGGACTTAATATTCCTGAGCAGTAACAGCTCATCCTTAACCCAATGCAAATGATCTAGTAAATAGAGAACAATAGTGAGTTATTTATCACAAAAGATTTTAATACTCAACTAGGCAAGAAACAATAATAATGGTACAAATATTCTGGGCATTACTCGGTTGTAAGCTTACTTTTTGTTGATATGAAGTACAGCAACGATGTTCTCTAGTGATTGTAAAAAGATGTGATGGTGAGAAAGTATTCAAGATGAAAGCAATCAGTTTACACTACTAGACATGTTGATATGAGCTTCTAAGTAAGAAGCCCTATTCACTGTCAGATTCATTCCCGGAGTCCACATTTGTTGGACCACTTTTGTAATCAGCCATTGCTTCCATGTACCTTTCCTTATCAGCCTTGGCCTTTGATTCATAAGGAGCTTTCTCCTCAACTGTAGAATCATACATCACAGAAGCATCCAACCACTAAGTAAAATAATAAATCAATCTATAAATAGATGCATGGCCAAACTAAAGATGAGAAATATAGAACTAATGACTAAAAAGCAGTTCTAAATCCAGATAGACAATTTGCGCTAAATTTCAACTGTGAATTGAATTTATACACACCTGACATTTTCTTCCACCGTTCTCCAAGTGTTCTTCCCACATCAGTGAATGCCATTCCTGGGTCGCTCTTCTTCAGATTCTGCAAAAGAATTTTAATCAATTCATTGTTACAGGATCTTTACTTTCCCAGGCCATGAAATCAGCCAGTCTATCTATCGTCTAAACTATGTTTATCCAGGGTAATTAAAATATTCACTTCATAATTTAAGCCTGTAGTAAACCTTATCCGGTTTACACTAGAAGTAACCAAAAGAATAAGTCACCAACTGACAATCGATACTGGATAAAAAATGTTATTTGAATATATGAAAGATGATTTTAGAATACATAGCGAGACTTTTAAATAGTCCTCTCCTGACTAAATATGAAAGGATGCTACCTTTCACTTAATATTTACAATTAATTTATTTAATTATTAAGTATCATTTATTTAATTATCAAGTATTATGAATGTTTATTGATATATTGATATATATTTTATGTTTGTAACATTGCCTTCCCCTTCAAAAATGCTTTGTCCTCAAAGCATATTAATGAAGAAAACTTGCACCAATTACTTGTTCGCATCGTTCTTTTGTTGTATTGTAGTTGTTGATACATGTCGATATGAACTTCTAAGTGTCGAGCACAACTTTCGAAATGTGGACGGATCGATCCATCCCAAATTGATTCGTTGTTGAATGTTGCACTTCCTGAGTGAACTGACATCACGAGAATTGGGTGCACGGGTGTCAATGATTTCTGTTAGTTGTTTACGATTCTTAAAATACCGACTTTTATGATTTGGATGTCATTGTAATGTCATTTTCCCTTGTCAAGTTTGTGGTGTCTCCTTGGTTTAATCTTCGTGTATGCTTCTCTTCCACTGGAGCGACACCTGGAGTGATGATCTAAACTGGATCGATAAGTGTGCTTTTTTCCATAGTTTGCATTCCTGAAGATTTTGATGTTTTGTTCTGTATGTTTTTTAACTTGTTTTCTAATCGCTCGTTTTCACTCTGAATCTTCTTGATCATTTCTTCTTGCGTTTTTTCTTCGTCTTTGTATTTCTTAAGTTGTTCTCTAAGTTCTTCATTAAGATTTTGCAGGTGGCAATTTTCTTCTTGCTTTTCTAGAATTTTGCCTTCGATGTCTTCATTAGAATGCTCTGTTTTCCAATTGTTTTTCAATTTCTTGATTTTTGTAACTAACGTCTTGTTATGGTTTCTTAGTCAAAACATTTATTCAGTATTGCTTGATAATGTGTTACTGACTTTCGTAATTTCCAACTTGTGCACCTTTTTTGCGTTGACATCTTTCTGCTAGAGTTTTTTATCTGTTGCTGAAGTCAACATATCTCTGAATCTCGGTCTTTTAATTGTTTCTGGATTTCTATAGTTTCTTCATCTTCGTCATTCAAACTTTTGAGTAAGCACACTATCTCTACTTTATTATCATCAAATTCATTTTTTATCTCTTGGTTTTGTAATCTTTGATTGAAGTCTTTTTCGTCCTTAAATTCGTCAATTTGTGTGGACAACCTTTCTATGCGATCTTTTTGATTGGAAATTATCTGCTCGTTGATTTTTATTTTTATTTCCTATATTTTACTCGTCTTTTCCAAATCTTCATTCATATCTTGTAATTCCTTATTGTTTCTTCGATAACGCTTTAATTTAGCTTCTAATTTTTCTATTTGTAACTGCAAACTAGCTTCCATGGTCTTCGACTTATTCGGTGATAGATGGTCTTCCTTTGACTTCTTCGGCGATAATTGGTCTTCGATTTCTCTGACGATAAATGGTCTCCTTTGATTTTGACTTCTTCGGCAATAAATTGTCTTCCTTCTCTCTCTCTCTCTTTTTCTTTTTTTTCTTTTAATAAAAGCTTCAATATGGTTCTTCTTGTAAAAAATCTTCTTTTGATACTCTTTTCATCTTATTTTTCCTCTTAAGACTTCTTGTAGATTGAATGTAGATTGGGTGGTTGGAAGGAATGATTGTTACCTTCCACACCCAAGTTCAAATCTTGCTTTCTCCTTGGTAGGCTTAAGACGTCTTATGCACTTCTAAATTTTATATTCTAGCTTTATTATTAGCATTCACAAATGCTTCCAATAAACCACGTGTCGTTTGTTTTTAAGAAACCACCTTTAAGACTTCTTATGCACTCTTAGATTTCGAATATATTGCCACAAATGCTTCCAATACCAGGTGTTGTTTATTATTGAAGAATAAACCATGTATTGTTTTTAAGAACCATGTATCATTTTTAAGAAACAACGTGTTGTTTATTGTTGGAGAATAAACCATGTATTGTTTTTAAGAAACCACATGTGGTTTCTATATTTAATTTTCTCTTTACCTCTTTTACTTCTTTGTTTTTACTTTTCTTTTTTTCTTTTTATTTATTTTTACTTTCACTTTTTTCTTTTTTAACTTTATTTCTTTCTTTCTTTTTATTTATTTTCCCTCTCTTTTTCTTTTCTTTCTTTTTGACTTTTTTTTCTCTTGCGGATAATTCTTTTTTTTCCCACTTCTTCTTTGTAATATTTTTTCCTTACTTCTTTTACTTCTTTGTTTTTACTTCCTTGGGCCAAGGGCCTGATTTTTGGACAAGGTCCTAGATTTTAGGGAAATCCAAAAATGATGGCTACAAGCCTGGATCAGCAACGAGCTCTAATACCAATGTAGTGAACCTTATCCGGTTTACCCTAGAATTAACCAAAAGAATAAGTCACCAACTGAAAATCCATACTAGATAAAAGATGTTAATTGAATATATGAAAGATGATTTTAGAATACATAGCGAGACTTTTAAATAGTCCTCTCGGGACTAAATATGAAAGGATGCAACCTTTCACTTAATGTTTACAATTAATTTATTTAATTATTAAGTATCATTTATTTAATTATTAAGTATTATGAATGTTTATTGATATATTGATATATTATTTTATGTTTGTAACAAAGCCCAATACAAATTTATAGCATGACTTCATAATGTGGCATGCATTTAAGTGCAATGGACCTCAATGCAAGTGCAAATTCAACAATTGACAAATTTAAAGCACTCAACTATAAGATATATCAATTTTCAGATCCCTAGACTCTAGTAAATACTGTGCAAATTGAATGTGAAAATAAAATAAAATACGGAAGATGTTGCTAATAATGTGAAGCTAAGGAATCTGCTAAAAAGTGTTTACCATATTGGCATATCTCTAACCAGACAAACGACTAACCAATACAATAATTACAATGTAGAAAAATAAAATGTAGAGTAAACACCCACCACAGAATAGATGAAACAAGAATAAAATGAAAATCTAATGATTCTATCAACCTAAAAATGCTCTACTCAGTTATATTTGAGCCTATAGATTTTTAAAATCTAAACAAAGATAAAGATGCCACAACCAACAACACCTGACACATGGAAGGAGACATTGATAAGGCTGATGAAGCAAACATGAGGAGCACTCACCTCTCTTTCAACTTGAGAAAAGAACATAAACCCAGTCATGGCCCTCTTTGGCGCATTTGGATCCTTCTTCTTTCGCTGCTTCTTTTTCTTTCCTCCCTCTTCCTCCTCATTTTTCTTCTTCTTCTTGGTCTCTGTTGCCTTGGGAGCCACTGTCTCTTTTTTCTTTACTTCTTTCTTTGCAGGCTTCTAAGGACAGAAAATCCATTAATCCATTTCAGATTTCCATTTATACTAATTGCAATCCTTAGAATTGTATTAGCACAACCTATTGTCTCTAGCACCACATACTTTTATTAGTATTATTGTTTGAACACTTTTCAACACTTCATCATGTACTCTAAGTTTAGTAACATGCAATTAGGTTGCTGATGTCATAATTTCCCTATTTTATTTTAGTATAGATAAGGATGAATGTGCACGTTAAATGCATCAATTGACAGCGGAAAAAAGAGTTCTACTGCCCCACTCCTGGCAGAAGACTGCTAAAAAGGATAATAATAAGTAGAGAAATATAAGCAATGTACAGCATACTTGTTTGGGCTCTCCGTTCTCACTTGCATCTGATTCCTCTTCATCTGACTCATCGGTTGGAGATCCAGCATCATCTTTTTCTGCTACAAAATCTTCATCCTGTAAACAAACAAACATGCCAAATATATTGCCAGTGACTTAATATATTATCCAAAATATATTAAAGCTAAAACAGATTATAATGGATCAAACATAATTTGGCCTACCTCTTCATCACTGTCTTCACCCCCAGCCCCACCATCACGTAGATTTTTTATTCGTTCAAGATGTGGATCTACAGCTTCATCATCAGAATTCTGAAGAGCAGCTGCAACTCCACCAATAGTTTCTGTATCTCCTAAATTGATGATTTTCAAACCTTTTGTGCTGCACAGAAGGGTTTTAGGAGATTAGTCATCACAAGAAATTAGGCATTGGCCTCTTATTACAACTCCTGCAGCTTGTCTAGCATGAAATGACATCAGAATGATGGTGATCAACATAATTTTTATATTCAAAACTTCTTAGAAAAACAAAGGATATAGTGCTGCATACTTTATGAAGCTGAAAAGATTGTGATATTCATTCCGTTGAATATTACGGAACTGATGCTCTTGCTCACTTTTTAGCTTTATAATAAGATCAAAATAGTGCGAAGACATACTACTCGTACCAGCAGCTCCATGCCTCTCAAACTCAAGATAATCAATCTAGAAAACAATGCAACAAACCAAGTTAAATGTACATGTGATTAGCCAGTATGCACTTTCTTGTCTGTGTTGTGAAAATTGTATGTACAGAGCTTAGTACAAGCTATTTGCAAGGCACATGAATCTGCAAAGTTCCGACTCATTACAATTAAATTAAAAATATACACATTGAATTACCAAAGGCTTACCTCATCATGAAGAATAAGTGTCGGGGGTTTAGGCAAGAAGAAAAAGCCTTTTTCAAGAGGATATAACACTCCATCTTCAGCCTTAAGGGAAGCCCTAACAGCATAACCATCTTGACAACTACGGAATTTCCCGGGCCGTGTAACCTTGGCCCCTGAGAGACCACGTAATATCTGAGTAAATACTTCATGTGAGAGACCCTGAGAACCAATATCAAACAAAGGACAATACAAAATATGAGTGAAAATTGTCTAACAAGCTTGGAAAACAGCCCAAAATAAAAGATAAAATATAATGATGGTCATCCTAATTAGTCAATCACCATATGCAAAGTGAAACAAGATTTAGAATATTTAGTGCAACAAACATCTAAACTACTGAAAGCATGCACATCCTTCAGCTTTCAAGTTACAAGACTAAATAAGAAAGAATAAAGCACAGATCACTAATATAAAGTAAGTTAAACAGATCGCACATATATATCATAAGGGAAACATGTACTGGAAACAAAGTCGTGTAAAAAAATATATATATAGGCTAACATAAAGGCTGTTTATCAAAGAGTTGACAGAATATTTCTGCAATTGTATATAGAATATTGAATAATAAATGATTGATAAGAATTGATTTGAACTGATGATGTTACAATGAATCTCATGATGGTATACTTATATGCACCGAGTGGACAAGAGGTGAATGGATGTGTGCTTATTACTTTTTTTTATTTTAAGTATTAATATGTTTATTATATTTCCACCCCTTAAAGAATTGTTTGTACTCGAAGCATAGTAAATAAGATTCTCTCTGGCAGAGCATGCTTTCTTGGCAGCATCATTTTTTCTTTGTCTGGTTCTAGGGGTTTGACTTGGTTCCTCTTTTGAGTACAGGAAAGGTTCCTTTGGAGTGTGTGCATCATATTCCGAAGTCTTTTGACCTGGTTGTTGAACGTGAACACTTGACGCACCTTGGTAACATACTTTCTTTGCTTTCGTCGTCATGTTTTTTACCGTGTATCTAGCCCCTTTATCCTTAGTTGTAATTTGCTTTTCTTGAAAGTAGAATTTGTAACCCCAAATAATCTATAATATTGTCCTTGCAAGTTAAATTCCATGATCTGTTCTTTTATTGGATCCTGATTTTTATCAACCTTCTTAAGATGGGGCAGAATATATTTTGAAGTTCTTGTTTTTGGTGCTTTTGACTAATAGCTTCTTTTTTAGACAGTTTTCCTCATTTCTAGTATGTGGTGTGCATGAGATCGATGCTAGTGATACTTTTTGCATTGCTTGAAGTTGCTTCATTATCAATCGCCAATATTTCAATATTACGCTACTAGCCCCATACTTCAACCAAAGATAAGACTATCCCAAAGGATGAGGGGGGATTATGATTAATAGATGTGGCCACTCAGGGCAGTATTTTGGCAGCCACGTGGGTGGTTCAATGACTTGAGGGTGCAGCTCCATAGCAGTTTCTCTTTTGACACCGGATCCTGACAACTCAACGCCAAGGTAGGATACGGGGCAGATTTGGCTTATGTGACATCATCTCCTTGCCTCTCTACTTCAAGTTGGGGCTCTGTTATATTCAAGAGTATTTAGACAGCGTGGAGGTTGGTGGATGAGTTGGTTTGATGGCAGTGGGAGGGCAGCAGCGCTAGGCAGGACATTGCCTATAGACCGATTTGGAGTTGGCGGGACCAAGGGGTCCGCATTGCAGAGTTGCCTCGGTTCCAGGAGAGATGACTAAGTCAAAAGGGTATCATTCATTGGTGTGATCTTGGGGATTCTAAGGCTCGCTCATGGAAACCGTGGAGACCGCTTGCTCAAGAGTTTGGGCTGCTGGCCTCGAATCACCCTATGATTATGGAGCTACAAGCCTATCTCCCAGTGCCAGATTTGTTCAAAATGAACATTGATATGGCAAGGACTTTCTGGAGAGATTATCAGTGGAGCTTTGGTATCCCACAGTTGCAGTATGATTCGCGTCATATATACGCAGCCCTTCATCAACGTCATTACCTTTTGCCAGTACTCAACACGAGATGGGTTTTGTCAAATCCAGAGGTGCGGTGGATTCGTCAGTTTCACAGTGTTTGGTTGGTGCGGCTTTCCTATAAGCTGCGAGTGTTTGCTTGGTTGATGATTTATCAAGGGCTTATGTCCAAGGCCCGGTTGGATAAGTCAGGCTTCTTGAATGGTATGTGTCTTGTTTGCTAGAGACCGGAGATAGTTAAGCACAACTTTTGGGACTATAGATTTTCCAAAGACTGTTGGATATTTATGGAGGAGGAGCACCCCAAGTTGTTCTTAAGTAAACTTTATGAGAGAGCAACTCTACCTGGAGACGGCTAATTTGTGGCACATGATTCACTCTCTGGTTTGTGGTGTTGATAGTTTATGTAGCTTCTGAAAATATTCCTATGTTGGCCATGAACCCCCCGAAAAGTTCTAGAAATGAAACCTCTGGAAAGTTCTAGAAAGGAAACCCGTGAAAAGTTATAGAAAGGAAACCCCCCTGGAAAGTTCTAGAAAGCCCCAGAAAGCATGGAAATAGAAAATGAAGGTATAAGTAAGAAGGATGCCTATCTCATTCGTACATCAAGCAAGTTTGCATCAAGTTAGTAAGACAAGTGCGCCAGAGAGAGAAGCAATAGCTGGAGGAAGAATAATATCTCGAGTCATGTGGCGGATGATTCCTTTTATGAAGGACATTATTAGCCTTACAACCATTGACATTATACTTTGTTGATGAATCTATACTGAAGAATCTCTGCTAGGTTTTCTTCCCCAAGAGGGTCTCCCATGATAAATCTTTGCGTATGTTGTGAATGTCTTTCTTTCAGTGATCCTTATGCATGCAGTTATTATGATATGACATAAATTGAATTTAAGTCTAAAGAATTCTGAATAACATAACTACTTAAGTAAAATCTCAACATGGTATCAGAGCATTGTTGAAAGAAGTCATTGCAACTGCCGAAAGTTGGAAACTAGGGCTTCCAGTTTTTGCCTGTTCTGTCAACAAATCTGATTGAAAGGAAGGTTTGCTCAACTCGCCTTGGGAGGGCACATCTTCTCTTTAGATCAGATTATCCACATTCAAAGTTTGAAAAATTAGGGTTTCCTCGTAAAACCCTAGGCAGGATGTTGAGTAGTTTTCAGGTTGATATTGGAGCTAATTTTGGCTTGTGGAGATCACCTTGGCACAGCTTATTGACTAGTAAGTCCAAATTCCATTTCTGAAAACTTTCATCTCTGTCATATTTTAAGCTTGGACAAAATGACGAACAACACCAAGCTTGATGAGAAGCTTTAAGCGGATGATAACTTCCGAGCATGGACATATATGGTGCTTCTCATCCTAGAAGAGAATGATTTGGAAAATATGTTGAAGAAGAGGTTGATGAGCCAAAGGGAGATGAAGCTAAGGCAAGGCACCAGAAGAACATGATTAGGGCAAAGAGAATCATTGCAGATTCTATCAAGGATCACTTGATCCCTCATGTCTCATCATTGAAGACTCCAAAGCAGATGTTTGATTCCTTGTCCCGGTTGCTTGAAAGCAAGAATATCAACCAGAAGATGACATTGAGGACATAGCTCAAGAATGTGAAAATGGAGAATTCAGAAACCATTCAATCCTACTTCACAAGGGCAGCTCAAATCAAAGAATAGCTTGAAGCAATTTGAGAAACAGTTGATGAAACTGAGATAGTGATGACTACATTGAATGGTATCCCAAGGTCTTGGGAATCATTTATACAGGGAATTTGATCTAGAAGGAAGCTAACAGAGTTCAGCCAACTATGGGAAGAGTGCACACAAGAAGAAGCTAGATTGGTAGTAAGAGAAGAAAATTTGGGTGATGATGAAGATCAAGCACTAGCAACACATGCAAGAAAAGGGAAAAGCAAGAAAGAATCCCATTCCTGCAAAAAGTTTCACAAGATACAAAAAATTACTCAAATTACAAATGCTACCGCTACTAGAAGATGGGACAAGAAAGAATCCCATTCCCGCAAAAAGTTTCAGAAGACACAAAAAGATTACTCAAATTACAAATGCTACAACTGCCAGAAGATGGGACACATTGCAAGAAACTGTCCTCACATAAAAGATCAGATCAGCAAAGGAAAGAATAAAATACATCATGCTCATGCCGCAGAAGATGATGAACCTGTTCAGAAGAAAGCAAGAGAAGATGAAGAATGTGTAATATTAGCTCTTACAGGAACAATCAGTCATGGAAGTGACACATGGCTTGTTGATAGTGGTGCTTCTAAGCACATAACCAATCAGAAGAGTTCTCTCACAAATTTGGTCCATAAGGATTCACCCTAAGTTGCATGAAACGGGGACGAAACAAGGAAACGAAGAAACGGGACCCCCACGCAAAATTTTGGAAACGAGGAAACGCGATATATATATATATATATATATATATATATATATATGAGCAGGGACAAAATTATCATAAAACATAATCCACAAATTATTAATTACATTTAGATGCAAGCAACATTGCCAAGTGATAAATGTTAAACGATGCAAATAAAATTTATATCATACATGTAACATCACATTTTACTCATGAACCCACCTTTATATCATTTCATTCATGCAAGTAGTAATATCCAAAAACAACCTTTATAAACGAAGCTATATGCTATATATCCAAAATTAGCCTTTATGTATGAGGCTACAAGTACAATGTATCAAACTGTGAACAATGAACATACTAACATAGAAATAAAAGTAAAACATGAGCTCATACTAATAGTCATCCTCATATTCATAGTCTTCCTCAAAATAGAACAAAAAGCACACTCAGCAACAGAATGTAGAGTGGACGAAGTATTTCCAATTCCAGTTATAGGTCCCTCAATACTTATTGCAACAAGATAGAGGTCCAAGTCAACAAATTTTGACTCGACTTCCCAATCTGCACAAGGCCCATTGTTATATTTTGGGCCCTAAGTGCTCAAGTCGCTTGTGTGAGGAGAGAATGAAGGGATGCTCTCTTTATAACTTTCTTCAACCTAATTAAAAGCATCTAGAATTAAATTGTATTTTAAAATTTGATGTATTAACCCTTAATTACTGAAATCTGTGGGTAGAAAGAGACTTTACGGGCTGGTTTTTCAAGTGAGACTTTTATTTGACAGGAAATGCATCGTACAAGAGAGGAAACGTGACAGAAACGTGTTTCGTACGAATGGAAACGAGTTTTTGTCAAGTACCATACAGGTTTCCGAGTTTCAGCAAGTTTTTGAGGCTGAAACAAGTGCCCGGGCTAAGTTTCCCGCAACTTAGGATTCACCTCATAAGGTGAAGCTCGGTGATGATTACCAGTACCCCATAAAAGGGGTAGGAGAAGCCTCCTACAAGTTGTATTCTGAAAAACCTATGAAGATGAAAAATGTATTGTATGTACATGGTTTGAAAAAGAATCTCCCCTCCATCTCAGCATTGGAGGAACGTGGATATAGAGTTGCTTTCGTTGATGGTCAAGTTCTCATGTGGCTAAAGGGAAAGACTATTAATGATGCTATCGTGATTGGTTTTCAAGAGGGAGGCATGTACAAGCTGAAAGGACAATCAAATCAAGCATTGGTACATAGCACTGTGAATCTGAGTGAGTTGTGGCATAGAAGACTTGCTCACATATATTACAAAGCATTGTTGATCATAAACAAGATGGTTACAAGTCTACCAGAGATTCAAGTGAATCAAGATGGTATATGCAAGGGATGTGCACAAGGCAAGAATGTGAAGAGTCTATTTCCAAGCACTAACAGCAAAGCCAAAGGAGTTTTGGACATAGTACATTCGGACGTGTGTGGACCAATGTCATCAACATCACTTAGCAGGTACATACATTATGTTTCATTTATTGATGATTACTCAACATAAAACTTGGATCTATTTCTTGAAAGCAAAAAGTGAAGTGTTCAGCAAGTTCAAGGAATTCAAGGCCCTTGTAGAGAATCTCTCTAAAAAGAAGATTAAGACATTAAGGTCAGATAACGGAGGAGAGTTCATATCAGATGCATTCAAGACATTCTGCATAGAAGTTGGGATTAAGAGGGAGATGTGCACTCCCTACAATCCTCAAGTAGAGAGTGAAGGCTATGATGGTGTGGTAGAAAGAAAGAATCGGACGATAATGGAAGCAGTGATGGCTATGATCAAGATTTACCATTGCACATATGGTCAGAGACAATCAGAACCACTATATATGTGTAGAATAGAACTCCTTGTCGTGTACTTGGGAACAAGACGCCAGAAGAGATGTTTATACAAGAGAGAAGCCAAAGGTTAGCCACCTAAGGATATTTGGTTGTCCTATATATGTACATATCCTCAAGGATAAGAGAACGAAGTTGGATTCTTCGGGCAAGAAGGGTACATTTGTTGGATATAGTGACTCATCAAAGGCATACAGAGTCTACATTCCTGGTTACAGACAAATTTAAACTAGCAGAGATGTCACCTTCGATGAGGATGCAACTTTTAGCAGATCAAGGCAAACTCATACAGATGAGGCCCATAATGAGGAGCCTAAAGCTCCTAAAGTCACAGATACTGGTAGAGAAGATGATGTTGTACCAGAAGTGCATGTTTCGGAGGATCGTGATATGGCAGAACCACAAGGACCTGTAGATCCACCCCGAGAAATGATTACATATAAGAGAAGACCAGCTTGTTGCTCAGGAGATTATTCAGGATGCAGAGAAATATGGTGTTCCGGACGGGTCTTTCAGAGAGAGCGAGAGACCTCGACCTTATTCCAGCTACATGGCATTACTATGTGACATCATTGATGCAGAGCCTTCCAATTATGAAGAAGCAGCTAATAAGAAAGTATGGAAGGATGCCATGATCGAGGAATACCAATCCATTATGAAGAATGATGTTTGGGATGTAGTTTTGAGACCGAAAGCGAAGAAAGTGGTGACTTCCAAAAGGATCTACAAGACGAAGCATACAACAGACGGTAGTATCGAGAAGTGCAAGGCAAGGTTTGTGGCTCGTGGTTTCTCCCAGGAAAGAAGGAATAGATTATGAAGAGACATTTGCTCCTATGGCGAGATACACTTCGATTAGAGCTATAATTGCAATAGCTGCAGTGATAAAATGGAAGCTACATCAAATGGACGTAAAGACAACCTTTCTGAATGGTGTAGTAGAAGAGCAAGTGTACGTGGAATAGCCACAAGGGTTCGAGACACGTGACAGGCATACACATGTGTGCAAGTTGAAAAAGGCCTTGTATGGATTGAAGTAGGCACCCAAGACGTGTTATGGTAGAATTGACAGTTTTCTAATGTGCTTGGGCTTTACTAAGAGTAAAGCAAATTCCAACCTTTACTACAAGGTTGTGAATGGTGGACCAATGATATTACTATTATATGTGGATGACCTAATTGCATGGAGCAAGAGGGAACTCGTTGCAGAGTTTGAAATGAAAGACCTTGGTATGATGCACTATTTCTTGGGTCTACAGGTATTGCAGAGACAGAACGAGATTTTCCTTAGCCAAGGAAAGTATGCTGTAGAAATCCTGAAGAGATTTAGAATGATGGATTGTAAACTCATGCCTACACCGATGGTAACGAACCTAAAGTTATTGAGTGATACTTCTTCAGAGACAGTGGATGCCACCATGTATAGACAGATAATTGGTTCGTTGATGTATTTGACGAACACTAGGCCAGAAATATGCTTCTCGATGAACACATCGAGTCAGTATATGATTGAGCTAAGACGTGTTCACTTGATTGCGGCAAAGCATGTGATGAGGTACCTGAAAGTGTCACAATCGGAAGAGTACATCAGGATGTTGCTTCAATTTGGGATCAGCTATAATCTTGTGGATTAGCAGAAAGCAGACTAGTGTGGCACTCAATATGGTTGAGGAAGTATATAGCAACATGTTCAGCTAGTACCGAAATTGTGCAGCTTCGGAAGTTGCTTGCAAGGTTGTTTGATCTCAAGTTGGAGGTGACTTGTATCTTTTGTGACAACCAAAGTTGCATAAATTTGTCCGAGAACCCTGTGTTCCATGACAAGTCAAAACATATCGAGATCAAGTACCATTATATCCAAGACATGGTGCAAAAGGGAGCTGTGAAGCTCCAGTATATTGCGACAAACGAGCAAATAGACGATGTGTTGAGTCGTTGACCAAGCCTCTATCAAAAAGATAAAGTTTGAATATTTCAGGGACAAGCTTGGCGTGGTGCAGAATAACTTCCCTCGTTGAGAGTGTTAGAAAGTGTCAACAAGGAAGGTCTTCTTGCATTGCATGTGTCCTTGCATGCAAGAAAGACATAAATCAAGAAGCCAAATGTATTTGATGTCGTTTCCTGAGTTTAGACTTAGGAAAAGTACATTAAGTGATCTAATTATTAATTAACTTAATGGAGTCACTTTTATAGAGTGCAAGTGAAATAATTAAAGTGATGGCTAATCTAATCTTGGCCATTGAATCTTACCAGAGGATGTCATCCATAGATCCATAGTGAGATGTTAGGTTTTTCGCTTGGCCATTGAGTTAAAAGGAGGATCAATTTGGTGGAGAGGACACATTGAGATAGACAAACAAGGAAGTTTGGGAGAGAAGTTTGCGGAGAAGAAGATGGAGGAGCAATCATCCAGAGATCGACAGAGTATTCAGGCAAAGAGAGGGTCGTACAATATGTTGAGAGAGGGAGGTAGTACAAATCGAGCAGGGCCGTACAGCAGATCGCAGAGGGGCCGCACGTGTGAGCCGAAGCCGTACGGAATCCGTCCGTACAACTGACGTGGAAGCCGTACGGATTATGTACGAACTGCAGCAGGGTCGTACAGCTGCGTGGGCAAGCCGTACATGTCTGTGGTTTTTTTTCAGTGAGTTGCAGAGGTTCGATTTTGCCAAGTTGGCTAAATCGATTTTATGAATTGTATTTGCTTCATATCTTCATAATAAAATTTCATCTCAGACTGCTGCACCGGTTTTCCCATCTTGGGTTTTGTCCGAGGGTTTATACCCAAAAAGATTTGTGTTGTCTCCATTGATGTGACTGATATTTCTTTTAGTATTTATTTTCCATTGCATAGTGACGAAATCCATGTGTGGTTAATAATAGCAATTGGGTTTAACAAAAATTAATCTGGCATACTTTAACTCTAGTGTGGATTTTAAGGAAATTTACAGAGAGGGAGTGTTGAGTTACAGATGCGATTCCAGAGGCAGTAGCATATAGAGTGTGGCAACAACGAGCAGTCATTCACGAGCACATTACCAACTGAGGCACAAGTCGACCTAGCCTCGTACAG
Source organism: Larix kaempferi (assembly GCA_027924585.1). Lineage (NCBI taxonomy): Eukaryota > Viridiplantae > Streptophyta > Pinopsida > Pinales > Pinaceae > Larix > Larix kaempferi. Next base: position 5,098,837 of record BSBM01001120.1, read on the forward strand.
GGTCAAGATACCCAGTTTTCAGGGCTGGAAGACCACGTCATGTGGACTGCTGGATGCCCAGCTTTCGAGTTGAAGGGCCAACCCATGTGGGTTGTAGGATTCCTATCCTTGGGCTACATGGCTAGTGTGTGCGCACTGGATCGCCTAACCCTTGTGGTTAGATGCCCAGTCACTGTGGATTGGATGCCTGGTGGTGCCAATCACAAGGGCTAGCCTTCAGGCTAGTTATCCAGATTCTGTGTGAGCTGGATGTCGAGTTCTGTGTGAGCTGGATGGTTCCTAGTTATGTGTGAGCTGGATGGTTCCTAGTTCTGTGTGAGCTAGATGGCTAGTTCTGTGTGAACTAGATGAAGTCTAGTAATGACATAAGGTCCAAAAGGACGCCAAGACCCATAAGGTATGGAAGGACGATGAGGTTGTACCCACTAGTGAGATGCTATGTATGATGCTGAGAACCCGAATGCATGATGTGGATGATGGCTTGCTCATACAGAACTTCAAGTGATGGATAGATTCACGGAAGATCAACAAGTAAATGGTCAAGTACGGGTCAGCAAAAGCAGTATTGAAGATCGTATCAGAAGAATATGTTCCTTGCTAAGAGGGAGTGTTGATATTTTATGTAGCTTCGGACCATTAACTGCTCGGAAATTTCTAGAAAGGAAACCTCTGAAAAGTTCTAGAAAGAGAACCCCTCCGAAAAGTTCTAGATGTTAAAGATAATGCAGCTGCGAGAGCCACTCTCTGGGAAGATGGCACCCTAGTCAGTTAACTAGAATTCCTGGTCAATTAACCAAGCAGTGTAAGTCCCTAGCAAGTATTTAGGGCCCCCAGCAGTCTAATGGGGTTCTTGGTCTGGGACCAAGCAAGTTGGAGCCATGGCAAAGTCCTTAGCATGTGGCTAGGGCTCTTATCTATCTCTAGGGCATTTTGGTCAGGGACCAGATAGTTTCTTGGTCATGAAGACCAAGCAGATCCTGCAGGCTGAGACAGAGACATCCTAGTCTGGGACCAGGCAGATTCTTGGTCTAGGACCAAGCAAGTCCTGCAGGTGCATACCTGGTCAATTAACCAGGTGGATCTAGGGTTTCAAGGTGCTCTTTGCTTGGGCACTCTCTTGAAGACTAATCTCTCCTTCTCTCCTTCACACGTGAATCGTGGACTGTTATTGGACTGTTAAAGAAGACCACTGCCTATGTGGACTGTCTTAGGGGTTGCATATTGCCTGTGTGGACTGTTTTGAGGGTTTCATTTTCCATCTTGGGACTGCCACCTATGTTGACTGTCTTGAGGGGGGGCGAGGCTTGTGTGACTGCTGTTGCTCACTGTTTGACTGATTGTGAGAGGGCCGAGGTCTGTTCTGAGACTGCTGCACCTTGTTGTGAGTAGGACGTTGTTGTTGTGAGGGTTCCATAGCATGTTAAGGTTGTCGTCCACCCTACTGTGCCCTTCTTAGGGCTGTCGTCACCCTTGTTGAGGCTGTCGCTAACTATTTGCAGCCTATTAGGGCTGCTGCCCCCTTTGTTGAGAGAGTCGCTACCTGTTTGTTGCATGTTAGGGCTGCTGCTCCACCTCTTGAGGTTGTTGTTGTTTGATTGAGGTCTGTCTTTAAGGAGTTTAAGGCTGCCATTGCTTGTTGTGAAGGTGTTGTCCTTTGTTTTGGGGTTGCAGTCCACTGCTGAGACTTATGTGAAGGCTGATATCAATTATGAGGGTTGTTTGAGAGTGTCGTTCTCTGTTGGGCTTGTGTTGACTGTCATAATTAAAGTTTTGGGGCTGATCTTGATTGATGTACCTATTATTGTACTTGTCTAACCCTATCATACAGCACTTTATTTCTCTCTCTCAGGTATGTGCATATCCTCAGGTAAGGGTCGGTTATTTGTTTCATTTGTTGACTTGCCTTTGAGAGGCAAAGTCTGATCTGAAAGTTAAATTCTGAGTATAAGGAGGTCCAACTCATCAAGTTGGTTATCAAGCTTGTTTCTTTTGTGATTGTTAGTTAGATCTCCTACTGCTGCTTTCTTTCAGTTTAATTGTAATTTTGTTTTGTTAATTAGCCTACTTTATTCCTACTGGTTATAATTTTATTTCTGCAATACTTTTATTGTGTTGTTAATTTTCTATTTCAAACCCTAACACAGTGAATTTTGTTTTAATTTTCTGCTAAAGTTGAAAGACATGAAAATTATATCAAAATTTAACACTAGAAAGCCCCGAAAAGCATGGAAATAGAAAATGAAGGTATAAGTAAAGAAGGATGCCTATCTCATCCGTACATCAAGCAAGTTCGCATCAAGACAGTGAGACAAGTGCGCAAGAGAAACAAGCAGCAACTGGAGGAAGACTAATATCTTGGGTTTTATCTTATCTTTGTATCTGGGGTATCTTTCAATGAGAGAGCTTTAGGTCTTCATTGTATTGACGTTGTACTTTGTTGATGAATCTATACTGAAGAAGTTCTGTTAGGTTTTCTTTCCCAAGAGGGTTTCCCAGGATAATTTTTTGTGTATATTATGAATGTATTTCTTTCAGTGATCCTTATGCATGCAGTTATTATGATATGATATAAATTGAATTAAAGTCTAAAGAATTCTGAGTAACATAATTGCTTAAGTAAAATCTCAACATGTGGCATTGCTTGCGGATAGCAATGCCACAAACTCAGGTGGAAACTCAGGTGCAAGTATGTTTTTTATCAAGAAAGTAATTATGTTTCAGCTTTTATTTGCACTTTGGAAAGACAAGGTACGCCATCAGTTACTAGCCAAGGGTGCCCGGTTAATCAAAGATGCCAAAAAGTTGGATCCTATTGTATATTCTGATTGTATTTCTGCTCTACTAAGCTTCAGGAAACAGTTAAGATAGGTATTGTATATACCCTTCCACTGCTAGCTTTTTTATTGTAAATAAGTTTGTGAATATATAAGTATTTTTCAAAAAAAAAATCAATTTTAATTTCACTGGGCTAACTTGTTCTACCCTGACTTCTTTTGTGAACTGTGGTCCAACGAGTTTAGACTTAACTAGTGAATTCTCATAAGTCATGAGTTCTATCACTGACTCATCTCATCTTTTAGTTAGTCGATCAATCACTTCTTTATGCTCATTAATTATCATTGATGTCTTGTCCTCGTCGGATTTCGAATTATACCCAATAGTGATTTCATTCTCTGGTTACGAGATTTCTACTTCCTTTCAGTCCACTATTTACAAACCGTGTCATGACTTGTCACACATCGATGTTCCAGAAACCATTTTTTCCACATCTGCGACAATTGTTTTCTTTCTTTATTATTCTTGACCATCGTCTTTCAAAGCTTTTCTATTAACTTGTCAAGTTTGTCCCCTAAATATTTTTGCAACTTCTCAATCCTATCCATAATTTGCTTAGTGCTATTGACATCATCTTCAAAATGATTAACATCTACTTGCACTTTATCATTATTATCCATTTTGGTGGTGACTTCTTTGCATGGCCCACTTTATCTTAACTTCAAATATTGTGTATATAAAGTTAACAATAAAGGTGTATTAATGAAATTGGTTTATGAATATAAGCCAACTTAGATCAAATTCTGAAATAAAGAAATATTCGGGATGATTTTGAGAAAACATGACTTTAGGAAAAGGGTACGGAAATTGATTAAAAGAAGATTGACTTTGTCTGGTCTAGTGACAGCAGCAAATTAATGACTACGTCTAACCGATTACGTATAGAACTGCAGGACAACAGCAGCAGTGTACAGCGGAAGGCTGGCTGCAACAGTATGGCGGCAGTAGCATGCAACAGAAGACGGTGGCAACAACAGTACCAGAGCTGTAGTGTAGAACAGAAGATGACGGCTGTAGCAGTAATGCAGCTGTTACATACAGCAAATATAGCAGAAGTACTTTGTACAGACCACATGAATTGCTGTAACATAGTGATGTTGTACAGATAGCAACAATTGAAGGCTTTCTACAGCCTGTACATTTTAAATGGCTGAGTATGTATTTAAGTTTTTAACTCAAGAAATTAACCAAAAAGTTCACTCTGATACCAAATGGAATAAACAAGGTTGTTTACAGACCATATGGATTGTTGCAACATAGTGATGTTGGACAGATAGCAATGACTGAAGGCTGTCTACAGCCTGTACAATTTAATTGGCTGAGTATGGATTTAACTCGTGAAATTAGCCAAGAGTTCACTCTAATACCAAATGGAATAAACAAGGCTGTATATCAGAGTTTGACAGTATATTTCTGCTATTGTATAGAGAATATTGAGAAATGAATGATTGATATGAATTGGTGGTATTACAATGAGCTTCATGACGGTATACTTATATGCATTTACTGGTCACTAGGAAATAGGTGAATGGGTGTGCACCCTTTGACCCTTCATTAACCTAATGATCTAATATTATTATTTAGTACTTTCAGTCTTTCATTAACCTAAGGATTTATAATTATTATTAGTATTAGTATTACTATATTTATTAGAAAACCATATAAAATAAACAATTTGCAGAAAAAGTAAATGGTAATCTTTGTGAATGTAGGGCATTATAACAGCAAATGCACATGAAAATAAACACACAGCATGGTGGAGAGGAAAGTTTGGTCAAAGAAACATAGAAGATTAACTGACAGAAAAAAGTAAATGGCAACTTTTGTGAATGTAGGATAGTATAACAGCATATGCACATAAAAATAAACACATGGTATGGTGGACAAAATGACAACTTCGATATACTATTGATATTGTTGCAGCAATGCATCACAGTGTTAGCCCAAGGAAAGAAAGAAAGAAAAGACAGCAGTTCGGGAGCAGCAGGACAGCCATACCGTTTCGGGCAGAGGTGCAGAATTTTGCAATCGGCCATACAGATCCGTACAGTTGTACGGACCATGCTGTGCAGTTCCGTACAGGTACAGGGCAGCAGGCAAATGCAGATTTCTGCTGGGTTTTTGCTGGTTTTTTCGGGGGCAGATTTGCAGATGAAGTTCGTCTTCTAGAGGGCAGATTTTGCCAGGTTGCTGTGTACTTTTCTCAGGGCTATTTTCCCAAGAAGGGAGCCCTTGTAAGCTTGGAAATTAATTAATGAAAATTTGATTTGAAGGGCAGAAAAATCGTCTCTGTGTTTTGATCTGTTTCCTATATTTGCTTCTGCTAGAAATTCTGTTAATTAATTCCAGCAGTGCAAATAAATTGGTGGGCTGAAATTTAATAATTGAGCAAGGAAAACTCACTAGGAGTTTGTTTGTCTAGATCTGGGATTAAAGGATAAAAATTAAGTGTCAAGTGTGAAAGTTGGTGCAGCTACGAGACCCATTCTCAAAGAGGATGGTACCCTAGTCAGTTAACTATGGTTCCTGGTCAAGTTAACCAGGCAGAGTAAAGAGTAAGACACTAAAAGGTACCCTAGGGCCCCCAGCTGTCTCCTGGGGTTCTTAGTCGGGGACCGAGCAGGTTGATGTCATGGCAAAGTCCCTAGCATGTGGCTAGGGCCCCTATTTGTCTCTCACTCTCTAGGGTATTCTGGTCTGTGACCAGACAGTTTCTTGGTCACAAGGACCAAGCAGGTCCTGCAGGTTGAGACAAAGACCTCCTGGTCCAGGACCAAGCAGATTCTTGGTCACAAGGACCAAGTAGTTCCTGCAGCGACATACCTGGTCAGTTAACCAGGCGGATCTTGGTCAGTGGACCAAGATGATGATGTGTGATGACCTCCTCTCCTAGGTCTTCGAGATGGTTGAGCTAGATGGTCTTCTCAAGGGATTGGCCACCCCTTGATGGAGCCACTAGCAATTGACCTAAGGAGCAATCTGGAGGACCACAGGATCACATCATCCAGTGTAGACCTTCCTTATACAATGATGATGAACTTTTAGGTAGTATATGGAACCCTTGTACATTTGAGAGAGAGATGATTGGTTATACCCCACCTTGGTTGCCCATTTTTGGTCTTTACACCTTATTGATTATTGGTCTTGTGGTACCTTGTCTTGTTCACTACTTTGACTTGTGGTTAATAGGATCATCCACCCACCTTGAGTTGTTTTGATGTGTACCACCTTGATGTTTTAACGGTATTAGGGTTGATTACCCACCTTTGTGGTTCACCCTTTGGTCCTAGGGTTATGGGTCATGTACCCACACTTGTTTTTTATGTTGTGCCATGTGTTGGTCCTTATTAATTATATCTATGGTGACATAACCCTTTTACCCACCTAAGTTACCGTATTTATATTTTATGTCTTATCCCTTATGTGTCAGCACCCACTTAAGACACATTAATTATATTTTATAAGTGGTGTGATGTCTTAACTTATTGGTACTACCCTAATATAATGGAACCCTAATTTGTTTAAAGAATTATTTTTATGATTCTTCTAGAAGTCTTTAATATTCTATATATTGAAGCCTAACCTCCTCATTTAGATATCATCTTATGATCATACATCTTAGCTCTGATTTTTATGGAGGACGACGTTAAGGGTTTACTGCTTGATTTGGTCGGCCACCTGCTGTAGATTACCATATGTACCAGATCTGATATAATTGACTGTTTAGGGTTAATGTGAAAATCTTTACGCTGTTACTGACCTAGCCATGACTCTGTGAAAGACCCATCTGCAATCTACAAGCTTGTTGAAGTCTAAATGTGGGTCGATCTAACTGTTGAGGTCTGGTTAAGATCCCGATCTATTTGATTAAGGTCCTGATCTAACTGTTGAAGTTTGATCTGCTCTGTATGACCTAGCCGTGAGTCTTTGGGGCACTGACCTGCCACCCATGAACCATGCCATCCTGCTAAGAGCTCCTTTATGTAGGTTGTGAACCTTGTTGATCTGCCCTAGCCTACCGTCAGCCTGTTTGTGGCCACCATAAGTCTGGTAGAGCAAGCCGTGAGCCCATAAGTCTGGTAGAGCAAGCCGTGAGCCCATATCTGCTCTATGTAAGTTTATTTTGCTAAGTCGTGGTCTGTGAGGGGACTGTTGAGGGCTGATCTGCCTTACTAAACTGCTGGGGTTGCCTTTGTACCCTGATTGTTGAGGCCGCAGCAGTTGGTGGTTTACTTTGACTGTGCCATGGCCTTTTGTTGTTCAAAGCAGCTTGTGTAAAGAATTGTCATGAAGGCAGCTTCCTTTTATTGACTGTTTTTGGATCAGATCTTTAGTTTAAAGCTTACCCTAAGTCATGTCTATCTGCTCCTACTTATATGTTACTACTTGCTTGGAGTTTATTCTACCATCTAGGGTTTAGATCTTTTGTCCTAAGACATTGTTGTGACCATATCCATTGTGACCTTGTTGAGTTCTATTATGCTGAGACTTGATTGAGACCATCACTGTATTTTGACCAATGTTGCACGACTCGGACTCGGCAAAGACTCGGTTGGCACTTGACTCGTTGACTCGGGAAAGACCCAGAACAGACTCGGCAAGACTCGGCAAATAGGAAAAAAACTTAAAATATGGTTCTCCTGCGTTATCCTATTCCACGAATCCACTCAACACTGGCAGTGAACAATAGAATACTCGCAACAAATAATAGCATGAGGTATGAGAGGGTGAGGCTCAGCATAGGTGTTTATAGCCTCTTTAACGATGGTATTCCCTCCAAAAACAAACCTTGGGCCCCAACAATCAAGCAAATCCCTAAAAAAAATTGCTTTTGCCTTTATTTCAGCGGTGATATTTTTCCTCCTGTTCCGTGAGTCTGAGCGAGTTAGCATGAGTCTGGGCGAGTACGCCAAGTCTGGGACGAGTACACTGAGTCAAGCGAGCAACACGAGTGTTGGGCGAGTATTCGGCCTGGGGGTTGACTCGCCCTTACTCGCGAGTCTCTGGTGAGTCATGCTTCACTGGTTTTGACTGTCATTGACCATCTTTGTTTGACAATACCTCAACCTGTCATCTCTCTCTCTTTGGTTTGTACTTACCCTCTAGCAAGGGTCAACCGGTTCCTAGTGATTAACTGGCCTCTGAGAGGCACAGTCCTTTTCTGAAAGTAAATTCTTCTTAGTATAAAACGGGAAGGGTCCCACACTGCAGGTAAGTACCCTAACTTGTTCTTGTTATTGTTAGTTTTATACTGCTGATTACATGTTACTGAAGATTACTTTAACACAATGATGAGATGAAAATTATGTTTTAAATTGTACTGTTTGTTTACTGCTGTACTATTATGCTTCAGTACTAGTTGTTGTATTTTATTTTTGCATTAAAGTATACAAACTTTTTATTTCTCAGCATCAAACCATAACCCTAATCAAAATTTAACATTAAGTCCTTGGGCATCTAAAATTTTGAATCTTGATATATCAGATTGAAAGTTCCCAGTTTTCATTTCAGTATGATTATATTTCACTTTTTCACTTGATATATGTTGTAAACCCTATGTTACACAAACCGTGGGTGCGACTGGGATCAGCTAAAAAATCTGATGAGAGTGTGGCACTCTTCCCAAATTAGGAATCAGGGATTCAGAACCCTAACCCTAATTTTTTTTAATATATGTTTAAAAAATAATTTTATATTGAAAATTAAAAAACAAATACAATAAATCTCAAATCTCAAATGATTCATAATATCTTGGGTTCTCTTGCTTGGTAGGGCTAGTAATGTAATTGCAGATCAACCTAATGCTTTGTCACATGTAAATTGTTCATCTTGTTCTAGAGTCCAGACTGATAAACTTATTTCGATGGAATTAGGCTTGTAAGATACAGAGATTGTCATTTTAACTTTTATGTTTACAACTTGTTTCAACAAAATGAGGTTTGCAAACAGTTTTAATCCTGTATAAACCTTACTTATAACCATGTCATCTTTTGGAATGGGTTCATGACAAGTGTAGGAATGAACACATAACGAAAATTTGTGGTCCCGTTACCCTTTATACGAACACTTTAATAACCTTTCCTGGTGTTTTCTGCAAGCATTTATGTGGTCTTTATTTGGTGTAGATGGTATAATTATGATGATGAGTTTTAATTGTAGGTCAAATCCAAATGATTACTCGTATGTGTCCAAGAAGTTCTTTTCATAGCTATGATCTATATCGCTTCCTCTGGGAATCAATTATGAGATCCATTTTGATAAACTAGGCATATTTTTCAAAATTCCTTGTAGCTATGTAATATAAGACAACTCTGTGGTTTAGTAAAAGTTAATAACTCACACTGCAAATCCTTACTTCCATCTTGAAATTTCAAGTTACTGAACCATTTCCCCGGATTTGGAACCGAATCTTGACTTTGGAACATTTGCCCATGATTTGCAAAAACAAATAATGCAGAAACATTTGCCATTGCACCTCCAAAATCAACGGCAGAATGATGGAAACATGTGGGAAAATTGGATGGGACCACTGGGAGACGTGTGAAATGCAGGTTATGTAACAAAGAGTTTTTTGGGTCTTTAACAAGAGTAATGGACCACCTACATTCTATCAGTAATGGTAAAGGAAGTGGCGTTGAAGGCTGTAAAGCGATGTCTACAAAACTCAAGGAGGTACTTCAAAAGGATCATGACAAAATAAAGAGGGCCAAGCAAGTGCAAGAAAACAAAAGACAGCGTGTTCAAAGAGAGATCGAAATGAATTACAGGCTGTTTTCCTCATTTTCTCCAACCATGGCTGGATTTGGAAGTTCTTCTCAGTCAGTAAAAACAAGTGGGACAGACACATTAAAGTTTTAAACACTATGTGGAAGACTGTACAAAAACAAGAAGTTGATGATGCTTTGGTTGACATGTTTTTTAAATCTGCTAATCCCATTTAATGTGCTTCAGAGCCCTTACTTTATCAATGCATGTAACAAGATATCAGATTTTGGCAAAGGATATGTACCTCCCAGTTCTAAGAGGATGAGGACCACTCTTCTCAAGAGGTCAAAAGAAAGGGTGACAAGCAGATTGGCTAGAGTCTTGCAAACAAACAGAGTGCACCATTTTATCAAATGGTTGGTCAAATATGTGTCATAGGCCGCTAATTAACGTGTTGGTTTATTGCCCTAAAGGGGTATTATTTTTTAAGGTAGTTGATGCATCTGGGAAAAAGAATACTTATGAATACATTTTCAAGATTTTAGAGTTAGCCATTCATGAAGTTGGGGAAGAAAATGTGGTCCAAGTCATAACTTATAGTGCCTCAAACTGTGTGGGCGTTGGAAAGATGATAGTCGAGAAGTTCCAAAAAAATTATTGGACACCTTGTGTTGCTCATTGCCTTGACTTATTGTTGCATGATTTGGCGAAATTTCCAAGGATTAATGATGCAGTTCGGAAAGGGAAACACATTGCACTTCATATTTGACCATCACCTCACACTGAACTTGTATAGAAAGCAAGCAACTAGAGAGCTACTAAGGCCCCGTGATACCAGATTTGCCACATATTACATCATTCTTAAAAGAGTGGTTTTGGAAAAGGCAAGTATAAGAGGTATTATTTGCAACAGTGTATTGGAAAACTCTCGCCTTTCAAAAGAAGCTAAAGGGAAGGAGTTGGAAGAAATCATTTTAACCAATTCTTTTTGGCAAAGCATCGTGAAGGTTTTAAAGTATGTGAGCCAATTGTTGATATGCTTCACATGGTTGATAGCGACACACTTGTATGGGTTTTATTTACAAGGGCATGGATCGTTGTAATGAAGCTATTGCAAAATCCTTTCACGAGGAAAATGAGTACATGGAAATATGGGAGGTGATAGATGAAAAAGATGGAAGATGTTGCATAACCCTTTGTATGCAGCAACTTGTTACTTGGACCCTAGATTGTTTGGGATAGAAAGAAATAATGATGCAGAAGTCATGAATGGCCTCTATGAAGCTGTTGAGCGGTTGACTCCAGATATAGAAGAATCCAAATGTCTTAGAGAGCAGCTTCGAGCATACAGGTTAGAAGAGGGGATATTGGCAAGAACTTCCACCATAAATGACAGGGCAAATATTCCTCCACGGACATGGTGGCAGTTTTATGGAGCAAAGTCCCGTGAATTGCAACATTTTGCAATTCATGTTTTGAGCCAAGGATCAAGTGCCTCTGCTTGTGAAAGGAACTGGAGTAGCTTTAACCATATTCAGTCCAAGAAAAGAAACAGGTTGTTGTCTACAAGGTTGGAAGACCTTGTTTATGTACGCAATAAATTGCAATTGGCCATAAGTAGTGTGGCCAAAGATTCATCTAGTTCCTCTCACCCATGGATTGGGCATATTTTGAGTGCGGAAGAAGATGATCTTGGCATTGATGGTGACACTAGTGATCAGCCTATTGATGATAGAGTTCCAGTCACTAATGAACTTAATGACCACAGTTCTAGTGCCTTTACAATACCATGTGCTATTGATGATTTAAAGCTTTATGATGTTACAAGTAGGCCACAAGAATAGAGAATTTTATTGTGTTTTAAATTTTGTGAAACAATTCCAAGGATTATCACTATTTGGCATTATGGACATCCATTTATATTTTAAAATTTGAACATGTTCTACTTCATTTTGCAATTTGTAGTTACACTATATGTTTGAATAATGATCTTGTTTTAAATTTTGTGAAATGTTTTTAGGGATTATAAGTACTGTTGTTTGTACTTTGTGGCACTTTTAGTACTGCTGTTTGTGGCACTTTCAGTACTGCTATTTTTCAAACAGTACTGCTGTTTGTGACACTTTCGTAGTATAAAACAACCACTTATCTCTAACAGCAAACCCCCTTTTTTTCTGTTTATAGCTGTTAACAATAATTTGGTAACTACTGCCAATCTAAGTCACCTGGTTCGAATTCGTGTTCGAATTTGACAACCTTGAAGTTCGTAAAAAATTCGGCAATGAAATTTTTGGCGATAAAATTCGGCATTAAATTCGAGAGCCTATAAAATTTGAAAATAAAAATATATATAATTTTTTTAATAAAATTAATATGATAAACTATACCACCTTTTAACCTAAATACTTAGAACATATATTTAAAAAACAGTATATCGATAAATGAAATTTTAAACAAAATTTGAAAATAAAAAAATATATATATGATTTTTTTTAATAAAATTCAATATGTTAAAACCATAGCAAATGATTAAAGTTTTAAACACATTAAACATGTATTTTAAAAACATTAGCGACAAATGGACTGGAGGGAAAGAGCGAACAGGCCGCGCGAGCGGGTTTCAAACTCTGGAGAGTTGTCATTATAGTCTACAGGAGACTCGCCGTGAGCCAACGACATGCCCACAGCTGATTGGGAATTGGCAGGCTCTTCACTGCAAACACGACGGGCTCTTCATTGGAACACGGACCCATCTTCACGACCATCAACGACTGCCTCCACACTTCACGGCGACTCTACTTTCACTCGACCTCCACGACGGCGGCTTCAGTTTCACGGCGACCTCAATGATGGGCATAGTTTTGGTAGGGTTTACCCGCGGGCCACTGAAACTCCATTAAAATCACCGATTTTCAACCATCTAGATCACCGGCCACAGAAAAACGGCGAATTTCGGATTTCAAGGCGAAAAATCGCCGAATCCGGTGACTTAGCTGCCAATGATACTGCTGTTTGCCAACACTAATGATAGAACCTGCTGAAAATACCTTAACTCCCATGCTGATCTTGTGTGGAACAAATTTTAAATTTTGATAAAACATTGATGATTCGATTTTATCATTATTCAGAATATGTGCATTGTTTATTGATCATGATTCTTACTGACTCTTGTTTATTGATCATGTATAATATATATTAATGTTGATTTTGTGTTATTTATGTTGTAACCATTTTGAAGTATATTATATATATATGAAAATTTATATAGTTGAATCTATTGTCGAACCTCATCAGAAAATTTGAACTCAATCCGAACCTAATCATTGTCGAACCCGAACCATGTGACTTAGTTTTTTGCCAAAATTCTATTGTAAATATATTATAAAAATACCAAAAACTTGGAAAAACCCTAAAAAATGGAAAATCCATATCTCCAAAAATATTTTGAATTTGGAGGTTCCACTCAGCCAGAAACGTGCACACTCGGAAATTTGATGGTGGATTTCCAAGGGTTCCCTTTTCCCATGGTTGATTTGTGAGATATTCCATGATTTGTATATTCTAGGGTTTCCTTTTTGCAGATATGTCATAACAAGTATATCAAGTACATCAATCAATTCAGCCAAGTCTGAAGGCCTAAAAACAAGGAATTAGACCTAGGTTGATCCCTGGGGGGGTTAAAATATGTTGGAAAGTGTTTTGAGCGGGTCCACCATCTATTTGAGGGCGGACTATGGCATAAATCAGATCTGGTTATGCACGTTCAGATTTGATTTAGGGTTTACCTTCACCCTCCAGAGGCACATCACTTGCCCTACTATACAAGGTACATCTTACATGCTAAGTTGGCATTGTTTTCATTGATTTTCATCCATTTTCTGAAGTATTATTAACTATTGTAATCTTATAACAGCAGTAAGATATTTAAGTTATCGTTATTGGAACACATGACAAAAAGTTGTAACTCCTACCTCTCACTTAATGTTGTTATTCTTTCATTGTTTTGACTCCAAAGGCATTGATCTTCGCTGAGAGGTTTCTTAGGAAAGGTGTTTGAGTGTTGTTTAAACAGTTGCAGATATCATTCACCAATTTTGGTCGTAGGAGTTGACCTAAAGTGTTAAGAAGCTAAGTTGTGGTGGCATCGGGCACTAGCTTCTCCCATGTTTACCACTCATTGCACCAAAATTTGTGACCTTGATCAAGAATGCTATTTTGAGCGACAACATTATTTGGCGTCGTTGTAGAGGAATCAAAATAAAAGTGACGACATTCCATTGCAGAAGATCTCGAGTCTATTTCATTCATTTCTGGCAAGAACAACACATTTGGTAAGAAAGTTGAGGTAAGTGTTTGCTCTGTATTTTGATGATATTATTGCTAAGGACTAACCTTGCAAGTCTTATCTAACAACTCCAGTAAGGAAAATTACAAACCCAGTACACTTCAAGACAGAAGCCTCAGCTATTGATGACATTGACGAGTGTAGAGGTAAGCACATCCATCAGTTAAGAAGAAGAGCTAATCCTGGCAACTCCACCATTTTGATTCCGGATTGAGGCATGATTTCATGTATATTTAAATTTGAAGAATGGAAAGTGATATGGATTTGATCCATTGAATTTCTTGGATATCCCAAGATATCCAAATCATTTTGATAAGATAATCAGAAGAAAAACATCCCAAGATTTTGTGGATGTAGGCCTTCATATGAGGTGCATATTGCATCATTTATGATATTTCTCTCAATATTAGATGTGGTGCATGATGATGTTAAAATGAAGTTGTTAACGATGTCTCTTGACTTGAAAAATAAGGATGCATGGGATTGGTATCATTGGCTGCCTAAGAAGAGGATATCCTCACTTGAAAAGAATTTCAAGACATTTTGCAAGAGATGGGATCCTAATCTTGATGAAAAATTTGTGGGAGATCCAATTGCTCATCTGCAAGAAGAGGAACATGTCCAAGAAGAAACCCTTGAGGGTGTCCATCCGTTGGACATTGCAGATTTAGAAGAACATGTAGAAGATTGTGAGGATGAAATACATGAGGATGAAGAAGAAACTCTCGTTGCAGAGCCATTGTCAATCGAAGAGGGCGTCAAAGAGATGGTTGATGCCTCTCTCTGTCCTCCTCGTGGTGATGACGAGTTGATGAGCCTTCCATTCTCTTTTGCTTTTGAAGACAATTTTTTCAAAGATGATAGGTTTGAGGATCTCTTTGTTACTGAAGATGATTTCCATGGATATGACAATGTGCATTTTTCCCGTGATGGTCAGGAATGGATTATCGGAAATTCATTGGAGAGCCCATATATGACGCTTCTAGTGAGGGAAATGTAAATTTTAAAGACCTTGGAGAACCTATTTTTGATGAGGATCCTTATGAATTTGTTCAACCATGCTTGTTCACCAATGATGATGATATAGGGTCTCATATGGAGGATTCTATTGCAGAACTTGGGCAGCTAGGTTTACCCTCTACTAGGGTGGACCTCAATCATCATTTTCAGCCTTGTTTCTAGGGAATTGATGCATGTTCTGGTCAGCAAGAAGAAAGTTTTATTACAGGTTTAGAACAACAAAGTGTGCCCTCTCCTAGGGCGGATTTGAAGCCTTTTTTAAAGACATGTTATCATCCTTCTTAAGCATTGACAGTGTATCTTTTGGAAAGGGATTTTCAGCCTTATCATCCAGAGTCAAGGATTTTGACGACTAGAAACGATCCTTTGCAGGCTTCATGGCAGCCATCTGTGCACTCTCATCTCAAAGAATTGGTTCATGGTTTATACCTTCTATTGGACATCTTTTACAATGCATCTAGTGCATCATACAGAATTGTTTCAGCCTCATTATGTACGGTTCCTTGATGGCTTTGATGGTTATTTGGGGCAGCGAACATAGATCAATAAGTAGGCTTATGATGATGGCAGTCTGTACTTAAGCCCTGTCCAAGCTTGGATAAAGGGGGCTTGTGAAAGTAGCTCTTTTTCTTGACAGGAATTTAAAGGAATCCAAGTTTGTGACCTTTTCACTGTTCTAGTCTCATCTGGATGAAGGTAATGGCATCTAGTCAGCTCACCATTAACATGGTTTTGTCTTGGACTATTGCCAAAGACAAAGGAAGAAGCCCTAGCATGAATGATATGCTAAGGTGGCTTCACTGGTGGTATGTTTTCACTTGACTCATTTCTATTACCATGCTTAGAGTAGGTAGGTAGGTTGCATAATCTCCAACATGAGCATTTTATGTGTCATTTGCTTTACCGTTGCATTGCACTTGTTGTTTATTGCATTTCATTTCGATTTGAACAAGGCAGAATAGAGTGTCTACCTTCAATGCATTTGACATAGTTGTTGTTAGATGTGTGTGTAGGTCCATCAGTGGAAAACATTAACAAATACAAAATAAATCATTGTTTTTCAAAATTTTAAACATATAAAGCGACAACAACATTAGATAAACACATTGGCACATAAATATGGAGAAAGCACTGATATATATGATGTAGTGGATGCCAAATAAAATATGATACATCAAAGTTTCAAAGATTGGAAATTTGGATGTTTCAACACTGGTTGGAACATTGGTCATTCTCCCCTCCTCTAGGCTCTAGCCCTTGCCTCTACCTCGAATATTGAAGTTAATCCTTCAAGGACATTAGTCAAAAGACTCAAAACCCTACAATTTTGATGAAACTTCCTAATCCAAGCATCAGGATAGGGTAGAAAAAGCTTCTCATGCTTAATAAGTGATTTTGTTTGACTAAAGGGTATATTTTTATTAAGGTCATGACAAATGAGTTCAATCAACTTCAACAATCAGGCATCAACACCACCAACATCAAGGTACATACCCAGTTTGATGTGCTTGATTAAATTCCAATCCCTTACCCTCATACATGATAGAATCCAGTGGAAATGTTGCAATCCTGAAATCTTGAAAACTATTAAGTCTGTTGAATGGGATCTGAAATTCTACTTTTTGCATATGAAGTCCAATGAGGTTGGAACCACTCTCAAACATCCTGAAACAATTAATGGTAATGTTAAAAATTTAAGTAAAAGGATGGAAAATAAAAGATAAGGAGAATGTCACTTTTACTTTAAGAAATTCTTAAACATTACCATTAACTGTTACTAGCTTCAATGCCTTATGTACAAAACTGGTCAAATTTTTCAAACTCCATGGCGATTCTACTTTTCGACAATGTTTTCCACCATGTGTAGGTCTACAAGCTCCAAGAGATTCTAGGGGGTCTCATACACTCTCAAGAAGAGCGCAGGTCCCGCGGTTGGAGCCAACTATTACGCCCCACATTGTCTGCGGCATGCCTTTCAGAATATACCAAAGTGAAGGGGTCTTTTGCCATTGTAAAAGGCCAAGCCTAGGCTTGTTTATGTAAAAGTGTTGGTCAAGCAGGGCTCAAGACCCATGGTCTGGTCATGGTAGGTCCTCTTGGTTTTAGTTCTAAGGAGTATTGGCTTAGTGGCTTTGCTGACTACCCCTTGATGGGTGGAAGTCCCCCATCATGTTGGCCATTTGTGCTCTAGGTTGGTGCTCTTCTGCATCTTGGGGTGGGCCCACTAGGACACATGTCTTAGGGGCTCCTAGCCAAACTTATGTTTATGCTATGTAGAAGGTGATTATGTGTGTAAAGGTTGGCATACCCACCTTAGCACACCTCATTTATGCCCACTTGGACCTTATCTTTTCATGTATTATCACTCCTCTTGGTCTCCATGTGTAGAATTCATGATGACGTCATCCTCAAGAAGAAAGCCTTACCTTCGCATCGAGGGATCTTCTACATTGGGGTTAGTTGAGGTATAACGTCTTTCTCCAACTTGCCATTCCACACATCATTTTGATTTTATCATTATTTTTTATCTTTTGTGGTTTAGTCCCCGAATTGTGGGTGACAAACCCTAATTTTAAGTTATTTTACTTTTTAGTAAGGTAGGCCCTAAAAGTTAAAAAGACTAGGAAGCCTAATATAAATAAAAGCTCCTAGCACTCATTTGTAAACAAGACAAGAGTTCAAGAGTTCAAGAGTATAAATATGTCTCTTATTAATATTTGAGCTCTTAAGGCTAGGCACACCTCTCTTTTTGGCACTTTCTTCTTGTGATGAATGGTGGAATGTTAGGGTTTTGCTATCTAACAACGCTAATTCAAAGAATGGTTGTTATAACTCGTGACTGAGGATCTAAGAATTCTCTCTCTTGTTCTTTCCTTGGTGGATGTTGGTAAGATCTTTCTATTTTCTTGTCTGACGTTGCTTTTGCACCTTAAGCAAGGTAAATTAGAGTTTTATTGGCATCTTGTCAATCTGGTTTGAGGGGACTTTTCTCTTGAAGGAACTCCATAATGGAGCCTTGGGATTTGTTGCCGCCTAAAACACACTTGATCACAGGTAAGTCTCCCAACCGCTATGTGTGTTCATGAGGGCAACTATGAGTTAAGAACCCAATGTCACCTCGGTCCTACACTCCTCAGTTTAGACCACAACTCCTAAAGGTCAAGGGGGGTTGTCCCTACTTACTAAGTTTCTTTTTTGAAATTTGTTTTTGGGAGTTGTAAATTATCAAAACTTTCAAATGACAGTCAAATGTGCAATGATGCAATGGTTTCAATGACAAGCAAACCTTTCAAACAATAAACCAACAATTGATACAAGAGAGAAATAAACAACTAAACCACAAGACCAGTTCCTTCTCTAATCAGGCTATGGAGTCACAATAACCAGTTTATCAATATACTATTCCAATAGCATAAAATCATTCACTTAACAAAGTATAACATTAAACAATAACATTCAGTAAATGAACGAATTAGTGTAAGATGCTTGTAACAAGATGATCAAGATATCACATAAAGCTCAAATTTGTAGAAATGAACAATTTTAGTGAACCAAAGATACTTATAACAAGATTAAGCTTAAAATCAAGTGCTTTGGAAATAAAGTACTGAGAACAATAGTAAAAGTCTTGTGCAAGTGGTCCTATAAATTTTAATGTATTTTAAGTCTCTCTTCAACTTAGGGGATTAAGGTTTTGCTGCAATGAAAATGAACTACTCTATGTGTCTACCCCAAGAGACTATCTCCTTCGATTTGAGAGAGATTGTCGAGTGCTTAACCTGAGAACACAAGGTTCTCAACTAGCTCCACGGGTCAATCCCAAAACTTGATGGGTGCTCAACTGGAGGACACAAAGTGCCACGAGGCTCCCAATAGCCTTTACCCCACTAGCTCCACAGGTCAAGTCTATTTTTCTCAATTCTAACGAAGATATGTTTATGAGTGTCTATTAGTCTAGCCAACTCAAATTCTTGCATTTTCTTGTCACCCAAAATTGGTCGAACCGACAAGGGGAGAGAATACGGGGCAAGAACCGGGGCTTAAGTTAAATTTAGCCTTTAAGCAAAAAATTACAAAGCAATGCAGGCCAATGCAATTTCACAAGGGAGGTAGAGCCTTCTCACTTGTGAGGTGTGGACAAAATAAAATAACTTAAAACAAAAATTATGGAAATAAATGACCAACCTCAACGATTTTGCATGGACGAGCAAAGCCTCTTCTCATGCAATGTGGGCAAAAAGGAAAGTGCAAGCCATCGCGATTTCACAAGGGAGGCAGAGCCTTCTCGCTTGTGAGGTGCGGGCTAAAAAAAATACAAGAAATGAAAGATGTCTAAACCCAAGCTACTTACAAAACCATGCAAGGGTGGCAAAGCCTCCTTTCTTGCATGCAACCGAAAGAAAACTAACCAAGAAGTAAATACTTGAAATGAAATACAATAAATCAAGCCCAAGAGACTCTCTTGGGCTTATTACAACAAGGAGAATTTCAGCCTTATTATTTACAAGAAAATGAGGTCAAGAGTGAGAAATTTGACCCTTTTTTAGTGAGGGACTTGAAGTGGCCACTCTTAGGTGTTCTTTGTGTTTGCTAATGACCAAATTTGGGCATTCCCTCCCCCTATAACATCAAAAACCTGCACAAAACAGCAAGCTAATATCGTACAAATGTGATGAAAATGAGTTTAAAATCAACTTGAAACTTTGCATATAAATTTCAGAAATTTTGCTAGTGCAATGTAGTATGTAAAAAACTTGAAAAAAGACGATTTTGAGAGTGCAAAAGAAGCTTATAAAAATATGCAAAACAAAAATGTTAGTTTGAAGATGACAAGTCCTTTTAAAAGTTGTTGAACAATGGGGTATCCCACCCGAGAATCCCACTCTCCAAGCTTGAGCACCCTGTAACAAACTAGCTTCAACATGCAAATGGGGTGAGAGATCAAACAAAGACTTGAAAAATCATATATTCATGCTAGAAATCAATGAACTTCTCAAATGCTAAGAAGATAACCCACATAACATGTAACAAAACTATCACAATATTATTCTCAAGCAAAACACTTTGCTTGAGATCCACAAATGCAAGAAGAAACTAAGAATGAAACAATATTACCTCACACACAATGACAAGGACAGTATTTCCTCCAAAAATTTTCTTCATTAACTTCACAAGGCTGGAAATTACAAAGGCTCTCTTCTTGGACAAGAATGGAAGCAAGAGAGCAAGAGAGCAAGAGAGAGAGCAAAAAATGAAAGAGAGCAAGAGCATGAGTGATTGTAACCAAAATGAGGAGGAGGAGCCTCCTTAAATAGGAAAAGAGAGGGGAGAGTTCATTTGCATGAGTGACATTTGTCACTTGGAGAGAAAGGGGGCCCATGAAGGGGGGTGCACTTCCATGGGTTAAAAATAACAATGGGGGGGGAACCCCCCACTCATGTTTTATATTTCATTGTTAGGCCAACAGGAAGGAATCATGAAGGTGGGACCCCCCCCTTTTGGCTTATTTCAATTCATCTCATTTCCCACAGTGAGAGAGGGTTTCCCCCTTCGGAAGAAACTTCAAACTTGAAAAACACTTGCTTGGGGGGGACCTTTGGCCTTTAATTTTACCTTAGGGACATAACATAAACTTTAGAAACTTAACTTGGCCACCCCAAGTGACTTTAGGCACTTTTCCAAAATTTGTCTTACTAATTATTTGTCAATTTTCCTGATTTCCTTTACTGACTTAGGCAAATGTGTCCAAAACCTTAGCAAGACTTGTCTGAATTACTTCAAACTTTGCCCAAGGGTGTAGGGGGTCTCATGCAATTGATTTTGAGTACTGTTATCACACCATAGTAGCAGGGCTACTATTCTTGCTTAGCAGATATCTGCACACTCCAGAGCTTCCATTATTCAGAGCTTGGCTATGATGATTGTATATTTTGAGATCACTCATGATCAGAGCAGTGTATTATTCAGACTTATGTTAGACCTTGTGTCAAGGCTGAGCCTTGAGAGTTCAGATCTGATGACCAATGTGATCCTTTATCCCATGCAGTTTCAGTTCAGTGCTTAGAGATGTATTGCAGCAGTGTTTCAGATGATATATGATGATTATTATTGTGATGATGTTATATGACCTATGGATATTTTATCATTGACTGTGGATTATTATCTTGTTAATTTAGTCATGCTCACAGCGTCTGCTTGGTATATTATTCCTGATGTGGCAAACTGTTTAAAATGAACTATAAATTATAAAATGGACATTTACTTGCACATTTAGGTTGTTTGACAAAACCCACTGGTTTACCGTCTTACATAGATATGGTCTTTCCTAACACCAGTTGCCTGCTAGTTTAGGCTCCATATTCACTTGACTCCATCCATACATGACTTTCCTTATTTGACTTTAAACCTTGACCTATCTTATTTGACTTTCTGATACTGAGGACTTCCCCATTTTCTACCTCTGTGTTTGGACCGCATCCCTGTATGTTCAGTGTCTCGGCTCTAAGTTGGTGACAAAACTTACCTTTGGTGAGTTGGATTGTATGCCTAAATCATTCTGGTCGGTTGTCCCGATGTTTGGCATTGGCTCGAACTCCCCCTAGTCACTTGAGATGTTGTTGGCTAAAACTGAAAGCTCATGTACTACTTATGGAAACTTATAAATTCGCCCATGGAAACTAAAAAGGGCAAGAGCGATGAACAGCTAAAAATACTGCTCGAAGAGTATAAGAAAGGTCCAAAAAAGCAATGGTTCTTAAAAGCTATATCTAAACAATTGTTGACCTTATATGTATATGAAAACATGCCCTGGATGCAAGCTGCAACTAGTTGTGCTTTTCAGCACACCTAAGATCCGACGAGTGATGTAGGCCAAAAAGGCCATGAAATGAAATTGAATGATCCTAATGAACCTATATCAACTTGATGTAGACATGATGCCTAAGTTGAATAAGCACTCTCTGAACAACTTATCCATTTGTGAGGCACAGCCATCCCTCGTGTTATTTTGTCCAGCACAGAGTTTGTAGCTTTCCCCCTTCTCCCAGTCCAAAGTATTTTTGAGTTAAGTTAGACAAGTCAACCCCTTGGCCCAACCTTGTTCCTAGCCTTCATCCTTCACTAGCAGTTTGACCATGTCCAATGGGTGAGTTTGTCATTTGAACTATTGTGCAAGTAATTTTATATAACAAAGGAATATGCTAACTTGATTAATGCCACTGAATGGATGTTATACTTTGAGCTTGGCTGTGAGAATGATTAGAGAAGCATGTCTTAGTCCACTGACGTGATTTATCCTTGGTTGTATATTATTGGGATCCGTGATGATGTGGGCCATATATATATACCTATTGATGATGATTGATGGTCCCACATACTTGATGATGATGTCATATGATGGACATATGGTTCAGATGATGATTGATGCAGTTCAGCAGGTTTTATTATTATTTCAGATCATCAGATTATGCAATGTCCATATATGGTGGACCCTACAGCTGGCCCATTAGGGAAACCCATGGTGTATGAGTACACATTCCTAGTGGCTTTGGGTCTTCTGGATCCAATGAGACACTTATCTTTCAGTTCTGGGCACTTCTGACAGTGATTGATGCAGTTTTACACTTGTTGACCAGATTTGGGGCTGATTTCCCAGCCTAAGCAGCAGGGGCCAGGAGAGGCCAGTTCACCTAGGGCGCTGTATGAGGAGGGGGTGGTCTAGCCATTTGTTTTTACCATTTACCCCCACTTCTGGAAAACCTGGTGGGCTCAGTTGGACAGAGCAGATGCCCTAGGAGGCAGTTTTGGCACTTTCACAGTTACCGAGGCAGTTAAAAAATGGGATAAAGTGGTCACTGAGGAATTCGATTTGGGCAATTGAGGCAAGGTTTTGGCATTTGGTTTTCACAGAGATCTTCCAGGGTGATCCCACTATCTTCCAGCCAGTTTTCACCATGTGGGTAGGCCCACAGCGATCATAGGAGGTCTTTTACTGCTTGTCTGTCACAGATTTTGAGGACAGATTTGATCATTTATATTATATTGGACATATTTTATTATTTTATTGTGCCTTGGGGATGAGCTAGTAAGGATTGATGCCTCCTAGCCCCACCATGTGCTTCTTATGTCATGTCCTAGTCATTATGAGGTGGACTTTGGTACTTTTACTCCCTCTAGTGGATGACGTCACCCTCCATGATTATTTTAGACTATGACGTCATCACTTTATGAGTGATCCATGTGTTATGTTATTATGGTTCATCTTAGCCACTGATTGTATATTGAGATCTTTTAATCTCAACCACTCATTTGATGTAGTATTGTAAAGTGGTATAGGGTTTTGGTCTTTATTATCCTATATAAGGAGGAGACCCCCTATTGTATAGCTCACCTTTGGAGCTCTGGAATATTGGAATAGAACACTTCTTTGTGGAGCATATCTCTCTTGTCTTGTGGATTCTCTTGCATCTTGAGTATACAGTATCTCTTCTATGTATCATTGTGGATTTTGGTGCTTCTACTAGTTTTCTTGCAGGAAAGTCGAATTGGTGGAGAGGAGGGCGATTTCTTGAGGGTTATTGTTGGAGGGATCCACATATTCTCTCTTGGGTTGATCTTGTGACAAGGAGTATCATTATTGTGTCTTCGTGACATAGTTGATGCTTTCTATTACATCTTTCTATCATTTTCATAATCATCTTACTTGACTTGTTTCTTTGATCATGTCTTGTAGGAGGAGGACGATTTGGCTATCTTGGAGGAGGACGTTTTGGTTGGAGCTCTTGGATCTCACTCTTGAATATAAACATAGGAGAATGCTATCAATTTGCAAGGTGGCCACAAGCAATTGAGATAAGATCTACAAGGTATGTGCCTCTTTCCATCCATTCTCTCTTCATTGGTCGCAAGCCCTAATTAATTAAAACCCTCATTTTGGTTTTTCTTAGATCTACTTAGATCTAGCCTTGCTTTTGAAAAGATCTTATGAACCCACCTCTATAGCATCCACCCCTAGTTGGATCTATAGTTTGGTGGTGATTGGGTTAAAATTAACACACTTTTCAAGGCAATATAGCCCTCTTGAACCAAATCGCACTTTCTTGGAGAGGCTTGTTGGGTTAGATCTAGCATGTGGGTAGGTGAGATCCCACTTGATTTGCAATCTACACACTTGATAACCTACCCCTAGACTTTTACTTGGGTGATTTCTACCTTGTGGGCATCATTCCACATTTTAAGGGATTAAAACCCCCTTTTGAATTACTTAGCACCTTAAAACTCAGATCTAGTAAGATCTAACCCTTGGATTGACTTGATTTTCTAGATCCACATAGATCATTGCCTAAGCTACTTGGATCTACAATTTGGTGGCCATTGGACTTGATTTGACACACCTTATCCACCTTTTAGCCCTCCTTGAGCAAGGTCGCACTTCCTTGGGTGACTGAGCAAGGTCGCACTTCCTTGGGTGACTGAGTTTGCCCACTTCTAGGACCTGGGTAGTTGAGATTTCAGTGGATTTGGAACGAGCATACCTTGAAACCTATATCTAGAGTATCATTTTGTGACGATCTGCCTTGGGGGTAGCATTCCTTGTTTTAAGGGATTGTAGTCCACTTGGGTCATTTCATGACATCCTAGATCTAGCAAGATCCAACCACTCTATCTCAATTAGCCCACTTGTCTTGACCTCTAGGTGTCTCGATCTACATTTTGACATATATTTTGACTCCATTAACCCATCCAACAAGGCACTAGTCCTCCTTGGGCAAGTCACACTCCTTGGGAATTGTGTCAAACCTTAGATCCATTAAGTGGGTACTCATAATCTCAACTTAGATCCATAGATCTACTCATTACCTGTCCTCTAGTGCCAATTGCATCCCTTAATTTCACCTTGTGGGTCCACTTTAAGCCATTTCACATATCCCAAGAAAGTAGGACCCACTGTTGTAGCACATGGTACTAGATCTTATCATTATAGTTAATCATGTGGCCTAAATCATACATTGGTTGAAACACTAATCATCTCTCAAACCACCTTCAACCATACTATAATTTCTAGGTCCACTTTACCTTGCATTGGTTTCCGTAACTTACCATTAACTCATCCCTAGGAACCTTTGTTTGGGTCCAATCATCTTTGATTGGTTATAGGGTCTCCCCCTAGGTCTTGATTTATCTAGATCTGAAGTGAAGAGTGCCTCGATTGATGTGACTCCCACCTTGCATTGGGAACCGTGGCATCTCTTGGGTCATCTCTTTAGTTGTCCATCTCCTCTACCATCCCGGATGGAATACCACTAGGGACAACTACAAGTTGTGTGATAACAAGTACCCATAACCCTATTTATGGGCATTAAGTGTCACTTAACCGTCTTTTACATTACAACTTTTTATGCTGAAGGACATTTTTTAATCACCAAAAATTAAAAAATCCTATGTAAAACCTCACGAAATTCTGAAAGAGTCTGGATAATGTCTAGCATGGTAATATAGAACATTCCTAAGCCTGAATCACCCCATGGACTCGATCATTAGAACGCCTCTCACCACTTTGGAGGTATTTTTGAGTGAAAAACTCAAATAATTAAAATCACTGAAAAGGAATTTTAATTATCCAAGTGAAAAAACACTCGATGAAAGGACTTCCCTAATGATAAAGTCTTAGGCAATTAAGTTACACAAAAATTGACCCTCATGCTGACATATCATTACAACATCCCCCGCGGGGGTGCGGAAATTTCATGGCGAGAAGATAAGAAGAAGAGCTGCCTCGCTTGAAATATTCATTATGTACTTATTTCTCATCTTCAAGGCTATTTCTCATCTTCAAGGCACATTGAACATGTGCATGGTAAATTGTTGTCCACCTAGTTGGTTTTGGTGGTCAACGGGATTCATTGTTTTCCCTAATTAAGATTTGGCTACTTTGACCTATCTAGGATTAATAGCCTTTTGCCCTAATTGGTAAATCTTGAATAGCCAAATTGAGTAGGGGCATTGACCTTGATCTCTAATTTCCCTAGAGGATTAAAGTCATTACCCCTTCTCTTCTCTTCTCTTTTTACCAAAATTCTATTGTATATATAATATATATTATAAAAATACCAAAATATATAATATTTGGGAAAACCCTAAAAATTAGAAAATTCACATCTCGAAAAATATTTTGAATTTAGAGAATATGCTCCACTGTTGAAAATGCACCCTAGGGGATGTAATGATGGATTTCCAAGGGCACCCCTTTCCCATGGTTGATTTGTGAGATATTTCGTGATTTGTATATTCTAGGGTTTCCTTTTGACAGATCTGTTACAACAGGTACAGCAGGTACATCACTCAATTCAGTCAAGTTTGAAGGCCTAAAAAACAAGGAATTAGACCTAGGTTGACCCCTGGGGAGTTGGGCATCTGTGGGAAAGCATTTTGAGCGGGTCCACCAATTCTGGTTATGCACTTTCAGATCTGATTTAGGGTTTCCCTTCACCCTCCAAAGGCACATCACTTGCCCTAGAATACAAGGTACATCTTATATGGTAAGTTGGCATTGTTTTCATTGATTTTCATCCATTTTCTGAACAATTATTGACTGCTGTAATCTTATAACAGCAATAAGATATTTAAGTTATCATTCTTGGAATACATGACAAAAGGTTGTAACTCCTACCTCTCACTTAGTGCTATTATTATTTCATTGTTTTAACTCCATAAGGCACTGATCTTCACTGAGAGGTTTCTTGGGAAAGGTTTTTGTATGTTGCTTAAGCAACTACAGATATCATTCACCAAATTCTAGGAACTCCCCCTTGGTCTTAGGGGTTGACCTAAAGTGTTAAGAAGCTAGACTATGGTGACATTGGGCACTAGCTTCTCCTATGTTTACCAGTGTTACAAAACTCCGTCGAGTTCTCGCGGGTCGCTGAGAATCGTGAGTTTTTCCAAGCTCCAAGTTTTACTCAAAAAATCGGGCCTGAGTTTTGCCGATTTATTGCCGAGTTTTTCCCAAGTTTTGCCGAGTCGACTGAAAAACTCGGCCGCACAGAAAAAAGGGGGAAAAAGTGGGGTTTAAGGCCGCGGATTGGCCATTTTTGGCCTCATCAGTTTTCTTTCCATATTCATGTGGCAATGTGCTTATTTGATGTTATTGTTGCTTTAGATGTTTAAAAAATTGAAAAAAAAATAATATTTTTGTATTTTTGTATTTTGCTGAGTTATTGCCGAGTTTTGCCGATGTGTTGCCGAGAAATCCCGAGACGATGTTTCCTAGACCTTGCCGAGTTTTTCGCCGCACCGAGTTTTGTAACATTGGTGCTTACCACTCATGACCTTGATCAAGGATGCCATTTTGAGCAGTAACAATGCCCATAATCTGTGTCATCTGTTGATTTGTGTACCTAGGAGAGTGTTCCCCTAGTGATTTTTTGCCTGAGTCACTAAAAGGGGGAAAATAACATGACCCTTGCATTAATTACATGAGATGTGTAATATGTCACTTTAGAGTTATAAAGTGACTTTTGAAATATTTATGAGAGGATGAGAGAACATAATTATTTTTGAAGAGATAAAGTGAATTAATCTCATCCATTCGTTTGATCATCTCAAGATTAAATTAGGGCCCTTGATCTTGAAACCTCTCGACTACCTCGTGAGGCAAATCAAGAGACAAAGGGAAGGCATTAAATACATTCCATGAGCATTTGGAAGGTGCAAGTCAAATTGCTTGAGAGGAGCAAGAGGACGCAGGCTGAGAGACGTGGGCACGCATTCCAATGCAACCTACAGCACAGTACAGCTGCCAGCAGCACAAAAACAAGGCAGTAGCAGGCACATTCTGAGAAGGATCTTGAGCTCAGTTCCCGAGGTGACTGGCATATTTTTCGAGGGAGTAAGTTTCAGCATTTACAGAGGCCGTACAGTTAATTTCTGAAGCTATCCATACAGTGAGCAGGCTGTACATTGGCATGAATTTCGAGGTTGTGTTTGGCACTGAATTTGAGGACAGAATTAAACTGAGAAGTGGCACAAATTTCTAGACTGATTTACACAGAAACCGAGGTAAATTGTACCAGTCTTGCACAGAATTCGAGGAGGGCATACTGTACTGTTCCAGGCAGAGGCACAAATTTCTATGTGAGGATGGCACTGATTACGAGATAAGTTTGTAATTTAATGCTGAAGCAGAAGACTGCTGTATATTTTATTTTGAAGAATAGATAAAATCATCTCTCTCATCAGGTTTTCCCCTCGGGGGTTTTTCCTGGGATATTGGCCAAAAATACTGAGTCTGCTAATTTCTTGTGTATGACTGAGTTTTAATTCTGCTCATTAAGTTTTGTAAATTTTCCTAAGTGTTTCTAGTTCTGTGTGGTTTATGAGAAACAATTCATTTGTATTAATTATGATGACTGGGTTGGGCATTAAACCATGAGCAGCAAGACTTGAAACCAGGGTGGGAAAAACAATAAATTTTTACATCATGTTTGTGCATGCCAACAAGCTTTGCATCCATTTAATGTTCACCTATGTCACCCTTGCCTTCCTCGACTCTTTCTCCTACACCTTTGCACCATTGTAGGGAGACTTTCTCTCCCCTTGACAATCCTAAACAAAATCCTTGTAATTCCTGAGTTATGAAACTTTGGGAATATTTTTAATAATAAATTCTCCCTTTATATAAGTGCAATTGAAAAGGTATCCTTTCATTGATTTTCCTTTGCCAGTGATTTTCCTTTGATTCTACTTTTGCTCTACATGCTTTAGCAATTGATTTTCCTAAACTCCCAAATTCACTAGAATTGGGTTGGGCTCTGATACCATGTAGGATTTTAGAACAGCATATGCACATGAAAATAAACATGAGATATAGTGGAGAGAATAATAAAACCCATCTATATTGATAATGTTGCAACTATACACCATAAGGTCACCCCGAGGTAGGCCACCCACCCAAATACATAGAATACTTGTATCGAGATAAGGTCCTATCCCAACACACATTACATCATAAATAATACCTTCAGAAGGTAAGGCAATCTAACCACTTAACCTTAACACTAATTATCAGCATTAACTTTAATGTCATGTTTGTAATAGCATGCATAACAGAGAGCATTGTTTGCTACTCCAACACTAAAACAGAAATTGGGAATGTCAGGAACATGTATGTTTCTTATGACTGTATTTTCAAGTCCCTTTGACCTATTCTCGTTCATGGAAATTAATAAAATTAGCTGATCATGTGAAGCTGCTTTAATGAAAAACAATGTTCCCACATCATTCATAACTGACAAATATGATGAATCAAAAAGATAGCAGACAAGATATAATCAAAAGACCAATGAACTTGTAGTCATCCATCTGTACAACATAACAAAACCATAAATAAAGCTAAGGAGACAGTTTGCACAAGGCCTGCCTTCCACTTGCATATCATTTCAATGTCAAACTTGAGTGCCAGATATCTAAGAATAACAAAAGCTACCTTATAGGATGGCTCAAGCCTGTCTTTGAATTTAGAATTTAACAACTCTTCACTTATTGAAAGTTCACGCTCAGCTAATTCTTCTGTAGCAAACTGCACACAAATGGGTAAAAATACAAATGAAGTGCATAGTATGCAGTTGTAATGGTATCATAAATCCACATTAAGAAACATGACATTCAAAGACCAAAGAAGATAAAAGTTAAATAAAGAACTTGATGAAACCAGAATTACCTGCAAGACAATATGTGGATAAAATGTTTGACCTTTGCGAATTGGTGGATCCAAAGATATGACAACAAACGTATGGGGTTGATTTGACTGCAGAAACGCAAATAATAATATAAATTAAAGAAGCAGAGCTAACTGCACATTGGTCGAACAAATTGCAAGTCTGGATACATTGAAACTTACAAACCGTATGACAAAAATTTCCTGCACAAATATCCCTCCAAAAAAACAACAAAAGTAAAATCTCTCTGTACAATTGATTCACAGCACAGTATTTCAGCTGCACTATGTACATACCCTTGGTAGAAGAAAAAGACGAATAACACTGCTATATTGAATTTTAAAATCATTAGCTTGTCCTTGAAGTCTTAAGAACGAAATATGGAGCTCAACTGTGTAGCGACCCCTGCAATCAAGGAATTAGATAATAGAAACCTCATGTCAGAAACAATGTTTTTCTATGGTTACTTCTTTCAGAATAAAAGTGACTTTTATAAAATGAAATTATTTCCTAATTTCAGTACTAGATGCATTTGGTCAAAAAGCTTAAAAACCTAGACAGTAACTAGGAAAAAATCCGTCTAACACACCTTGGAGTAAGTACAGCAACGTCTTCAAACACCACAACTGATTCACCAGATGGTCCCACCCCGACATCAGCCATTTGCATGATTTTATCTCGAAAAATCTAAGAGGTGAAACGCAGAAATTAGTAATTTCTACTACCAGAAACATGAAACGTTATTTTTAATAAAGGTCATTGAGATACACTCATGTGCTACTGCCAACATCCCAAAGCCTTACTTGTGCTGGAGGTCGGGCTTCATCCCCAGTAAATGTTGTATTTGTATTTGGTACATGGAAACTCAGTTCTATTAACGAATCTTTCTGCAATTATAACAATGCCACATGTTTTCATCAAATAATACTCAGCAGAACAGAAATGAAGTTAGCCAATGCACTCTAATCATAATGTCAAGATGATAAACAAGCTAACACCTTCAGCAAAATAATGAAGGATTAAACAATTATAGTTATGAATTGCTGATTGCACAATCAGAGTTTTTAAATTGCATCATTACTATCACTGACTTTTGGACCTTGCTCTTCTGTAATTAAATTTCATAGCATAATTGTGCTCAGTCAGTAATCAATCATCATAATAGTCAAGTTAGAGTAAAACATCCAATCAATAGAAGGCAGAGTAATTAACTCCCATCTCGATAAAGGACAACCAACGTAACCCTTGGAAACTTTGACAAACTCCAAAAGAAGGAAAAATAAGGGGCTGCAAAAGGGAATCCTGAGAAAGCAGGTTATGGGGGGTTGCAAGGAACCATTGAGGCAAGTTTCAAGCACTATACATGGAGTATATAGGGGAAGATTTGAAATATCAGGCTCAAGTGCTAGCTTTAATAGCAGGACTCAATACCTGTCATAAAATTGGACTCAATGGCATCATTACGGAGGGGGGCCTTACTGGTTGATGCAAGGGAAAGCAGAGATTCAAATTTGGAAATTAGAGTATCAATCAAAATGGTTGAATGACATAAGCTCAACATTTAGGAACACTGAATTCTGTCAAATGAGAAGAAACACTAATGAAGGGGCAGATTCAGTTGCTAATCAGGTGATAAAATTAAGGGATAAAGATCTCAGGATCCTAGAAACTCCAAGAATAAAAGAGGGGCCAGGCTCGGAAGAGACCTTGAATCAGATTGTTGTTGATATTCTCAACACAAGTCAATCATCCAATGTACGTCTTGATAACAAGAAAATCAGAACAAGTAAGATAACCAAAGGCAAGAAAGAAATAGAAATATTAATCAAGCCTTGGGAAATTTGATTATGGTTACGAACCTTTGGTTTGCATCCCGTTACCTACCAAAATGCATGACAATTTGGTAGACACTTTTCAGCATTGGAAACCTTCAGTTCTAAGGATCAGCTTGTGAACAAGAGTCTCAAGGAGTAACACTGCCCAAAATGCAGAGTCATTTTTTAGGCATTCCTTGGCATGAGCATTGATTTTGCTTAGTTAACAGTGAGCGGTGGATGGTCTTGTTTGCATACCAAACAATCATAGTTAAGACACCTTTAAGCATGAGTAGCGCAATTTTGGAACAGATTTGTTTAACATCAAGAGAGGATCTGTGCATTGCTGTACCTTTGAGTACAGTCAGCCTTCCATTCGAGCAGGTTGTTCAGGGATGATATCTATGACAGAACCAGGTTCTTAGTTCGAGGATCCCTCCTTGGCTTTATGTCTGTTTAGGGGCACATCCCTTTCCATCCAGCAATTTACAGAATATGCTATTCTTAAACCACACAAAGCTGCTACAGAGGATGAGAAGTCAGCATCATTAAAGATTGATTGTGGCTTTATGGAATGCTACCTTGGAGAATAGGGTACTTTTGCTACGGAGATTCTTAACTCAAGATTCTTATCCTTGCTGTTCTAAGAATAGTTACGAGTATGCTTTCATAGTGTACTTTGGTTGACAACCTAATCTGCCAAATAAGGAGGGGTTCTCGACAGGGACAATCTCTGAGACTCACTTCATGGTGAAGAAGGCATGATCAAGCAGCAGATTTGAATTCTCATGTTTGAAGAAGTTTCTGCCTTTGATATAATGATATCAGCTATTGTTCGCAGAAGATCTTTGAGTTGCTTGTGCTAGTGCAATGGATGTGGTTCAATTACAGCCCAGAGACCTGTGCATATTTGAAGCTAGGAAAGAATGCATTATGACAGCATCTTTCTTCTTTATCATTATGAAGACGCCTGGTTTATTCATAGCAGAATTCAAACGCCCTATTTTAGCTCATTCCTGGCAGTTTGAAAGAGGTATCTACGGCCTGTCTCATATACCTAAAACAAGTTTATTTCTGGTTGTGTATGACAGCACTATAATGGATAGATTGGGGACTATGATGGAGATCATTCTATTGCATCATTATAAGAATGTTTTGGCATACTTATGTGGTTCCTCAATGCATTTGATGAATGCCAACAATATCTTCACTCCACAGTTTCGCAGTATTTTCATAACAACATAGCCCTAGTAGTATGATTTGATATGCAGCAAACCTTGGGTCTATAAATAAAGGCTGTCACAGAAACATGAATGCCCATTTTGCAAAAGCAGTCAGGCACACAGGACAATATTACATCACAGCTACCTGTAACAGCTTCAAAGTTGAAATAAGAAGGCACTTCACTTGAATTTATTTGGCAAACACAATCCCTAAACAAAAGGTGGGTGCACATCCCAAGGTGACAATCGCTTGAATAAGGTGGGCATACTTCCCAAGGTGTCATAATCCCTTGAATAAAGGTGGGTCCTGGGTACACTTCCCATGGTGATAATCCCTTGAATAAAAGTGAGCATACTTCCAAAGGTATCATAATCCCTTGAATAAAGGTGGGCACACTTCCCCATGTGTGAATCCCTAAATAAATGGTGGGTGTGCTTTCCAAGGTGACATTATCCCTTGAATAAAGGTGCACACAATTCCTTAGGTGACATGATCCCTTGAATCATGCACCTACTTTCACACATGTAGCCTCTCTCTAGTTAGGCACACCTCCTTCATGCATGTGAGGTTTGACACATGCATCTCTCCCTCACACACGTGGCGCACTCTTGTCCCCCTTTCACACGTGTGGCCTCTCTCTTCTACACTTGACTAGGACGCATGGGATAGGACGCTCTCCCATGAGAATATAGCCATCAGGTTGTGTTGCTATAAGAAGAGAGAGCTCTTCATTGTAAAGCACGGTTGGATTTGTGGGAGAACTCTTTTGAGGCTTGTTGAATATCTTTTGGAAGGTTAATGAAAGTTATGGGTTTCTTATGTATGGCTGTACATCTTTTCATATCTTGTTGGTTTATGCTGCTGGAGCACTCATTAAATTCTGCTGCAATAAGGTTCCAGGCATGCAGCAGTCATGTCTATAGAATAAGAGTTTTGGATGAGGTGAATACCCTACAAAATTCTTCTTGTTTATACTTCCTAGTTGATGCTTCTATGTTATGCCATTTCACTGAAGGGTTGCTAGTTGATTTTCAGCTAGTGGTAGGATCTCATCTTATTCATTTGCAAGTGCATGCAAGGTCACCTTTGGAAGGGGCCTTTCTCATCTATTTTCCGCCATATGAATCTGCGGTCACTTGTGATTTTCTGCATGTTTGGAACAACAATAATCACTCACATTCACCACCCGCATGCAGCTCTCTTTGTTGCTCTATGAAGCCATTTCCCCAAACTTGGATCAGCATTAGTCTCAGTCCACCATCAGCTTATATTTTCCCATGCTACAACTCATTGGTGTGCTAATCTATCTCTTCATATCACCTTGAGCCTCCTTATCATAGCCTTACCAATCCTACCTTAGGGAAGCCACCCTTGTTGGAAAAGAGCCAACCTAAAGTGTAGAAGAGGGTTGATGAGGTGACTGTGGCCTCCATCTTAATTGCTTATGGGCTAGCATTGTTCTTCTAGGCTTTAATTCCTCAAGCAATCCTACCTTAGGGAAGCCCCTTTTGTGTTGGAGAAGAGCCAACCTAAAGTGCAGAAGATGGTTGGCGAGGTGACAGAACCCTCCCTCTTAATTGCTCATGGGCTAGCATTGTTCTTCTGGGGCTCACTTTCACATGCTAGTTTATGCTGTAGCACAACCATCAAGCTAAACATTGGTGGGAAATTAAGGGACTCAGCAATCAAGTCCAAGGCATTATTGCTTTCAGCTACAGCCACTAACTCTCTGTGCTGCATTAACTTTTCCTTGTCCTTGGTAAGGGAACAAAGGAAGATGGAGCTCATTTGCTCTGCCTTCCCGACATTTGGAGGATTTTACCTTGGTAAATATGATCAGCAGCAGAATGGCAGACTCAAATCAAGCTAAGAAAAATTGTGGAAGACCAAGGAAGGCATCACTCTCAGGGACCCAAGACAGAAAGAATCACCATTCGACTTTGGAGGACCTCCATTAATTGGATATAGACAGGCATCCTCAGGATGTACCTGACAAAGGTCTCCAGTGGTGCAACGAAAGTGTAACTGAAGGAAATTAAGAAATTGTCGACATGGACAGACCTTGTGACTCAAAGGCCAGGAGAAATATATTTCTTAATGCTGCCCAATATAACCAAGAGATCTTCAGTGCTGTCGCAGGTGGGAGAGAAAGATCCAAATAGGGGGAATGAAACAGATCTAAAGAGAAGCACTGAGAATAGTCTGGAGGAGAATTAAAGCATGCTCAGAGGTTCTGAGACATCAAGCCAGAAGCTGAAGGAATCCTGGCAAGAGAATTTCCGCTTTACAGACCTTACTGGTTTTTGCAAGACAAATCTTGGTAAAACAAACCCAGCAGCAATTCAATTTTGAGGTGTTGAAAAACTCAGTGAAAACAGGCAAGGCTTGAAAATTATCCAAGAATGAAATGCTGGTAATTGTCCTTCTGGGAACTGACTATTCAATCACTTCAGATGATTCAGACGTGATTTCAAGAGGTGAAGAACAAAGCAACTACAAAGAAAGAGTGAAAAGTCCCCCTTCTTGCTCGTATTATTTTTTCAGACAGAATTTATCAGGAAGAAAAACAGATAGTCTATCAGTACTTCAAAATGTTGCAATCTATTATCTGAATTTTCACAGCTCTCATTTTGATTTCAGGGGGAGGCCTTTTAAATTCTCTTTCTCTAATTTTCTTTGTTGATATGATTTTTCTTTACTAACAAAAATAGAAGGGGTGCAAATATAAGGCAAATTGTTGCTGTAGAATCTAGATAAAGATACAAGGCTAATGTATAGCAAATCATGAAAATCTCCTAGGTGCTTCAGCTTCTAAGCTGAGCAAAAAATCCAAATAATAGACCCACCACAACCCACCGTCACTTGAGTCTAGACAAACCTTTCCAAGAGTATGAGCTTCGGAATGATTCTTCCTCAAGAATTACAACTCCAAAAGACCCAGAACCACATTCAACTGGGTATGTGAGCATCCAACTAAAGGAAGAAGTACATTCAGTCAACCAAAAATAGAATGGGTTTCCCAATGTGCTAGCAAAACCTTAATTTCCACAGGCAATTGGCATAGAGTTTTACGTTAGTGTACCCATTTCACTCCCATCATTCCCACACTAATGCATGAATGACAGAACCATGAATGTAGAGGCATACAAGATATTCTCTACACAGTAGATTTGTGCAAAATTTTGATCCAAATCAACTCTTCGACCGACTTTAATCTAATTTGGACATATTGTTTCTTGGTTAACCTGATAATTCATCCTTTTCAGCAATTACTCACCTCATTGGCTCCAGTAGTGTCATCAACATGAAATTCGAGGACGACGTCATTTCTACCTTGGAGCTGTGCTTGTGACACATCTGCTAAAGATACTTCAAAAGCCTGCTTTGAGCCAACTAAAAATGATAACATGTTTCCTGCAATACAATACAAATAAAATATCAAAATAAGATGGTGGTATCAGCCCAGATGATACAAAACTTTCTAGTTCCCTGACGACATAACTATTTGGAAAGTACCCATAAAGCTACCTCGAAGAAAATATGACAAGGAACATTGGTCAGCTGAAAATATCTTGCAGAGTTTTATTTCTTCATTAGCTAGCAGCTTGCAGAACATGGATTTGCCATGCATCTCCCACAGGTATTGCCTTCATTGAGTTGGAAAAAAAAGTCCTCATCCACCACTGAGTCAAGAATGTTTAATTAATGCACAAACTACATTGGAGGTAGTGGAATTTCAGTCAGTTCATACAATGTGGTAGATCACCTTATATTAGGTAGTGTTATATTGGTTTATGATAACCTAACGACTATAACTAATGATACCTACCTCACCTAACCACTCACTTGACATAAAGTGACTTAATTAAATATTCAACTTGAGTATTAAAGCCTCTTGGGGACGAATTTCTCATTTAGTCTCATTGACCAACTTTTATTGTCATTTGTTCAACATTAATAAAACCATCTTTATCTTTATCTAAACATGCCTGCCAAACTCCTCTATGGCACAAAATTCATTCTGTTCTTCTCATGCTCTGCTTACACTGCTCAAAGACAGCATCACCTATGGCACAATCTATTTGTCTCCTGCACTCATACTGCTGCTGGCTGCTTCAGTTGTCTTCCTTGTAAATTCATCTGAGAGTCTGAAAATCCCACCAGACTTTCAATTATCTTAGTGTTTAGTGTCTGCATTAGTTCAATCTCTATTGGGCATGTCATGTCTGCTCAGGTTTTCTTTATCTGCATCTAAATCACAATGTCAAGCATTGCCCTGCATTTGACTGCCTATGTGTGATCTGTTTCTTTTACACAGCCCTGATCGATATACAAGTATAGAAAAAATAGGTCATGTCTGTTTATATTTCTGCACTGCCTGTGCTTTGTATGTGTGCTACCCGGCACAGTCAATGCTACTAGTCGTGAAGCTATCAGACTTCACAAGCTTATTGCAGAGTTGGTAAATGAGATGTTGGACAATGCCATGGTATACTGTGACAATTAGAATTGTATTGAACTCTCTAGGAATCCGATGTTTCACAATCACCCTAAGCACACAGACATCTGGTACCATTTCCTCAAAGACAAAGTTCAAAAGAGTGCAGTGATCCTCGAGTATCTTCCTTTAAATTTGCAGGTTGCAGATACTTTGACAAAGCCTCCTGGCTAAGCAGAATTTTGAGATGGTGAGGGGCCCGGGGGAGACTAGGTTTGGTGGAGAGCACTTTCCTCACAAAGGAGTTAGTTTTTTAGCTTTGTTGCTCAGTGAATTTTTTCCAACAAAGATAGCACTCCAACTTCATTTCTTGGTTCCTACGCATAGCAAAAGAGAGAGAGCAGTGTGTATGGGGGTGCAGCACTAATGGAATAAAAGAGGGGCACATCGATTTTGTAGGAGAGAGATGGAGAGAGCGCATGCATCCTTGCAACATACATGCTTCAAACTCAAAACACTTACGAAATTAAACTATTGTTCAGATTTAGCACTTCTATTTCAAAGTTTGATTCTGCATGCATTATCTATTGTTAGATTAGATACGATAATTTTATTAATGTCCAACTAATGACCACAAAAGTAGGTCAAAGGGACTGCTGAATACAATGATGTCATTACAAAGCAGAAGTACCAAAAGGTCTTCTATAAAAAAGGCAAGACGCAGAAAGCAATGTAAGATAAAGTAGAAAATGAGAGCAGGGCTGAAACATCGAGAAGTCTTGGCTCCAAGTCCAGAAGCTCGCATTGGGACAGATATGTACAGGGGGAGAAGATCCAGGACCAAGAAGAACCAAAAGTAATGAGACAAGGCTATCATGGAACAGACAAATCTCTCCTAACATCCAAGGTTGAATGCAAGAAACTCAGTATAGTATGATGCCTAGAAGAAGAGCTCGTGGGATGCCTGGACCGTCCACTCCGTTGCTGTCTAGACGAGCTGGTGTGTCGCTAAGGTCTGGGGGATCTCGTTCTTCTCTTGGGGAAGTATCTGATCTAGTCATGTTGCTGAAATCTCCCGAGACTCGGGAAGGACCCACGGGTACAAACCGATCTAGAGTCCAGACCTGTATTAACATCAATCTGTCACTTCAACTTCGTGCCCCTTCCTAAAGGTAGCACCGTAAAAAAAGAAGTAATCCGTTGTGTAGTGTGAAATTTACTACTCTTAAACAGATCTGATTAACAGCTTCAGTTTAATTATTCATTTTCAGATTATTACTCAGCAAACACATTGCGCATCTAAAAAATTAAACACTGTAACACACTGTCTAAGCTAACCAATACAGAGAAAACCGAACACAAGCACCCTGGAAACCCCAATGGGTAAAACCAACTCACCTTCAAATACATTGTATCTTCCCTCTATCTTGTGCTCTATAAAAGGGACCTATGCTCACCAACATGTTGGTTGGTGAGTGATTTTGAGCTATGTCAATGTATTTTTTCTTCTTTCTTCTTTTTAAAAATGAAAGATGGATGCAATATTGAGTGTTCTACATTTGTGTATTTGTTGTTCATAATCTCTATTATCTAGTAGTATTTGTTGTTCATAATTTCTAGTAGTATTTGTTTGTACATTAATGTATTCAAATATTGTTATTTTGACTAAGACTTTCAATTTTAAAGCTACCTAAGTTTTAGTTAATTTATACGAGTGCACAATATGCTTATTGATGAGAAATGTAGCTTGGATAGAAACTTCCGCACAAGTTCAATGTGAACGTGCCAGAAGTAGTTTGAGATATTTCAAAAAGTAAATTATATTTTGTAATTCACTTTAAGAACAAGTGATGTCTTACATTTAGTTGTTGAGTCATGTGTCACCTAGTTCGAATTCGTGTTCGAATTCGGTGACCTTGAAATTCTTCAAAAATTCGGCAATAAAAATATTGCCGATAAAATTCGGCATTAAATTCAGCAAGACTATAAATCTTGAAAAATAAAAAATATATGAAACAACTCTGCAGAAATTTGCGATCTCCGAAAATTCACAACCTCCCGAGCTGCGTGCAGTCTGCAGAAACCATTAATAGCTTCCAAACAAACACCAACCAAGCGTTAACGCAGGCTACAAGGCCAGGGTTTTCGATGGTGGGAAAAAATATCGATTTTCAAAATGAATTTTAACAGTCTTCCGCCGATTTTAAACGATTAAATTTGACACTAAATTCGAAATCAAATTCGCCATTACATTTGCCAAGAAGTTCGGCGAATTTAATCGATTTAATTCATGCCCTTAAAAAAATCGCCGAATTTCGATTTTTTCCCTTGGAAATCGGCGAATGCGGTGACACAGGTTGAGTCTAATAAAGTGTATTTACTACATTAATGAATTAGACGAGAATTAATCTCAACTCTACATCTCACTAAGAGAAATGGTTTTCCTAGATTAGGGTTTCAACACAAGTATAAAGACATGTCAACTATTGGTCAATCCTCTTCCTCCTGTAGCTTGGACAAGAACTTCTGCATAGGTTCAATGTGAACATGCCAAAAGTAGCTTGTGATATTTCAAAAAGTAATTATATTTTGTAATTCACTTTAGGAACAAGTGATGTGTTACATTTAGTTGTTGAGTCTAATAAAGTGTATTTACTTCATTAATGACTTAGACTATAATTAATCTCAACCATACATCTCACCGAGAGCAATAGTTTTGGTAGATTAAGGTTTCAGTACAAGTATAAAGACAAGTCAAGATAGAGAGTTCAGATGCAAATGAATAGTTGAGCAAGTTAAGCAACCTAAGGAGAGAAAGCCAACACGGAAGGAAGATGATCAACCAATAGTTGAGCAGGTTGAAGAAGCACCCATACGATATAGTCCATACGAATTCATACAGTAGCCATAGAACAGGCTGCTCCTCGTTTTCTATGCAGACCATAACTTCTCAGCTCACTGCAAGCTCAATTGTAGGGTGATTTGAATAGGTCGTACAGATACTAGGTTTTTATAAATTTGTGGAGGTTTCCTTGTAAGCTTTGATTAGTTAAATGATAAATTGATTTGAAGAAGGAAGTTCATGTGTGTGTAATTCTTTTACACTTCCTCTATTTACTTTCCAATTTTTGTGTGATTGTTGCTATGTGAAGAAGCTAAATTTAGGCAATTAAATAACTAATTTGTTTGGTTGAGAACATAAGCACTTTAGTCACCTAGGGTTTGGAATTTTCTTGCGGTATAAAAGCTTCTCTAATTGAGGATCTGAATAGTTTAGGACATTAAATTAACTGTCAGAACCAATTGTTGGGAATCAAGACTGGTAATTAAAGGGTTTCAAAGGTATTGCTTACTTACCTATCAAATTTGGGAGTTTGTGTTAGAGCTAAAAGAGGGCATCAGCTAGCTTCAGATTCAACGACAAATTGGAAGGTGCCCCAAATTTCCTATCTTGGAAAGTCAAAGTAGCTCTCTTATCGGGAGAGAATGACCTCTGGGATATCGTCAAGGATACAGTGACTTTGCCAACAGATCCACAAGGCTTAGCATTTCATAAGAAGAAAGAAGTGAAAGCCAATCGAATGATCATGGATGCTATAAGGATAATTTGAGCTCTCATATATCTAAGAAGAAGATATTGAAGGATATGTTCGATGCCCTAGTTAGCCTTTACCAAAGTGAAAACATAAATCAAAAGATGATATTGCGTCACATGTTTAGATCTACAAAGATGACTAACAGTTACAAATTCTCTGATGAAGGTCATGCAAATTCATGATCAACTTGTTGTAATTTGGGAGAAGATTGAAGACAAAGAGCTAGCAAATAGGGCACCGAATGGTTTCTCAACTCCATGGGAAACATTTGTCCAAAGTATTTGTGCTCGTAAGAATCTTCACTCCTTTAAAAGACTATGGGATGACTATATCTAAGAGGAGACTTAGATGGAGTCAAAGGCAAGCAAGTAGGGAGGTGACATTGACCATGTCATGTTTGGTTAAGTGAAGAAGGGTAGAGGTAAAGGACCCAACAGTGGTAAGCGAAAGAGTGAGGAGTCAACCTCACAGCTAAAGAAGGACTTGAGTAAAATCAAGTGCTCGATATATCATAAGCAAGAACATTATACATTGTAGTGTCCAAACAAGAAGGGCAAAGGGGGGCAACGACAAATAGGTAAAGAAGAATTTCTCAATGGCATCTTGCCTTTCTACCAGCATGGTTCCTAGGAACATTTGGTATATAGACAATGGGGCATCTAAGCATATGATATCAACCTAGGAGTTTCTTTCTAGCCTAAAGAACACATCTCAAGAGTTCAAGTTGAGCATGGTGATGATGCCAAGTATCTAGTAGAGGAGTTGGTACCATTCCCTTCAATCAAGTAATTCCTTAGACTTTGACAAGGTTTTGCTTATTACAACTCCCAAGAAGAATTTGCTTTCAGTTTCAATCATGGAAGATAAGGGCTATGCAATGGAGTTCAAGAACCAGCATGTCCCTATTAGGCCAAAAGAATATAGCCCAAAAGCAACACAACTAATTAGGGTTAGAAAACATAATTTACACAGGTTGAATGGTAAACTTGTCCAAGCCCTAGTTTATAACAATGACAACTTCTTCAAGTTGTGCCACAAGAGGATGGGCACTTGTATCATAGAGCATTGCCTATTATAAGGGAGATAGTCACAAGTCTTCCAAAGTTTAGCATTGAGCAGTAGAGTATGCAAAGGGTGTACGCTTGGCAAGCATGCCAAGGTTGCTTTCCTAAGAAGTGAGAATAGGTCTAATGAGATCCTAGACCTCGTATATTCAAATGTTTGTGGACCGATGTCAATAACATCAATCTTAGGAAGAATGTATTGTGTTTGCTCCATTGATGACTTCTCCAGCAAAACTTGGATCTAATTCCTAAAGACAAAGGATGAGGTCTTTAGAAAGTTTCAAGAGTTCAAAGCTCTAGTTGAAACCCAAACAGGAAAGAAGATCAAAGTTTTGAAAACGAACAATGGAGGAGAGTAGACCTCCAAAGAGTTTGAGGGCTTTAGCAAGGAAGCAAGAGTCAAGAGGGAGTTGAATGTTCCATACAAACCATAGCAGAATGGGGTCGCAAAGCAAAAGAATCAATCCATCATAAGGGATGCTAAGGCCATGATTCATGACCAAGACTTGTCGATGTTCCTTCAAGAAAAGGCATGCAACACAACAATCTACATCTAGAACAAGTGCCTACATAGGCTCTTGGAGCACAAGACACCAAAGGAAGCATTCACTAGTGTGAAGCCAAAGGCGAATCATTTTCGCATCTTTGGGTATCCAATTTATATCCATGTATTAGTTAGAAGAGAACCACATTGGAGCCCTCCAACATCAAGGGTTTGTTTGTTGTAGTGAGACTTCAAAGGCCTATAGGGTCTTTATTCACGAGAAGAGAAATACAATAGTAAGCAAGGATGTAAATTTTGAGCAAGACTTTGAATCTAGGAAGTCTCATGAGCCTAATCTAGAGGTAGAGGATGAGGAGCAAGAAGCTCAAAAGGTTGAGGCAGTGTCACCAATAACTACTAGTTCAAGACAACAACATTCAAGTGAAGAGGAGGAGCCACTAGCTCCTTCCAATTATGTTAGGATACCTCAATAGTTTGCTCAAACGATGAGGGATGCTCATGAGCATGTTGAGGATCCTAGGAGCACATTCAAGGAGAGAAGAGCTCAAAAGAAGTTTCAAACTACATGGCATTGATGAGAAGCATCATAAAATCCGAGCCTTCCAATTTTCAAGAGGCAATGGGCAATAAAGTAATGTTGAGAAATGTAACTTGGACAAGAACTTCCACACAAGTTCGATGTAAATGTGTCAACAATGGCTCAAGATATTTCGAAAAATAATTCTATTTTGTCATTCACTTTAGGAAAAAGTGAAAACTCTTATAATTAGTAGTCGAGTCTAATATATTTGCTACAATAATGACCTAGACTAGAATTAATCTCAACCATACATCCATCAAGAGATTAGCGTTTCAGCACACGTATAAAGACAAGTCCAGATAGAGAGTCCAAAATTCAAATACATTTGAACAATTGAGCAGGTTAAGCAACCAAAGGAAATAAAGTAGAAACAAGAGAAAGAGGATCAACCAACAGTTGAGAAGGTTGAAGCCCAGACAAGTTTGGAACTTTGGATCAACCTAGGGTTTGGTGTTTTCACCCTTACCATGGTCTGAAATGTAACAGGCCTAGACAAGTTTTGTTAGTTTTATATCATTATTAGTTATAGCATAGAAACCAAAACAAAAAACCTTTCCTCTTATAAATATAGAACATTAGGTCAGATTTTAATACATAAAGAACAATAAAAGGAAAATTATTTCCCCTAAAGTTTCCTTCTTAGAAAGACATGTGTGGACCATAATGGTGAAAAAAATACAGGAAAAAGAACCAAGGGCATTAGTCATCTCTGCAAAGCACACTTTACATCTTCAAGACTGTGTCACCACATTCGCCAATTTTCAAGCTTGAAAATTGAAAAATCAGCGATTTTTTTAGCCTCTCGAATTTGTTCGATGAAAATCGGCTATTAAATTCGTCTTCCCGAATCAGGCCGTCGGTGGGTAAAGGAAACCCTATCCTTGTTCAGGTTGACTGTAAGAATCTACAAGAGATCTAGCAACTGTAGCAACTCACAATCAAACTCTCAAATATGTTGCAAAGAAGAAGAGAAGGAGACACTCAATGATCACTCATAAACACAAAATAATAGACCAAATATCGGTATCATACAATGAATAAGAATATAAGTGAATGAGTACAATAGAACTGCAAGGTGCATAATATAGGATTCGAATAAGCCAAGTAGGGCATTCGAATTCCTAACTCAGAGTCTGGCTTGGATAATAGGGGAGTCATCATCCAGTCAGAAGTATCAGTCATAAATGGTAAAGGTCAATCAAGTGAATCTAACTAAGTCTAACAGAACCATCTAGGCATAAATCGGGGAAGGGAGGCGCATGAGGCTGTCAGAAACGTTAGTGGAACTCCAGAACTGGCTAACTAGGAGTTGTAGGTAGGTAGGATGAGCAATCAGTGGAAGAACTGATCAATCAAGACTCTAACTGAATGATAACTGCTGGTAGGTGAGCTAAGCTGCTCTAACTGATAGATAACTGACTGATAGGTGAGCAAAGGCGCCCAACTGCTGTGGTAGGTGGGAAAGGCACACTTGGCATGCAGAAGACTGAAGGAAGGCGCATTAGGTAGGTGGGAGGCCCCCTGGGGGCTGTAGACAGGCTATGGAGAGCTAGAAGCAAGCTCTAGGTGTTGGGAGGACCACCATGATGATGACTGGATGCATGCAGATGACTGAATGCATGCAAAATGCAAAACTGAAAAATGATGGAGAGAA
Organism: Larix kaempferi; assembly: GCA_027924585.1. Classification (NCBI taxonomy): domain Eukaryota; kingdom Viridiplantae; phylum Streptophyta; class Pinopsida; order Pinales; family Pinaceae; genus Larix; species Larix kaempferi. The sequence continues at coordinate 5,143,331 of BSBM01001120.1, forward strand.
TATTCCAACATTGACCAACGCCCTCCCGCGCATCTCTGCAGTTCATTCCGCAATCCTGTCCCCGTCGTAGCCCAGCAGGAAGCCTCCCGTCGTAGCCCAGCAGGAAGCCTCCCATCGCCCAATGTCCAGCTCAAAGGCTACTCGTCGACGGACTCCACTCTCAAGTCCTCCAGCAAATTGCGACTTGCGCTCACCTGTGCCCTTGCCCACGCGACTCTACGATTCAATCCACTATCTAGCTAGACTCAACCACGATCTAGTTAGGTTTACCCTAAATTTTCTCACACGGGTTTGAAGTTTGCAATTATCAATTTATAAAATTCATAAAGTATTAACTAGAGGTGTTTATAAAATTCATATGGTATTAATTTTTATCAAATTGAATTTTATTGTGATATAAAATTTTATTATAAAAATTCATATATTTTTTAATTTTCAATTTTATATTTTATTAAAAAAATCATATATTTCATAATTTTCATTAAAAAAATCATATATTTTCTAATTTTCATTAAAAAATTCATATATTTTTTAATTTTTATTACAAATATTTATATTTTTTTATTTTGAATTTTATAGTGTGTCGAATTATTTGCCGAATTTTATTACCAAATTTTCCACTGCCGATTTTTTGTCGAACTTCAAGGTCGCCGAACTCCAACACGAATTCAAACTAGGTGACACAGCTTCAAAACAAAGATAGCAGATTGCCTTTTTGTGTGAAACCACAACTTCAAACACAAAAGCAAAGACAAAACTTATTTATCAGACTAGGATTAGGAAAGGAGGAGCACGGAAATATAATTCTTTAGAAGCATATTGTTCATCCACATGTTAAAGGAAGAAAAACATATGAGAAATTTAGTGTAATGTATCCAAAGCACATTCATATTAAAATATAGGCCGAAGCCATATATGGACCAGAAAGAAATAAATATATCTATCGAATAAGATGATGATGCAATGTCGATAGCATAGGGCCTACATACATAGATTACTGTACATATATTCACAATTGTGTAATGACATCTATTGTATATAAATAAGTAATAGTATATACAGTTAACGACTTATTTACGATATACTAAGGTATAGAATATTTAGTTTAGCAAATTGTAAAATCAAGCGAAATGATTCAAGTGAAAGAAAGCTACCTGTAATGACAATCAATCAATTGCAATATCCAAAAATATTAATCCACCAAAGAAAACTTCCAAAATATTGGTCATGCCCAAAGTTAGAAAAAATGGATTGGGAAATATTTCAAAAAAAATGGCAGAAACATACAGAAGCAACCTGAAGTGTCTTTGAAAGAACCATAAATTTTCTGAAAGTTGAAACATCCGTAACAGACATCATGTTCATAAAAGGTATGTGGACATTATACTTCAATGTTTTGAGATGGACTTGAAATTTTCTAGACGCTAAAATGCAGGATTGTAAGACTTATTCATATTTCATAAGAGGGAATAGTGATTTTATTTTAAATATATCTACTTGTTTTAACATAAATTACCCACAGACCATTATGGAATCTAAAGCCAAAAGGAAAGGAAAAGAGACAAACCATCTAAATCAACTTCTCCCCAATTCCGTCCACTTACAGATAACTGTTTATCTTCTGGAGCTAACCCTATTGTGTTTGTCATGAAAGTTGTCAAATTGCTGACATCCTGTAAGTGAAGAGTCAAAAACATGTAAGGGCAGTCCATTGCATTAAAATAAAGCTCTGATGGAAAAAATTTAAACATACAAAAGATCCATTCATCCAACATTTTGACTGTTCCAAACCATGCAAATGGTATGGAGTTGAAGAAATCTTTGGAAAAAGTAACAGCATATGATCAATGGTAATTCATTTCTTTTAGTGTACGCATAATGACAAAATGATTGACAGTCATTCTCCATAACTCATTTAGGGGGAGAAACTGGCGAGGCCTTTAGTAAGAAGGCCATTTTAAAGCTTGACGTGGACCTTGTCACCTTTTCTATAACCAATGGATCAATGCTCATGCAAAAGAAGCAATCAAACGTATCAAAATCACCAAAGATGAATATCTTTACATTTGGGCAATAATACAAAAATGTTGTACAGAAATTTCTGCACAGTGCTTCTTCAACAATGTAATCATAATATGGTATACCATTCTAAAAATCATGTTAAGTTTAGATACAGCAACTGGAAAATTACCTTGCATTATAATTATAAAGCAAAATACAAAAACAATGCAAAAATTATTACACCTAGATCTGCAGGGGTGACTTAATGATCAGTTTTGTTTGTGATCCCATCACACAACTGCCAGAGAGATCTGTGGATTGCCATAGATCATTGGTCAGAGATTGTCCCAGCATGCTCAGATTGTTCTTGCCTTGATATGATTGGTGGATATGGTGTCAGATGTGCTTGTGCTGCGATATTTTTTACCTTCGTTGACACATGGGATGTTTTTCTTTTATCTTGATATGACCATGGGAAGTCAGTTTTATGCTCTATCGTGGTTCATAACACTTAAAATTGTTGTTCATTACTAAGATGTACCATGATGTAACCATAATTTTCTTTTAGACAAGTGTGTCACCCTGAAGGTTGAGTTGTGCCCCTAACATACTAAGTAGGTGTTACACACATTTCACAACATTTCACCTAGTCAGTTTTCATTTCACTAGCCTTATTCTCCATTTCCATTAGTTTTCCCCTTTGTAAGTGATTTATCATATGTAATTCTTCAAGGTCTCATAACTAATCCCATGTATGAATGCCTAAATCAAAGCTCAAAGTGTCAAGTACTCTAAGGCTGATGCCGCTAAATTAAAATGTGAAAGTACATGAGCTATGCCCCCTTGCCAAAATCCCATTCTCTAAGTCCCTTGGTTATCAAAGCTAAATCTAAATAAAAGGGACCAAGCAAAAAAAGAAAAAATGAACGAAACAAAAGGGCACAAGGAAAGACTCATGAATAAAAGTGCCCCCTTTCAAAGGCACACATGGAAGAAAAATCGATAACCCCTAGCTCTTGAAAGCTACGAGGTAGAGCTAACACTCATTTAATATGATGATTTACTTGTACATATACCCTTTCTTCCTGAAGTACCACTTTCATTCCATCACCCTCACTTGAATTAAGAACCTAGGAAATTCACCTTGACTTAGGAGTTATACATGTAATAGGGGTTAATGTTGGTCACATCATGGTAAGCCTAATGTTTAATTGGATAAAAATGAAATAAGCCAATGAGCCATTAGAAAGGTTCCTTTGTGATGAGATGGCAGGTAGTCACTATGTGTGACATAATGTGTATTCCTAGGCCTCACTCACAAGATGATAGTGTGGTAACACAGGTAGTCACCTAGTGACATAATTGCGCTCCTAGGTTGTACCCACTGGATGGCTTGCTCATAGAGAGAACTTCTTATGATGTATAGATTCAAGAGATGTCAGAAGTCAATGGTCAAAGTATAGAGTTGCAACAGCAGGATGATGATGATGACAGTGACAAAAGAATACCTTCCTTATTAAGAGGGAGTGTTGAAGAATGTAACTTCGAAAGATATTCTTATTTGTATTATTTGTATTGCACTTCCTCCGAGAATTATTTATGTTGTATTTAGTCATGTAAGAGTCCTTGAAAGAATCAATGTAAACCCTACAAGTTGTGTCGGCCTATAAGAATCCAAAAAAAGCATGAAAATAATATTTTTTTTGTATCCTAGACAAGTCGGCCCTGTTTGAGAGGTCAAGTCGACCCTGTTAGGGAAAAAGGTCAGTTTTGTGATTGGTATAAATAGGAGGGTCGCCCTCCTCATTGGTCATGTCATTCACTCACTCAAGTTCGCATGAGTAGAGGAGAAAAGCTGAGTCACTTGGGAGAGAAGAGTAGTTGCTTTGGAGACATCTTATTCTTGGGTTATTGTACGGGATTGACATTGTACTTTCTGACGAATCTGTATTGAAGAAGTTTTGCTGGGTTTCCTGCCACACGATGATTGTGTACTATTGTTTATGTTGTGCTTGTCTATCTTTCAGTGATCCTTTTCTTTATTGCATTTAAAATTCTAACAAAATAAAATAAAATTATATATATAGCCCCAAGGGTTAACTCAAGCAGTCAGGAACTAGACATATCTCCCCCAAAAGTTGGGGAGGTCATGAGTTCAACTCTCTTGATCCCCTCGAGGTTAGGCCCCGCAATTAGGGCTAACCGTTTACCATGTTTACCATCCATGAATTGAACCCTGATTTCATAATGGAAAAGCCTAAGATTACAATAATGTCATATAAGAAAAGTGTACTTAAATGATAGGATCCATGCATGATGATAGAAGTCTTGGCTCTAGCACTATGTGGAGAAGAAGCAAGGATCACACACAGTAAGCTAGAAAAAAAGAATCACAATCCGATCTCCTAGGCATCTAGATTTTGCATTCCAAGTAAATCAAATCATTTCACTTTAATCTTCCACGAAGCAATCAATATCCATTTATTTTTTTCTAATGCAAAAGATTATCACACTTGACAATCCAATAATGGTTAACCAATCATTGTGTTATTATGACTTATAAAACTATACCATACTTAACGAAGGAGAGTACAAGTTTGTCGTCATTCAAAGGTGTAAAAAGATTTACAAGCCGACAAGCTAAGTCACCTCATTTGTGTTTGTGTTTAACCTCAACGACAATGAAATTCAAGCAAAAATTGCCAATACAAACATTATGATGAAATTTTCCATTAAGTTTGCCCTAGTTCAATCCTACAAAATGTCTACTTATTACCTGTATGCATGAGATCATGTAGATTTGAGACAATACCATAATATGAACCCTACAAGAGGATCAGTCCTAGTGAAATGATGTACACTCCTAAAATGTCAAGTTTACAATTATATTCATTGAATCTTACAAATTTAAGCCCTAGACCTCAAATTTGCCAAAATCAAACTTTCTCAATAAAAAACAGTGCACAATAAGCATGTCTACAATATAATGATATATTTCCCATCATATGATTATCATCACACATCCATGCATTTGAAAGGCTGTCAGTGTAATATAAAATTCTTGCAACGTTGTACAGGACTAAAACATTTTGGTTCTACCACTTGTATTTGTAAATTTTCTGTGTATTTGCAGCTTGCTGGTTTATGCCAAGTTTTCAGTGTTTTTCATCCCAAGCCGATTTTGCATTGGCTGGAAATTACTTATGAAATTTTCAAAACAATAAACACGCTGTAAATTCACATTAACAAGCAGAAAATTAAATTTAACATGCACGCCATAAAAATTTCAGACTCAGAAAATTTTGGCCAAATAAGCCCTGGAAAAACCCCCACGGGGAAAACCAGTCAGAGAGAGAGAGATTTATTTCTTCAGTACAATAATTTTTCAGTCAAAGATGTACTTATCTCAACCACCCAAAGTCACCCAGAAATCTGCCTTGATTTCTGTGCCAACCTGCAACTCAAAACTGAACCAACTATCTCGATTTCTGTGCCACAAATCTGTCTCGATTTCTGTGCCAAAACAGCACCTCAAAAGTTGTGCCAAACTTCTTGAAATTTATGCAACCGGATTGCCTCGAAAACTGTGTAGAAAGTACGACTGTATGGACGCCTCAAAAACTATGCAAAAAGTACGACTATATGGACTGTATAGACACCTCGAAAACTGTGCAGAATGTACAAATATGCGAACTCTACTGACGCCTCAAAAACTGTGCAGAAATTACGACTGTACTAACGCCTCAAAAACTATGCAGAAATTACGACTGTACTGACACCTCGAAAACTGTGCAGAAAGTACGATTGTACCTATGCCTTGAGAAATGTGCCTATAATAAATGCTGAAAACCTCCTCGATTCCTGTGCTGAAAAACCTCTCCTTGGAAATCATGCTGCTCTCTCTTCTCTTCTCTTCTCTTCACTTGAATCTCTCAAAATTGAATGTGAAATGCCTCCCTCAATGCTTTTTGTTCAAACCCTAGAGTTTTCTAAATCCAATGGGTGAGATTGACTTAGATCAATGGTTGAAATTAAATGCTCCATTTATTTCTCATAAATAATTAATTTCACTCACTCACTTAAATTTATCAAAAAGTGACTTTGAGTTTATAAAGTCTCATTAAGTGCTTTTAATGTGAGGGTCACCCTTTTCCCCCTTTCTAAGTGACTTAGGCAAATGTCACTTTTCTTTTTTTGGGGGGAGTGGGGGAATCGGTAACTGAGAGATTTGAAGACGATGCGCTCGAAGCGGAATGTCAGGCCCGATCCAAGGATCAAATCGCACTGCTGCCACTATAACCCCACCTTTTGCGTGCGCAGCCCGCAAGCACACGCCCCGGTAAGCCCGGGATTCGAACCAAGATGGGCGGCATTATCACCGTGAGTCCCAACCACTCGACCTAGCCCGTGCGGGCAGGAAAATGTCACTTGGGGAACACTTCCCTAGGTACAAAAACTAACACTCCCTCTTACCGAGGAAGGTGTTCTGCACCACTCCCAACTTGTCTCTGAAGAAGACAAACTCCCCCCTCCCGAAAGATTTTGTCAGGATATCTGCTACCTGCTCATCAGTGGAAATATACTGCAACTCAACTGCTCCTCTCTGGACGTAGTCACGGATGAAATGGTACCTGATCTCAATGTGCTTTGACCTGTCATGGAACACTGGATTCTCAGAGAGCTGAATACAACTCTGATTGTCACAATAGATCACCGTAGGTCTAAGCTCCTGATCAAATAAATCTACCAACAACTTACAAAGCCACAATGCTTCGCAAGTAGCCTGACTGGCTGCCATATACTCAGCGTCGATGGAACTCAATGCAACGGACTTTTGTTTCCGACTGAACCACGACACTGCTGCCGAGCCCAAAATGAAACAACAACCGGAAATGCTCTTCTGATCCCTCACACTGCCTGCCCAATCTGAATCTGTGAAACCAACCAAACTAACTCCACCTGAACCCCTGTAGTCCAAACCATAGTCCACTGTACCTGCTAGGTATCTCAGCACATGTTTTGCGGCAGTCCAATATACACTCCTAGGCTCCACCATATATTGGCTAAGAGTGCTCACCACAAAACACAAGTCTGGCCTGGTGTTGACCAAATACATCAACGATCCAATGAGCTGACGATAAAGTGTAGGATCCACCAACTTACCCTCAGAAGCATGAAGTTGCTTCCAGTTGGTGATCATAGGTGTAGGCATCGGCCTGCAGTCCTCCATCCGAAATCTCCTCAGAATATCAACTGCATACTTCCCCTCTCCTAGGAAAATATGTCCAGGCTCCTGCCAAACCTCCATCCCCAAATAGTAATGCATCAACCCAATGTCAGTCATCTCATACTCCACAGCAAGGTCTTTCTTGCAATGTGCAATGAGACGCTCATCTCCTATGATAAATAAGTCATCAACATATAACAAAAGAATGAGAGGATCTCCGCCAACCACAATGTAGTATAGGTTGGGATCTGCCTCACTCTTCTAAAAACCCATCGATGTCAAGTATGTATCGATCCTGGAGTACCAAGCTCTAGGAGCTTCCTTCAGTCCATACAAGGCTTTCCTCAACCTACACACATGAGAATCCCTCCCATGAATCTCGAATCCCTGTGGTTGCTCTAAGTACGCCTCCTCCTGCAGCAGAACATTGAGAAATGCGGTCTTCACATCCATCTGGTGGATCTTCCAACCCATCTCTACTGCTATAGAAATCACTGCTCTTATGGAAGAATACTGAGCAACTGACGCAAAAGTCTCATCATAGTCAACTCCCTCAACCTGTGAGAAACCCCGTGCCACAAACCAAGCCTTGTACTTCTCCACAATGCCATCTACAGCATGCTTTATCTTGTAAAGCCACTTGGAAGTCACAACTGACTTCCCCTCTGGACTCGACACTATCTCCCAAGCATCATTCTTCATGATGGAATGATACTCTTCCATCATGGCATCTCTCCATACCTAATGTTGAGAAGCCTCCTCAAATGCGGAAGGCTCAGAATCACGAAGACTCGCAACAAGAACCATACCCAACCTGTCTGGCATCACAACAAACCTGATCTCCTCCTGAGGTTTACCAAATTCCTCTGCCTCCTTCAAGGTCTCCTGAAGCCATTTAGGCTTCCTCTTCCTTGAAGGCTCTTCCCATACTGGTCTATCCTCATCTGAGGAACTCCCATAAGCAGAAGGACCAACACCCCGAGGACCAGTGACTGATGAACCAGTCCCTGAAGAACCTGTAACCTGAGAACCAGAACCAGAACCTGAACCTGAACCTGTCCCTGAAGTACCTGTCACCTAAACCACTGAACCTGTAGAAGCTGTGCCTGTACTCTGTGATCCAGTCACTCCATAAACCTGTGGACCTGAAACCTGTATCGAAGAAGCCTGTGTCAACTGAGGTGTGGGAGCTAGTGGCTCCCCCTGCTCTATCTCTCTGGACTTCCTGAAGGCTCTCTCCTCATCAAACTTCACCTCCCACCTAACAACAACCTTCTTCTGGCCAGGAAGGTAAATCCGATAAGCCTTCGAAGTCTCATCATATCCCACAAAGATGCCTCTCTCTGTAGTGGGATCAAACTTCGTCCTCTTCTCAGAAGGGACGTGAGAGTAAGTCAAAGAACCAAATATACGAAAGTGGCTCACCTCAGGCTTCTTGCCTGTGTCCATCTCCTCTGGAGTCTTCCTCCCCAAAGCACGGTGAGGACTCATGTTCTGCAGATAAACTGCAGTGTTGCATGCCTCTGCCCATAGAAAGAATGATAAACTCTGATCATGGAGCATCGCTTTCACTGCTCCCACAATCAACCTGTTCTTCCTCTCTGCTACTCCATTCTGCTCAGGAGTGTAGGGAACTATCAGCTGTCTCTGTATACCCTCCTGTCTGCAAAAAGCATTGAACTCCTTGGAGATATACTCACCCCCATTGTCCGATCTCAACATCTGAATCTTCCTCACTGTCTGCTTCTCCACAAGGGCTTTGAACCCTTGGAAGACACTCAATACCAAGGGTGACTTCTTGCTCCTCAAGAAGTAGATCCAGGTCTTCCTGGAGTAGTCATCAATGAAGGTGATATAGTACTCAAATCCAGTCAAAGAGACTGATGACATAGGACCACAAATATCAAAATGGATCAAGTCAAATACTCTTGCTGCTCTGGTGTCACTACTTGGAAAAGCAGTCTTGGTGTACTTTCCCAAAGCACACCCCCTGCACACATCACTCTGCTCAATGCTGAACTCGGGTAAACCTGTAACCATGCTCCTCAACAATCTCAAAGCTGGGTGATGTAAGTGGGCCATTCTCCAATGCCATAGCTCACATAGCTCACTGCTGTTGCTGTGTGCTAGAGCATGCTGCAGCTGAAACAAGAGCTTGTACAGCTTTCCACATCTAACCCCAATGTCCATGGAGCTAGATAATCCTGTAGTCCTGGGGAATACCTGCACTCGCCCATCCCAGAAACATACCCCAAGACCCCTGTCCTCAATGGTGGAAACTGATACAAGGTTCTTCTTCAGCCCAGGGACATATAACACATCCCTCAGAGTCATGGGACTCATAGACTCCCTCTGAAATGTAATGGTCCCCCGACCAATTACTCTAACAATGGTATTGTCACCTAGTACAACCTCCACATCTCTGCCTGTCTATGATAGCTTGGAGAACATCTCTCAAGCTCCTGTCATGTGGCTCGAGGCTCCGCTGTCAATATACCAGGTACTAGTGGTGGATGCACTCATCTGATGCCCCGTCACTAAGGAATACTCAACCTCCATATCCACATCAGTGCTGGTAACCAAAGAAGCTCTCTCTCTCTCTCAATCTGTCTAGCACACAGGGAAAACTCCCTCTGAAACCTGTCTCCAAAATCATCAACCTCCACTAAAGCTACAGTCTGCTGTCCCTTCTTCTTCTTCTTGTTTAGAGACTGTGAAGCATAGTGCCCAAATGTCTGACATCCATAACACTTGATTTTACTCAAGTCCTTCTTCTACCCACCCTGTTGTTACTACTTGGCCCCACCCTTCTTGGGACCCTTCTTCTTCTTTCCCTTTGCTGTCAAAGCCACATTCTCATCATTTACCCCACCCTGTGATGAACTACCATGTACGAGACCTCTCCTGGTCTCCTCCTGCACAAAGTCATCCCATAGTCTCTCCCAAGAAGGTAGATTCTCTCTGCCCACTATAGCCTGCACAAATGTACCCCAGGGCTTTGAAGCCCCATTCATCGTTGTCCGCACAAGCTTAGTAGCAGTAACCACCTCCCCAACAGTTGCTAGCTCATCTCTAACTGCAGATATCCTGGTAAGGTAAGTAGTCACACCCTCTCCACCATTCATCTTTATACTCTTGAGTTTCTCCTTGAGAACCATCTTCCGGTTCTCATTGATACTCTCATACAAACTGGTTAAGGCACTCCACATCCCATGTCCCTTCTTCTTACCTGAAATGTGAGGGATAATATGGTCTTTAATAGCATCAAGGATTATTCTCCTAGCCTTACAGTCCTTCTTGTTGAAGGCTGATAATGTTGCTGCATCTGTGGCAACGGGAATCTGAACAGGGTTTGCTGTAGTATTTCTAACCACCTCCTCCCATAGTTCATTCTCCTCTAAAATCAGAAAATTCTGGCCTTCCATGGCACAAAGTTACATGTCCCATCTAGCTTATCCTCCAACCTTAGTCCTGTAGCCATCTTTCAGCCAACCCAACAAAGTGTTGTTCACTAACAAAAGAAAAGACTAAAATTTCTGAGTTCTGGAAATTTCTATGTCTGCAAAATATCACTGTTTTCTGCCCCCAAGCTCTAATACCATGTAAATTTTTTGTCTATTTGCAGCTTGCTGGTTTATGCCAAGTTTTCAGTTTTTTTCATCCCCAGCCGGTTTTGCATTGGCTGGAAATTACTTATGAAATTTTCAAAACAATAAACACACTGTAAATTCACATTAACAAGCAGAAAATTAAATTTAACATGCACGCCATAAAAATTTCAGACTCATAAATTTTTGGCCAAATAAGCCCTGGAAAAACCCCCATGGGGAAAACCAGTTAGAGAGAGAGAGAGAGAGAGAGATTTATTTCTTCAGCAAAAAATTCAGTACAATAATTTTCAGTCAAAGATGTACTTATCTCAACCACCCAAAGTCACCCAGAAATCTACCTTGATTTCTGTGCCAACCTGCTACTCAAAACTGAACCAACTGTCTCGATTTCTGTGCCACAAATCTGTCTTGCTTTCTATGCCAAAACAGCACCTCGAAAGCTGTGCCAAACTTCTTGAAATTCGTGCAATAGGACTACCTTGAAAACTATGCAGAAAGTACGACTGTACTGATGCCTCGAAAACTGTGCAAAAAGTACAACTGTGCAGACTGTATGGACACCTTGAAAACTATGCAAAAAGTAAGACTGTACGAACTGTATAGACGCCTCGAAAACTATGCAAAAAGTAAGACTGTACGAACTGTATAGACGCCTCGAAAACTATGCAAAAAGTACGGCTGTGCAGACTATACTAACACCTCGAAAACTATGCAAAAAGTATGACTGACCGAACTATACGAACGCCTCGAAAACTATGCAGAAAGTATGATTGTACGAATGCCTTGGGAAATGTGCCTATAATAAATGTTGGAAACCTCCTCGATTCCTGTGCCGAAAAACCTCTCCTTGGAAATTGTGCTACTCTCTCTTCTCTTCTCTTCTCTTCACTTGAATCTCTCAAAAGTGAATGTGAAATGCCTCCCTCAATGCTTTTTGTTCAAACCCTAGGGTTTTCTAAATCCAGTGGATGAGATTGACTTAGATCAATGGTTGAAATTAAATGCTCCATTTATTTCTCATAAAAAAATTAATTTCACTCACCCACTTAAATTTATCAAAAAGTGACTTTGAGTTTATAAAGTCTCATTAAGTGCTTTTAATGTGAGGGTCACCCTTTTCCCCCTTTCTAAGTGACTTAGGCAAATGTCACTTGGGAACACTTCCCTAGGTACAAAAACTAATAGTATTTCAATTGATAGTTATGAACCACTATGACATTTGAATTTATGGTTATTTTTCTTGTCCTATGGAGTTAGATTTTAAGGGGAGCAAAATTTATGCTTGAGTGCTTTTAACATATTTTTTGAACCATGATGTATTTTTGATACATTTTCTTAAATTCTAGTTTAGTTGAAGCTAGCCCATATTTTATGTTCCAACTTAAGATCTCAATTCTAGTATACACTAAAATTTGTGTCATTTGGTCATAGTAAATTCTAAATGTTATACTAGACAACATAAACATTGGAAACATTATTTTTTTTAACAAGAGCGGTTAAATTTTTTATTGATGAAAACATGGTTGGGCTTACGCCTAATCAACCCATCATACATTGCCAATGAGCATGAAATTCAGAGGAATCTGGATCCTTCATTTACAATATTCAAGAAGCAACCATCTTACGGGATGGGAGACCATGTAGGAATTCCATCATTCTGCATCAATTCTGCTGGAGCTAAATGACAGCCAACATTGGCCCTATAGTCAGCATCCTGATTTAGACTCCGAAGGATGTGGAAAAAGAAGACAGAATTGAATTTTTGCAGCCAATTCCGGACACATTGCAAAATCTTATTTAAAACTGCATTATTAAAATGATCTTCCGTGGCTAAATGTTTTATAAGAATTTCCGAGTCTACAAAAATCTGTATATCCTGATCACCATTTTCATAAGTTATTTGACACGCTTTGAGCAGCCCTAAACTTTCAGCTTGGTTATTTGTACCATTCCCTAACCCCCAACTGAAGCTACCTTTAATATGACCATCAGGAGAAAAGAAAACGGTAAACCCCTCCGGCTCCAGCTCTCTCCGGATTTCCTTTAGCTGCCCCATTGAAAAAAATACCGACTTTACCTTGACTCTTCCACCACTGCTGAAATTCTGTGTCGTTAAGACGAATCCGCCACTCCGGGTTGCTGACAGGTCTAGCAGAATTCTTAGTCCAAGTCCGCAACGAAGGTTCTCCCAACCAACTATTCTCCTCGGGAAGTAGCAGATCATTCTGTTTAATGGGATGATTTTCCAATGTTTCCAAAAGTAACGCCTTGACTTTTGCAACCACCACTGCAGGGGTACTCACTTTGTCTTGGAAAATGCCCTCGTTCCTGGCTATCCACACTCCCCAGCAAAGGTATTTTGGGATCGCATGCCAGATCTTGGACCACAAAGATTTGCCCTTGATCGCACGAGGATACCCCTCTGTCCAATTGGAGAATAGGGAAACTATATTGCACTGAGAAGAAGTATGAACATTGAGACCTTGCATTGCCAGCTGCCACACCTCCTGCATGAAAGGGCATTCGATGAACAAGTGTTCAATTGTTTCCTGGGCTGCATGACAGAGATGACATCTATGAGGCCCGACAATTCCACGTTTAGCAAGATTCTCACCAGTCAAAATTTTTCTATGCATGAGAACCTAGCTAAAAAAATTAATTTTTGGAATACTAAAAGTGTCCCAGACCTGCTTCCACTTAACTGTAGGCTGAACCTGTGGCTGTTGCAGTTGAAGGGCTTCAAAACCCAACGCTACAGTATATTCGCCTGTCACTCCCCATCCCCATTTATCCCTTAGATGCACATTCACTGGAGCTAATCCTGACAGGGTTGTTTTTAGCAATTTCATCTAGAATATCATCGTGTCAGGCGGCCTGGGGAGGTTCCATTCACTCCAATTTCCTGCTTGATCCCATTTTGAAATGTCTACTAATTTAGTGATGCCACGCTGATTTAGCCAGTTTCTTAATTCATGGATCTCCTCATTCTGTCTTAGTGGAATCTGCCCCATTATATTGTCATCCCATAAAAATACTCGTCTTCCATTTCCAAGTATTCTGTAAAGGTATTTTTTGAAAAACTCCCAACTTTGCAGGCATAATTTCCACATTGTCGTGGAGCTTTTTTTTTGTACAATCGCTTCATCCATTCTGGAAATGGAGACTCCCTTCATATATTTATTGATAAGCACCCTGCTGACAGGATGTCTGGGCGTGGAGAAGATTTTCCAAAGCAACTTTCCACCAAAAGCCAGATTCGCGAGTTTGGGGTCTCTTACCTGCAGTCCACCATCAGCAAAAGATTTTTTCACCACTTCCCATCCCACCAAATGGAACTTATGTTGACTGCTCTTACCTCCTTTCCACAAGAAAGATCAAATTAGCTTAGCTATCTGCTCTATAATCGACTTAGGTGCTAATAAGAAAGCTGCCTGATAAAGAGGCAGAGCTAAGACAACAGATTTTATGAGTATCAACTTACCATCTTTGGTTATCCATCGACCTCCCCAAGCTGCCAATTTCGATTTTATTTTGCTTATTATCTTTATCCAGTGAGGAGCTTTTGTGCTACCTAGAGTTATTGGTAGGCCGAGATACTTAAAGGTTTCCCAATTAGCAAATCCTGTGTATCCTAAGCAATTAGCAATGCGTTGAATTGTAGCTAGATTCACATTCCAGCCATAGACAACAGATTTTCTCTTGTTAACTAGGGCTCCCGAGACCTTGCAAAAACTTTGAATTACAGCATTAAAACATCTTGCAATTTTGACCGAAGCTCCTCCCAGAAGGAGTGAGTCGTCTGCAAATAATGCATGGTTGATGGGGATAATGTCTTTCATCACTCAGATGCTAGGAAGAGTTCCTACAGCCTTCTCTGCATTCAACTTTCTGCTGAGGGAGTCCACCATCAATATGTATAGGAAAGGGGACAGCGGGCGTCCCTGTCTTATGCCCCAGGTGCTTTGGAAGTAATTTGCTGGCCTTCCATTCACTAACGATGCAATCCATGGCCTTCCTATACATGCTTTGATTAGTCTTACAAATTCATTGCGAAAGCCGAAAGAAATAAGTACTTGAAGCAAAAAAGCATGTTTAACCCGATCAAAGGCATTTGTCATATCGAGTTTTATGATCATCCCCTGTTCCTTGCGTTGATGGCTGGAGTGAATGGTTTCCTGCACTATGGTCACATTATCCATGATATTCCTGCCTTTCACGAACCCTCCCTAACTGGCGGAGATAAGGTTTCCCAGCAATGGCTTTATTCTGTTGGCCACGAGCTTAGACAGAATTTTATATGAAGAATTGCAAAGCGAGATAGGCCTAAACCTATCGAAGGTCCCAGGGTTAGTATCCTTCAGGATTAAAGCTAAAAAAGTCAAGTTGATGCTGCCACCTACCTTGGCTTTTTGTTGGAATCCCCTAATCATTCGGACTAAATCCATTTTGATAATCTCCCAACAGATTCTGTAAAAGTGTATTGAAAAGCCATCAGGCCCCGGGGCTTTATCCGGTTCCATTGCCCAAATAACATTACTGATTTCTATTTCAGTGAAGGGCTTCATGAGACTTGCATTATCATTCTCTCCAACCAGTCTTGGAACATTTGTTAGAAATTCTATAAATTCCTCCTCCTTCTCCATTCCTTTTTCAGTGAAAAGATCCTGAAAATGCTGAGTTGCTGCATCTTTTAATTGATGCTATATCTTTGTGGACAGTCCCATCAGTGGTTGTGATTTCATCCAAATGATTCCGGGAAAGTCGAGCTTTGAATTGTTTGTGAAAGTATGGAGTATTCCTGTCACCCGCTTTTAGCCAAAGACTTCTCGATTTGAGCCTCCAATGTTCTTCCTCTTGCCTGTAGGCTCTATAAGTACTTAGCTGGACAGCTTGTTCTTGTTGAATAGCAGTATGAGTGATATCTTTGGATTCCAATTCAATCTGCAAGTCAATTAGCTGACTGGTTGACTGCTTTCTAATGCTTGTTGGAGATGTTGTGGGCTTTTTTATCCAATTTTTTAGTGCCACCTTTGTTGCCTTCACTTTATGTTCCCAAACATAGCTGGGTGACCCATTAACATGTATTCTCCAAGCATTGTTAACAATTTCCATAAATCCATCTCTTTCAGCCCAGAGAAGATTAAACCGAAATGAAATGGGACCCAATTTTTTTTCTTCCTCAAACTGTAATAAAATCAGCTTATGATCTGATGTCAATTTTTGCAAAACTTTGGTTGATATTATCTTATTTTCAAGCAGAAAGGTGCTCTGAATTAAAAATTTGTCCAGGCGGGCAGAGATGTGATGTATTCCAACTCTATTATTGGTCCAGGTATATAATCCTTTCTTAGGCTTTATATCTATTAGGTCCCAATTCTGCAGAAGTTCTTCGACCATGGGTAGAAACTGATCACGATTGTTGTTTCCACCACGTTTCTCTTTTGGTTCAAAAACGAGATTAAAATCTCCAGCAAGAATTATATTATGAAGGGATCTTGACTCAAGGAAAGCAGCCAGAGTGTGCCAACACTCTCTCTTTTCTACATAATGAACTGGTACATATAAATTAACAATAGCAAAGGACTTCTTACTCACTTTATGCCTGAGGTCGGTGTAAATCCAATGCTATGACTCATGGGAACTTTCGAGCAGGAATTTATCCTCCTCCCACAGAGTAGCCAGCCCTCCGGAGGTGCCCCTTGCACTAACAACTCTCCCAACATTCTTATCCCAATTCCTTTTGCTTAGCAGAAGGAGGGCTTCCCCTTCTATTTTAGTCTCTTGGAGCATGAGAATCTCAAGAAACTCCGATTTCACTAAATTTTTTACTACTTCAGCTTTTGAGGGGTTCCCCAATCCTCGACAATTCCAAGAGACTAGTCTCATCACTTGCTAGCTGATGGGAGGACAGCTCCTCCCTTGGGAGGTCTGTTTCTGGTATTTATGCCAATAGACATCTCAATTGTTGTTTGACTACCTGTCATTTTTTACCTCTCCGCTTCTTCTGCCCTTGTTTCTTTGTGAGATTTTCTCCCAACTCGTTTTGATGGCCTCTCAAATGTATCATCTTCCGAAGAGCCTGAGAGTTCCGGGAATTTCTTTCGTATCATTTCAGCATAGGAGAGAGGGCTTGTTGCTCCGGTAGGGATTCCCTCCTGGATAATTGCAGTTTCTTCTTGAGATTTGTCTTCAGCTGTTGTAATGGGCTACTGGTCAACTTCTTCTACAGCTGATATTGTGGGCTCCTCTGGGATTCTGAGTGTTTCAAACTAATTTGTCTCCCTCAATGATGGTCCTGAGCTCCATTCACCTTGTGGCTGCCCAGAGGATGGACCTTCATTCCTTATAGACTTTCCTTTGCCTTTTGATCTTATGGCTTGTTTTGCTCCAATTGGCTTCTTGGCTGGGATCCATTGAATACCTTTGTCTTCCTCAATCTCCTCCTCTCCCTTCTTTTTGCAATGTCTGGCAAAATGTCCATACTCATGGCAGAATCTACACTTAAATGGCAGTTGCTCATAGTCTAGCTCTTGTATATAATTCCAATCCGCAACTTTGAGCTTTATTGCTTCGGGCAACCCTACTTCCAAATCCACCTCCACGCAAATTCTAGCGAAGGTATACTGATCTTTTCTCTCTGCCCGGTCTATGTATTTCCCCAATTTGTTACCTATGGCTTCCAGAGATTTAGGATTCCAGCAGTGTAATGGTAGATGCGGCAAACGAACCCAAACTAGGACCGCCGAGGGCACGTCTTGCGTCGGATCAAAATCCGATGTCCATTTATTCAGATATAGACCTTGAGGGCCCATAAAATAAGGTCCATTCCGAAAGATTAAGTTCATATCCTCCACATTGGCAAAAACGAATACAAAGAATCCCTTACCCACCAGATGACTGCTAATGTTGTCTTGGGTTAGTGATCGCCAGTTTCATTGCACCCAAATATCCACTGCTTTAGGCAAGGGCCAGAGGCCGGTGAACTGCCCTATGAGCCCTCTTTCTACTAGATTCAATGCTGATCTGCACGGATCTTCCGTCGAGAGGTCAACAGTGGGGATGTTGGCCATACGTTTGACGAATTTTTGTTGTTGATCACTAGCAGGTCGTGTCCCATAGGCTGCCACTAATTTCTTGAACGCAACAAACTCAGGCAAAGCCTCGAGGCCCCCTCCAGCAGCCATTACAGTAAACCATGTCACCTGGAGACGGTCTTCTGCTTGGGAAGCTTGATGAATCTTGATTAGTTTGTGTCCCACAGAAACATTCTGGGGATCCTCGGGTCTTCACTCTGCTCCCACGCAAGAAAGTACTCCAAGACTAGACAGGGTAACTCGACTTCAATGGAGGTAGCTCAGGGAAGAAGCAAATCCTCCAAGAACTAGAACAAACCTGGAGATCGGCTCCAGGGGAAGACTCTCCTCCAAATCTAAAACCTTGAACAATCTTCTGCTGATTAAAAGAAGTTCCAAGAATTTATTCCTGCACCGATCAAGCTACAGATCTCAAAAAGATTGATACCTCCTGCGCACCAAGTCCTCCAAGAGCAAGAACCTGGAGATCAGATTCAGATTATCACATCCCTCCAGCTAAATCCTACACTAAACCACTCCTGCACATCAAATCCTCCAAGAGCAAGAACCTGGAGAGCAGATTCAGACGTCCCTCCAGCTAATTCCTACACTAAACCACTACTCAGCCACGCTCAGTTCTGATTCGGTTCTTGGAGCCAAAAATTCCATTCAAAAAAACTTTCAGAACATTGGAAACATTATAAAGAATGGTTGAACAAGAAATGAGATTGCACTACAATGATTAAAAAGAAAAACCATACACCCCCTAAGTAACATCAGCTTGGGAAAAGAGAGCGAGACTATTAATCACTGAGCTAAGACACTTCACTATAATTGACAGGTACAATGAAGTTACCGTAGATTAACCAATTGAAAGTTCCAACCACATATCCCAGTTTTTCTTTGGATTTTCAACAGTTACTACAAGACAACTCCCTCTACCTCTTTCCAATATATGTAAACAAAACAAAACAAAAACATTCACAGATTTATTTGTCGGTTCTTAAAAAAGTTTATACTCCTAAAAATCCAAAAGATCATGGAGAATTTAGAGAACTGCGAAAGCCTGAATCATCTTAAAGCTTATACTGTTAACCAATGTTTGATTATCTTCATGTGAATTAAAAATATCCTGTCTTTTCGATATCTTCCAGTGAAATAATCACACCCCGCCCTCACATGCTCAAGTGCATAATGGGGTTGCTAGTATCATACCAGCCCCCACAGAGCTCTCCCCCTTATTCCTTGAAATTTCCAGATGGAAGAAGATCAAGCATCAGCCACAAAAGGCAGCTGGTAACCCCAAAGGACCTGATGAGATTTGATCCCGAAACCTTTGTCCAGCACAAGAGCATCTACCAAACAAGCTACCCTTGAGGCTAGAATATCCTGTTTTTCTCACAAACATTATTAGACAATTTCACATTGATTTAAGGTTTCCCATATATACAATATGCATCCACAGCAATTACACCAGCAGCCAGCAATTCTTATGGATATTTTTATTTTTATTTATTGAAATCGGCATCAGTCTCAGAGAAGTGGAGGTCAGCCCATACATAGAGCCGTCCAAGCCATGTACGGGCACTGCAAGTGCTGCCAGAATTGGCCCTGCATCCCTCCAACTGGGCTTCCAAACAACAAATTCCCTCAATGACCCTGGCAATCTCTGAGGCTGATAAGTAGCCGCAGCAGGAGATTATGGATGAGAGGTTGATGTTCAAAGCCCAAACCACTGACCAAGGTATGGGGAGGGTTGCAAAATAACGTCAAGGACAATCCTCCTCCCACCGGACTGACCCCTGTAGCTGCATGCTATTTTGTTTGTATTACCATGATGTTAATTTCTATGAGGGTTGTACTTACCAGGATGTCGCAGTAAAATTTTGCACTCTCGGACTATTTTAACTGTCCAAAGTGGTGCTATGTTATTTTTGTCCTCATGCCATGTATACTGTCGATTGTTCAGCTAGATTTTCGGGCCTTTAATGCCCTAGCAGCACTCTTCGTTAAAAGATCCTTTATAGCTATTGTTAAAAATTACAGTTAAATGGAAATATTTTCTACCAAAAACAGTTGAAACTAAATATCATACCTGTTCACGAAATCCTGCAAGCTTGATGTTCAACCCAGCTTTAAGCTTGACACCGAGCTGATAACCCTTGGGAACTCGAGTCCAACTCAAACTCTTGACTTCGTTTTTGGCCACATCAACCACCTTGCCTCCACCCTGCCTTCTCCACACTATACCTCCGGAATGTATCCTCAGTTGACCCGGATTCTGCAAGGGATTCAGTGAGCAGATGATTGTAAATATGTGATCTTTGTTGCTGATATAGAGGGCTAGAAATAATTACATTATTATGTCACTTCGAAAGCTTTTTTAATTGATATCGAGAGCAGTGAAATTTCAATCCGTTTGATTTTTAGCCAAAGAAAAACCTATATCACCAAAACGAGTTCCAATAGCAAGCACTTCCATTTTGCACTTTTTTTCAATCATATCTGGGGTTTTCCTACTGATAATTCAGTGGAACAAAAAAATGACATATAAAACCCGTTTGAATATTTGCAGCTAGAAAAATAAAATGGTTGAAAGTTTTCAGCTAGCAACGGTAGGGTTTGTTAAGTCTGGAACTTTGGACTTTGAGATTTTGCAACTTCGAACAGTAAACATGTGATTTGAGGGCATTTCTGACAGGGAATTTGACAGTTGCCTAACATGAAATAATGGCGGCTGAGTAAACTGAAATCCGAATCATGTTACACGTGTGTTAAGGGCTTCTGTATGGAAAAAATGATATCAATCGACAGACAATTTTAAAAATTAATAATCATAACAATAACAGCATCGCCTTTGAATTTTGAAGCACTCGCAAGCACGGGGAAGAGCGAATAATTAATGTAACAGAAAAATTTAAACCCTTGTTTCAATGCTAAAAAGGATTTAAAGAAAGAAAAAAATGTTCATTGTGCAGCTTGAAGTAAATAAAATATGGAGGACTTCACTCACCGTACCACCTCGACCAACAAGCAAAATATTGTTGAACTGATGGCCGTCAGCCATGGTAAAGGATATTGATGGACTCTGTGTACAGATTTTACGTAGTGAAGCTGAACCTGGTGCTTGCAAATGGAATAAGAATCCGCGTTTTCTCTGGCTTTAAAGGAGTCTTTACCCGCCCTTTCCCGCAGTTTCACGGGGTCCTATAAACGCCGCGTACGTGTATGTGTGTACAATACATTCCGGAGAAATACGGCATCACCACCCGCGAGCGATTCATCTAATTTACATAAAAACCCTATCTTAAAACCATATTAATTTTATTTATACAAAACCCATTTTAATACAAGATTTATTGGAGGCTTTTGTCCAAAGACTGGGATTTATTGTAAGTTAATTTATTATTAGTTATGAGGTTTATGTTAATTTATTTTCTTATTAGTGAATAATATTTATATTAGTTTATTTAATATGTTAATAAATGTTATAAGTGATTGAGTTTAATATTTTTAAAAATTATGAGACTATTTATGGAGTTATATTATTGTTGCATTGAGAGGCGCTCTTGTCCAGTATGAGGGAGATCTTGTAATGTTTGTTCATGTTTGTCCTTATTGTCGACCATACCATGTTTGTCTTTATTGTAGGCCATAATAAATAACGTTTGTCTTTAACATAATAATAATAAATAATTAATATTAATTTTAATTTCAAGTAGCTCTCCGCTCATAAAATATAAAATTATAAAAAGTATTTTAAAAAAAATCAATGTTGATTCATAAAATAAAACAATTATGAAAAGTAAATAAAAAATTATAAAAAGTAATTGAAAAAATCAATGTTCCTCTATAAAATAAAAACTTAAAACTTAGACCAGGGATCAAATTTCTTGAGCTTAAATTTTTTTTTAAATTACACGTCAAGGAATTAGATCCCTTTTGGTGCTTGATAGATCTGGGTTTAAGATGGATCTACACTGGTGTTAATAGTTTTGAAACATTCCAACTTTTCATATCCATATAATGGTATCCATATATATCAATATAAAAGCTAAATAAAATTATAAAAAAAATGATGGAGACTAAGATAAAGAGTCATTAAAAATTTAATTAATAACCCAAGGTTGTTTTCAAAATGGAGTCAAGATTAATGAGGTTAGGAAGTAAAGAAAGGAGTAGTCTAAATATTCTATATTTTTTATCTTTTTCAGTTATATTTTTCAGTTTGTTTTGTTAGGACTAAAAAAATTTTAGTCACATATATTAGTTGTGGAAATAGCATAATTTGAGTGTCATGGGGGTGTTTGAGGGTGTCGAGAGTGCTAAATCCTTTTATGCATTCAAAAACATAATTTGAACGTTTTCAAAAACCACCTAAAAGTCCAAAACGTATAATAACTATACTACTTCGTAAAGAAAAGATAAATAGATCAAAAGTAGCATTAGCAAGATTAATTGGAGAAATAAATATAAATAAATGTGCAAGGGTAAGATGGCCCATATGGTAAATAATAAATCTTGATAGCCTTTCCAAGAAGGTTGTTAGGATATGGATGGTTTGATCCATTTTGAGGAATGTGTTGATGATGTTAATGATGATTCGAGGACATTAGGCTTCTTCTAGACTATCTATATATAGTTTCATTTGTTAGTCCTCGGTTCTAAACTTTTTGTTCCTTTGTTGTAGATCTGTAATATGATAGCACGATTGCACTCTGTTATGTTGCAATGTTTCTTTGTGTGAGTGAATGATACAATCTTGTTGTTTTGAAGACTTTTTGCTCCTTAATAACTACTTTGTAAAGACAATGTAACTTTGATTCTCCACTCGGATGAATAACAAGTTAAAACTTTTTCCCTCGTTAAAAAAATAAAAAATCAAACTAAAAACTAAAAATAAAAATCTATTGAAGGGATAACACCATAAAGAAGGGGAATTCAAATTTATGTTTTAAATATAAAACAAGAGCCACGTGGTGGCAATGTCCTTGACATTGCCACCTGCTCTATTTGAAGAAAGTTGTAGGAATGATCTATTTACTTGGAGATGTGGACAATTGATAGAAGTTAAGATGAATAAAAATAATGTATCCATAAACTTGCTCAAATCATTAGTCCTCAACTTTTTATGAAATAGAGGTTTTCCACCACCTCCACCTCCACTCTGCAACTACCGAATGCACGCCATCACAACCTATTACGATATGGTCACCATAACCAAATCAAATCAATTTTAAATAACGCAGAGCACCGATTTAGAAATCATGAAGACAAAATACATTAACCCGACCTTAGTTGTGATGGATGTTCCATATGCCAGCTCTAAAGTGATGAAAAGAGAGCCAGTTTTTTTATATATGGAAACAAGATTAGAGTTGAATCTGATAGGTGAAAAGAGAGCCAGTTTCCAGAATCGCGTGTTTTTCTATGCACCAAGCTTCCACGGCATTCAATCTGCTGAACTTCATCATTGGAAATTTAATTAGAAATGAACATAACTTGGAAAGCCGTATGAATTTTCACTTCCATGTTTCGAATGAGTATAATTATATAATAATGACAAATCATTACCCAATTGTATGTTGTTTTATGAGCTGAACATCTTTCTGGATGCTTGAAGACTTTGAGAAACCCGTACCCTACATCACCATGACCAGTAGCAAAGTGAAGCTCCATTATTTTCTCCATGACGGATGAAATCAAGTTTGGCAAGGCTAACAAACATATTGTTAACTCACCCCTCAAGCTGAGGATAATCTGGACGAAAGGTATCTGCTACACCAAGAGCATCAAGTGCTTTCCAAGCATTGGCCCACACAGTGAATGCTGCACCCATCGCTCGAAGAGTATCAGACCGCTCTAGCACTAGACTCTTAAGGCCGACCCTGCATGCATACATCCCCACATATTATTATGCCGTGTCAATACTTTTGTATGCATAAGCCAAGTTTTATTTCTGAGTTATTAAGATGAAAAATGAGATGAGATGGAATGGACCTGTGGAGGGCAAGCACAGTGGCTAGCCCTGAAATGTCGCCTCCTATGACCACAATATCAATCGCTTGATTTTCAGAGCTGAAGCTGTTGGAGGTGGCCATCATCCTAAGGTTTCTCTCCCCACTTAACCCTCTGCCAATTCGTTCATGCGATCCGAAACATTGAGCCCAGAGAGGGCATATTTATATGGGTAAACGGTAATAGTTCTCCAACGGGAAGTAGGTCGGTTAGTCAGCGTAAGGTTTTCGGTTCCTGTGGCTTCCTTCGTGAGATTTTTGGTACCTGCTAGATGTATCTGGACGGTGTTAATTTTGTTCCATGTGCATTGATAGTGGTATCAGTAGTGTACAGGAGATTAAAAAATCATTATAATCCAAATACCACCAAATGGAGATTGTTTGGCCTGAGGTCGTCGTCCTCTGCCTGCCAGTCTGTTAGTACTTGTTAGTAAGCAGCGCGGATTGGGATGGATGACATCAAGGTGGACAGATGTCATGTGAAACCCCCTCACTTTTATTCGAGGTTGACCTCACATCTGTTCAACCAATAGAAAATTAGAAAACTGAAAATTATAATAAATAAAATTTAGATTTCAAATGTTCAACTTTAGATTGGAGAATATTAATCTACAGTATGATCAATTTAATAGCTCCGCACGAATCATGTATGTCAAGTACATAATAACATTAGAAACATTGAGCAACATGCAACAAACAATGTAAATACAATTTTAGTAGGCAACAAAGTTGACATGGACGAAAGTAAGAGGGTTGTCCCAAGTGCATAGGGTCAAAGCTCTGCTATATGAGTTTGGAATTAAGTTTTTTTTAAACTAGTACCAAAACAAAATTAAATGTAGAACACATTTTCTTTACGATTGCTACTAAGGAAATAAAACAAAGGCTTACAGAAAGTAAAGAAATAACGTAATCTCCACCTTTTTTTTCTGGTTATTGGAATATTTATCATATGTTATTTATATTATACTATGCTATAAACACAGCCTATACAAATTAATAAAAAAATAACCTTATCGTTTATCTCCATTATTGATAATCGAAACACTTGTTATAACTGTTGTAAGCATGCTAACAATTGTCTATAACCGTTGTAAACACGCTAACAATTGTCTGGACACTTGTACAACCCCTATAAAGCATGTAGAATACTCCAGTCTGAATTTGGTTCTTTGTGTAGTAACGGTATGCTGGCTTACTTTATTGAGTCATTTGTAGGTTATCCTGACTTTTATTTGATAGTGTCGCAGATAGAAGCTTCTAATGCTCGGCGGTTAGGAACTTGGCAAGACAGCTCCATCAAAAATATCTCGGCTCACCTTAGCATAGCATGACTCGCTTTTTCTCTACAATATTATTTGATGGGTCTACTGAAAGAAGCTACTCAGTTTCAACGGGCAACTTTGAAAGGCGCACAGTTCTAGCAGGGACATCGACAATGCTGAGGATCCTCAACAGCCGAAGAGAATCTTGTGGGTTATGATAGGAATTTCTCCTTCAGATGTAACGCAGGTGCAAGTCTCCTTCCTTCTAATGCTAATGCAGGTGCAAGTCAAATCATTGCTCAATATTACCAGTTTATTTAGTTTATGTGAATCACTACGTCAATGATAATTCATGTTTGCTTCTAGTTGACATAGAGTTTTTCATAGACTGCCCCCCTATATTTTAGATTCATTGCTTCACCCATTGCCCTTATTTCTGTAGCAATTTCTGTAAAGAAAGGTCTCTATCATGGGTCATATGACCAACACCTTTCCATCAAAGATCTCCAATTAGATTCGCACCAACATGGAATTGGGAACGCAATGTATTATTCGTGATAACTCCTATTATTTCACCACAATTTATTTTTGCATAGTCTCTTCTCCTATGAGTAGTTCCCACATGACTATTCCAAATGGATATACATTATGGAGTGACCATACCATTTTTTTTATTTAGAAGCTCTGGTGCCATCCATGGCAAAGTTCCCAGAACACCACACCAAAGATTATCACATTGATTTATGCCTTAATGGTCTCTTCCTTTGTGTGCTTCAAATTAACGTGAAGTGCTTCAAGTGCTTCTCCTCAAGGTACTCTAACTGATCATCCTTAAGCAATAGTGTAATCTCAGTTCCTCTTGCAAGAACCTCCCCAGTTATATCTCTAGTAATAGTAAAAGATCCACTGGCTTGAGATTCCCAAACATATTTTTCATCATTATTATATTTGGTCGTCACAACCACCTTCTTGTCATCCAAATATGCAGAGTAGAAACCAACATCAAACTTTCCAATTAGGCTAACATCAGCTTCAGCTACAAGAGCTTCCATAAACTCTTTGGTGATGGATTCTTGTTAATAAGACTCTAAAACCGGATCTTGTCCGGGGAATCTGAGGAATTGCTGATAAGCTCTCTAAGAAAAATCTCAAGAGTCAAGAGCTGATTGATCTCAGCCTTGTTTCAACTTCGCCAGCTTCCGCCATGATTTCTCCTCAAATGCTTGACGAAAAGCTTTGCTAAACTTTCCAATCAGGCTAACATAGTGGTATCGGTAGTGTACAGGAGATTAAAAAATTATTATAATCCAAATACCACCAAATGGAGATTGTTTGGCCCAAGGTTGTCGTACTCTGCCCGCCAGTCCGTTAATACTAGTCAGTAAGCAGCGCGGATTGGGATGGATGACATCAAGGTGGACATATGTCAGGTGAAAAACCCTCGTTGTTTTTCGAGGCTAACCTCACATCTGTTCAACCAATAGAAAATTAGAAAAATGAAAATTATAATAAATAAAATTTAGATTTCCAATGTTCAACTTTAGATTGGAGAATATTAATCTGCAGTACGGTCAGTTTAATAGCTCCGCGCGAATCATATATGTCAAGGACATAATAATGGTGATGCCAACAAAAAGAAATTAAGATTAAAAATGGCATAAAATTGAGATTAACACATAATTAAAGGGACAAACAATGACTAAAATTGGAACGATGGAAAAGAACAATGTTAATTGTAATGGAAAGAAAAGGAGATTGAGATAAAAAGGGGGGAATAATGAAATTAGAGAGTAAAGAATAATTAACAAGATAAAGAAGGGATAAAGCTAAAAGGATTGGAAAATGAGTCAATGAAAGTTAATGACCAAAATGTTGGATTAAAGGTTTCCACAATTTAGTAAGCTTATAACCATCTTCTTCGTTAAAATTGTTACGGTGTTTTTCTATTTCAAGTGCTTCTCTAATGAGGGGTGGAGACTGAACCTTAGCTTAGTCAAAGCAGATGAGGTTATTAGTGTTGTAGGGGTGCTCTGCAATAGCAGATTTATTAATGCGGTTATGGTTAATGCCAACTATATGCTCTTTGAGTCTAGTTTGGATGGATCTCCCAGTTTGTCCAATGTAGGATTTTCCACAAGAATAGGGGATTTGGTAGACCCCTTGAAAAAGAAGGGGCTTCGATTTGTCTTTAACACTTTAGAATAACTACTTTAGGGTTTTATGAGGTTTAAAGACCAATTCAATGTTCTTTCACATTAGGATCTTATAGATGTGACCAGTAATCCCATGAATATAAGGAAGAGAAATTAGAGATCGAGGCTGGGAGTTGGGTTTTGTTTGCTTGGATCTAGGATGAAGGATAGTGCGAAAAAACTTGTTTAGTAAGAGAGAAGGGATAGCCAATCCTATCAATAAAATCACCATTATGACCTCGCCAATGCTATTAATTCCTCGTCTCTAAACCCCTCTATCAAAAAGCACATTATTCCTCGAAATCGTCAATCCCCTAAAACTGATGACCATTCTAAAATCCATAAAAAATATATATTCCTCTCGGACCCATTGCCAGTGCTATTGGAGCTCCAACTCAAGCCCTATCTCATTTATTAGCAAACATGCTTCAACCATCCACTGGTCTAACCCCCACATTTATTAAAGACTTTGTGTATTTTACCCATAAAATTCAAAATATCCATCTCGTTGAACAAGACCTCATGGTCAATTTTGATGTGGTCTCCCTCTTCACCAAAATTTTTGTCCCTGAAGCCCTTGAAATCATGCTTGAGTTTATTGATCATGAAACCCTAAACCTCATTAGAAATGCCTTACTTCCACTTTCTATATTTCAAAGGCACAGGTGTTGGCTTAGGTTTGTTGATGACACCTTCGTCATTTATCCCCATGGCCTCTCTACCCTTTATAACTTTCATAGGCACCTCTTTAATATTTTGCCTCGTATTCATTTTACAATGAAAATCCAACAATAAAACTCTCTTCTTTTTCTTGATGTTTTAGTCACTCGCAAACCTGATGGCTCCCTTTCTCATCAAATGTATCACCAAAAGACTCATATTGATAGATATCATCATGCCTAATCCCACCAACACCCAATGCAAAAATCAGTTGTTCTTAAAACTCTCATTACCACGTTTGTTTGCATTTCTGACCCCCATTAATTAAACAAGTGAAGATCCCACCTCGCTAACACCCTTCTAACCAATTGATATCCATTATATCCTATTATCAAAACTTTTCACATTGTCCTTTATCCTAAATCCAAGCAATCGAAACCCAATTCTCAACCAAGGGCTATAATTTTTCTTCCTTATATTCATGGGATTATTGATCACATCTCTAAGATCCTAATGAGAAATAACATCAGAACGGTCTTTAACCCTCACAAAACTCTAAAATGATTATTATGAACTGTTATAGACAAACTGAACCCCCTTCTTTCCCAAGGGGTTTACCAAATTCCATGTTCTTGTGGAAAATACTACATTGGAAAAACTGGGAGATCCATCCAAGCTAGACTCAAAGAGCATATAGCTTACACTAACCATAATCGCATTAATAAATCAGCTATTAAGGAGCACTACTACAACATTGATCACCTCATGTGCATTGACCAAGCTAAGGTATTAGCTTACACCCCTCATTACTCGTCTCACCTCATTAGAGAAGCACTATAAATAAAAATTTAAAAAAAGAAAAAAGAAAAAAACAACAACAACAATTTCAACCAAGAAGACAATTATAAGCTTAGTCAATCATGGAAACCTTTTTGGTCATTAATGTTCTTTAACCCATTTTTCCAATTATTTTATCTTTGTCCCTTTTTTGTCGCATTAATTATTAATTATTATTTATTCTTTAATATCATTATTTCCCCCTTTTTTAATCTTGATCTCATTTTCATGGCATTACCATTAACAGTCATCATTCCATCTTTTTTATCCTTCAAGTTTTATCCGTTGTTTGTCCTTTTAACTATGCATTATTCCTTAATCTCAAATTTACCCAACCTCCCCCCATTTTACTCTTTATTTCTTTTTCTTGGCATCGCCATTATTTTATATTTATAACATAATTTGAATTCCCCCCTCTCTCTATTGTGTTATCCTTTTAATAATTTTAATTAGATTTGTTATCTCGTATGGGACAACACACCCTTCATATTTCTTTGTATTTAGTCCCCCAATTAAAATTCGGTAATCCTTCTTTTTATCCCTTTATCTTTTCTTTATTTTTACTCCTGTCCAATATCTTAAGCTGTTAATTTTGACTCAACCTTGGGTTATTAATTACTGTTAACTAAATTTCTAATGGTTATTTATCTTAGTTTCTATATACTCACCCACAGTCACTATTTTCTATTCTTCTGTAGCTTTTATACAGATCCCCTAATGATAGGTGGAGTGTCCACTTGAAACGTCAGGATGTTTCAAAACTATTAACATAGTGCAACTCCATAAATTACCTAGCAACGATTATTCACTATGAAAACATCCATATTGAAATATTTTTTTGAAGTTGCAACTCATTTATTTTAAGTTGAAATAATGAAATTACATTTAACACTATGTTCAAGAACATTAAACAAAAACGAGAACTAAAGGCAACTTGCTACTGATAAAAAGTTTAATGAAAAAATTCTTACAGATCTATATCATATAGACTAACAAATCGAATCAAACAATGTTAATGATTGTTGTTTTTATCAAATTTCAAACATGAAACTAAAAAGAGAAATCTTGACTATGAATGGCCATGAATCACACAAACATCAAACCCAGACACTGCATGTCCAACCCAAAGATACTACCATAAATTAGAGAAATAGTTGTCTAGTAGGCAAGACTACAATATTTGTATCCTTTTGTTAAGTGGTATCAAGTATGACTACTTGAGCATTCAATATCTAATCCAGTAGTCCACCAACCATAACATTTAGCTGATTGTCTGTGTATACCTGCAAGGATAGTTATACAATATGGACACATACTTCTTTACCACCATGATGAGATGCTCCAAGTCCAAATTTAGATTCCCACTTTGGTCGTTGATTCACTCCACAACAAGCTTTGATTCGATGAAGATTTGCAACTTTGTTAAACCTCTTTTGTAATGTCCCCCATTTTGACCCTTGTAATATTTTGGGCTCTAATGTAAATAACGTATGCATATTATGTATGATTCCTAGCGTGGAGCTCAAGGCCAAGGCCCCGCTAGTGAACGATCGATCTAGAAGAGGCAAGTATTTGATATTATGCTACACATGTGCTAATGAACCATGGGAATTGTAAATATGCATTTTAATATAAAATCCCACAACTAGCTATGCAATGCAACAAGAGATGGGGGCATGATATTACAAGGAATTGGGAGGAGGACATTCAAACCCTTGGAGCCAATCAAGCCAAGCCAAGTGTCAATGAGAGAACCAATCAAACCCTCAACTACCCATGTTGACTTTTGTACCCAACCATTGTTTTCTCCCAAGAGTTGGTTGAGGTAGTTAATGCCTTGGGGAATGGGAGGTATGGTGGTCCAAATTCGGGTATGGGCAAGCCACCCTGCATGGGAATTCGTGTTTGGCTTCTTGGGCAAGAAAAGAGCCATGAATTGCTCCCCAAGTCATTACCCATCAACCCACTTTGCCCTCTCACGAGTTTGGAGCTACCTAGGCATTTTCCTCACTGGTTTTATGGTGTTTACCTTCATTTTCCTAACGGGGGAAGGGCGTTTTTGTGTGTCTAACAGTGGAGAAAAGAGAGAAACGACTTTGGGGTTTTTAGAAGCCATTTTGGCCCACTGTATGCTCATACATCTGTGGGAAAAATCGATTTTCTTCCCGGGGGTTGGATTCCTTTTCCCACAATTCGTTTTTGGTGTGCCTACGTTTTGGGAAAACCCCTGTCCATCTAGTTCCTAAGTTCCGCTATGGAAAGTGTGTTCTAGAGCCCATATTTGAGTTTGGTGTGCAAGAGAATGCTAGGGTTGAGTTGGTCATCCATTGCTTTGGCTGAGCCGAGCTTGAGAGTTCCCTTTTCCTTGTAGATATCATGCCCAGCTCGGGGGTGGTCTCTGAGTGCTGAAAGAATACAGGCTGAGCAGAGACCTATGGTTGGGAGGAACGTTGCAACAACATAGCTAGTTGTTCGGGACAACATTTCATCGAGATGAGTATTTTATTGGGTATACTCTTCTGCAAATGTGTTAATTTGTTGACTGTGTTAAATTGGATAACATTCATGTAATTTGTGTGTGGATGAGGTTTTCCTTCCGCTGCGCATGTTTAATTGATTTACATATGCACATATGTATTTCTTGGTTTTAAAATCTAACGAATTGGCTGAGTTTTTATGAAACTCCCATAGAATAGCATCAGGTTCCCTTCCTTGCATTGGGTCCAAGGGTGGGGACATGACATCTTTCCACTACTAACCCCACTAGAATAAGAATAGCCTTAACATTTGCCATGTTATTGCCATCATACCCCAATCTACAAGTCAATGAAAAGAAATGGAGCTTTGAAATGTATAGCACCCCTTTTGCTCCACATATGCACAAATTCCCCTTGGAAGCTCCATCAAAACACACTAGGGCCAATTGAATCAATGTGAAAAGCACCCCCTACCTTTTGGCTTTAACAATAACTTATTTTTGCAGATGATTGAAATCATATCAAATTTTATAGAAGATTTGAAGAGGATTGATCATCACACTATCAAAGAACATTTCATTCCTAGTTCTCCACAAGGCCCAATGCACAATAAAAGGGAGAACTTCAAATTCTACTAGCAATTTTTCCTCCCATCGAGATTTGAGAGACTCTTCTAAATGCATTCAACTCCATCTACCCCCCACCATAACAGTGGTTATTGCAACCCAGACTTCTAGTAGAATAATGGAAATCAACAACCATATGTGTAACATACTCATATGTGCATCTACAAATTGGGCACCAACATGGGCTTTCAAAATATCTTTTAAGAAGATTGTCCCACATTAATACCCTGTTGGATAAAGCCATCCAAAAGGAATAAACTATTTTTTAGTGGTGCTTTCTACCACCACCATTATTTGATTTAAACTTTACCATCTTTGAACATTGCCTCATAACCAACCCTTACAATATAGAAACCACCAATGAGGTTTTTTGCCAAACTAGTAGGTCCTTCTCTCTAATAGAAATAATGTTGGCTATCGGTGTTTGAACAAGTGCGTGCCATTCCACAACTTCATTTTCCTTGGGCCCTAAAGCTTCTAACTTCATTTATCCTCTTGCCTAAGAACATGGTCCATCCACCATGCTTCTATTTTCCAATAGAATTTTTTGGAATCTATTAAAGAATATAGTAGCGCAATATATAACTTTAAATCATTGCCACAACCAATCCAAGGATCCACCCCAAGTCATCTAATGTTTTTGCCATTTTCTACCTTCCACGCAAGCCAATTTTGCATGAGGGGAAAGCTTGAACCAAGGCTTTCCATATAATGTATACATTAGTAAAGGTTGTAATAAACAACTCAATCCACTCTAACAATGGTAACAGGTGGATGTATTTCTAAAAGAGTGCTTCCTTCCATAACCGTGCCCCAATTAACATCTTCTCGAGCCTTAACAAAATGGAAGATGTTCTCCAAACCCTAATTTTTTTTTTAACTATAACGAATAATTGTATTAACAAAAAAAAAAGTTGTGGCTATGAACCAAATTGGCAGAATACAGTAGACAAGTTCCAACTTCTACAATTTGTGAGACTATAAGTGTAGTCAGCGACAGAGATCACAGTTTGAGAGCTAATTTGTCATTCATCAATCTGGAGGATGATACGCTGCACTTTAGGGAGGACTTTGTTGAGAGCGTTTGCATAATGGGTCTCTCATAAATACCAATTGAAGGTGTTGTGTGAGAACTGAAAAATCTAAGTACAAAATGAATAAGTTCATGATGATTGAAAATCGAATACTCAAATCTGCAATAAGCAGTAATTGACGAACAATGCTGGAGGAAGCCGCGATTCTGAAATAAGGAGTAGTTCTAATACTCAAATTTGCAATATGCAAACTTGACAAACAACCTTTATTCTGCAATGGTTGACCAGCATAGACGGAAGCCACGAGTATGCAATAAGCAATAGTCGACATTCATATTCTGAAGTTGAATGCGTGGTTGAAGGGAGGCTCATGCGCTAAAGGCGATGGTCATCAGGAGTGAAGGGCGTTCTTGAAGTCAGCTAAGTGAAGATTAAAGACAGGCGTGTCTTCCTGAAATCCAAGTGCCCTGCTTTGGATTATGCAGCAGGATCAAGGAGGAATATGGTGGTATTATCTGTCATTGTTGGAAAGTCTAAGGATCCCATAGCTAAGGCTGGTGCAAGCGTTTGCTTCCATATCAGCTTCTTTGTTTAAGTTATGTAGGATGTGGAAGGCTCTGAAGTGGGCAAATGTATTCGTGATTTGTCGAATGCGTTGAATGATACGATTTAGAGATAGATTGTTGAGATTAGAATTTGAATTGAGGGCTCTAATGATTATCATAGAGTCTTCGAACACATGTAATTTGTCGATCTTGTGGTCTTTGGCGATCTGGCAGCCTTTTAACAAAGCTAAGGCCTCTGGTGTGTTATTTGAGCATATGCCCAAACCCCATCTATACTTCAGTCTCTGAGTTCCTCCACTAAGCACATGACTCCCCCAGCTCCTGCTATGCTAGGATTTCTTTTGGAGGCACCATCGAATTGTAAACTGTCTGTAGCCTGATTGTTTCTCCAGTCTTGAAAATCAGAATTAGAGAGCTTGATTTGCCATGTTGGAAGGTGTCACGATCAGAGTTTTATACTCAGAGTAGGGGGAGTGGCTCCAATCCAGTTCAATTCTTTTGTGTTGAGAATTGCATCTATCCTATAATTAGAAGTGTTGAGACATTCGATCAATAAACCCTTGGCTTGACCTGCGATCTGCGAAGGGGTGTAGTGCGTTTCATGAAAGATAGCATTGTTTCTAGCAATCAAAATTTTCCAACATGTGTATTTGGGGATGGAAATCCATATATGGCGCCAAAGTTTCTTTTTGGAGAGGGGTGAGGGATAAGTAGACTTCTAATCCTTAAATAGCTGGGTGGTGGAGTTGAAGGATGGCATGATGATATTGAGGTCAAAGAGCATATAATTCCAGACTTGTTTAGTAAAATGGCAGTCCAAAAAGAGATGGTTTAGAGTTTCATAATTGTTGAGGCAAAGAGAACACCAAAATGGTCCGTGGAATCCTCTCTTGATGAGGTTGTCACCGGTAAGTACTTTGCAATGGATTAGAATCCAGATGAAGAAGTTGATTTTGGGGAGCCCGAATGGATCCCATACAAGATTCCATAAGTGTTTTCTTGTATCTTCATGAGTTTGGAGTGCATTGTATCCAAGAACAGAGGTATAACAACCTTTAGGGCCCCAACCCCATTCATCATTGGCCAGCAGGTGAATGGGAGCGCACCCTTTCAGGTTGTTGATGAGAATAGTTTTGGCAGATTCAAGATTGGGAGGGTTGACTGTATTTTTCCAACTTTGCCAGTTGCCATGAATGTCCCGGGAGCTGAAATCCCTTAGAGTTATGATCCCACGTTGATTGAGCCAGGCTACGATATTTTGTAACTATTGAGTGGTTCATTTCCCATTATCTTATCCGTGAAGATGTTGATTTTTCTGTCGTTGCCAGGTACCCAATAAAGGCCTTTTGAAAAGAACTCCCAAGCTGCCTTGCACAGTGACCAATGCTGGAGCCTTTGGAGATTAGCTTTCAATCGAGACATCTCAGATTGTCCCCATGTAAATATTTCTTCCTAAGAACTTGGCTGACTCGATGATGTTTATTATGCAGGATTTGCCAGAGGAGTTTGCCACCCAATGCCAGGTTTGCTTGGAATGGATCTCGGATTTGAAGGCCTCCCGAGGATTTTGGCTGCTTTATGGTCTCGCAATTTACTAAGTGAATTCTATTTTCGTTGTTTTTTCCACCAGACCCAAGAAAATATCTCAGAAACTTACTAATATGTTCTGACACTCCTTTTGGAGCTAGGAGGATGGAGAATTGATAGATGGGTAAAGATGAGAGGACGGAGTTCACTAAAATCATTTTTCCAGCTTTGTGGAGCCAGTGCCCTCCCCATCTTCTTATTTTGCTTTTTATTTTGTTTATCGTGTCATCCCAAATTCCATATTTTGGGTGCCCTTGAGTGACTAGGAGGCCAAGGTAGGTGAATTTGTCCTAGTGGTTATGGACTTTGATTTCGAGAATTTTGTTGATTTTGGCTGCAACGTTATTGTTTAGATTCCAGCAGTAGACAACACTTTTGAGGAGGTTGATCTTGCCTCCAGAGGCATTGCAATACCAATTCAGGTTGTGTTTGAATTTTCGGGCAATGATGGAGGAGGCTCCACCCAATAATTGTGAATCGTCGACGAAAAGGGTGTGATCGAAGGGGAGGGAGTTGGAGGTTAAGTGGAGGCCAGGTAGGGAGCCTGAAATCAAATCATAATTTAATTTTTGACTGAGGGAGTCATCCAGGATGCCGTACAGGAAGGAGGATAAGGGGCAGCCTTGTCTAATGCCTCGCGTGTCTTGGAAGAAATCAATGGGGCGACCATTAATTAAGGGAGCAATCCAGGGTATGCTTATGCACCCTGAGATCCAGCTGATGAAGGTTTCCCCGAATCTAAATCATTTCAGAATTTTAAAGAGAAAGGAGTGATTGTCGCGATCAAATGCATTGGCCATATCGAGCTTGATAAGCATACCTTTTTCATTTCGAGAATTGCTGGAGTGGATTGCTTCTTGTACGAGGATGACGTTGTCGAGTATTTGCCTCCCTTCCAGGAAGCCTCCTTGGTTGTCAGAAATAATTTTGTTAAGCAGGGACTTCATTCGAATAGCTAGCATCTTGGAAATGATCTTATACGAGGAGTTACATAAGGAAATCGGTCTGAATCTGCTGAAGGAGCTGGGATTGGTTTCTTTTGGAATGAGAGATAGGAAAGTGGAATTTATGCAGCCACCGATCTTTGCCTTTGAGTAAAAGTTCCTAATCATTCTCATGAAGTCTTTTTTAATGTACTGCCAGCATGCTTTGTAGAAATTCATTGAGTAGCCATCTGGGCCAGGTGCTTTGTCAGATTCGAAAGAATGAAATGTGGTGAGAACTTCCTACTCAGTAAAAGGTTTGTGAACGTCAAGGTTATCCTCCGGCGTGATACTTATTGGGATGTGCTCCAGGAGTATACGCTCGTCATCTTCATCAACATTGTCACCTTGGGTGAATAGCTTGGAGAAACGGGTATGAGTTGCATTTTTTATGCTCGTGTTCCCAATGGTAGTCATTCCATTCTCCAATTTGATTTCAACAATGTAGTTGTATGAGTGTCTGACCTTGAACTACTTATGAAAGTAATTGGTGTTCTGGTCACCAACTTTGAGCCAAGTGCACTTCGACTTCAACCTCCAGTATTCCACTTCAGATCGAAAAGCGTGGTAGACATTGGATTGCAGTGTGACTTCTTCGTGCAACATGGTTGCTTCGACAAGGTGATCTTCCATAGTGCATTGGATTTCTTCTAGAGCTCCCATGACAAACTTTCGAATATTGGAGGGGGCAGGACAGTTGGATTTGGCCCAATTCTTGAAGGAATTTTTTGTATTTTTGAGCTTATGTTCCCAAACGTAGCAGGGGATCCAAAGATGGGGGTTCTCAAGGATTTTTTTAAGAGTGCTCCAAAAACTAGTGTGGCATGACTACCATTGGGGGCTGAACCTGAAAGGGATTGGGCCAATATCCTCGTTGCCTTGAAACTGGAGTTGGATAGGTTTATGATTCGAGGCCATATTGGCTAGAATGCATGAGGAGATGGTTTGGGTATCAGACATGAGGCTGCTGTGGATGAAAAACTTGTCCAGTCTGGCCATAATATTACCCTTTCCAAGTCACTAATTGGACCAGGTATACTTCCCTTTTTTGGGTTTGATGTCAATGAGGTCCCACGTTTGGAGGAGGGCTCCAACCTGAGGTTTGAAGAATCCCTTTCCAATGAGTCCTCTCCTTTTTTCAGAGTTGGAGAGGGTGATGTTCTTATCGCCAGCAAGAATGATGATATGAGGAGCGTATGCATCCAGAAAATATTCAAGTAGATTCCAACAACCTTTTTTCTCAGAGTAGAGGTTAGGTACGTACATGTTGAAGAGAGCGATGTGCTTGTTGCTTTATATATGAGTGAGCTCAGTGTAAATCCAGTGTTGGGTAGCGAAGGAGCTTTGAAGGTAGAATTTTTCAGAGGACCATAAGGTTGCCAAGCCACCAGAGGCCCCTCTAGCGCCGACAGCGTAACCTGTATTTTTTTCCATTTTTCTTTTCCAATAGCTAAGACTGCACTTTCATCGAGTTTGGTCTCTTGGAGTAGGAGTAGATCAGGCATATCAATTCTTTGAAGATCTTTTATTGCTTCCAACTTGCTGGGATTTCCCAGACCTCTGCAATTCCAAGAGACCAACTTCATCATTTAAGATTGTAGATGGAGGAGGGGTTTCCTCCTGCCAGGTCTCCAGATTTATTTCCTGCTATTCTGGCCCTAGTGTTTCTACTGAAGACCATATCTATTATGGCTTGATATCCTTGGACTTTCTCGCACTCAGCTTCTTCTTCCCTCAAATCTTTGGTTGATTTTCGACGTGGCTTTTTGGAAGATTTATCAATGGGTTCTTCTGAGGAGGTAGGGGAGTTAGGAGGTCTAGCTTTGATGATTTCAATGTAGGAAGGAGCATCTTTAGTCGAGTTAGAACTATTGGAACTGGGGGTATTATGGGGCAGGGGGTTCTTCAGATCTTCATGGACGAGATGGACTGCTTGAGAGTCTTGTTGTTCACGTATTTCTCCTTCTTCTTCGGCCTCAGGGGTGTCCTGGATGTCAGGTGTTTCTAGGGATTTGAATCTGTTCCTGTTGTTCGAAGCCATCAGATCTTGGTGCTGGTGGTCTGCTTTCTTTGAATTCATACTTTTTGAGTGGGGTTTCATTGCTGATTTGGTATTTTTTTGGATGGTCGTCCATTGATCTTTTTTCCCATATGTTTCTGGATCTGCAAGATTCCTCTTGCATGATCGAGCAAAGTGTTTGTATTCATGGAAAAACCTGCATTTAAAGGGGATTTGTTCATAATCAAGTTCTTGTATATGAGACCAATATGCCACGGTAAGGTTTATTGCTTCCGGGATGCCATGTTCCAGATCTACTTCGACACAGATTCTCGCGCATGAATATTGATCTTTCCGATCAACTTTATCAATGTATTTACCCAAGGCATTTCCGATGGCTTCTAGGGATTTAGGATTCCAGCAGTGGAGAGGTATATGTGGGAGTCTCACCCAGACTGGGACTGCAGAGGGGATGTC
The DNA here is from genome assembly GCA_027924585.1 of Larix kaempferi. Taxonomy (NCBI): domain Eukaryota; kingdom Viridiplantae; phylum Streptophyta; class Pinopsida; order Pinales; family Pinaceae; genus Larix; species Larix kaempferi. The sequence goes on from BSBM01001120.1 coordinate 5,181,963, forward strand.
GAGGGATGGATAGAAGTTCGGGGTCCATTTGTTCATATAGAGCCCTTGTGGTCCCATAAAGTAAGGCCTGTTCTTGAAGATAAGCTCGCAATCCTGTTTGCTTTCGAAGACGAATGCAAAGAATCCTTTACCCAGGAAGAAGGATTTAACATCTTCTGAGATCAGGGGTCTCCAGTTTTTGTTGCACCCAGTTTTCTGTAGTTTTCGGGGAAGGCCAAAGGCTTGTGAACTGGCCAATCAATCCACGTTCCGACAGGTTGAGGGTTGTCTTGCATGGTAACTCAACCGGTAGAGCTACGGTCGGGATCTCGTTGAGTTTCTTCATGAAGTTCTGCTGGGATGTGGATAGAGGCTTCTTTCCTTGCACAACTATTAGTCTCAAGAAGTCAGCCGGGTCAGAGGGAGGGAATTCTGCTCCCGAAGCCATTGGAGGCAGAGGGAGAAATCCCTAGGTAAGGGACAGCAAGGCTCACCTTGAGGGGGAACAGGGAAAGAAGATCCAAGGGGTATCCTTTCGAGGCTGAATCGTGTCTTGCTAAGTGTCTCAGCTGGCGATCAGGGAGCATGGGAGGCGGGGAGGGCCCGTGACCAAGGAAACCAAGGGCGATTATCCTGCTATCAGTCAGATTTGCACCTCTCCAATCGGGCTGCGTGCATAAGTTAGGATAGGTTGCGGGCATAAGTTAGGCTGCGTGCATCATCCATACCCTAATTGTTATGAACATAAAAACATTAACATTAATAATGATAAATAATAGATAAATATAAATAATTAACTAAAAGTCAAAATACATGTCCTTATATTTAAAGAGACATGATGGGATTATATTTAAAGTTTACATATTGTAATCATTCATCGTCATATTAATATTACTCATTCTATTTATTTTTATCCAATTATGGATTACTTTTACTGTTCTTATGGATAGTTCATGTGTGAATTGGGTTTGTTCACAACATTGGTAACAAAGCCTTAAATTTTCTCGGGCACTTCCGCTAATTTCGGCCCTTGGCCATCAACTTCTCAGAGCTTCTCTGAACCTTGGGTTTTGGCCATCAATTCCAGAGTCTCTCTGAGTTACTTGGTCCTTGACCAAAATCATACCTTTGGCTCTCTTCCACATTTTTCCAATTCCCTCCATATCCGCACACACTCCATCTCACCCCTATCCACTCACCCCCTCGGCACAATACACAAACCAATCTATCATATGCCTCCTCCACCATGCACTCACCACATCTCCACCTACGCGTTGTTAGTCACACACAACCCCTCCTTTATCACTCTCTCTCTCCTTTAAACCATGATACCCTCCACTAAATCGATTTCACTCCAAGTGCATGCATACTTGTCTACATTCTTCACCCTTCATTTCCATGTGCTCACTCTCCACTCCAACTTAAACGCTCCCACTCACGTTTGTGCACCTAGTCCTCACTCCAATTCCCAGTTCCCCACATGCTGTTGCATTTACAAACGCACTCCTATCACTCACCTCCAACAACTCCGTCGCTCCACTCGCATGCCCTCCCTTTCCATCCTACTCCCTCCTGCACCGAACCTGCCTACATTCGACTACCCTCTCGCCCTTCCAACTCTGCATCCTTCGTCTTCCACTTCACCGCATACCTCTCAGCTCCACCACCAACCAAACACGTCATTCCAACATCCCTACGTCCATTCATGATTCCTAAATTATTTAATAATAATAATAATAATTACCATTTAACTCTTGTTAATTAATTGTCAATAATAATTAATTAAATTCCAATTATTTTTCTCAAAAATAGAGAAAAGGAGGTTAAATTGGAAGAGTTGGATTCTACTCGAGAGAAAAAAAGATTTTTTGATGTTCCATCAAAATTATCTCTTGTTATGTTAAAATTTAATGGGACATTTTTATCGCGTAGGATAAAAGACAACCAAAACACCCCGCTTTTTCGACGATTGTGGGATAAAAACTGGTTAAAATTCTTGTTGGAAATTGATATTTTTCGCATTTTTGGGATTTTAGCAATTGGGATTGCCTGCTCTAGATTAATTGCCCAATTTTAAAACTACCTAGATCGCTGAAATTACGATCTGAGCACTCCAAATTGTGATTTGGAGTCAGGGGTGTTTTAGTTAGCCCTTATACAGCTCCCATTTTTATGGAAGTCCTATTACCGTTGCTATTTGTCCAGCAAATAAAGAAAATTGTATTAACGTTGATGTTGTTAATCAACTACAAGTTCCATGATCGGTTATAGAGAAGAACGAGCGGAATGAAGAGCAAATAAGCAAATTAGACTTACAAATCGATGATTATAATCTTACACCTGAATTCACCATTGCAACTATAGACGACAACATTATTGACATAATGTTGGGTTCTAACTGATTATAAACATTGGGTACATTCACCTTCAATGCAAAAAAGAAAGCCATGACCTTCTTTAATGAGAATAAGAAAATAACAATGCATGACTCATTAGTGAGAGTCCCCTCATCGCAAAGTACAGACGAATAATAACCATATGGAAGATATGAAGATTTAGAAGATGAAGTAAAGCATTTGAACAAACTCCTCGTGGACAAAGATAAGGAAATTGTACAAGTCCAAAAGAAATTAGAATGCCAAGAATCGGAGTTCTGCCAACTTCAACGACAAACTAAGGAGCTATAACAATAGAGTGGTGACATTGAAAATGCTCACAAATTAGATATTGTAAAGATCTATTGAACAATAATGATGATATCTTCCGATTGAGAAATCATAATAAAATTCTAGTCACAAAAATCAAGAAGTTAAAAAATATTCGCAAGTCAAATCAAGCTAATGAAGATATTGAGGACAAATTATTAGAAAGGGAAGAAGAGATTTGCCACCTTAAAAATCACAATCAAGATCTGATGGAACATATTAAGAAGTTAAATGATGGTGAGAATTCTCTAGAAGAAATGTTCAAGAAGCTTGAGAATGATAAAGAGTTGTTGGAAAACAAGCTAGAGCAAATCCAGAAGGAGGCATCAAAGCCCTTGAGAAATAAAATCCAAGTTGTGGAAAAAGGAACATATACAGAGCCAATCCAAATCACAGTTCAAGAAGATGTCAATCTAGTTGAAGAAAAAACATATAAGGATGTTGGAGTGCAAACGATGGGAACTCCAAGCGTACACACTAATAGAAGTTCATCAGTCAACAGACAATAAGGGAAGAAGAAAATCATATACTGAAATTAAACCAAGAAGACACTACAAGCATGATAGGGAAAATGACGTTATAAAAAATCCTTATCGACATCCAAATCATAAAAGTAGATATCTTAAACAATCAGAGTATCAATATCCCTTTGGTTAGGAACAAATAACGAAAAATATTGCTACCAATGCAAATCAACCTTGCGATAACAGTTCATAATGGAAATGCAATGTTTCGCAAAAAATTGAACTATGATGGATCGATTTTTTTACATTTCAAAAAATTTGTTCAACACTCAGAGGTTCATATCGTCTCGTATCGTCAACTACGATAGAACAAAGAATGATACAATGACATTACAAACAAAAATAAGTCGTAAGCCTTGTCATCAATATGCTTTGAGGACAAAGCATTTCTAAAGAGGAAAGCAATGTTATGAACATAAATAACATTAATATTAATAAATAATAAATATAAATAAATAATTAAAATTCAAAATTCATGCCCTTATATTTAAAGAGACACGCTGGGCTTATATTTAAAGTCCACATATTGTAATCATTCACCATCATATTCATATTACTCATTCTATTTATTTTTATCCAATTATGGAATACTTTTACTATTCTTATGGATCGTTTGTGTGTTAACTGGGTTAGTTGATAACACTAACCTCCATCCTTCTTTGATTTATCTAATTCGTCCCATTTTACTAATGCCATCTCCTCATTCCTCCCAGTGCAAAGAAAAGTGTAAACATTTCCCCTGATTTTGTGGAATATCCCACTGGGAATGTATGTTGGGGATTGTCAATAGACGAAGATTGTCTCCAAAACAACCTTGACCAAAGTTAATCTAACACCAATGGAAATCCATCCAGTGTACCACGAAGTATTCCTACTCTCAATCTTGTTATATAACCACATTCAATTCCTATATAAATACTCATTAGGTTTTAGATGGAAACCTATCTCAATATAAAATCCCCTTCTTGAAATGTCAACCAAATAGCCTGAGTCTTATGCCTCCACTTCACTTCTTCCTAATCCAAGAGCTCTTTCTTTGATACTTCCATTTGTTTCAAATTCTTGGACTCTTATTCATTGAAAATTCCATTCATGTTGCATTGATATATATTTGAAATGTCCTCTTCAATAGTCCACAACTATTCTTATGAGTCCTTATAATTTTATTGACCAATTCAATGGATTTTTTTTTCATTGTCTTACGGTTGTTGTTGAAATGAAACATCGTAGAATCCTCCAAGTTGCTTTCAATATTCTCCCTTTAAACTAACTCCCCAAATTATGGGTTCTTCAGTCAATGTGAGTTGAATTTGAAAGGATCATAAGGCTTTTAACCTACCTCACCCACTTAAATAGAGATGGGAACATGATCTAATTTCCCACCCTCTCCTATCCAATATTGTATTCTACCCACATTATCTATGATATTGTGTGCTATAATAGACATGCCCAATCATTTAGAGAAACCTACACTTCCTACTCTTTTATTCCCCTGTGTAGGTTTAAGGTTTAAAGGATCTATGTTACACAAATCAACCTCTTTAATATTTTGTCATTGGAAATCCACCAATGGATCCATCCTCCTTGATTTTCCCCATGCTTCACCCTACTTCAAGATAAAATTCATATCACCTCCCACAGTTACATTTCCCTTCATAATAGCAATATCCTCGAAGAAGGACATAATTCTTCCCTTACAATAAAAGGATCATAAACATTTATGACATTATAAACAATATCTACCTTCAACAATAAATGCTCCACACATACAACATAGTGAATAAAAGAGATATTTATGGCTCAAAGAGACTCATACCAACCTACAACTAAGCCTGTCGATCTTCCCTGAAAATTGGTATATTTGAAACTCCACCTAAGCAAGGTAGTCAACAAAAGGCTTTAAACATTTCCAACCTCAAGGATCACCTCCTAAATTGACATAATCTCTAGATTATTAGTTGGCATTGACTGCTTCAAAGAGTTTCTTTTATTGGCACTCACCAAGAACCTAATATTGCAAGGAAAAAAACATTTCCAACCCTTATAGTGGGATTTGCTTGCCCTAAGGACCCCTTGTATGGTCATTTGTTTCCCATTTTATACCTCTCTATCAATTTGTGTCATTACATGGGTGAGATAAGCTTTCCCGCTAAGCTCTATTAAACTTGCACAGTAATCCATCCCTAATCCACCCTCCAAACCTTTATCCTCCAACCCTAGCCCCTTTTCTAGTTGATCTTAGTAGGTATTTTTTTATTACCGCGGGAATAATTTCTTCACCAATTTAATAAAGAGTACTAATGTTATTGGTTGAATAAACTTCTCTCTTCTTATAATAATTTCCCCCCTTCATGGAAACACTACCACACAACTAACTAGGAATAACCTCATGCTTTTTCCGTGGGATTATCAATATTTCTATATATAATCCCCTTTGTTGAAATATTTTACCCTTCCAAATTCCCATCTACATAATTTCCCTCCTAATCATCTTGAGAGTCTAGGTCTACCAATGGTGGAGCCTCTTGGAATGTTTTTTCTTTTCCAAGTGAGAGTCATCCTTTTTAATCATATTCACAAAAGCAATATATTTGTTTTCAACATAGGGATATTTCTCATGTTGTAAACCACCAAACCTCCTTATATCCTCTTCTTCCATTTCTCCTAAATGTGTCTTTTTTTTTATAGGAAGGGGTCTCTTTAGCTCTAGCTATATCTTTTTGAAAAAAATCTACAATAGTGGATGTAGGCTCTTTAAAATAGAAATGTCTTTGGGGTCCTCGTCAGCTAGGTCAACTTGATCCTCTATCTCCATCTCCTCTTCAATTATGTAAACCTCGTAAAGTAAATCCTTCTTTTGGTAGCTTCATCTCATATGACCATACATATGACATATGGAACAACTAAACATGATATTCACATAGTTTATCTCTCGATGATAAGACTTGTTCCCCACTTGAATGTCTATTCCATCATGTAAGCAATATCCATGATTATTCTCCAAACATATCTTGACCATCGATGTCCCATCCAATGTTATTATTTTCTCATCAATATTTAACATCTTCCCCAACTTGGTGCCTATTAATGTTAAGCATGTTCCAATTGCAATTCCAAAGGGAGTGGATGTAGTTTCACCCATACAGGTCAAATATCATCCCTCTCACACGTAGGGTCAAATATAGACGACCATTTTTTAAGTGACATAGTCGAGCTATCTTGGTAGCACTTTCCCTTTAGGATAGTCTCCTTATATTTTCACATTGAAACACAAACATGATCCATTGTCTAACCAACAAATGGAATGTTTAAGTATAACCCAACCATTGTCTCCGTACCTTTTGTCCAAGTACTCATGGACTTATTAAAATCAATCTTCTATGGAAATTCCCAACCAAATCCATAGTTTGGTACATATGCACATACTCCATCACCGCATCTTAGTCCACACTAGGCTTCATCCCTTCTAGTTTGATTTTTACACACCTAAGTTTTCCTTCCTTCCTTTTATTGAAATTCCTCCTATGGTAGCAAGTTCAGTATTATACTCCTCATTCAATATATTTACAACCATTTAAAGCATTGTATACTCAGTGGCATCCTCACTTCCACCACCTTTCTGACCAACCTCCTTGTGCTTAGAGTCCACCACCTTTAATGATATATGAGAGGCATCATTCACATTCATGGGTCTTAAGGCACCCTATAACTCTCATCATTCTCTCTAATCTCCACCTCAACGTGACTATCCTTTTGACCAATGCTACAGATTTTCCCATCATCGATACAAGACAGGGATGAATCCATATTCATACCATCATATTTCTAATACAAACATGATGACCCAAAAAAACCCCTCTTCCAAGATTTGGTTCCTATAGTAAACTGCATTCATGGAGGATATCGACCCCCTCACCCCCCATTTGATAGGCCCCTGTTGTACTTGTCGTGTTTTTTTCCCTCACGATGGAGCTTCTCAAGACCAAGAAGTCATAGGATGAATCAACCATTATCCAAAAAACCCTACCCTAGCCAAAACTCCCATTAATAGATGTACAAAACCCAAAGAAACCTTACCCCCTGCTTTCATGTTGTTTTATCTCTTTGTTTCCCAATTGTTTTATGAGTTTAACACACACACTTTCCATGTAACCATATAGAGGAAACCCGAGGAGACTTCATCACCGCTAACGGTTGGTAACTAGGGTCAACCATTGGCATAGACTATTATATGTCTAACTTGGCAATGACATCGATTATTAATATACCATATATGGTTGGCTCGAGGACTTGACCCCAAGATCTCTTATCTATAACTTACAACACCCAACCACTTAAGTTAACCAACCAATTTGTATATATATGTATGTATTGCTCTTAAAACAATAGCAAGACCTCAAATGATGAGGATCAATTTTATTTCTACCAGGAAGCTCAAAAGAAATACTTAACAACAATAACCCAACAGTTGAAAGAGTAGAGGAAGAATTCAAATCTATAGGGGGGGAGATTACCCATATCCTCTACATTAACAAGATATTAAATATTGAAGATGAGTACACAAGGATATTGATTTTTCCTTTGAGAGTTTCCAATCCAGCATGCGTACGACGTTGAGGGTGAAAATTTAGGAATTCACAGACATGGTTACATTTAGGAGGCATTGCTCTATCTTTCCTTTTGTTCTAGTTGCACATTTATGCATTTACACACCATACATTTATCTAGCCATGTAAAAATATATAATATTCCATAATCAAATATGCACATCCAACTAGTGAATAAAATTGGTTAGAGAATTTGTGGCATCATAATTATATAGAGAACTGTGAAAACCAAAATTCTCAATTAACTAATCTCTACAAATTTAAATTTATCAAGATGATTATCTCAAGGTTAGCGATTCAAACAACATTAAATTTCTCAATAAATTGTACTCATATCTGGTAACTCAACCAAATTCATGGTCCACATACAATCCCATTTCCTTGATAGGGATTTCATGCCACACACCATAGTTAACAACATCAACGACACAAAGATTGCAATAAACTACCGAAAAGATGAAAATTCATAATTAATCAACAATACTAGTTATAATGAGAAAACAAATCCAACGAATATACTTGACTTGGTGATATTGAGTATTGTAGTTGAGCAAACAATCCAATCTTTAATTTGTCTTGCCAACTAGAATGACTAATTGAAATTTCCACCCAACCACCCCAATTTACTCTTCTTCCTATTGGAAGTTGTCATTGATGTCAATGGGGTCAAGAGATCTATGTTTGATATTGCATCAAGAGCTTATGAGTTTGTTGAGTGATGTTGTCGTTGATGTCAAAGTGGCAGTGATGATGATGATGTGGCAATGGTGATCATGTTGTGGCAATGATGATGACGATGATGTGGCAGTGATAAAGAGAGATTGTTTGAGTATTGTTGATGAAGCCTTGAAGAGCCTTGAAGGAGCCTTGACATAAGTGTATATAACTCCCATGTGGTCCCCTTATAGCGTATATGTTAAGCATGTCCCCCTCATGGGATGATAGAACATGTGGTTGCTTCCACATGCCCACTTCGAGTGGTACACAAATGGAGTAAGCTCATAAATCCATTGAAGAGTCCCCAGAGAAATGATGATGTGTCCATAAGACCATGATGACGAGAAATATGAAGAAGCCCCTAAAGTGGTGATGATGTGTCCACTTGAGCATGATGAAGTGAAATTTCAAGAAGCCCCAAATCTCCTTGATTAAGCCATGAAGACAAATCAATGCCAATGCACATTGAAGAAGCCCCTGCAACCATGATGATGTAAAGTGAGAAGAAGCCTTTGAAGCAATGAAAGTGTGAAAAAGCCCCTAAAGTAATGATGATGTGTCCATGTGAAGTTTCTTGAAGAAGTATTGAAGAAGCAAAGAGTAGAAAAACATCATCAACACTGAAGAAGAATTATTGTAAAAGAATATTGGTAAAGGCCATTGCTGGAAAATTGGTTTCCATTGATGATAACATTAGTAAAAACAAGAAGTCCCTGAAGCAATGGGGATATGTCCACTTAGAATGCATTGATGAAGCCATGAAATGGCATTGAATACATGAAGTGGCCAAGAAGATTAGTCAAAGCCCCTTGATGAAGCCATGAAGTGGTCAAGAAGCTAAGTCAAATCCCATTGAACCATTGAAGAAGCCCTTGAAATTATTGAGGACAAGAATTAATGTTAAGTTATAGGTCAACTATCCTTAAGGAAGAGGTGTGATCCAAGAGTTGTGACCCTTGGTTGCACCCCCTCATGTGGAGAAGACTCATATAAATAAGAGGAACCTCATTTATCATTTGAATAACGTAAATTAAACTTGACCAGGGAATAGGAACAAATTTCAATCTAGAGGAGTGAATTTCCAAGGGAAGATGAAGTGAAGAAGGGCGGAATTCCAATGGAAGAGGAAATATTGTGATGATTTGTTATGGGGTTTTTGTTGTGAAATATGTTTCAGGTCATCTTGGAATTTTTCGCTCTAACTTTTATTCTGGGATGATTCATACCATGAAATTTTTATGGGGTGGAGGTAAGATTGCTTGAGTACATGTGGTAAAAATTTCAGATGTTGGTTTGCTATATTTTAGGAGATATGGCGTCAGGAAGATAGGGTTTATGAATCATCTTTAAACATGTCATCTTGGAATTTTTGCTGTGTCTTTTGTTCTAGAAATATTTAGACAATGCCCCTTGGAGAAGATGAAGTAGAGATCCTGAAGAACCTGTGGTATAAGTTTCAAATACTGATGTGCTATATTTTTGAATATATGACCTCACGAAGTTAGGGCTTTTGAATGATGTTGAAATCAACTTCAAACATGTCAGTTTGGCATTTTATCTATATCTTTCGTTCTACAAAGCTTCAGACATGCCCCCTTGGAGGATATGAAGTAGAGATCTTGGAGAACTTGTGATACGAGTTTAAAATGATGGTATGCTATATCTTTGGAGATATGACCCCAGGAAGTAAGGGTTTATGAATGACCATGAAATCAACTTTAAATAGGTCAGTGTGGTATTTTATCTATAAATTTTGTTATAGGACGTTTCAGATAGTGAACCTTGGAGGATATGAAGTAGATATATTGAACTACCCAGGGTACAAGTTTCAAATATTAGTTTGCTATAATTTCATAGATACGTCCTTTGGAAGTAAGGCTTTATGTATAATATGAAGTAGATCAGAGGCAAATTATGGAGCAGATCAAATGTCGAATATGAAGCACATCAAAGGAAGATTATGAAGCAAATCAGAGGAAGATTGTGGAGACAGTGACAATGATAGTGTGAAGATAATGACAGTGACAATTTGAAGATAGTGATACAGACAGTGAAAGTGTGAAGACAGAGACAGTGACAGTGTGAAGACAGTGATAGTGACAGGTTTATAATCTTACTCATATTAGGGTGCCAGGGTTGTGCTAGGGTAGGTTGGTGCCTATGATCTTAGGAAGTTGGAGCTTCCTTCTAGTTGGTGCTGGAGAACCAGGGTGGTAGGGTGGTGATAGGGTGAGTTGGAGCTCACTAAGGACTGAAGTCCTCTATAGGTTGGTGCATGTACATCAAGGGGTTGATGCTTCCTTCTAGTCTGTGCTGGTAAATTAGGGAGTTGGTGCTTCCTCCGGGTTGGTGCCTGTAAATTAGGAGGTTGGATCCTCCTTCCAATTGGTGTTGGAGAATCTTGGAAGTTGGTGCTTCCTATGAAGGTAATCTTGTTGTTCTATAGGAAAAGCACTCCATGGTTTTCTTCCATTTGGGTTTCCACGTAAAATCTCTTTTGCACTGTGTATGATTTTATGTGATGATGAATGGAATTGTTAATGGTTAATGTTACATGATGTGCTTAAGGTTAAAAATGATAAAAAAAAATGCTCAATACTGATTACACCCCCTCTCAGTATTGATGAATATTCCAACACTTCCCCCAAGTCCCATTGAGTTGCATGGGATCACACCAAAGGAATTTTCTCAATTTCGCAGGAAGAAATATAAACATGAATATACATTAATGGGAAAGGCACCTGGATTGTCTCTAGTGGGCATGGCACCACCACCACGAATCAATCAATGAGAGGCTTATTCTCCACCAAGGGTAACTTGCTCAACCAGTACTTCAAGGCACTCTCATAAACTCAAGGATCTTATAATGTCTTAGCAAAAAATAAATGTTTTTTTAAATTATTTTTCCCAACCCCCCTGAACCCACGAGATAACCTTTGTAATCACATGCATTTCTAGGCATGCCATCTAATCCCCATACAAAATTAGCTAAGTTAAAAAAATCCAAATTCATGAATTATCACCTACCTAGGTGTTGTGCATTTAAATATATATATATATATATAATTCATTGTTATTCACCATGGCCTAGGTTTCATCCAACGAATATTTATTATTATTGTATTTCAATAAAAGTAAAATAAACCCCATTTTACTTAAAAGATTAATATCCTTTAGTTGTCTTCTTTAGAGGGTGTTTTTTATTAAAAATCATAGGGTCATGGAGTGATATAAACCTAGTTGGAACCATTGAACTTGGTGATATTCTCTATCCTATAGGAAAATAAGAACTCTATGTAATGTTCCCAGGGAGGATAATATGGGGTACCCAAGGGGATAATGTATGTAATGTGGCCATAATCATGGACTAGGCCCATTTGGTAGTTGTTGGGTAACATGTAGACCCAATAGGTAGTTAGAAGAAATAATATAATAATAAGTGGTAGTTGGCATAGACCCCCTCAGAATACCCTTGAGAAAGTATAAATATACATGAGCATCATTGTATAAGATATGTTGGATGTATTGTTTTATAACAAACATGGTTTATGGAGTGATTCCTTCCTTAAGCAATAATTGATGGTGTTACCCTACCTAAGGGTTATCTTTATATTCTTGTGTCCATTTTGTCGTGGATGAATTTTTGGTTATTTTTAAAGTTTAAGGGCTCTATATCATTTTCTCGATTCAATTTATGTGTTAAGGAACATTGTATGTGGTACTAGAGCACTTTCCTAAGCCTACACCCCTTCACAATTTTTGCAGTTTTTTTAGGCTAGAGAAGTGCTCCAACGTCTTTAAATAACATAAAGATATGTCATTCAATAGGTAAAATTGCAGTCAAGGAATACTACATGCATAGAATACAAGCGATTTCACTTTGTTGGACACCCTTGTGACCCTTGTTGGTACCCTTCAAGTAATGTACCTAGGGATGATAATATGGGGTATCTAGGGAGGTACCCAAGGGTATACTGTATGTAATGTGGCTATAATCATGGAATAGGGTCACTTGGTAGTTCTTGTGTAATAAATAGACTCACTAGGTAGTTAGAAGAAATAATGTAACAATAGGGGGTAGTTGGCATAGACCCCCCAGGAATACTAATGAGAAAGTATAAATATACATGAGTGTCATTGTGTGAGATATTTTGGATGTGTTTTTTTATAGCAAGCATGGATTGTGGAGTGATTCATTCTGTAAGGAGCAATTGATGGTGTTACCATACCTTAAGGGTTATCTCTATATTATTGTGTCCATTCTCTTGTGGATATATTTTTATTATTTATGAAGTCTAAGGGTTCTATATCATTATTGTGATTCAATTTTTGTGTCAAGATCACTACATTATATGTCCTTATTACATGCCCCCCATTGGCAATATATGAGGAATGTATCCTCTCATGATGACAATTCTCTAATTAGGCATGTTACCTCTACCTAATTCCCTAATCATATGGATATAAAAAACAATGACTCTACACCTCTTATGTCCATGATTGGGTAGGCATGTTACCTCTACCCATCCCATTAAACCCATTTGTTGGATCCTCCTATGTGTGTCACACACCCGTATGTTTGCTAAATGTTAGTGCTTAACACCATGTCCTTCACATGTTATATATCTTTGATTAATAAATCACAATAAGCCATCAACAATTTATTTTTTTTCCTCGGAAAAATGCGTAATTTTATTTCAAAAATATGAACAAAATTACATTCTGCACATGTAGTAGAATCACTGAGATCCCTACATTGTCACATATTCACTGTCCCATATTGACATCATATCTACTATCCCATATAAACAATACAATGTATACGGCTGTCCATACAACCCGCCTATATCCATACATCAATACTGTCACAGAAATGATAGATTCCATCGATGTGTACTCGGCTGTCCATACAGCCCTCATATAGCCCAATACATTTAAACAGTACTGTCACAGAAATGTGTCTCGACATAAAACTACAATGTACTCGGCTGTCCATACAACCCGCATCTAATTACATAAAAACAATTACTGTAACAGAAATGTGAGAAAGTGTCCTTCGCTGGTCAACAATAGCTGAGCTATTGCTCAATTCTGTGCCTCAAAATCCTCCTGAAAAGGTCTGTAATAAAACTGTAAGTACCCTCTGGTGAGTGATCCTCCAAGTGTCCATACATCCCGCATAGCCAATTACATATAAACAATTACTGTAACAGAAATGAGACAAAGTGTCCATCGCTGGTCAACAACAGCTGAGCTATTGCTCAATTCTGTGCCTCAAAATCGTCATGAAAAGGTTTGTGATAAAAACTGTAGGTGCCCTCTGGTGAGTGAATAGTGATCCTCCAAGTGCCAAATGCTAAGTGTTGCTGCGTCGCTTCTTTGGATAGCTGATCGGCCATCCCATTCCTCTCCCTGTAGACATGTGTAAATGTAATTTGATTAAATGACTGCTTTAATCTGATCACCTCCTCCAGGATAGGTAATAGTACCATCACATGACAATGTGTTATCTCCTTTGCCCAGTCGATAACTAACATGGAGTCGCCAAAGATCTGTAGAGATAGACATCCTTGTTCGAGTGCAAATAACATCAGCAGCCTCAGAGACATAAGTTCAACATAGTTATTTGATCCCCTCCCCAAACCAGCCACGATGTGAAAGTAATGGGACTCGGATTTGAAAAGGACTCCCCCCCCTCCACACACCGCTTGTTGGTCCATTGAAGCACCATCAAAAAAATCCCACGGCATGGATTTATCAATCAATTCCACACACACAGGTCGAGTTCTAAACACTTTTACAAGTGCCTTGAAGTGTTGTATAACAGCCACAACTTGTGCCACTACAGTCTCCACCGGAACCCTGCAATCTTGAAAGATGATCTTATTTCTGGTAATCCAGATGCCCAAGGCGAAAATACAAGGAGAGGCCCGGATGGATGATGTCTTTTGAAATGACCACCACAATTGGAACGCTTCATGTACATTCTCTCCCTGCCACCTCTCATTGAGATCAAGAAATTTGCAGACATCAGCCCAAACTGCCTGAGAATACCAACAATGAACAAATAGATGAGAAATTGTCTCTTCAGCATCCCTACAAAGTGGACAGAACCCCGGACCCAGGATGAAACGTTTTTGCAGGATGTCCCAGGTTGGAGACTTATTTTCCAGAATAGCCCAGAAAAGTATTTTTGCTTTACCTGGACACTTTAACTTCCACAGATATTTCCACCACCACACCAATCCCCTGTTATGTACATCCACATTCAGCTGGATATATCCATTCTTTGGGGAGTATATTCCAGAGGGATGATGTTCCCAGATTAGATCATCAATCCTATTGGTCAGTCGTATATTCGAATGCCTTAGGATCCGGAGAAAATCCGCCCAAGCCCCTTGCATATCTCCAGGGATCTCAAGTCGCTGTGCAGAGATCCACACCTGATGCCAAAGAGTAGATGATCCCGGATCCTCTATATCAGCCAGAAAATGACAACCTCTAGCTGCCAAAAAATTCCTCAATTCCACATGAAGGACATGACCTCCCCTACATCCAACCCAAGGGTCCAGTCCAATACGAACAAGGCGCCCATTTCCAATCCTCCACACTAATCCAGAGCCAACCAAATGAAAATGTTGCACCACCGCTTTCCAAACCACAGAGCAATTTTCCCTCGTCTTATTGCCCAGCCTTATCCATTCGAGTAGAGTTAGTGGGGCAATATATTTATGATATACCACTCTAGTCCTGAGACTCTGAGTATGAATAAGTCGCCACGACACCTTGGCCCCCAAAGCTTTTGCAAACAGAAAAATATTCTTTAACCCCCATCCTCCCAGTGCTTTTGGGACCGCAATTTTTTCCCATTTGACCCACACCAACGCTCGTTTGTCACATTTACCCTTCCAAAGAAAGGAAAAACACAACCGACGAATCTGCTCCAATACTCCTTTGGGGATCCAAGCTAGAGACAGCCAATACACCGGAATTGCTTCCAAAACTGATTTAATCAGAACCAGCCTCCCAGCCCGAGAGAGCCATTTATGACTCCATCCATGAAGGCGCTGTTCTAATTTAGCTAATAACTAGTACCAATCAGCCTTCAGATAAGCATTTGGTTTCAAGTGAAAGCCAAGGTACTTTAAACCATCATCAATATCCAATGTCCTGTAAGGTAGTCTGATTACCATTCTAAGGATCTCCTGCTCGGTTAATTGCGAACATGTGATTGAAGACTTGTCAATATTCACTAACATACCCGCTGCAACTTGCACTAAATTGAGACCTTCAACCACCTTATCAATATCCTGTCTTGTGCCATCACAAAATATCAGAATGTCATCAACAAAAAGGAGATGTGTAATATACAATACCTGAGAAATGGCAATGCCTCGAAAGGAACCATCAGCTTTTGCTTTCAGAATAAAATGACTGAGGCCTTCAGCAACAAGGAGAAACATCAGCGGAGAGAGTGGGAAACCCTGTCGTAGGCCCCTACCAGCTTGGAAGAATGGGCTAGCAGAACCATTAATCAGTACAGCAAAGCTCACCGTAGTGATGCAGGCCATAATCCATCGGATAAATTCGTAGCAGAAACCCAGGTGAGTTAGAAGCATCCGAATATAGAGCCAACTAACCCTATCAAATGCTTTTGAGAGATCAATCTTAATCACAGCACCCTTCTGTTTCTGTACTTTCAGAGTGTGTAATCCTTCCTGGGCAACACCGATGGCCTCATGTATTTGTCGACCTTCCAAGAATCCAAATTGCTCACAAGAAATATGCTGAGACAATATATTCTTGAGTCTCCTCGCCATAACCTTAGAGATGATCTTATAGATACAATTGCAAAGAGAGATAGGTCTGAATTCATCAAAACTGTCAGGCTTATCCGCTTTTGGAATAAGAGCAATAAAGGTCTAATTAAAAGGGCCATGTACAAACCCAGCCTTTCGTGATTCTTCCACCACATTCAATAATTCCTCCCCGAAGAAGTCATAGAATCCTAAGAAGAATTCTATAGGCCAGCCATCAGGCCCAGGGCTTTTATCTTTCTGAAAGGAATGCATTACCAGCGAGAGCTCAATCGGCAACACTTCCTCCATCAACTGTCGGTTTTCTTCCTCCCCCACAAAACGTGGGAATAACTGAGTAACACGTATAACCTCAACAATAGAGGCCCCAGGTTGTGCAGTGAATAAATCACCGAAGTGTCTAACACCCAACTCCCCCAATCCATCAAAACTGGAGACCCGTTCCCCATCGGCTGATGATAGTTCCCAAATAGAGTTTGTGAATTTTCTCCCTTTTGCATATGCTTGAAAAAATTTTGTGTTCTCATCACCGCACTGAAGCCAAATCGCCCTACTTTTCAATCTCCACATCTCTTCTCTCTCACATAGTATCACATTCCTGCGACGTTCCCACTCCATCAACTCTCCTTTCTGCTGATCATCCATAAAGCCCATTCCCTGACATAGTAAGAGTTGATCAATATTCAGTTCAGCAGCCTGTAGATTCTGATCATCTTTCACCCTTTTTTCATGAGCCCAGAAGATAGTGGCCTCTTTAATTTGTTTAAGATTTTGATGAAAGTGTGCACCCGCATGCTCCTGAGAATCTAGAGGTTGATGAACCCACTGATCCTGAACCAATTTATGAAAATCCTCCTCCTTCAGCCAGCTAGGATTGAATTTGAAAGGGCTGGGCGGTTTATTACTTCTACCTCTTAACTCCAGGAAGATGGGACAGTGGTCAGATACCCCACCTGATCCTACCCACTGCCGGACAACATCAACCCCCAATGCCAACACTTCGGCCACCAGAAATCTATCCAGTCTTTTTGCCACCCTTTGGTCCCCTGCTCTCTTATTCCTCCAAGTTGGAGATAACTTGGTTGGTAGAATGTCAAGTAGATCCTTCCTGGCGAAGGCTTGTATGAAAAAAATTGCCAATGAATCCGGAGCAGCCCAAGGCCCCCACACTTCAGAAGTCCCAAGAGAAAAATTGAAGTCCCCTCCCAGAATCACATCCCTGCCATTAAAAAGATTCATACTTAACAAGGAGTCCCAGAATCCAACCCTATTTGAATATGGCCCGTAGATATTGAGAACCGTGATCAACCTACCAATCTCAGCATCCCAAACTTCCAAACCGATGCTAGAAGAGATACCCCAAGAACTATCAAAACGACAACTCTTCACCTTCCACCCCGAGGCCAGCCCTCCAGAGCGCCCCTGATCATCCACTCCAACAAACTTCCATCCTGGAAGTATAGATTCTAATGTTCGAATAACATCCTCACTGCTACCCAAAGTTTCTTGCAGCAGTAAAACATCCAGTTGATTTAAGTCCACCAACCTCCTAAGGGACGATTTTTTAATGGGACTCGCCAACCCACGACAGTTGAAGGACATTATTTTCATAAGATACCCCCTTCCAGGGCTTTCGCTGCTCTAAGTGCCCACTCAATTGAAGATTGTGTACCCATCACTAAATCAACTTTGGCCCGATCTTGTGCTTTTGACAAAAGGGATTTTCGTCCCCGACCTTTTCCCCCAACACTAGAAGCCAATTCAGGAAGTCCCTTCCCCCCCGATCCGTCTACAGTAATCTCCCTGTTTCTGAGAGCATATCGGATTCAACCCTCAGGACAGCAGGAGTGTAAGGTGGATACAATGGACGGCGTGAATTCACAATCCACCTCAGACAAAAGACCAGGAGCTACAGGAGATTGAAATTCTGTACTGGCAAGAGGAGTAGACCCAAGGCTACCCCCCCCAAAAGCATTAGAGACATCAAATAAGGAATCTGCAGAAGAAAAGAAATGAGACATACCCAGGGGATTCGTAATTGAACCCTGTCATATATTGGACTGCTCCCGAAGCTTGCTGGAGGTGGCTCGAGTCATAGGAGTCACGGTACACAAAGATGCCCCCACAGCAACCGGATCCGCACTCCCAATAGTCTCCATTTCTTTGTACACCAAAGGGGGCAAAATTGCCTCTGCTCCATGTATCCCGCAGTTTTCGGATGGAACCACCATATCAGTGATCACCCTACTGTCAAAAGCAGGCCCACTACCTTCAACCTCCCTCGCATGAGGGTTCACCGATAACATAGGTTCAGCTCGTTCTTCGACATTTTCATCGACCATTGGCTTACTGGCCCAAAATGGTAAGGGACAGCTGGCTACCAGATGTCCAAGAGCGTGGCAGCGGTGGCACCTAAACGGTACACCCACATAATCCAGAATTTGAACGAAGTCCCCATCCTTGGATTGAACATTGATCTCAGCAGAGAGCCCCAGTCGAAGGTCGATTTTTACCAAGATCTTTGCCACTGAGTATTTGCCAGTCTCACAATGTGAGTAATTAGAACACACATATTCACCCAGGAAATTCCCAATCTCTGTAAACCGAGTTTCATTCCACAAGTGCATGGGGAACCCTGGAAGCTTCACCCACAGCGGTTTTGCAATAATTCTCTTCGATTTTGAGTCGAAAAAGGGGGTCCAGCTTTTCAGAATGATAGGGACGCCCAACATCGACCATTGTCGACTTAAAACTGCATCCACCTCCCCTTTGTTCAATAGGATGAAAGAAAACCATCCTTTCATGAACACCTGTATATCAGGAGCAGTAGTCACTAAATCCTTCCAATGCTCAGCCGCCCAACGCTGAAGGAAACCGCGACCAAGTATTTTGCCCCGAACATGACCAACCACTACTGTGAGAGTGTAATCCTCCGCCTTTTCCATCGAAACATCCACCCCCAGCACTAACTTGTCCTTTCTCTTCCGTTCAATAACTCTCTTCACATAATGTTTATGTGAGTCAGCCTTCGCAGTAGCCCCTGTTCGAGGAGCAGTCACCCTGGCATAGGTAGGTTGCCCATCCCTGTCCTGTGCATCCTTGGGCCCAGAAAGGTCCACTGGCCCCCTACCTTTCAAGAAGGGTCCAGAAAAATCCCCTGACCCATTCACCACAGCATAGTCAGCTCCATCAGCAGAAATTCCTCGATCACGTACCCCATCAGAGGAGTAAGCCACATCCTCCTCCATGCCGCCCCAGTCGATTCCTCAAATTGGCCAGATCACCAATCCCTGGCACCAAACAATCAGTAATGTCACTGACAGAACAGTAACCCCATAATAAAAAACTCAATAACAGCTCAGGACTGGCCCCCAAGTCACCATTCCACACAATCAGCTATCTCCACCACGAAATCCTCCAAAGATCCCCATGCTTCCCGAGAGACCCTTCACACCTCCACGGCGAGTGTACAAGACCGGCCATCACCATGCCCCATCAATAATCCCACACGGCACCAAGATCCAAAATGTTGCTGGACAAATCGATCACCGGAGTACAAATGCCCTCAATCTACCTCAGTAGCTCAGAAGCCCAGGTTCCCCATGCCACCATCGCCCCCTCGTCTGCTGCTCGCCTCTGCATCATCTAGCATAACATCTAAATTTGTATACCCGTGGCAATGTTAATACGAGAGGAATCGATACAAGAATCATTCGATCCTCGGTAGTAATCTTCAATGATTTAGCACCTGTAACAGGAAACTCCAAATTTTAACGTACTCCTTGGGATCTCCATTTTCTTGGAGCTGCAAAAGTCCAATAAGCCATCAACATATACAAGTAAAGGAATTTCATTTGTTAAACATAGAGGAAAAATACCTGCATACGCTCACAAGGATAGAAGAACCAGTCTCCATCCTTTATTCTTATTTAACATATGCATTTATTCTCTCAACTCCTATTGTTGGGTTGCAACATTGACCATTATTAGATATGAACTTGTGTCAATTACATATCATATCCACTATTATTAATGCTATAAATATAAAAAACCAATGTCAATGGAGATCTATCCATCCACAAGCCCCCCTTTTTAGGACACGTGGTCAATTCCTTCATGGAGTTCCTCATATACGTGGCCATCCCGACACATTTTGTTACACAATTAGAAACAAGAACAACTTACACTATATAAAGTAGCATAGGCACGCCATGTTCATCGTTAATATTCCATTCCAATTCCATATAGTACATAATAAATCATGCATATCATTAATGACATTATGTCAACAGATGTATCCATGTTGATTTCCACAAAAGCATGAGTAAAAGCTCTAATCACCTAGTATTGTATTGCATAATAATAATATCGTTTTGACACAGATGGGCATTACTTATATTTACATAAGTATTCAAGTTCATTATCTCAATCATCAAGAAAATAATAGATAGTGCCCCACCAATCATCTAACATTGCCATAAAAAATAATGTGCACAAGCTAGATCATAAAATCAAGGTGATGTATATTATCCCTCTTCCCAAAACTTCATCCCAAAGTTACTAAGTAAACACGAGATATAATTCTCAATGTGTTAGCTCTACATCCTCTTAAGTTGTCAAATTCATACTATAAAATGTTCATTTATACCTTCATTTGGTGCACAATGTGGTGCCAAAGCTGTTGAGTCCAGTGGTCCATGATACACATTGATTTGACCTTGAGGGCCCCTCATCAGATGCCTATAGATTATTCCAATCAAGAATATGTGACACAGATGGTACATAATGACTTAGAATCAACAAATGGAAAGCATTGGCAGTAGAGCAAGGCGATGTGAAACTTGTCTAATCATCTCCATAATTTCAAAGGTCCCACAAAACAAGGAGATAATTTGAAATCCTTTTATAGACTCAATGCCAACAATCTTCTTTGGATTCACCCACAAGAAGATATTATCTCATAATTGATAACTATGATCATTCCTATACAAGTCCGCTTAACTATTCTAATAATCTTGGGATCCTTTCAACTTCCATTGAATCACTTCTACCTACTAGTCCATTTCCTCAATAATATTAGGTCCATGAAGACATTATGTTTCATTGGGTCCAACTAAGAGGAGTCCTACATGGCCTCTCGTAAAGAATCTTAAAGGGTGCCATGTCGATATAGCTATGATAACTGCTAATTTTGCAATTTCAACCAAATGAATATACTATTTCCAATTGGTCTACAAGTACATCACAGACATTCTGAGCACGACCTCCAAAACTTGGTTCACCCTCTTTATTTTCGCAATCTATCTCAAGGTGATAAGCTAGGCTTGAATTTAAGTTGAGTACTCAAAGCAACTTGGAATCCTGTCCAGAGTCTTTAGTAAAGAGCGAAGTTCTATTCAAGATGATCTTCCTATGAACTCCATGAAGTCTCACCACTTTTATGACAATGTGCACCACTTTGGTTGCTTTATAAGAAGATGCTAGAAGAATGAAATTGGAACTTTTGGTTAATTTATCAACAACTACCAAAATGACATCATGTCTCTAAGAAGCCATAAGTAACCCATCACTAAAATCTATTGAGATCACTTCACAATTTGTCGTGAGAATATTATGAGGCTACATAAAATAGTTAGATAATGATTCCCATATTTCATTGGTGGGCACTCTGAGCATTTACCATAATTTGTATAATCATCTCATATTGTCTTGTGCATTTGATACATTATATAAAGAGGTTGCACCCTCAAAGATATTTATTGTTCATCCCTTTTCTTCATTCTCAAGGCATTGGATTACTCTCTATTTCTTATTTTATGCTCTTTTTGGGAATTTGATGCATAACATTTGGTATCAAAGCTTGGGTGCTTCCAAAACGAGTCATGTTGGCATTTTCGCTATAAAATTTTTTGGGGGATGCTCAAGACAATGAAACTTGGAGGAGACTCATAGAACATAACAAACTATCAGTGATGTAAGACTTAGGTCTCGATTCATTACAAATTTGGAGTTATACGCTATGGAAGTTAGGTTTTTTTTTACTAGTCTCAAACAATAAAACTGTTATTTTTGAATCTTAAGAGATCCAAATTGAGTGAGACTTGTTGAAGAAAAAAGAAGACAAACCATAGTATTTTTTGTACCAGTTTAAGAACTAGTGAAGGAAAATTGGATGTTAAATTTTCAGAATTTACTTCAATCTGATCTAGGATCTTAACTGAGAGAACAACATGTACAACAAATCTACAGCATATCAATCATGGACACAATAATGTAAGCACACAAGAGACACAGAGTTTACTTGGGGAAAACCATAAAGGTGAAAAACCCCAATAACTTCCTCAGAGATAGATAGAGCAATGATACAACCAGAATACGAGAGATAGTCTTCTCCTAGCAGCAGAGCCTCCTCCTCCACAAGTGCGCCACTCTCCTAAGTGTGAGTGAGAGAATAGAATGTGTAAAATGAGAGAGACACGTTCTTTATTTATACACTAACTTGACTTGACCTTTACTCAACTAGGTCGGCCTCAACTTAACCACTTAACATAATGCTGACTGGGATGACCCCCACTAGGGTGGTCTAATAACCCTTTGACCCACATGGCCGACCCCCAATAGGGTGGTCTAATAACCCTTTGACCCACATGACTTATACAGGGCCGACCCCAACAAGATGGTCTAATAACCCATCAAGTATAAGTTACGACACTTACAATATAAATGATGACACTTTTGTATAGAGGAATAATAACATCTCTATTGGAATACAATATACATATATGTGAAATACATTCTGAAGTTACATATACATCAACATTGGACATGTGGCAGATCATACAAGTTTGCTCTCCCGAAAGGGACACAAAACAACTAGTTTTGGAAAAGTTACTACAACTCTCTCTTAGCACATTAGAATTGGGTCAAACCTATGGAACTATATAGAACACATACCAGGATGCTACAAAAAAAAATTATACTTAGAGGGGACAACATTTCATAGATAATCTTTGAGAAAGGTCAACCACTAAGACAACCTACAAATCGGGTCTTGCAAGGTATGTTAACTTGAAACTTCGATAACATTTGATTGAAGTATCTGTTTTGGTTGATTCAAAAGGTGTAATAAAGAGGATACTATATATTAGTGGGATCAAATGAAAAGAGGTGCAATTTTTTTTTCTATGCCCCTTAAATATCATGAAGGCTCA
This sequence comes from Larix kaempferi, assembly GCA_027924585.1. Classification (NCBI taxonomy): domain Eukaryota; kingdom Viridiplantae; phylum Streptophyta; class Pinopsida; order Pinales; family Pinaceae; genus Larix; species Larix kaempferi. The sequence continues at coordinate 5,205,523 of BSBM01001120.1, forward strand.
ACTGTGACACAAGATGAGCATGATGAAGTAAAATTTAAGTTATTGAAGCTTACAAACAAGGTAAAAAACATTCAAAATACAATGCTTAGAATGGTGGACATTGAGAATATGGTAAATAAGGATGAATTAAAAGAATTAAAATGGGATATAAAAGAACTCAAAAATAACCTTCAAAGCATGATGGGAGAACAACATAACCAAAAGTCAACACCTCCAAAAAATGATAAGGAGAAAATTAAAAAACAATTGGAGAATAAGATGTTCGGGTCCCCAGCGATTAATGGTCCACATCATCATGGGTCCAACTTAAGACCAATGAACTACTTCATTCTCAAGGTTTAATTAAGAAATTTTGATGGAACAAGTGTGTTTACATGGGTGAACCATATAGAGCTCTTTCAATTGCATAATATTATGAATGATAAGCAGCGGATTTCCTTAACTACATTGTATTTTGAGATAAAACCCTAGCAATGGTATTATGGTAGTTAAAAGGAATCATCCTTCTTATCATTATACTTGGAGTATAGTTAGAAGAGACCTAGAAGCGGAATATGGTAAAGTTTGGGAACAAGATTACTTTTGTCAATTGACAAGAATCAAGCACTTGGGTGACGTGGAAGATTATAATTCAGAATTTCAAGTATTGTCCTTAAGGGTAGACAACATAAGTGACCAACATTTGTTAGAATCTTGCATGGGTGGATTAAAAGAAGACATTAAACATGAGGTTTGTTTAAAATAACACGAAAATTTTATGAAAGCCATGCAATATTCTCACCATATTCAAGCCAAAATAAGGCGACATAAAAGTCTACATCTGGAACATATGCAAGAAGTAGAGATAGAAGTTTGACTCATAGGGCAACACTACCTTAACCTACTTGAATATTACACAATTAAATGGATGAAAGAAGAGAAAAAGGACTACGTTTTGGTTGTAATAACAAATGGTATAAAGCAATAAATTTCAAGAAACAAAATTGTTCACTTTGGAGAATAATGAATAGGAGGAAATAGATGCATTGACTCAAATAGGCGAGGGAGAACTTCTGAAGCAACAAAAGCAAGGAAAAGGTGTAGAAATTATGCACAACATAGATCCATACATATGCGAAATATCAGTTCATGCCTTGACAATTGTGTCATCATCCCAAACCCTCAAGATTGCAACTTACATTAAGAAGCAAAAGGTCACAATACTAATTGATTCAAGTAGTACACATAATTTCATTGGTAAAAAATTACCAGCGTGCCTCAATTGTTTTGTGTGTCCAATGACAAATTTCCAATTATTGATTGTTAATGGGGGGATTCTTAAATGTGGAGGGAAATTCCATTACAATAAACTTAGTATGGGATACCATAATCTATCTCACCCCATGCATGTTATTCTCGTCAGACAAGTAGATGTTGTTATGTTGGAACACGGGCATACCCAAGGTTCAACATCAATCACACCAACAAAACCCTAGATACTGGCCCTTTCAGCATCACCTGCGAACAAATGACGTCTCACCTGAGGTATCATAGGGAACTGCAAGAACCAAGTTTCTACAATGTTGAAGGGATGTGAATCACACATTCTACATATCTATTCATTTAATTATCGCACAACATAACGTTATTCAACATTAGCAGAAGTAACAACAACATAGAAACTCAATTATGCGTAACAGAAATAAACATTCATCACATGGAACATAAAATAGAGTACTACAACTAGAGTCTCTCAATTAACATTGGAATAGTTCTACATAGCTTGCACAATGTGTACCAATGTTCAATCTTCAACTACCAGTATTACATGAAAATAACTATTGTCAGTTCTCTAGATAAATAGACTTCCCAAAAAGAATTCCTTTACCCCCGATATCTTACATATTTATACATCAAGATATGGGCGGATCCCATTACAAAGTGGACAACGATCCTAGTTAATTTCTAACTAACATCCACCTTCTGCGCGGTTCTGGGATGATTGTTGAACTGTCACATGGTACATCTTCGATGTGCGACTTCCTAGACAGGTCCAAAGCCCACTCCAACAGGCCCCCAACACTCATCCATTGTTTGTCTCGAGCAACTTCAGCTGCAACGTGGATTTCCTTAGGAAGAATTATTCAATTCAGTAGCATGAATACTACTGCATAACACCTTTAGAACCTGAGTTTTTACACTCTAGGAACTATGTTATGAACCTCATCCTGAGCAGAGTTCCAACCATCACTCATCTTAGAAAATTTTTTCATCCCATCTTTGAGTTGCGCTTCAAAATCCTGGATCTTTGCCTTCACATTATCAATGGTGTCTGAGCTTGTGACCTTCAGTACTTACTTCTTGCCAACCGGATGGTCAGTATCCTTTTGGTTGCTCTAGTTGCTCCTCCCTAAAACAACACTTATTGCTCATTAGGAATTTATATATATATTGTCACTCCTATTTTCAGCAGGCGCATGAGTGTCTGCAATAGACATGCTTCAGTTCTTGTCTTATTGCGACTCTGCTTCCTATATTGCCTTCCTATTTTCGCTTCTCGGTTCCCCTGCTTCTCTTCTCGACTCTACATTCTTATGCTTACAGTTGCAGTCCCAACTCTTCAAAATTTAACAAAAATAAATTTAATTGTTCTAGTCTACCTTTTGTTGACCCCATATAGCTAATTTTGGCATCCTGCTCCTTATCTTGAAATGATTTCCCTATGTCGTCAATCCATACTTCGGGTTCAGATGTTGATTCACTATCTTTTCAAAATTTTGGTCATCAATTTTCTTCAAGATGGCCACATGTTCTTTCTGATGCACATGACTCACGACTGCTTTTGCACCGCCTCCATTGTCTTTGTCAGGTTCTGAAGTGTTTCCTTAGCTTTCACGACTTGTTATTTTGCCCAAGTTTTTGTTGTATGATGCCTTCTACTATCTGCGCATCGAGTGGCATCTCTAATTGTTTTTATATTTCAATGATTGTCTGTTTGATGACTTCTTGGACTGTAGCGAGATCCTATATGACATTATATGCTTACTCCTCTAGCACCTCTATATTTTGCGTGATGTTATGTTGCTCGCCTCGTAACTGACTAATATCCTACTCTTCTTTTCTATATTCACCTAGTGCTTTTATCTTCTCAATTGTCGGAAAAGTGTTCATCTCTTCCTTCGTCTTTTGTTCCTTGTCCTGTGCTTTTCGTATATTTTGCTCTATTGTTTTTAATTGAATATCCTCTAGTAAATGTGTCCATACATGCGTTCTTTCTTCACATATCTTTACGCATTTTCCCTTTAAGGTCTTAATATTCTCCACTGTGACAGTCACACTAGCTCTTTGTTCTCTTTCTTGTTGTTGCTCCAATGATGTACTTGGAGTTACCTTTGATTCTAGGTCCACAATATTCACTTGGAACCCTTCCATTACTTACCCAATCTTCGTAACTTTTTCTTCAACTGGGATATCCACCTCGAATTGGTCTTCCAGGATTGTATTGTACTATCTCTCTAGCGTTTGCTATAATTTCTCATTTTCCTGGAGTATCTCTTCTTTTCTCTTCTCTTCTTCTTCTTTCTCCTTCTGTGCTTCTTGATGCTCTCTGCGTAACCTATCATTCTCTTGCTACAATACCATTTTTGTTATTATTCCTTCGGCCTTTGCAGCTAGCATTGTAGCTACGCGCAACCTAATTTCCCTTACTACTCCTGTTTGCAATGTATAAATCTCTTCATCTGGAACCTCTGGTAACATTAAACTAACTAAAATTATTGTTGCTGCACTTTCTTGAAGATCTTGTGAAGGGAATTCAATGGCTCCCACTACTATCTTCACAGTTCTTCCCGTCGGTGTTGGAACTATCGGCTAAGGAACCATATCTCTTGGTTCTGAACTTCCTGTGCGCTCTTCTCCAGATCTCCTGGTTGTGATTTTTACTGCCTCTACTACCTTTCATAGAGCAGTTAACTACTCTTGCATGCTTGTGTTGATTTCTTCTTCCTTCTTTACTGCTTCGTCCGATGTTTCTTTTGCTACTTCTCTTACTTTCTCTCCTATTTTGACTAGATCATCTTTTGTTAGTAAATGGACTAGTGTTTTTCTTATGGCCTTCCTCTTCTTTCTTTGCGTGGAAGTGCCTGTCTCCTCCTACTCCTTCGCTTCTCTCCAACATATGGTGGTGTCTCTTGTGCATCTTCACCCGGTTCACTATCTTGTTGGTCATCTTCTTCGCTACTTTGTCCTCCATTTGACTCTTCTGCCAGATTGTCATTTCGCGCTTCATCTTGCTTTTTTTGTTCTTCTTTCGGTAATGGGACTCTCCACCCCTCCTCCCAATCATTCATAGTTAGACTGATATCTTCCTCTATCAGTTTGTATAATGTGGGTATCCATCTCTTTTATGGATCTTGTCTTGCCTGAATATACATGTGATGCATTCCAGCTCTGAAGTGTGCAATTGGTCTATACATGTCCACCACCTGTTGATTGATGCGTGATGTTGTGCTGATAATGTACTAGATGGCATCACAATACACAAAAAATGTTACATTATTGTCAATCTGCCTCCTCTTACACTTTGTAAACCATAAGTTAGCATACTTGGCTGCCAAACATGGTCTATGCGCAACACTGAAAAACCGTGAGTCTTCCGACTCCCTCCATGCTATTAAGGAAATTGGTATTAGTAACCATGCATAATGGAATGATTGCACCTTCTCTTGTGTTTCTGTCCAATCCTATAGAAATTCATTTACTAGAAGAGTTTCCCAGTTTACTTGTATGCCTTTTACACACTTCTCTACTATTGCTATGATTCTTATTGTGACATGGTCCTTCAAACTCTTCTTGAATAGTTTGCAAGCTAACGCTTGCATTGTAAACCGTATTGCATCATCATTGATACTTGGCACATCTAACCTTCGCGGGTCCCTATGTGTGCCATACTTCTGCTTCATCTTTTCAGCTAACACCTTCTCTTACTTCCTTTTTTTAAATAGTAGCGCAGGATCCTCCTCTGTTTTTGGTAGCCCCATTATCTTTGCAATCAACTTACTGCCAGTGGACACCGCCTTGTCCAACCACAGAAATCCCCCATGGACACAGGTCAACAATATCTGCACACAGTTGTTTAATTCTGGTGTCCTGCCAAAGTGTGGGATTCTAGCAGATTCAAAATGGCTACTCGATGTAATCCAGTCGCCCACTATTTTAGCTCTAGTGTAATTATCATTGATCTTAGGATAATTTTCCATTCCATATATTTATCCTTTATCAACTAGAGGAACTACTTAGCTATAGTAATGTCATGATCTGCATACTTTAACTTCTTTATGGCTCCTAATATATTTCCCCAAATTTGTGCGCTCTTTGGAATCTTTGGTGTATCTATGTGGTACCGTGCATGCTTCTACTAATTTACTAGTTTCACTTCCATCTTCCTTGGTGGTATATAATCCCTTTGATCGCCAATGTGGGTCGATGTTCCTTTCCCTATTTTGGAAGTTGATGCTGATGGTCTGACGGCTGACCCCGATGCTCTTGTTTTCGGTACCTCCTCCTCTATCACCACTGATGCGTTCTTTGTTTGCAGCTTCCTCTGCACTGTTGTTGGTACTGGTACTTTTGGTGCCATCTTTCTACTTCTCCCCAGTTGCACTCGACTTGGCTCGACTCTACTTACTTTGCTTCTGATTGTCTTAGCTCTAGTTGGTCTCAAATTATGTTGGGAACCCGTCATTCTAGTGATGCTTTTAAACCTTCTCTTCAACTGTCTTATCGACCTTCATTCACACTTCTACATTCAATGATGCCCTAGATTCATGCATCATGGCCTAGATTTGATTTTAACTAAGCTTGAGATTTGCTCATCCTTCTAATATTTGTTGTCAATCTCCTGCATTTATTACACGGTATCCCTTCACTTCGGCCATTACTACCATCTTTAATCTTCACACTTGCGAAATATGTCACCTTTTTCCTTGGCTTCCTTCCTACTCTATCCACCTTTTTCGTTTGTCTACTCCTTGCGCGTTCTCTTGCTTCCCCAATTATTATTATTATTATTATTTTTATTATCATTGCGCGGAAGGATGGTTGTCCTCATACAGTTTCAGTCGACTTCCATTTACGAACCTTTGTAGGAGTTCACCATTCAGTTTCCAAAGTTGAATGACACCTGCTTATGTGATAAACTTGACAACATAAGGACCTAACCAATGCATTTTGAACTTACCTGGATGTTTCATGAACTTGTTCTCATACATTAGAACCAAGCCTCGTTTCTTGAATTGCTTCTGCTTAATATTTTTGTCGTGCCACACTTTCTCGCGCGCTTTCTGATCTTGCTGATGAAATCTTGCAACAAATTGGTCATCCTCTAGTTCCATTAGTTGCAACGATCTCCTTTCTACTGTGCCTCTATCTATTAGTTCTGTCAGTGTAGCAATGCGCAAACACAGTACAATGAATTCCATTGGCATGATTGCTCCCTTCCCATACACCAACTTGAATGGTGTTTTCCCTATCAACTTCTTTGATGTTTTCCTATAATCCCATAGTACTGCAGAGATCCTAAAGTCCCAATCATCCCCATTGACATTGCAAATCTTTGTTAATGCATTCTCCAAAATCTTGTTGAAAGCTTCCACCGTACCATTTGCTTGCGGATGATAAGGAGTACTCTTCTGGTGGTAGATGTGAAATTCTTCGGTCAATGCTACAATTGTCTTATTCAAAAAATGAATCCCCTGATCGCTCATTAAGATCCTTGGACACCAAAACTGTGTCACCACATTTTGAAACAAAAACTACGCAACTGTTTATGCGCTACAATTTTTTACTGGTTCTGCTTTAGCCCACCTAGTTAAGTAATTCGTTACGGTGATGATGTATCTTTCTCTTGATCGCTTTGTTGGTGGATTTATCGACCCCACAAAGTCCATTACCCATTTATCAAATGGTTGTAATGTCACTTGAGACATCAAGGGAATCTCATCACTCCTCGATGGTTTCCCTACTCGTTGGAAAACGTCGCACATTTGGCAATATTACTTAGAATCTTTATGTAGTATAGGCCACCATAGACCTGCGTCCAAAATATTTTTTGCAATCGCCTTTCCCGCATAATGGCCTCCGACTACCCCTTCCTGTGCTTCCCTCATAATCATAGGTCGTTCATTTTATAGGACACATCATTGCAAAATTCCATCTGCGCCCATCTTATACAAATTTCTTGCAGTCAATTGATAGTCTGTCGCTTTTACCACCAGTTGCTTTTCTGTGCAATAATACATCCTTCTGGTGCTACTCTTGTTGTTAAAAATTGTACGACTTCTGGAAAATGGCCATCCACCATATGAATTGTAAATAAGTGCGTGTCTAGCAAACTGTCATCTAGATTTCTCGCTTCTTCTTCTGACTTTATGTGCGATACATGGTTCGGTCCTGAATTTATCCTTTCGGGTTTGATTACTACTTCAAAATCATATTCTTGGAACATGAGCAACCATCTGCATATCCTTCCCCCAACACTGGCTTATTGACTAAATATCTCAATGCAAAATGGTCAAATACATCTCTAATTTGGAGCCCAGTAAGTAATGTTTGAACTTTTGCACTTCATATACCATTTCCAATCCTTCGAGCTCTGTAGTGGTATAATTCGTTTATGAAGTTGACAGCTTACTGCTTGCAAAGGCAATGGGGTGATCCAAATCTCCTTCCCCTGGCTACATTAATACTACTCCTATTGCAACTTCTGATGCATATTCATTTACATGAAACTCTTTTTTCCAATATGGAAACACCAAGATTGGTGCGGTTACCAAGTTCTGCTTCAGCGTATCCAAGCTCTACTGACATTCCTCGGTCTATTGAAACTTAACGTCTTTCTTCTGTAGTTTCTCAAGTGGGATTGTGATCTGCACATACCATTTTATAAACTTTCTATAGTACCCTCTATGTCTTAGCACAATGCGCAACTGTAACACCGTCATCGGTGGTGGTAAGTCCACAATCACTACAATATTCATTGGGTCCACCAACAATCCTTGTTCACACACTACATGGCCCAAAAGAATACGAAATGGTACACAAAAAATGCACTTCTTTAGGTTTAACGAGATATGATACTGTTTGCACCGATCTAACATCAAGTGTAGGACTTCGCTATGATCCTTCAACATACTAAACCCTGTCCAGTCATCTAGGTATACTTCTAGAAATTTCTGGATCAAATATTAAATGTTGCGACAACCACCTTGGAGAATATGGTTGTTCCATTCTTCAATCCAAATGGCATCACTGTATACTGCTAACATCTCCATCCTGTCACAAAGGTAGTCTTATGCCTATCCTCCTTTGCGATCTTTATCTGATGGTAGCCATAAAACCCATCAATAAAGGAATAAGCTACTTCTCCACCCACATTCTAGTACCTCGTCTATGAATGGTGTAGGGAATGGATAATGTAGACATGCATCATTCAATTTGCGCAGATCCACACAGATTCTTATCTTGCCTGTCTTTTTATCTTGTACTACCATTGGACTAATCCACTTCAATTCTTCTACTGGTTCAATAATCCCCACATTCACCATTATGTCGGTTTTAGCCTTAACCTTCTCCTTGTATCTTGGATTCAACCCATATTGTCAGTGTCTTATTGATTTAGCATTTGGTTTCAGAGGAATCTTTTGCAATACCCTTCATTTTTAAAAACTTGGTGGGAAAAAGATCTTGATATTCACGCAGTAAGTCAACAATCTTTTCAACTGCATCCTTGTTCCAATAGTCTCCTATATTGACAAACTTCAGATTCTCCTTGTACCAATATTCACCTTGCGGATCTTCAATGACTTCCTGTAAGTACTAGATCCCAAATTAGGTCATCCTACTTCGCAATTTCCCTCGGTTTCTAGTATTTATAGTTTCCTCGGATTATTCTCCTCCTATTCCTCTTCATTAACATTGTAACATTCCAAAACTTCATGTATTGTAGGAAATGGTCAGTTCACATTGCATAGGAGTCTGGACTCCTGCCTCTCTTTTGGTTCAAAAATATTTTCCTTGATAGCCTGTAGGGTGTTATCTACTATTGGTTCTTCATCTTCAAAACTTAAAGGTTATCTTAAAATTGCTAATCATCTCTTCCCAAACTACTGTACCTTTGCGCATCTCCAACTTAATGTACCAGTTCTTCGGGATTGTATCTGATGTGTGTACGAACTGATGTATCCACTCTTCCTTCGGTACTGCACTCCATGTCGTAATACATTAGGCAACATGATTTGATGGGCAACTTAACCCTTTTTATTTCCGCGTGGTTTCTTTAGAAGCAAATCTGACCTACAACATCCTCTTACACTACTGCCAATTATCCAATCTCCCTTTATGAGTAACTCACCACCAGGCGGGTGTCGCTTTTAGTGCGAAATCTAATGCTAATAACCGCTAGTGTGCTGGTATCTATACTTTAAAATTGTTTATAAACAAAGTAACATTTGTCAAACCATCATACTTCAGAGGGTCACATACCTCAGTTCCGATCCACCTTAGTGAAGCTGTAATCCATGCACACTTTCACATATGGACCTCGTGCATTCTTTGTTTCCAGTATTCCAGTGCTTCATCATAATCTGATGCACAATAGCTAATACCACACCAGCTTATCACACCATCTGCCATGGGATTCACATAATCCTCCATTCTATCCGTCATATTGTACAAATTTTCCAGTTCCCCATTTCTTACTATCTATACATACCTTTGTCCTTCTACTGGATCTAATGGCATAGTGACCCTCAAATTGTCCCCTTCAAATATCATTTGTCGTTTATTCAAATCAATGATGTCCTAAATTGCAAAGGCCTATCCAAGTTCTAAGAAGGTAGGATATGGTTTACTATGATCTACAATCTCAATGACTTCAAAATCAGCGGTGCTTCTTACTCCATCGATGTCAAATGGTACCCCTGCTAGCCTTTCGATTGGAATGATTTTAAGTTGGTTAGCTAACCTCAACTGAATATTGGACCATAGCAGCTTCGAACTGCCCATCATTTCCCATGTTTGTTTTGGCAGGACATTCACATATGAACCCATATCCAAGATTATATAATCCATATCATAATCACCCATCTGTCCACTCAAGAAGAACTCCCTATTGGTCCTTATGTCACACTACACCTAATTAACAACAACAACAAGTTCCTCTTTTCCTTGCTTGCAACAATCAATCATCCAGTGTAATACGCTCAGAGCATATTCGTCCTTTATCAATTCTGAGGAAATTTTGAGGAAATTTCTTAGAGTACTCACCTTCTCATCCGATCCATCTTGTATGGATGAATCATATAATGGAGGCATATCATATACTTACTACGATGATGATGCTCCATAGTCTAGCCTTAACATCTCTTGTCTCGCTTACTTTTATGTGTCTCTCTCTCGTTGTGGATCAAACATCAGCGCTTTTCCTACAACCTTCCTTACCTAGTGTTTTGTCTACAACTCCTGCTCTAATACATCGGCTCCCATCTTGGCTCCTCCTTGCATGACCGCTGCTATCCTTGGCTGGTTATTACGCTCTTCTGCCGCAATCATTTGCACATTCTGGTTCTGATTTCAGATTCAATTATGGTTTTGATTTGGAATTTGATTCACATTTTGATTCAGGTTCGAGTTTAGATTTACATTCGGATTCAGATGTTGGATCTGATTTTGGGCATGATTTCCCCTCTACTGCCATTTCACAACCAATAGTGGGCAGTACTCTGTCGCATGATCTAATTGCCTACATTAAGTACATGTCTTGCACAGATTCTTTCAATCCTGCGCAAAGTGTCCTTGTTGACCACAATTATAGCATATGACTGGTCCTCTACGGCTTCTAAATCCTCCACGTCCGCGGACTCTAAACCCTCAACGACCACCTTGGTTGAACTCTCTTGGAGCATTATTATGCTGAGTTGCGCCTTCCAGTGTGGTTTCTCTTTGTACCCTATATTGTGTCCTTATACGCATAACTATTCGCATCTGATGTGCACTCTCTCATCAAATCCAACGCATGTCAGTCCTTTTCATCATGCCCCACATATTTGCAAAAGTTACAAAACAGACTCCTTGAGGTAATTACATATTTTTGCAAGGTGGGACAAACCTGATGGGAGTGATTTCCTTTACAGATATTACACCACGTAAATCTCCTAGTAGGGAAGGGATTTGGATGTCCTGTTGCCAAGTAGTCTTTGAATGTCAGACACTCATGCTTATGGTGACCCTCGGTCCTATAGTTGGTACACCATACCTCTTCACGCTTCTCTTTCCCCTTTGTGAATTCCTGCAACTGAACCGTTAGCGCAACAAGATATGTCTAAACCTGAGCTATCCCAGTGCTGCTTTCTCCTATCGGGGATGCTTCCAACTTCATAACCAGTTCTAATGCATCAGTTTGAGTTATAATCTTCTTGTGTGATGGGGGACCATGTATATGTAGTAATACCCTCACAATTAACCATTCTTTGTGCTATTCCTCAGGAATCTCAAATGTTACTTTATCCATCAACGCTTTGAATCTTTGGTCAAACTCTCAAACTATCTTAGTTGACAATTGTCTAATTTCCTTTAAATCAATGATATATTGTGGCTCAGACTTTGGATTCTTAAATTCCTTTGTCAGTGCATCCTTGACGCCTACAAATGATCTGTTTGGTACAGTGTTCTAGTACTTCATATACCATGTCATTACGAGATCCCCGAACGTGGTTACCAACTGCACTAGCTTCATAACATCATCTTGGACTTGCTTCAGCTGCCAAATAGCCTCACATACAAACAAATATTGATCTGGATCATCTGCCCCTACCATGTGGAAGACAGACAACCTCAATGCGGGGTCCAACATCGAGTTCTATATTGTACAACTATTATTCATTGCCGGTTGTGACTGATCAACCGACTTAGCTCCGCTACTTTGATACTATTGGTATTAACAAGGAATAATGAATTCAGACTTCTTACCTTAGGTGTTGGGGCTACGCAGGGTTGTGGGTTCGATGCAAATACTGACCTGGACATGACTACCTCCTTCAGATGGATTAAGTTGCCTACCTTATTCTTCCTCTAAGTGCGACAATCCATCAAAATAGACTCTTGCGCATAATTCTCTTTATTGATACTCTCTGCGCTGCTTCTCTACGTCAGCCGTAGTCCTCTTCCTACTGTCTTTCTGAAATATTTTTCCTCCATGCAATAATATCATCACTTCTACTGTCACATCCTCTTCTCATCTCAACATCATTATCTCATCCTTTCCTCGTTCATTCCCTCCTTCGTACAGACATTACCTGGTAAGCCCCTAGTTCCCAAATACGCACGTAAGTGCTTAGCTTCTAGGCTGATCAGATTCCAATATCATTGTTCCCTTTTCACACAATAACATCTTAATACAGGTATTCAACGACTTCAAACATCTTCCGCACTAACCCTTAAAGAACTCCCTCTCTGAGATGTTGTAGGATTTAGTATAATCTACGACAAACTCTACAACATACCCTTTCAAAATATTGTCCAACCAATAATCAACTGCGCACGATATCGAGTTACTTATGGAGTTAACTAACTAGATCTCTTTAAGTGTCCAGCCCCTTGGGCCATCAGTATTGTATCTCGAGTTTGATTCCACTAACCTTATTAACCACTCAGTCAGAAGCATATGAAATTCACAAAAGAACCATTCATACAGGTCCCGATAGATGTACCTCTTCAACCAGTCTACTTCATTAAGTCAAAGGTTCTTATTATGTTCCCTTGTGAATTTGTATTCCTTATATTTCAACCACTCTTCTTTTTCGTCTCTCGTCGGTCTGTAGAAAACCATTCCTCAATTCTCATGTCCCTTCAGGTGCAAATACCGGTCCTGGTAGTGGAACCATTTCTTGGCACATGGGCAGACCCAAGGTTCAACATCAATCACACCAACAAAACCCCAAACACCAGCCCTTTCGACATCACTTGTGAACATATGACGTCTCACCCGAGGTATTAGAGAGGAATGTAGGAACCAAGCTTATACAGTGTTGAAGGGATGTGAATCACACATTCTACATATCAACTATTCATTTAATTATCGCACAACATAACATTATTCAACATTAACAAAGGTAACAATAACATAGAAACTCAATTATGTGCAACAAAAACAAACATTCATAACATGGAACATGAACATAGAGTACTAAAACCAGAGTCTCTCAATCAACATTAGAACAGTTCTACATAGCTTGCGCAATGCACACTAATACTCAGTATTCAACTACCAACATTACACGAAAATAACTATTACCAGTTCTCTAGACATACAGACTTCCCAAAAAGACTTCCTTTACCCTTAGTTCTCTTCCATATGTATACATCAAGATATGGGCGAATCCCGTTACAAAGTGGACAACACTCCTAACTAATTTCCAACTAACTTCTGCCTTTTGCGCGGTTCTGGGCTGATTGATGAACTGTCACATGGTCCATCTTCAGTGCACGACTTCTTAGACAGGTCCAAAACCCACTCCAACAGGATACTCGTCTCTCACCTGAGAGACCCGGGTTTAAGTCTCGGCAACATAACCATTTGTTGGCGCACGGGTAGACCCAAGGTTCAATATCAATCACACCAAAAACCCCCAGACACCGACCCTTTCGACATCACCTACAGATAGATTATGTCTCACTCGAGGTCTCAGAGGGGACTGTAGTCACCAAGTTTCTATAGTGCTGAAGGGATGTGAATCACACATTCTACATATCCACTATTCATTTAATTATCGCGCATCATAACATTATTCAACATTAACAGAAGTAACAACAACATAGAAACTCAATTATGCGTAACCGAAACAAACATTCATCACATGGAACATGAAGATAGAGTACTACAACCAGAGTCTCTCAATTAACATTGGAACAGTTCTACATTGCTTGTGCAATGCACACCAATACTCAGTCTTCAACTACTAGCATTACACGGAAATAGCTACTGCCAGTTCTCTAGACAGACAAACTTCCCAAAAGACTTCCTTTACCCTAAGATCTCTTACATATTTATACATCAATACATGGGCGAATCCCATTACAAAGTGGACAACACTCCTAACTAATTTCTAACTAAATTCCATCTTCTGTGTGGTTTTGGGCCGATTGCTGAACTGTCACATGGTCCATCTTCGGCGCGCAAATTCCTAGACATGGCCAAAACCCACTCTAACATGTTCTAGGGATTCAATGGTTGAGAACACCTTGGATATAGTTTCTACAAACTACAATGGATTCATGAGATTTGAATTGGAAGGAATTCAATATGATCTTAGAGGGTTAAAATCTCCACTGTCTTAGATCATCAGGTCTCATAGAATGGAAAAGCTCCTAAAAAAGTGTGGTGGATTTATTGCTAGAATTTAATCTATGGAATAAGTGAAGCACGGAGATGAAAATATTCCAGATGACTTAAAATGTTCCTTAGAAAAGCACTATAAAGTCTTCCAAAATTTTCCTAAAGGACTACCTCCATCTAGAGATCATGAATATCAAATTGAACTCATTCTTGGAAGTACTCCTAATAAAAGGCCTTATAGATAACCACATCAACAAAAAGAGGGGATTGAGGAAATGGTACAACACATGTTGGATGTAGGTATTTTTTCACCATGTAGGAGTTCCTTTTCAGCACCAATAGTGATGGTTAGAAGAAAAGATAATGATTGGAGATTGTTCCTTGATTACAAAAATCTAAACAAAATCACCATCAAGGATAACTTTCCCATTCCAAATATTGACGAGCTATTAGATGAGATTCGTGGAGTGGCTTACTTCAAAAAGTTAGATCTAAAAGCAATATACCATCAAATCATATTAAGAGAAGAAGGCATTCCCAAAACAATTTTTAGAACAAATGAAGGGCATTATGATTTGTTGGTGATACCTTTTGGATTAACTAATGCTCCATCTACTTTTCAAATCCTTATGAACAAATTTTTTTGACTTTATCTTTGGAAAATTGTGTTGGTTTTATTCGATGATATACTTATCTATAGCAAATCATGGGAAGAACACATTAAACATGTGGATCAAGCCCTACAATTTCTTGAGAACAATCAATTGTATGTAAAAAGATCCAAATGTGCTTTTGGAAAACATGAAGTAGAGAACTTGGGTCATATTGTTTCAAGAGAAGGGGTCAAAGTGGATCCTCAAAATATTGGCAACAATATCTCATTCGGAGACACTTTAAATTCAAGAGAGACCATGATGTCCTAAAGTAATTTTTGGAACAAAGAGTGTCATCAGAAGATCAACAAAAATGGGTATCGAAAATGCAAGGGTTTGATTTTGAAATAATATACAGAAAAGGGAAGGAATATGTGGTAACAGATGCCCTTTCCATAATAGAAGAACCATCCAACTTATATTCCATGGCTTCTTCCATTGTTGTGTGGTCTCGTCATGAATGGAAAGAAGACAATACTACCATATGGAAAATACAATGTATAAAATAAGGGAATATCTCTATGGAACGGTGGGGATGGAAGAGAGATATTCTTTGGTACAAGGGTATAATAATTTTATACCCTCAAAGAAAAAATATTAAGGGAGTATCATAACTGTCCAATGGAAAGACATTCAAGTTTACTTAAAAATTATCAAAGGATTAAAAAATATTTTTTTGGGGAAGGAAAGAAGAAATACATTCAAACATTTGTAAGAGAATGTTAGGTATGCCAAATAAAGAAAGTAGAGACAATCAAGTCTCCAGGTTTAATTCAACCTTTAGACATATCTAATCACATATGCGAAAAAATACCTATGGACTTAATCACAGGTTTATCAAATCACAAGGTAAGGACGGCATTTTCGTGGTTGTGCATAGACTCACAAAATATGCAGGTTTTTGTTGAATTCAAAGTAGTTATACTACAAGACAAGTGGTCGAAATGTTCACGAAGGAAATCCATATACTCCATATAATTGATGGATTCCCTAAAGTAATCACTAGTGACAGAGATCCAAAATTCTTAGGAAAATTTTGGAAAGAGTTATGGAATATAGTGGGAAGAACATTGGCTATGTGTTCAACATATCACCCACAAGCAAATGTATAAACAAAAATCATTAACAAATGTTTAGACGGTTACCTATGTTGCTTTTCTCAAACAAGCGATCTTAATAGGTTAAGTGGCTTCCTTTAGCATAATGGCGGTATAATACCAGCTATCACACATCTACAAAGATATCTCCATTTGAAAATATTTATGGTTATCTAGCTCCTAGTATTGTATCCTTTTTGCGGGATCATTCCAAAGTATGAGAAATAGATGCACATATGGAAAATACTAAAGAAACTTTGCAAATTCTTAAAGAAAACCTTCAGATTGCCCATAACAAGATGAAGCAACACGCAAATCAACGTAGAAGTGAAAGATAATTTGAAGAGGGTGACTAATTATATTTGAGATTACAACCTTATAAGTAATCTACTCTTTAAAAGAAGAAGACTACAAAATTATCTCCAACATTTTATGGGCCCTACAATATTATTCGCAAGATTGAAGAAGTGACCTCTGAATCAGATTTACCTTCCTCCCAAATTCATAAGGTTTTTCATGTATCTTGCTTGAAAAAGGTTACGAGACATACTGTGCCAGTGCAAATAGAACTGCTAGAAATAGATGAAGAAGGGAAGTTGATTATGGAACTAGAAAAAGCTATTGATAGACATTCTCTATTTCTTCATAATATAATCATTATGGAGTACCTAATCAAGTGGAAGAATATGCTTCCAGAAGAAGCTATATGGGAAGATGAGCAATTCATGAATAACCACCAACACTGAAATTTGAACCCGTCCCATCCCTTTGAGGGGGTTCTAGCATGTCCCAGAAGTGCAAAGTTAAAATTGCCCTTCAAAAGAAATTTAAAATTCTATTTTTACACCGAGAGGAGCGAGGTGCTCTACAACCCAGTATGGGGGAGATGTTGTCATGCAAGGTAACGTAACGTAGCATAACACAAAGAAATAATTAAAAAAATTCATGTTGACTCATAAAATAAAAAATTATGAAAAATAATTAAAATTCCATGTCGACTCATAAAATAAAAAAATTATGAAAAGTAATTAAAAAATCAATGTCCGTCTATCAAATAAAAAATTAAATCATAAACCCTAATCTATCAACCAAGAGAGATATCAAATTTCTCGAGCTTAAATTTAAAAAAAAAATTTACACCTCAAGAAATTGGATCCCTCTCTGTGCTTGAAAGATCCAGGTTTAAGATGGATCTATGCTGGTTACCTTTCCAATTAAAAAGGACATAATTTATAACAACATTTCAATGGAAGGGAAACTTTTTAAATTACTTGTCAATGTGAATTTCAATTTATAGATAGTGTGTTTACAATAAAATAATCC
The DNA here is from genome assembly GCA_027924585.1 of Larix kaempferi. Classification (NCBI taxonomy): domain Eukaryota; kingdom Viridiplantae; phylum Streptophyta; class Pinopsida; order Pinales; family Pinaceae; genus Larix; species Larix kaempferi. The sequence continues at coordinate 5,222,964 of BSBM01001120.1, forward strand.
CTACTCCCTAATTAATAGAAACTTCCTTCACCCAAAAATCTACGACAATGATTTGACATGCAATTGTCTAGTGTTCCAACTTTCCAAGGGCCACAATAATACTTCCTTATCTGAAACTCATTGAACTCATGGAGAATGTTGTAAATTTTCTAGCAAGGCTCTGTAATAGGTATCGACAATATTTTTTTTTGCATTTTTTGAAGTGTTTAGTTAATTTATACTTGTCAATTGAAGTACAATTATTTATACCACATTTAAAATTTGAAGGGATGGAAGAATGTATGCCCTTGAAATTCAAATTAAGACCCACCCTTCAAATTTGATCACTGATAACCACCGTGAATTACAAGCTTTGAGGGGAAAGATTTTTTAAAGAGGGGGCCTATGTCATAACCACCATTCATTATTATTGTATTAGTTATGGTTAGGTTGGATTAGTATTAGGTTACATAATGATCACTTCATCTACTATTTATAATGAGGGAGATTCATTTGTATAATCATCTCATATTATGTTGTGTATTTGCTACATTTTATAAGTAGGTTGCTCCCTCCAAGAGACTTCTTACTCATCTATTTTCTTCATTCTCAAGGCGTTGGATTATTTTCTCTTTCTTATTTACGCTCTTTTGGGGAATTTGGTTCATAACACAAATCCTTCTTTAAGGGAATCGTACACTAGATACAAGGTCTACAACTTAGTGCATCTACCACTTTGTTCAATCCATTTGATATAGATAATATCAAAGTCATACTTGCTAAATATTTCAAACCATCATGGTTGTCTAGCTTTCAAATTAACATGAGTAAAGATGTACTATAAGATTTAGTGATCTATTTTAATCTTGAATTTGTGACCAATGAGACAACACCTTCATAATCTCAAGACACACATCACCACTCCTAACACTAAATCATGAATCACATAGATCTCCTTGTGAGGTATTCTCTTCCCAGAATCATAAACAATCACTTAATCGCCCTGAATAATTATTCCACATGGATAACTTAGCATACAACTTATCCTCCCTCATACAATAAAATGCCAATCTTGCTTGCACCTCATGCTCTTCTATGGTTTGGAAATATATGAATATATAATCAAGAAAAGCCTAAATGTCCAAGTATTTCTTAGAGACACCATTCATCAAACTCATGAACACCTCAGGTGCATTGGTCAAACAAAAATGCATGGACATAATGCTCAAAGTGGGTTCAAAATGCAACCTTTGAAATATACTCATCCTTAACTCTCAACTTAGATTGATATCCAAATCGTTAATTGTTCTTGGAGAATAATCAATCAACAGATTATTAATGTAAGGAAACAGATACCGATTTATGGAAATGGGCTTGTTCAAATATTTGAAGTAATCACAACATAATCTTAGTGACATGTTGGTGATCTTCAGAAAAATCATAGGTGCACCCAATGGTGAAATACCAGGTGTAAACTTTGCTATGTCCAAAATCAGCTTAAGTTGCACTCAAAACTCACACAATTTAGGAGAGGTCATATAATAAGGTGCCTTAGATAAAGGCCTAGTCCTATGTGTCAACTTTGTTAAGTGTTGGAATCGATTTAATACTGAGAGGGGGGGTGAATAAGTATTAACGCAATTATGAATAATTTTAATTACTTTTACAGATTATTCTAAACTAAATATTGATCATAAATTATGCATCCATCACAAGTAAAGCATTCATCCACATATGTGCAAATAAAAGAGAATAGAACACACAAATGTTTTACATGGAAACCCAAACGGGAGAAAACCACAGAATGCTCTTTTATAATGAAAAATATTACATTCGAGGAAGCACCTACTTCCTATGTTTACCAGCACCAACCCCTTGGTTTTACAGGCACCTACCTGAAGGAATGTAATGTCCCCATTCAAATAAATTTCAAGAAGAGAAAATTCCACCAATCTACTAGTTTCCTAGGTTGGGGTGGAAACATTAGATTTGGAATAAGTAGACTATAAAACCCCCAAATGGACATTAGCTTGAAAAAATATATTAAATGGGGAATAAATAGATATTTAAGATAGGAAAATAAGGTGGCACTTGGTCATGAGGGCACATGGGAGGTGTGGGGCCCACTCAAGCAAGATTCCCCATGCCACATGGCATTCCACTCTCACCCATTCGAATCCAAGGTGGAGTCCAATGTTCTTGGGGGAGTTGGCAAGGCATAATACTTGGAATGACTCAATGAGGTCAAAATGGAGAGGAAGAGTAACTCCCATGGAAGAGGAAGAGGCATTTTGGAGCTATTGGGACACTTGGGCTAGATTCACTAGCTTCTATGACAACAATGATGAAGATGCTATGAAAATTATGACAGGAATCAGACCTGATTGCTAGAATATGACATATATGACATGTCAGGGCTAAAAACAGCCTCCAATAGGGTGCACAAGGGAGTTAGGCCAGCCAAAGAGTCACCGATTCGAATTGAGTGAAGGAGGAGGCTAGGAATGGAGGGACAAGTGGCACACATTGGAATCTCTTCCCAATTCGAGTTGACATGAAGCTCATGGATGCAATTCGAGTTAAGAAAGCCTTTGGAAGTTTATAAAAGTGAAGAACAAAGAAGGAGACCAGCTTTTGATCATTTTTCATTTTTCATATTGGAGAGCATAGCTTGTCCATGCTTGTGGAGTGTCTACTCTACTTGCCTTAGTACCAATTTTGAGGGTGAAAGATTCCCATCCTATTGGAAATTGGAGAGGCCATTCAGACCTTTCATTTGGAGCTACAATGGAGTCATTTGTTGTAGGTTGAAGCTACAGGGATGTTCGTGACATTCTCATCCTCAACTTGCTTCCACACCTTTCTCGCTTTTCTCTTCATATTTTGGCTCTTGGAGGAAGGGCGCACTTGGTGATATGTTGTTCTCTTTAGGGAAGCTCTTGTGGCCCCAATTATTTGTAATTTGATGTATTTAATCTGTATTTTCTACTCAGAATATCCTAAGGTCTAAATACCAATTGAAACTATGTCAAAATACCAAACAATGTGTAAATGGTGCCATTTTCCTCATATGTTGTTATGAAAGCTTGAAGTTGCTTTATTTAGACTTGTATAAGCTCATATATGTGATTTTTATGATGTATGGAGAATCATTAATGTCTTGAATAAGTTTCATATACGTTGCATAAGCCTTTGGAAAATAAATCTCGAATTTCATGGCAAATGGTGAAGTTTCCTATCATTTCCCCCTATGTGAAGCCATGTCCACAAACCTCTGATTTATGGGAGTTGCAGAAGCCTATAGAAACTTATTGATGATTCAGTTGGGAGCCCATTGAATTCCTTTAACATTACCATGTCTATGTTTTGAAATTTGGGAAGTTCGTACAACATTTGGAAAGCCATCTTTGTCCCCAACCCTTGGGGGTTTTGAACCTCGATTTGACTAGTAAAGTTCCCTATTTTTACCTGATTGTAAATGAATGTTGCAGAAGTGTTTTGAGAGTTTTCAATCATCCATAAGCCTAATTTTTATGTCTTAATACCTTCCAAACACATCCAGACCCAATTCGGAAGCATTTGGAGCCATTTGGAAGCATTTGAGGCATTACTACTCTAAGGGTCGAATTGGCCAAAAATTGCAATTTTTCCTAATTTTTACAAATTCATTAAAAGGGACACTACAAGTGGTATCAGAGCATGATACTTGCACCTGATGTGGTTTACCATTCATGAGGACAAGAATTCAGGGACCACCCTTAGAAGACGAACCTAAAACTACTTTTGTTGAAGAGGAAGAAGTGCATTTTGTTGAAACTATGGATAGGGAAGAGAAGGTAACCTCAGAGGAGAATGAGGAGTCTAGGAAATTCATGAAACCATTCTTTTAAGACATGAAAAAACATATGATGAAAGGTTTCAAATTGTTGGCTAGTCAACTTGGAAGCAAAGGGGCAATAGGAGGCAACGGTAGTTCTCCTTTCGAGGAAAAGAAGGCAATGGGTGAAAGTATTTTCTCAAAAAAAGGACCTCATAATCGACCTCATGAATTTCAAAGTTCAACAAGGAATATTACACCTAAATTTCTTGAGGCCAAAGAAGAACCTAACACCCAATATGACATGCAGGAAGTTATAACAGAATGGCAAAAGTTGAGTGAAGATTGTAGAAGGACTCTACCATTTGATCAATACTTTACTGTCTCAAACAAACTGAAAATGAGGGAAGGTAATAGGAATCCCTTTCAGAATAAAGAATTGAATTATGCCATAGGTAAAATGCCCCTTCCTACTTTTGATGGCTCATCTCAAAGTTCTGTAAATACTTGGGTACAAAAACTAGATGTGTATTTTCAGCTGAATCCAATGGTTGAAGAGGATGCTCTAAAAATGGCTATTTTCAATCTCGAAAGAGAAGCAAATGATTGGTGGTTCCATGGAATTAAAACTTTGAGACATGATCAGGTTACAACATATGGAGAATTTTTTGACAGGGTGTTAGAAAGATTTGAGCAAAAAGACCCAGAAATGCCTTTCAAAGAACTAACCCAATTGAAGCAAGTTGGAACCCCTGCTGAGAATATGTTGGAATTCCAAAAACTATCAGTTAAGGTTCCTGATATATCTATGGTCAAATTAGTATTGCTCTTTACTGAAGGTTTGGATGAACCTTTGAAGGGTTTAGTTAAGGCCCATGAACCTACCTCATTGAAAGATGCCATGAACTTGACAAGAGACCTACAAAATGTGCTACCCAAGACAAGGTTTCCTCCGAAGCCTAATTTTTCTTCCAAGTTTAGATATGAAAAGAAGCCATGGAAAACATATACATTTGGAAAGGATAAAAAAGAGGGACCAAACAAGGAAGAACTCAGAAGAAAGAAACTATGTTACACATGCTTCCAACCATGGGTACCAGGGCATAAATGTGCTAAGGGGAAAACACAATTCACTAAAGTATTTTCTGATGATGATGAGTATGAAGGGGGTATGGAGGAAGAAGGACATATTTCAGCCCAAGAAGAGGGATGACATAGCAGAAGAAGATAAACAAGAAGAAGATCATCCATTACCTGACAAAGGGAGAATGACAGTGCTTTAAGGAGTGCCTCGTTTTCACACTATTTGATGCAAGGGAGTAGTACAAGGACAAAGGGTTTCGGTATTGGTAGATGGAGGATCCACACATAAATTCATTGATGCAACCATCTTGGAGAGGAGAAAGCCAACTACTGAACCATTCGATGGCTTCACAGTCATCATTCCAGTTCAAAATACTATGGAGTGCAAAACATGGATTCCAAAGCTACAACTCACCATAGGTGATTACACTTTTTTTGATAGCTTTTATGTGGTTGATGTTGCTGATACTAATGTGGTCTTGGGAGTGCAATGGATATACTCTATAGGGGAACATACAGTGAACTATCAAATTCTTGAAATGAGATTCAAAGATTCGGAAAGAAAACAAAGAGTTGTGAGAGGAATGCACACCTATCTGAATCAAGTAGTGTCCTCCCACAGTATGAGGTCCATATTGAGGCATGGAGATATTGAATGGGATACTGAATGTTGCATCACTTCACCCAAACCATAAATAAAAATTTCAGAACATCCACAGAAGATAAGGAAGCTACTACACAAATATGAAAAGGTTTTTGGAGACCTTTCTCCTCAAAGGCCACCTAATAGAGGAGTTGAGCACAACATTGTTTTGGAGGTGGGCACTTCACCTATACAAATCCCACCATATAGACATCCCAAAAATTTCAGAGATGGGATTGAGAAGGATATTCAAGAGCTCTTGGAATTGGGACTCATTAGACCAAGCTCTAGTCCCTATGCCTCTTTAGTTGTTTTGGTGAAGAAAAAAGATGGGACCTTGAGAATGTGCATTGATTTTAGAGATCTAAGCAAGAAGACAATTAAGAATAGATATCCCATCCCAAGGATAGATGATCTCATGGCTGAGCTACATGGAGAAAAGTTCTTCTCGAAAATTGATCTTAGATCTGGTTACCATCAAATTCGAATGAAGGATGAGGATGTGCAGAAAACAACTTTTAGATGTCACTATGGCCATTTTGAGTTTCTTCTCATGCCATTTGGTTTGACTAATGCTCCAGCCACATTTCAATCATGCATGAACCAAATATTTATCAAGCATCTCCGTAAGTTTGTTTTGGTTTTCTTTGATGACATTTTGATTTATAGTAAAACATGGAAGGAACATTTGCATCATCTAGAAGTTTTCTTGGAAATTTTGCATGAACAATCTTTGTTTTCTAAGTTGTCCAAGTGTGAATTTGGGTTGAAAGAAGTTTTATATATTGGGCACATCATTGGGCAATATGGAGTGAAGGTTCACTTGGAAAAAATAAGAGCTATTCTTGAATGGCCATCACCCAAAAACATCACAACATCGAGAGGCTTCATTGGAATATGCACTTACTATAGAAAGTTTGTGAAGGGGTTCTCCAAATTGTCTACTCCACTTACTGATTTGAACAAGAAGGATGCTTTTGAATGGGATGAAGAGGCTGAAAAGGCTTTCCAAAGAATGAAAAATGTAATGAGTAGTTGTCTAGTACTTGCATTACCTGATTTTTCTAAACCATTTGTCTTGGAATGTGATGCATCAAGAGAAGGGATAGGGGCGGTCATCATGCAAAATCAACACCCCATAGATTTTGAGAGGAAAAAGTTGTAGCCACATGAGAAGCTCTACTCCATTTATGACAATTTTAGACAATACTTGGTGGGAAACAAGTTTGTGGTAAAAAATGTTCATAACAGTTTGAAGCATTTTCTCTCACAAAAGGACCTAAATGAAAGGCAACAAAAGTGGGTAAGCAAAGTACAAGCTTTTGATTTTGACATTGAATATGTTAAAGGGAAGAATAATACTATAGCAGATGCATTATCTAGAAGAACATCATTTTCCCTTATGGACATTTCGAAAGATTGGCAAAATATGCTAATAGTTGAATATGCCAAAGATAGTTTTTATTGTGATGTGTTAGATGGGGTCAAAGGTGATGATAGGTACAAGATTTTAGATGGTATAATCTACTATAAGGACAGAATATACTTGGTTCATGGTTCGAATCTCAATCACAAGGTTTTGAAGGAAGCTCATGATTCTCCTTTAGCAAGCCATCCTGGTTTTTTCAAAACATATAGGCAATTAAGGGAGAGGCTCTTTTGGAAAGGGCTTAAAGAAGATGTTCTAAAATATGTGAATGAATGTAAGTTATGTCTGCAAAACAAATCTGAACATATACATCCCGCTGGTCTATTGCAACCATTTCCCATTCCACAAAAAAATGGGAAAGTATCTCCATGGATTTCATCACAGGTTTTCCCAAGGCTTTGGGTAAGGATTGCATTTATGTTGTGGTGGATAGACTCACCAAATTTGCTCATTTATTTGCTGTTACATCATCTTTTACTGCTGCACAAGTGGCTGATCTATTCTTTAGAGAAATTTTCAGATTGCATGGACTTCCCAAGAACATTGTGAGTGATAAAGATAACAGATTTATGAGTGCCTTTTGGCAATAAATTTTCAAGTTGGTGGGCACTCAATTGACTCCAACCACAAGATATCATCCTCAAACTGATGGCCAAAAAGAAAGAGTGAATCAGTGGTTGGAGGGGTACTTGAGTAACTATGTTGGTGAGCAACAGAAAACATGGGTGAAATGGATACACTTGGGTGAGTTTTGCTACAACACTACTTTCCATATGTCTATTGGAATGTCTCCTTTAAAAGCACTTTATGGTTATGAAGCACTCACATTTGTTGAGCACATATTTGGTAATAGTAGAGCCCCAAAAGCTAAGGATTGGGTAGAGGAAAGTCAAGAAATTTTGAAACTTCTAAAAGACAATTTACAGGTTTCCCAAAATCAACAGAAACAGTATGTGGATCAAAATAGGGTGGAAAGAACTTTTCAAGTGAATGATTTGGTCTACTTGAGGCTACAACCGTATAAACAAACATCCTTGAAAGTGAAAGGATCAGAAAATATCAAACCAATATATTATGGTCTATATAAGGTAGTTCGAAAAGTTGGGGAGGTGGCTTATGAGTTGGAACTTCTAGAAGGAAGCAAAATCCACAATGTATTTCATGTTTCATGCCTTAAGAAGGCTATTGGTAAGAAAATCTCTGTTTCAGAAACCATTTCTCAATTAGATGATGAAGGACAAATCATACTTATTCCAGAAAAAAGTTTGAAGGCAAGAGAAAGGAAATTGAGGAGCAGAACCATAAGGGAGTATTTGGTACAATGGAAAGATTTGCCAAGTGAGGATTCCACATGGGAGGAGGAACAAATTTTATAGAAACCTAATTTGGAATTGCTTGAGGGAAAGCAATATTGGGTGGGGATGACAGTAATGTCCCTATTCAAATAAATTTCAAGAAGAGAAAATTCCACCAATCTACTAGTCACTCCTAGGTTGGGGTGGAAACACTAGATTTGAAATAAGGAGACTATAAAACCCCCAAATAGAAATTATATTGACAAAATATATTAACCGGGGAATAAATAAATATTTAAGATAGGAAAATAAGATGGCACTTGGTCATGAGGGCACATGGGAGGTGTGGGGCCCACTCAAGCAAGATTCCCCATGCCACATGGCATTCCACTCTCACCCATTCGAATCCAAGGTGGAGTCCAATGTTCTTTGGGGATTTGGAAGGGAATAATACTTGGAATGACTGAATGAGGTCGAAATGGAGAGGAAGAGTAACTCCCATGGAAGAGGAAGAGACTTTTTTGAGCTATTGGGACACTTGGGCTAGATTCCCTAGCTTCTATGACAACAATGATGAAGATGCTATGACACTTATGACACAAATCAGATCTGATTGCTGAAATATGACATATATGACATGTCAGGGCTAAAAATATCCACCAAGATGGCACACAAGGGATTTAGGGAAGCCAAAGAGTCACCCATTCGCATTGAGTGAAGGAGGAGGCTAGGAATGGAGGGACAAGTGGCACACATTGGAATCTCTTCCCAATTCGAGTTGGCATGAAGCTCATGGATGGAATTCGAGTTAAGAAAGCCTTTGGAATTATATAAAAGTGAAGAACAAAGAAGGAGACCAGATTTTGATCATTTTTCATTTTTCATATTGGAGATCATAGCTTGTCCATGCTTGTGGAGTGTTTACTCTACTTGCCTTAGTACCAATTTCGAGGGTGAAAGATTCCCATCCTCATTAGGAATTGGAGAGGCCATTCAAAACTTTCATTTGGAGCTACAATGGATTCATTTGTTGCAGGTTGAAGCTACAAGGATGCTCGTGACATTGTCATCCTCAACTTGCTTCCACACCTTTCTCACTTCACTTTTCTCTTCATATTTTGGCTCTTGGAGGAAGGACGCACTTGGTGAGATGCTGTTCTCTTAGGGGGAGATATTATGGCCCCATTTATTTGTAATATGATGTATTTAATCGGTATTTTCTTCTCATAAGATCCTCAGGTCGAAATACCAATTGAAACTATATCAAAATACCAATTGGAACTATATCAAAATACCAAACAATGTGTAAATGGTGCCATTTTCCTCATATCTTGTTATGAAATCTTGACGTTGTTTTATTTCGACTTGTATAAGCTTATCCCTGTGATTTTTATTATGTATGGAGAGTCATTAATGTCTTGAAGAAGTTTCATATACGTTGCATAATCCTTTGGAACATAAATCTTGAATTTCATGGCAAATGGTGAAGTTTCCTATCATTTCCCCCTATGTGAAGACATATCCAAAAACCTATGATTTATGGGAGTTGAAAAAGCCTATAGAAACTGATTTATGATGGATTTGGGATCCCATTGAAGTCCTTTAACAGTACCATGTCTTTTTTCTGAAATTAGGGAAGGTCGTACAACATTTGGAAAGCCATCTTTGTCCCCTACCCTTGGGGGTTTTGAACCTCGATTTGACTAGTAAAGTTCCCTATTTTTCCCTGATTGTAAATGAATGTTGCAGAAGTGTTTTGAGAGTGTCCAATCATCCATCAACCTCATTTTTATGTCTTAATACCTTCCAAACACATTCAGACCCAATTCGGAAGCATTTGGAGCCATTTGGAAGCATTTGAGGCATTACTAGTCTAAGGGTCGAATTGGCAAAAAATTGCAATGTTTCCTAATTTTTACAAATTCATTAAAAGGGACACTACAAGTGGTATCAGAGCATGATCCTTGCACCTGATTTGGTTTACCATTCATGAAGACAAGAAGTCAGGGACCACCCTTAAAAGACGAACCTAAAAGTACTTTTTTTGAAGAGGAAGAAGTAGGAAAAGAAGTGCATTTTGTTGAAACCATGGCTAGGGATTAGAAGGGAACCTCAAAGGAGAATGAGGAGTTTAGGAAATTCATGAAACCATTCTTTGATGACATGAAAAAATAGATGATGGAAGGCTTCTAATTGTTGGCTAGTCAACTTGGAAGCAAAGGGGCAATAGGAGGCAACAATAGTTCTCCTTTCAAGGAAAAGAAGGCAATGGGTGAAAGTATTTTCTCAAAGACAGGACCTCATAATCGACCTCATGAATTTCAGAGTTCAACAAGGCCTACTATACCTAAATTTATTGAAGCCAAAGAAGAACCTAACACCCAATATGACATGCAAGAAGTTATAACATAATGACAAAAGTTGAGTGAAGATTGTAGAAGGACTCTACCGTTTGATCAATACTTTACTGTCTCAAACAAATTCAAAATGAGGGAAGGTAATAGGACTCCCTTTCAGAATAAAGAATTGAATTATTCCATAGGTAAAATGCCACTTCCTACTTTTGATGGCTCATCTCAAATTTCTGCAAATACTTTGGTACAAAAACTAGATGTGTATTTTCAGCTGAATCCAATGTTTGAAGAGGATGCTCTAAAAATGGCTATTTTGCATCTCAAAGGAGAAGCCAATGATTGGTGGTTCCATGGAATTAAAAATTTGGGACATGATCAGGTTACAACATATGGGGAATTTGTTGACAGGGTATTAGAAATATTTGAGCAAAAAGACCAAGAAATGCCTTTCAAAGAACTAGTCCAATTGAAGCAAGTTGAAACCCTTGCTGAGTATATGTTGGAATTCAGAAAACTATCAGTTAAGGTGCCTGATACATCTATGGTCAGATTAGTATTGCTCTTTACTGAAGGTTTGGATGAACCTTTGAAGGGTTTAATTAAGGCCCACAAACCTGCCTCATTGAAAGATGCCATGAACTTGACAAAAGACTTGCAAAATGTGCTATACAAGACACCGTTTCATCCCAAGCCTAATTTTCCTTCGAAGTTTAGATTTGAAAAGAAGTCATGGAAAAAAGATACATTTGGAAAGGATAAAAAAGAGGGACCAAACAAGGAAGAACTCAGAAGAAATAAACTATGTTACACATGCTTCCAACCATGGGTACCAGGGCATAAATGTGCTAAGGGGAAAGCACAATTCATTGAAGTATTTTTTGATGATGATGAGTATGAAGGGGGTGTGGAAGAAGAAGGAAATATTTCATCCCAAGAAGAGGGATATGACACAACAGAAGAAGAGAAACAAGAAGAATATCATCCATTACCTGACAAAGGGAGAATGACAGTGCTTTCAGGAGTGTCTCGCTTTCACACTATTCGATGCAAGGGAGTATTACAAGGACAAAGGGTTTCGGTATTGGTAGATGGAGGAGCCACACATAAATTCATTGATGCAGCCATGGTGGAGAGGATAAATCTACTTACTGAACCATTCGATGGCTTTATAGTCATCATTTCAGGTCACAATACTATGGAGTGCAAAACATGGATTCCAAAGCTACAACTCACCATAGGTAATTACACTTTTTTTGATAGCTTTTATGTGGTTGATGTTGCTGATACTAATGTGGTCTTGGGAGTCAAATGGATGTACTCTATATGGGAACATACAATAAACTATCAAATTCTTGAAACGAGATTCAAAGATTCAGAAGGAAAACAAAGAGTTGTGAGAGGAATGCACACTTATCCAAATCAAGTAGTGTCCTCCCACAATATGAGGTCCATATTGAGGCATGGAGATATTGAATGGGATACTGAATGTTGCATCACTTCACCCAAACCAAAAATAAATATTTCAGAACATTCAAAGAAGATAAGGCAACTAATACACAAATATGAAAAAAAAATTGGAGACCTTCCTCCTGGAAGGCCACCTGATAGAGGAGTTGAGCACAACATTGTTTTGGAGGTGGGAAATTCACCTATACAAATTACACCATATACACATCTCAAGAAGTCCAGAGATGAGATTCAGAAGGCTATTTAAGAGCTCTTGGAATTGGGACTCATTAGACCAAGCTCTAGTTCCTATGCTTCTTCAGTTGTTTTGGTGAAGAAAAAAGACAGGACCTTGAGAATGTGCATTGATTTTAGAGATCTAAACAAGAAGACAATTAAGAATAGATATCCCATCCCTAGTATATATGAGATCATGGATGAGCTACATGGAGAAATTTTTTTCTCAAAAATTGATCTTAGATTAGGTTACCATCAAATTCGAATGAAGGAGGAGTATGTGCATAAAACAACTTCCACATGTCACTATGGCCATTTTGAGTTTCTTGTCATGCCCTTTGGTTTGACCAATGCTCCAGCCACATTTCAATCATGCATGAACCAAATATGTTCCAAGCAGCTCTGTAAGTTTGTTTCGGTTTTCTTTGATGAAATTTTGATTTATAGTAAAACATGGAAGGAACATTTGCACCATCTAGAAGTTGTCTTGGAAATTTTGCATGAACAATCTTTGTTTGCTAAGTTGTACAAGTGTGAATTTGGGTTGAAAGAAGTTTTATATATTGGGAACATCATTGGTAAAGATGGAGTGAAGGTGCACTTGGGAAAAATAAGAGCTATTCTTGAATGGCCATCACCGAAAAACATCATAGCATTGAGAGGCTTCATTGGAATATGCACTTACTATAGAAAGTTTGTGAAGGGGTTCTCCAAATTGATTGCTCCACTTACTGATTTGACCAAGAAGGATGCTTTCCAATGGGATGAAGAGGCTGAAAATGATTTCCAAATAAGGAAAGAGGTAATGAGTAGTTGTCCAGTACTTACATTACCTAATTTTTTTAAACCATTTGTCTTGGAATGTGACGCATTAGGAGAAGGGATAGGGGCAGTCCTAAATCAAAATAGACACCCCATAGACTTTGAGAGCAGAAAGTTGAAGCCACATGAGAAGATCTACTCCATTTATGACAAAGAAATGTTAGCCATCATGCATGCCTTGGATTAGACAATACTTGGTGGGAAACAAGTTTGTGGTCAAAATTGATCATAACAATTTGAAGCATTTTCTCACACAAAATGACCTCAATGAAAGGAAACAAAAGTGGGTAAGCAAAGTACAAGCTTTTGATTTTGACATTGAATATGTTAAAGGGAAGAATAATATTGTAGAGATGCATTATCTATAAGACCATCATTTTCCCTTATGGACATTTCGAAAGATTGGAAAAATATGCTAATAGTTGAATATGCCAAAGATAGTTTTGCTTATGATGTGTTAGATGGGGTCAAAGGTGATGATAGGTAAAATATTTTAGATGGTATAATATATGATAAGGAAAGAGTATACTTGGTTCATGGTTTGAATCTCAAGCAGAAGATTTTGAAGGAAGCTCATGATTCTCCTTTAGCAGGCCATCCTGGTTTTTTCAAAACATATAGGCAATTAAGGGAGAGGTTCTTTTGGAAAGGGCTAAAAGAAGATGTTCTGAAATATGTGAATGAATGCAAGTTATGTCAGCAAAACAAATCTGAACATACACATCCTGCTGGTCTATTGCAACCATTTCCCATTCCACAACACAAATGGGAAAGTATCTCCATGGATTTCATCACAGGTTTGCCCAAGGCTTTGGGTAAGGATTGAATTTATGTTGTGGTGGATAGACTCACCAAATTTGCCCATTTCTTTGCTGTTACATCATCTTTTACTGTTGCACAAGTGGCTGATCTATTCTTTAGAGAAATTTTCAGATTGCATGGACTTCCCAAGAACATTATGAGTGATAGAGATAACAGATTTATGAGTGCCTTTTGGAAATAACTTTTCAAGTCGGTGGGCACTCAATTGACTCCAAGCACAAGATATCATCCTCAAACTGATGGCCAAATAGAAAGAGTGAATCGATGGTTGGAGGAGTACTTGAGGAACTATGTTGGTGAGCAGCAAAAAACATGGGTGAAATGGCTACACTTGATTGAGTTTTGCTACAACACTACTTTCCATATGTCCACTGGCATGTATCCTTTCAAAGCACTTTATGGTTATGAAGTAATAAAATTTGTTGAGCACATACTTGGTGATAGTAGAGCCCCAAAAACTAAGGATTGGGTGGAGGAAAGTCAAGAAATTTTGAAACTTCTTAAAGACAATTTGCAGGTTGCCCAAAATCAACAGAAACAATATGTGGATCAACATAGGGTGGGAAGAAATTTTCAAGTGAATGATTTGGTCTACTTGAGGCTACAACCATATAAACAAACATCCTTGAAAGTGAAAGGATCACTAAATCTCAAACCAAGATATTATGGTCCATATAAGGTAGTTCGAAAAGTTGGGGAGGTGGCTTATGAGTTGGAAATTCCCGAAGGAAGCAAAATCCACAATGTATTTCATGTTTCATGCCTTAAGAAGGATATTGGTCATAAAATATCTGTTTCATAAACCCTCCCTCCATTAGATGATGAAGGGCAACTCATACTTATTCCAGAAAAAAAATTGAAGGCAAGAGAAAGGAAATTGAGGAGCAGAACCATAAGGGAGTATTTGGTACAATGGAAAGATTTGCCAAGTGAGGATGCCACATGGGAGGAGCAAAATTTTTTGCAGCATCCTAATTTGGAATTGCTTGAGGGAAAGGAATCTTGGGTGGGGAGGACTATAATGTCCCCATTCAAATAAATTTCAAGAAGATAAAATTCCATTAATCTACTAGTTTCCTAGGTTGAGGTGGAAACATTAGATTTGGAATAAGGAGACTATAAAACCACCAAATGGACATTATCTTTACAAAATATATTAAATGGGGAATAAATAAATATTTAATATAGGAAAATGAATGTTTATGTTTTTAATGTTTATCATTTATGGATTTTGCTCAAATCCCTGCATGGGATTCCGATAATGCACTGAACCTGCAAGGGCCTTTGCATGAACTTCCAAGAAAGGCAGTACATATTTTGCCAAAATTCAATGGTGAGTGAAATGCTTCGGCTAATGAGCATATCAGAAAATATGAGTCAATTATTTGCTTGCTTAATATTGTTCATGAGGATATTGTTGCAGGTTATTTCCACTCACTCTCGAAGGTAAGATCTTTAATTGGTTCAATGTTTTTCCCATGCATTCAGTTCATAATTGGTCGCAATCTAAAAGGTTGTTTGAAGGTGCTTTTGATGATTATAATCCGATTAAGACTCATAAAGATCTTTGTGAAATACAGGTGAACGATGGTGAATCAATCGACAATTTCAATATTCGCTTCCGACAGGTATTTCTTAGCTTACACGAGAATCATAGACCTTCGACAGACACCATGTTAGAATGGTATGTACGATCTCTTCTCAAAAACATGGCTATGTTCATTTTACGAAAGGTCATAACGGATTTACATGAAGCATGTGAGTATGCTCTAAAACTTGAAAAGGATTTCAAAATATATACTTTTGAAATTTTTTCCCTTTTTCTTTATATGACGAAAAGGGTATTGAAGACGAGTCAAAGATTTCAGAATTATCTAGATTAGAAGAGCAAGTTAAGGTTTTATGCCACGAAGTAGTTTCTTTACAAAAGGGAAGAAACATTCAGACAATTTCATAGAACACAAAAAATGAATTAACCTCAAAATCTATATTAAGTTCTGATTATAATTTTCCTTCCCTGAGTAGATATACTGAATGCTTAACTTCTAACCTTCACTATCTAGAATCTGAACCCAAAATTTTAGAAGAAAATCTTAACTCTTATGCCTGTAACTTGCCAAATGGAGATTCTACCATATCTAATCATTTGCCTTTTTCTGAATTTGATCACATCTATCCAATCTTGGATGAGAATAGGATAGGGAATAAGGAAGATTTCTCATTTATCTCCAATTATTTAGATGATCCTCCTTTGGATATAGACAATCAATTAATTGAATATCCTTCCTCTTCATCTACTAGATTAGAATGTCATGAAGAACATAATGAAGATAGGTCTTTGGAGAAAGAATTGGCTGAGATCGAAAATGAATTTCAGAGTATTTGTTCTAATTACAACTTGATTAGAGATCAAATTTTTAAGGAAAAATTAATACAAACAAATATTCTAAAAAATAAAAGACATGTTGATTTGGTAGATTCACAAAACTATAAGCTCGAAGGAAAACCCGATGATAATCCACCATGTATCAATTTTACAAACACAAAAGAGTGTGAACAACAACCACTGATTTTGGGAGACATGGTTGATAAAGATGATGTGCATGATATTAATGAAATTTCTTTTAATCAAACATTATCTATCCAGTCTTTTTCTCAATCCTCGAATTATGATCTTTTGTGTCTTTATGATAAGGTGACTGGCAAATTCATTAAACTATCATTAATTACCTTCCAAACTGATTTTCAGGATCCATTTTATGCATGGTTGGAAGAATCATGTTTAAAGAGGTTCCATTTTCATTTTCCTTTCTTTGTAAATAGTAAATCTGATCTAATACTTCCTATCATTCAGTATGAAGCACCTCGATTACCAATATTAATGTTCGACGAATTCCATTTTTCAGAATTGGAAGTGCTTCAATGGCTTCATTAGTTGTTTGATTTTACTTAATCTTTTGTATATATGTAGTTTAGCTTAGGAGTGGGATAGTTAGTGAGTTAATTAGTTTACTTTTGGTTTCAATAAAGCAATTATCAAGGATTTTGACGAAAGGTGGTCCACCATCCAAACATGTTCAAAGAAATTTTCTATAATTTATTTAGTATTCTTGTTCATACTTCTTTCTTAAAACATTTCTTATGTTTAAATTAACATGATGACACAAGAATACATAATTTTTAATTCTTCTTGTGATTTCATTCTTTGACATGGAATTTAACATGGATCGCTTATGTTCAAATTTATATTTCAAACTGCTTATTTTAGGATTTTTCTTTTTCATTTT
The DNA here is from genome assembly GCA_027924585.1 of Larix kaempferi. NCBI lineage: Eukaryota > Viridiplantae > Streptophyta > Pinopsida > Pinales > Pinaceae > Larix > Larix kaempferi. The sequence goes on from BSBM01001120.1 coordinate 5,240,178, forward strand.
GATTGATCCTATCCTGTATATATGTTTGCATATTTTGGTTAAATTAGTTAGTTTTACTTTTCAGTTTGCTCGAAGTTTGAAAGGGGTTATTGTAAATAAATAAATCTCCGTGGTTTGAATTTCAGTTTGTTCATTCATTTTGAGTAATTGCGATAAAGTATGGTCTTTTTCCCGCTCCATCTCATCAGATTTTCTTAAATTTGAGATGAATCAGTTGTAAACTTTAAAAGGTTTGTGCTTACAATCAGGATTGATCCTCTACAGTTTGTTTTACTATTATAGTGAGGATAGTTGATGAGTTACCTTTTCAAAACCTTCTACCTGGAAAATCTTTATAAATATGAATCAACAGTCATTTTTCAAACTGTTTACAATTTAGGAAGCATCTTAATCTGTTCCATCTGTAACTTTTTGATTTTATGAAATTAGGAACGGAAGGTCTCAGTAATGAGTCGGTCTGATCAGGATCATGGACATCCTTGGTATGACATTACCTAAATTCAGTTACCAAGCTGTGGTAATGGCTTTTGGTTTTAGGATCAAAAGATAAGAGGTCTCAGTAATGAGCCAACTGATTCATTTCTAATGTTGTTTGTGAGTGACGTATTTTAATTACCAAGCTAGGGCAATGATTCCTTCTTTCATAAAGTAAAAAAAATACTGATAAATGAAATATAATCTATAAAAGGATGGAACAGGTTTTAAGTGTTTTTCCAGAGAAATGAATGGTTATATCTTTATACTGAAGTTTTGGATTATATTTAATTCGGGGTACTCAGTTTTGACGAGGTAATCTAGCTTGTCTAAAAAAAAAAATCTTTATCAACAACACAGAGGAAAAATTCTGAAAGTAGTTGCAAACATGAAAATAATTAAACACAGATTTGTAATAAGATTGAGGCTATCTGATTCCTCCGAGAAGGTCTAGGACAATATCTTACTCAATTGTTTGAATCAAGACATACAGAGATAACTGGTTCGCCCAACATGTCGCCATTTGTTGTCACCCCAACAACTCCCCTTGATTTTTGCAAAATAAAGAGGCCCCCTCATGTAGATTTTGTAAATATGAATCTTTTTGGTTTGCTTTTATTTTTATCTTGCTTGATTGGTTCGATGATTTCATGGTCTCCTTCTAGATCCTTGACGTTCAACGTTGCATAGTACATACTTAGGTTTTCAATAAGTATGATTGGATGATGATAGTTGTTAAGGAATTTCTTAATTGGGACATGTGTTTAATCACTTACATAATTTTAGAAATTTCATTAAGTGATTAACTATAATCCTAATCCTTATCAATATTTTAAAGCTATATTCTTATTGTTTGACCTATAAATAGATTATTTTATTTTTAATATTGAGATCCCTTTTTATTTTTTCTTAAATAATATGATGAAATTATTTTACATCCATAATTCTATTTGTCTTTTCCACATTTATCAATCTTATATATTTGCAACTTCATCTTATTACTTCAATCAATATACTTTTTAATTAAAGTGACTTTATACTTAAAATAAATATATTATCTTTTTAGTGAATATAATGCTGGTGGTTTTAAATGGATTAAGTTTGGTTATAATAATCATTGGAATATTATGCACTTAAAGTAATTGAGATAAGCTTAAAATATTGTTTATTAAAAGCTATCACCATGCCCTAAATGCCTTGATTTAATTCATAACAAAAGTGACACATGTTTATGGTTTTGATAAAACAATACTTCATGAATATTACATAAGTCACGTGAGCTCTTCAAAGATGGGTAGTGGGGGTCAATCCAATGAAATATTTAAGTAAAGTTAATCCAAAACCATGTAAATATTAAACTTTAATTGGTCTTGGCTGTATAGTTTCGTGCATGATGATCTATTTAAACAAGGCAAGCTCTTAATTCTTTTAACGTGAATGCACTAAACCTGCACATTAGGATCTGATTGTTTAAACTTGCATTTAATCAAACTAAGGTTCGTGATGTGTTAATTTTAGGTTTTATTTGTACAACCAATTCTTGAGTTGATAAACGATTTCTAGCGTGGAGCATTTTTGAAGTAGAATGGACTTATGGCCAAACGATAAAAGATAGAACGATAAAAGATAGATACGGGTCGAAGAAATTTCATTAGATCGCAAAGGATTTTCACAAGATTGTGGGTGGATCATTGAAAAGCTGCAAAGTTTAGTTGGATAAATTTCCTCGAAGATAGCATAAAATAAAGGCTAACTCATCAAACAAAACGGAGGATTTTTATGAAATTTGTTTCAGCCATTTGAAGGCACATGATTATGCCTATATAAGAGGCCGCAGTTCGACTGCAAAAGGGGGGAGCTCTCGAGAGAGTGGGAGAAGATTTTCCTTCTTGAACTCTGTAATTTTCTTAATTGGAATTGTTTCTGAAAGTTGAATAAGAGACGCTGCTGCCAGTGAGGGGAGAGGGGTTTTCTCCACAGAGAGATGGCAGAGAGAATATGTTTCAAGAGCTTTATTTTTCAGTGAAATGTTTGTTTGTAAACAGAATTCAGAGAAACTGCTTTCTGTCCTTCTGTTCGATTTGTATCAAGAATTTCTTCAACCTTTTATGGAGAAGAGTTCAAAGTATGAAAATAATAGATTTGCCTTTGTTTCACTTGATTGACTGTGTCTTGTAAGATTTTTCTTTGCATACAGTAGAATTTGAATCTCATAGAGGTCTTACTTTTAACCATTATTTTGATTTGAATTCTCCGTTCATTTACCTGAAACGAAAGCATATTTGATGTATAAACAATATATGGATAATTGAATAATTTTATTTGAATCTATAATATTGATGTGCACTATACATATTATTGTTTGTTTGATTTTCTTTAAGTAAACATGATTATTCTTTTATACATCAAATAATTATATTAACTATGCTCGTGATGAGGATAGGTAGTTTTAAAAACAGATTAATTATAAATTTTTTTATTTTATTTCAGTAGTTGAAATCTACAGAATTTTTAGGAGCTACTAAATTTTCGTTTACAGGGAATTTAGCAGCTACTATATTTCATGTTTCATCTATTTTAAAAGTTTCTCATAGATTAAGTTAGATTGCATCTTAGGTTTTAATTCCATTCTAGGAATCCAGATCTCTAGATTGTGAGACTCTCTTCTAAGAGCAAACTCATAAGGCAGCGAGGTCTTTTTTCTGTGAGTGTTATCCATACCAAACATATTGGGGGCTGCTTTAAGCACCTTGTGTGGGCTGATTCTCTGTAGTTGGCCTAGTTTATAAAATCCAGCCAACAACTTGGTCATGAGGGCACATGGGAGGTGTGGGGCCCACTTAAGCAAGATTCCCCATGCCACATGGAATTCCACTCTTACCCATTCGAATCCAAGGTTGAGTCCAATGTTCTTGGGGTATTTGGAAGGGCATAATATTTGGCATGACTCAATGAGGTCGAAATGGAAAGTAAGAGTAACTCCCATGGAAGAGGAAGAGGCATTTTGGAGCTATTGGGACACTTGGGCTAGATTCCCTAGCTTCTATGACAACAATGATGAAGATGCTATGACACTTATGATACAAATAAGACCTGATTGCTGACATCTGACATATATGACATGTAAGGGCTAAAAATAGCCTCCAAGATGGCGCACAAGGGAGTTAGGGCAGCCAAAGAGTCACCCATTCGAATTGAGTGAACGGGGAGGCTAGGAATGGAGGGACAAGTGGCACACATTGGAATCTCTTGCCAATTCGAGTTGGCATGAAGCTCATGGATGGAATTTGAGTTAAGAAACCCTTTGGAAGTTTAAAAAGTGAATAACAAAGAAGGAGACCATATTTTGATCATTTCTCATTTTGCATATTGGAGAGCATAGCTTGTCCATGCTTGTGGAGTGTTTACTCTACTTGCCTTAGTACCAATTTCGAGGGTGAAAGATTCCCATCCTTATTGGAAATTGGAGAGGCCATTCATACCTTTCATTTGGAGCTACAATGGAGTCATTTGTTGCAGGTTGAAGCTACAGGGTTGCTCGTGACATTCTCACCCTCAAGTTGCTTCCACACCTTTCTCACTTTTCTCTTCATATTTTGGCTCTTGGAGGAAGGATGCGCTTAGTGAGATGCTGTTATCTTTGGGGGAGATATTGTGGCCCCATTTATTTGTAATCTGATGTATTTAATCTGTATTTTCTTATCAGAAGATCCTCAGGTCGAAATACCAATTGAAACTATGTCAAAATACCAAACAATGTGTAAATGGTGCCATTTTCCTCATATCTTGTTATGAAAGCTTGAAGTTGCTTTATTTTGACTTGTATCAGCTCATCTCTGTGATTTTTATGATGTATGGACAGTAATTAATGTATTGAAGAAATTTCATATACGTTTCATAAGCCTTTGGAACATAAATCTCGAATTTCATGGCAAATGGTGAAGTTTCCAATCATTTCCCCCTATGTGAAGAGATGTCAACAAACATCTGATTTATGAGAGTTGAAGAAGCCTATAGTAACTAATTAATGATGCATTTGGGAGCCCATTGAAGTTCTTTAACAGTACCATGTATATGTTTTGAAATTTGGGAAGGTCGTACAACATTTGGAAAGCCATCTTTGTCCCCTACCCTTGAGGGTTTTGAACCTCGATTTGACTAGTAAAGTTCCCTATTTTTCCCTGATTGTAAATGAATGTTGCAGAAGTGTTTTGAGAGTGTCCAATCATCCATAAGCCTCATTTTTATGTCTTAATACCTTCCAAACACATTCAAACCCAATTCAGAAGCAAGATTCATTTGGAAGCTGTAATGTCCCAAATTTGGCATTGGGTCACAATGACCTAATCACATTGTCGCTATTCAGTAGAGTTTGTCAAATTGATGCTAAAGTTCAAATAATTGCCAAGGAGGAAAATTACTAGTTTCCTAGGTTTGGGGTGGAAGCTTTGGGATTTGGAATGATGGGGATAATAAATGATGTTTGAACATTAGAATGGAATAAATATTTAATAAAGGACCTAAATAAATATATACAAGTGAAAATCAAAGTGGCATTTAATCATGAAGACACATGGAGGAAGTGGGACCCACATATGGCTAGATTTCCCCACTACACTTGGCATCATTCTCTCACCAATTCGAATTCAAGGTGAACGGTAACATACTTGGGGGAGTCCAAAAGGTATTATTCATGGCATGACTCATCCAAGGTAGAAATATAGAGGAAGAGTAACTCCCATGGAAGAGGAAGAGGCAATTTGGAGCTAGTGAGACACTTGGGCTAGATTCCCTAGCTCTATGACAACAATGATGAAGATGCTATGACACCTATGACACAAATCAGACCTGAAGGCTGACATATGACATATATGACATGTCAGGGCTAAAAAGAGACTCCAAGAGGGTGCTCAAGGGTGTTAGGGCAGCTAAGATGCTTCCACATGTGATTTGGTGGAAGTGGGAGACTAGGAATTGTTGTACAAGTGGCGTTCTTTGGAATCTCTTTCCAACTTGAGTTGGCATGAGTCTCTTGGAAGCTATTTGACCCATGGAGGACATTAGAACTTTATAAATGTCAATAACAAAGAATGAAACCAGCTTTTGATCATCTGTAGAATTTGCAATTGCATTTGTGAAGAGGGAGAGCTAGTGGATGACTAGTTGCTTGCCTTAGCCAATTTTGAGGGTGAAAGATTCCCATCCAAGTTGGAAATTGGAAAGGCCATTCAGACTTTTCATTTGGAGCTTTAATGGAGTCTTTATTTGCAGGTGTAAGCTACAAGGCATATCATGGTTTCTTCTATTGCAGCTCACTCCTTCAACCATTTCCAGTTTTGATGGCATATTCTTGATCCTTGAGGGCGGGCGTTTTTGGTGAGCTATTGTACTCTTTGGGGGAGCTTCTAATGCCCCATTTATTTTTTAATATGAAGTAAATACTCTTTTCTTCATCTCCAGAAAGTTTCAGGTCTAAATTTCAAGTAGAAATGTATAAATCTCAATTTTAATGAAAGAATAGTGCCATTTCCCCACTACCTTGTTGTGAATCAATGTAATGCTGATGATTTCCAATGAATGGATGATTCTATGATGAATTTGTGATCAATGGACTTCCATGGATGTATTTTACAAGTTTCATGCACTGTACTTGAGCATTTGAAGTATTTTTACTCAGTTTAATTGCATTGGGAGAAGAAATAGTGCCATTTCCCCAAGGGTCGAATTGGTGATTTTTGTAGTTGAATGGGAGAGGGTTGGAACAGATGTAAAAATCAATTAATGGTGCACATGAGACATTAATAACATCCTTAATAGATTCATACCTCTGTTCATAAATTTGAGTGGGTTTGGAGGCAATTGGGAAGCCATTTTCAGTACTTACCCCAAGGGGATTTGAACCCCAAATTACTAGTAAAATTGCATACTTGGTCTAGAATCTTAAGAGAGTTTGCAGAGGTATTTTGGTGGCCATATGTCATCCTTGAACATCATATTCAAGTACTAATATCATTCATACACCTTCCTTGAAGATTTGAAGGCATTTGGAGTCAATTTGAGACCTAGAGACCAATAGTAGTCAAAGGAAAATCACTAGTAAAGTTACCTACATTGATCGGAATTGAAAGAGTATTTGCAGAAGTATTTTAAAGGTCCAAAGGCATCCCTGAAACACATATTTATGTTCTAATATCATTCATATACCTTCTCAGAAGATTTGGGATCATTTGGGGCAAATTTGGGACCTAGAGATCAAAACTAGTCAAAGGTCGAACTAGGGGAAAAAAAGTGGAAAATTGCCATTTTAATAAAATTCCTAACAAGGGACATTACAGAAGCATTCGAGTCATTACTAGTATAAGGGTCGAATTGGCCAAAAAATGCAATTTTTCTTAATTTTTACAAATTCATTAACAACGACACTACAAGTGGTATCAGAGCATTATCCTTGCACTTGATGTGGTTTACCATTCATGAGGACAAGAATTCAGGGACCACCCTTAGAAGACGAACCTAAAAGTCCTTTTGTTGAAGAGGAAGAAGTAGGAAAAGAAGTGCATTTTGTTGAAACTATGGCTAGGGATGAGAAGGGAACCTCAGAGGAGAATGAGGAGTTTAGGAAAATAATGAAACCATTATTTGAAGACATGACAACATAGATGATGAAAGGGTTTGAATTGTTGGCTAGTCAACTTGGAAGCAAATGGGAAATAGGAGGCAGCAGTAGTTCTCCTTTCAAGGAAAATAAGGAAATAGGTGAAAGTATTTCTCAAAGACATGACCTCATAATTGACCTCATGGATTTCAGAGTTCAACAAGGCCTACTACACCTAAATTTCTTGAGTCCAAAGAAGAACCTAACAACCAATATGACACGGAGGAAGTTATAACAGAATGGTGAAAGTTGAGTGAAGATTGTAGAAGGACTCTACCATTTGATCAATACTTTACTGTCTCAAACAAACTCAAAATGAGGAAAGGTGATAGGAATCCCTTTAAGAATAAAGAATTGAATTATGCCAAAGGTAAAATGCCCCTTCCTACTTTTGATGGCTCATCTCAAAGTTCTGTAAATACTTGGGTGCAAAAACTAGATGTGTATATTCAACTGAATCCAATGGTTGAAGAGGATGCTCTAAAAATGGCTATTTTGCATCTTGAAGTAGAAGCCAATGATTGGTGGTTCCATGGAATTAAAACTTTGGGACATGATCAGGTTACAACATATGGAGAATTTGTTGACAGGGTGTTAGAAAGATTTGAGCAAAAAGACCCAGAAATGCCTTTCAAAGAACTATCCCAATTGAAGCAAGTTGTAACACCTGTTGAGTATATGTTGGAATTACAAAAACTATTAGTTAAGGTGGCTGATATATATATGGTCAGATTAGTATTCCTCTTTACTGAAGGTTTGGCTGAACCTTTGAAGGGTTTAGTTAAGGCCCACAAACCTACCTCATTGAAAGATGCCATGAACTTGACAAGAGACCTGCAAAATGTGCTACCCAAGACAAGGTTTCCTTCCAAGTTCAGATTTGAAAAGAATCCATGGAAACAAGATGCATTTGGAAAGGATAAAAAAGAGGGACCAAACAAGGAAGAACTCAGAAGAAAGAAACTATGTTACACGTTTCCAACCATGGGTACCCGGGCATAAATGTGCTAACGGGAAAGCACAATTCATTGAAGTATTTTCTGAAGATGATGATTATGAATGGGGTATGGAGGAAGAAGGACATATTTCATCCCAAGAAGAGGGAATATGACACAATAGAATAAGAGAAACAAGAACAAGATCATCCATTACCTAACAAAGGTAGAATGGCAGTACTTTCAGGAGTGCCTCGTTTTCACACTATTCGGTGCAAGGGAGTAGTACAAGGACAAAGGGTTTCGATATTGGTAGATGGAGGAGCTACACATAACTTCATTGATGCAGCCTTGGTGGAGAGGAGAAAGCTACCTATTGAACCATTCGATGGCTTCATAGTCATCATTCCAGGTCACAATACTATGGAGTGAAAAACATAGATTCCAAAGCTACAACTCACCGTAGGTAATTACACTTTTTTTGATAGCTTTTATGTGGTTGATGTTGCTGATACTAATGAGGTCTTAGGAGTGCAATGGTTGTACTCTATAGGGGAACATACAGTGAACTATCAAATTCCTGAAATGAGATTCAAAGTTTCGGAAGGAAAACAAAGGGTTGTGAGAGGAATGCACACCTATCCGAATCAAGTAGTGTCCTCCCACACTATGAGGTCCATATTGAGGCATGGAGATTTTCAATGGGCTGCTAAATGTTGCATCACTTCACCCAAACCAAAAATAAATATTTCAGAACATCTAAAGGAGATAAGGCAGCTACTACACAAATATGAAAAAGGTTTTTGGAGACCTTCCTACTGTAAGGCCACTTGATAGAGGAGTTGAGCACAACATTGCTTTGGAGGTGGGAGATTCACCTATACAAATCCCACCATATAGACATCCCAAAAAGTTCAGAGATGAGATTGAGAAGGCTATTCAAGTGCTATTGGAATTGGAATTCATTAGACCAAGCTCTAGTCCCTATGCTTCTTTAGTTGTTTTGGTGAAGAAAAAAGATGGGACCTTGAGAATGTGCATTGATTTTAGAGCTCTAAACAAGAAGACAATTAGGAATAGATATCCTATCCCAAGGATAGAGGAGCTCATGGATGAGCTACAAGGAGCAAATTTTTTTCTCTCAAAAATTGATCTTAGATCTGGTTACCATCAAATTCGAATGAAGGAGGAGGATGTGCAAAAAACAACTTTCAGATGTCACTATGGCCATTTTGAGTTTCTTGTCATGCCCTTTGGTTTGAACAATGCTCCAACCTCATTTCAATCATGCATGAACCAAATATTTTACAAGCATATCCGTAATTTTGTTTTGGTTTTCTTTGATGACATTTTGATTTATAGTAAAACATGGCAGGAACATTTGCACCATCTAGAAGTTGGCTTGAAAATTTTGCATGGACAATCTTTGTTTGCTAAGTTTTCCAAGTGTGAATTTGGGTTGAAAAAAGTTTTATATCTTGGGAAAATCATTGGGAAAGATGGAGTGAAGGTGCACTTGGAAAAAATAAGAGCTATTCTTGAATGGTCATCACCCAAAAACATCACAGCATTGAGAGGATTCATTGGAATATGCACTTACTATAGAAAGTTTGTTAAGGGGTTCTCCAAATTGACTGCTCCACTTACTGATTTGACCAAGAAGGATGATTTCAAATGGGATGAAGAGGCTGAAAAGTATTTCCAGAGAATGAAAGAGGTAATGAGTAGTTGTCCAGTACTTGCATTACCTGATTTTTCTAAACCATTTGTCTTGGAATGCGATGCATCGGTAGAAGGGATATGGGCGGTCCTAAAGAAAAATCAACACCCCATAGCTTTTGAGAGCAGAAAGTTGCAGCCACATGAGAAGCTCTACTCCATTTATGACAAAAAAATGTTAGCCATCATGCATGCCTTGGCCAAGTTTAGACAATACTTGGTGGGAAACAAGTTTGTGGTCAAAACTGATCATAACAGTTTGAAGCATTTTCTCACACAAAAGGACCTCAATGAAAGGAAACAAAAGTAGGTAAGCAAATTCCAAGCTTTTGATTTTGACATTGAATATGTTAAAGGGAAGAATAATATTGTATTAGATGCATTATCTAGAAGACCATCATTTTCCCTTATGGACATTTCGAAAGATTGGAAAAATATGCTAATAGTTGAATATGCCAAAGCTAGTTTTGCTTGTGATGTGTTATATGGGGTCAAAGGTGATGATAGATACAAGATTTTAGATGGTATAATCTACTATAATGACATAATATACTTGGTTCATGGTTCGAATCTCAAGCACAAGATTTTGAAGGAAGCTCATGATTCTCCTTTAGCAGGCCATCCTAGTTTTTTCAAAACATATAGGCAATTGAGGGAGAGGTTCTTTTGAAAGGGATGAAATAAGATGTTCTAAAATATGTGAATGAATGCAAGTTACATCAAAAAAACAAATCTGAACATACACATCCTACTTGTCTATTGCAACCATTTCCCATTCCACAACAAAAATGGGAACGTATCTCCATGGATTCCATCATAGGTTTTCCCAAGGCTTTGGGTAAGGATTGCATTTATGTTGTGGTGGATAGACTCACCAGATTTGCTAATTTATTTGTTATTACATCATCTTTTACTGTTGCACAAGTGGCTGATCTATTCTCTAGAGAAATTTTCAGATTGCATGGACTTCCCAAGAACATTGTGAGTGATAGAGATAACAGATTTATGAGTGCCTTTTCGAAAGAACTTTTCAAGTTGGTGGGCACTCAATTGACTCCAAGCATAAGATATCATCCTCAAACTGATGGCCAAATAGAAAGAGTGAATCAGTGGTTGGAGGGGTACTTGAGGAACTATGTTGGTGAGTAGCAGAAAACATGGGTGGAATGGTTACACTTGGGTGATTTTTGCTACAACACTACTTTCCATATGTCCATTGGCATGTCTCCTTTCAAAGAAATTTATGGTTATGAATAACTAACAATTGTTGAGCACATATTTGGTGATAGTAGAGCCCCAAAATCTAAGGATTGGGTGGAGGAAAGTTAAGAAATTTTGAACTTCTAAAAGACAATTTGCAGGTTGCCCAAAATCAACAGAAATAGTATGTGGATCAATATAGGGTGGAAAGAACTTTTCAAGTGAATGATTTGGTCTACTTGATGATACAACCATATAAAAAAAACATCCTTGCAAGTGAAAGGATTAGAAAAGCTGAAACCAAGATATTATGGTCCATATGAGGTAGTTTGAAAAGTTGGGGAGGTGGCTTATGAGTTGGAACTTCCGGAAGGAAGCAAATCCACAATGTATTTCATGTTTCATGCCTTAAGAAGGCTATTGGTGAGAAAATATCTGTTTCAGAAACTCTCCCTCCATTAGATGATGAAGGACAACTTATACTTATTCCAGAAAAAGTTTTGAAGGCAAGAGAAAGGAAATTGAGGAGTAGAACCATAAGGTAGTATTTGGTACAATGGAAAGATTTGCCAAGTGAGGATGCCACATAGGAGGAGGAAAAAATTTTGCAGCATCCTAATTTCGAATTAGTTGAGGGAAATCAATCTTGGGTGGTGAGGACTGTAATGTCCCCATTCAAATAAATTTCAAGAAGAGAAAATTCCACCAATCTACTAGTTTCCTAGGTTGGGGTGGAAACATTAGATTGGAATAAGGAGACTATAAAACCCCCAAATCGACATTATCTTGACAAAATATATTAAATGGGGAATAAATAAATATTTAAGATAGAAAAATAAGGTGGCACTTGGTCATGAGGGTACATGGGAGGTGTGGGGCCCATTCAAGCAATATTCCCCATGCCACATGGCATTCCACTCTCACCCATTCGAATCCAAGTTGGAGTCCAATGTTCTCGAGGGAGTTGGAAGGGAATAATACTTGGCATGACTCAATGAGGTCGAAATGGAGAGGAAGAGTAACTCCCATGGAAGATGAAGATGCATTTTGGAGCTATTGGGACACTTGGGCTAGATTCCCTTGCTTCTATGACAACAATGATGAAGATGCTATGATACTTATGACACAAATCAGACATGATTGCTGAAATATGACATATATGAAGTGTTAGGGTCAAAAATAGCCTCCAAGAGGGCGCATAAGGGATTTAGGGAAGCCAAAGAGTCACCCATTCGAATTGAGTGAAGGAGGAGGCCAGGAATGGAGGGACAAGTGGCACACATTGGAATCTCTTCCCAATTTGAGTTGGCATGAAGATCATGGATGGAATTCACGTTAAGAAAAGCCTTTGGAAGTTTATAAAAGTGAAGAACAAATAAGGAGACTATCTTTTGATCATTTCTCATTTTTCATATTGGAGAGCATAGCTTGTCCATGCTTGTGGAGTTTTTACTCTACTTGTCTTAGTACCAATTTCGAGGGTGAAAGACTCCCATCCCAATTGGAAATTGGAGAGGCCATTCATACCTTTCATTTGGAGCTACAATGGAGTCATTTGTTGCAGGTTGAAGCTACGGGGCTACTCGTGACATTCTCATCCTCAACTTGCTTCCACACCTTTCTCACTTTTCTCTTCATATTTTGGCTCTTAGAGGAAGGATGCACTTGGTGAGATGCAGTTCTCTTTGGGGGAGATATTGTGGCCCCATTTGTTTGTAATCTAAAGTATTTAATCTATATTTTCTGCTCAGAATATCCTAAGGTCCAAATACCAATTGAAACTATGCCAAAATACCAAACAATGTGTAAATTGTGCCATTTTCCTCATATATTGTTATGAAAGCTTGAAGTTGCTTTATTTCGACTTGTATCAGCTCATGTCTGTGATTTTTATGATGTATGGAGAGTCATTAATGTCTTTAAGAAGTTTCATAAACGTTTCATAAGCCTTTGGAACATAAATATTGAAATTCATGGCAAATGGTGAAGTTTCCTTTCATTTCCCCTATGTGAAGACATGTCCACAAACCTCTAATTTTTGGGAGTTGCAGAAGCCTATAGAAACTGATTGATGATGCATTTTGGGATCCCATTGAAGTCCTTTAATAGTACCATGTCTGATGCAGGAGCATCGATGCTGAGTCAGCAATGTGACTATGTGGGCACATGTTGTGACTAGCTTGAAGACAAGCAACTTTGATGTGGACGGATGATCTGTTTTCTGTTATCATTCCGATTCACGCATGCAGTACCTATTTGCTGCGTTGTCTATTTTTGGTAATATAGGACTAGCGGCGAGCTGATACTCCCTACATGTAGATCAGGCCATTTTAGGAAGTCGGCTAAGTGATGATGCAGACCTGTCGTGTTGGAGTCTGTTAGGTTGTTAGGTTGTTTGAGTGGCTCAAAATTTTGTCAGAGGGCCGAATGCATAAGTAGGGCAGGATAGAATGATTTAAGGGTTGTTTGGTCAGCTCTGATTAGGGGTCATTCTATCAGGAATGCAATTTTCATATTCTCTATAAGTAAAGTTAGAAGAACTGTGTGTTGAAGACATCTTTTTGTGTAATTGAATCAAGAATGCTTTGAGTTTCTATCAGGTCAATCTGTGTGCATTGTTGACTTGATTTCTGTGTGAAAGAATCTCTGTACTGCGTTCATTTGATTTCTATGTGTAGGAAAGAACCCCAATGTGTTTGCAGACTAATCACCCATAAATTGTTAAGTAGGATTCTTGTTTGTGTTTGATTTTCCCAAGCATTCAGACGAGGATTGAAGCGGTGTTGATCATTCCATGATCAATCGACCGAGAATTCATGAAGAAACCAAGTAGATTTGGTTTAGCAGCGTCAAACGGCTCAGATTGAAGCTGAGCAGAAGATCGATGATGGGAAAGGATCGCCCGAAGTGAAGTTTCACGGAAATTATAACTCCTGCAAGCCGAAGTGAAGGATCCTGCCTTGATTTCAGATCAACGGCTAAGATCAGTCCCGCAAAGATCGACGATGGAGACAACACCCGCAAGAGAGAAGTAGCGTAGTGTTTAACGGTGAAGTGTTGTGGAAGCAACATTTCGGAGAGGTTTTGCGAAAGGGACTTTTGAGGAAGTCAGTGGAACGCGCCCGCAACCTGCAAGTTGAGAAAAAGGTATTGCGGAGGAGCGTTTGTGGAATTAATTTCTGGTGAACGCACAAAGGACACCCCACAACCCGCAACCCAAAAGTTGCGAAAGAGGGTAATCCTGCAAGGAAACTGCAGAAGGCCATTTTTTAGGGTTTGAGACCCCATAAGGTTGCGAAAAACCTGTGTTGAAGGTCAAGCCTACACAGCAGAAGGACTAGGTTGGTTTCTCGCCGAGTCAGGGACTGATTCTAGCGAATCACCCCAGATCCTGGAAGGTTGAGGGTTGAGTTGGTTGCGGTTCACCCGATGCCCCATCAGTTTGGTACCAGAGCAAGAAGCATAATCTAGTAGCAAAAGAGCGTGGATTGTTTGTGTGACAGAGCAAAGAAATGGCTACACACATGAGAGGTGCAAGAATGCGTGGCAGAGGAAGATTGGCGATGAATGTCGAAGTCCTGGAGGAAATGAGAGAAATGCGAGCACGTATGGAAGCTATGGAGATATTTCAACAAAGAGATCCAGAAGTAGGGGACATAAGAGATCCTAAAGAAGAAGAACAAGAGGAAGCATCACCTATGCGAGAAACACCGGAGTTGAGATACTTTCCTTCAATTATTGGAGTAACTTCGAGACCGAAACCCGAGTCGCCTACCTATGAAGGAAGTCTCACTACAGAACACCTCATTGATTGGATTAATGAGTTGGATAAATACTTTGAGTATGATGAAGTTGAAGAGAACAATAAAGTCAGATTTGTAGTGGCTAGATTAAAAGGACATGCATCTTTATGGTGGGATAGTGTGCAAGATGAAAGAAAAAGAAAGAAGAAGCCGGTCATAAAGAACTAGGATAGGATGGTAGTTAAGCTTAGAGACAAGTTCTTACCCAAGGATTACCAGTTGACATTGTACAGATAGATGCAGAACCTTAGGAAAATATTATCAACTGTGAGTGAGTATACATAAGAGTTTTACAAAGTGAACCTAAGGGCGGGCTATGTAGAAGAATCGACAGAGAAGACTTCTAGATATGTCAATGGTCTTAGAATGGAAATTCAGGATGAGATCAGTATGATATCGCCTAGAATGATGGATGAGGCATAAAAATGTGCTTTAAGAGTAGAATAGATGTTGTTGAGAAAACAGAGCTTCCAGAGAAGCAGAGGTTCAACCCAAGGAAGGGGGGAAACAACTAGAGGAGGAAGGTTTGCAGCCTAGAGAGGAGGACCTAGTAATTCACACTAGCATGAGAACCAAGATAGAGGAAGTAACTCCAGAGACAAAGGACCTTACCATAGAGGTAGAGTTTGAGGAAGAGGCAGAGAAAATGTCTATAGATGTTACAAGTGTAACAAGTTGGGACACAGATCTTTTGAATGCCTAGAGAGGGAAGATGTAGGAAAAAGAGGAGCCTATGTAGCTCAGAAAGAGCAGCAGCAGGAACATGCAACAATAGATGAGAACATGCCAGAAAAGGGAGAGTCTCTAGTGATGAGAAAGACCTTACTGAAACCTGAAAAGGAGGAAGTGGAACCTGTCCAAAGGAAGGCTTTATTCAGAACCATGTGTAAAGCAAAAGGGAAGTGTTGTAAGATGGTGATTGATAGTGGGAGCAATGACAAGCTTGTTTCCACGGAGATGGTGGACAAATTGAGTTTGAAGAGGACCAAACATCCTGTTCCATACAAAGTATCATGGTTTCATAAAGGACATCAAGTTCTGGTAAGTGAACAATGTGAAGTTGAATTTCAAATAGGCACATATAAGGATAAGATTGTATGTGATGTTATGCCCATGGATGTTTGCCATATTCTTCTGGGAAGACCCTGGAAATTTGATAAAAAGGTAGTGCATGATGGTAGGAGTAACTGTCATAGTTTTATCCAAGATGGGGTAAAACATATTCTTCATCCTTTACAAGGAGAGAGTTCAACAGAGCAACAAACATCTAAAGTGCCGATGTTGACAGTAAAAGAGTACTTGCAGCAGATTGATGAGAAGGAATTGAGCTATGATGTAGTATGTAAGCCCAGAGTGGTAGCAATGAAGACTAACATTACAGATATACCTGAGGAGATCGAAGAGATGTTGGGAGAGTTTAGTGACATTGTGGTAGATGATTTTCCCAATGAGTTACCACCGAAGAGGGATATAAGTCACCACATTGATTTTATTCCTCGAGCAAGTTTACCAAACAAGGCATCATACATACTGACACCTCAAGAGAATGAAGAAGTCAGAAGGAAATTCCAAGGGTTGGTAGACAAGGGATTGGTTCAGAAGAATCTAAGTCCATGTGCAGTACTAGTAGTACTAACACCAAAAAAGGATGGTGACTGCAGGATGTGTACTGACTCCAGAGAAATTAACAAGATTACCACCAGATACATATTTCCATTACCAAGGATGGATGACATGATGGATTGCCTTAGTGGAGCAACCTACTTTTCAAAACTGGACTTGAAGAGTGGATACCATCAGATTAGAATTCGAGAAGGGGATGAGTGGAAGACAACCTTCAAGACAAATGAGGGATTGTATGAGTGGTTGGTTATGCCATTTGGACTGTCCAATGCACCAAGCACATTCATGAGATTGAGGAATGAAGTATTGAGAGATTTCATAGGTAAGTTTGTGATAGTTTACCTTGATGATATTCTGATTTTCAGTCGATCGGAAAAAGAGCATTTGAAACACCTGAGATATGTCTTGGAGAGACTGCAACATGAAAAGTTGCTAGTAAATGTAAAGAAGTGTACCTTTTTGAAGTCATAACTCGTGTACTTGGGTTTTGTTATCTCAAATGATGGATTGAAAATGGATCCAGAGAAAGTGCAGGCAATCATTGATTGGCCTTCACCACAGAGAATTTTTGAGGTAAGAAGTTTCCATGGATTGGCAAGTTTTTAAAGGAAGTTTATAAAGAATTTCAGTGGTATTTGTGCACCTATCATTGAAATTATCAGGAAGAATCAACAACCATTCCAATGGACAGTAGAGGCTGAAAGGAGCTTTCAGTTCTTGAAGAAGAAGATTAATGAACAACCAATATTGAGATTACTAGATTTCAAGCACCCTTTCCAAGTGAAGTGTGATGCCAGTGGGGTAGCAATTGGAGCTGTACTCAGTAAAGAAGACAGACCTATAGCGTATTTTAGTGAGAAACTGAATGAGGCCAAACATAAGTATTCCTCGTATGACAAGGAATTTTATGCTATTGTGCAAGCATTAAAACATTGGAGACATTATATGATGCCTAGTGAGTTTGTTTTATTTTCAGATAATCATGCATTGCAGTATATCATGCAGCAACCTAAGTTGAACCAGAAACATGTCAAGTGGGTTGAGTTCATGCAAAACTTTACCTTTGTGATAAAGCACATAAGTAGGAAATCAAATCGAGTAGCTAATGCTTTAAGCATAAGACAGTTGATGGTGCAAGATAATCAGATCCAAGTTGTAGGATTTGAACATTTAAGAGATTTATATGAGACTGACATTGATTTTCAGAATGCATATAGAGCTTGTAGAAATCCTGTAGAGACAGACATAGAAACATGGATTGAGTATATGTTACAAGATGGTTTACTCTTTAAAAACAGTAAACTTTGTATTCCCAAGTGTTCCATGAGAGAGAACTTGATACAGGAGAAACACAATGGAGGAATGGCCGGTCACTTTGGAAGTAATAAAACTTTTGGTTAGTTAAGTCATTTTTACTTTTAGCCAAAGATGAGATCTGAAGTTGAAAGTTTTGTAAGTAGATGTAGGGTATGTCATCATGACAAAGGAAGAATCCAGAACACAGGCTTATACACACCATTGCCTATTCCAACTAGGCCTTGGGATTCTGTGAGTATGGATTTCCTTTTGGGTTTTCCAAAAACTCAGAGGGCGTATGATTCTATTTTTTTGGTGGTGGATAGATTCACTAAGATGGCACATTTTGTTCCATGGTATAAGACTAGTGATGCCACACACATTGCTAACTTGTTTTTTGATGAAGTTGTGAAGCTACATGGTTTACCTAAGAGTATTGTATCTGATAGAGATGTGAAATTCACAGGTCATTTCTGGAGGACCTTGTGGAAGAAGTTGGGTACTACGCTGAATTTCAGTTCAACATACCATCCACAGTCTGATGGCCAGACTGAGGTAGTAAACAGAAGCCTAGGTAACATGTTGAGAAGTCTGATTGGAGAAAATCCCAAGCAATGGGATAAGGTATTAAGCCAAGCTGAATTTGCATACAATGATTCACCAAACAGAAGTACAGGGATGAGCCCATTCCAGATTCTGTATGGAATGCATCCAAGAGGAGCATGTGAACTTCGAGATTTGGGGCAATTAGAAAAGAGGAGTGCAGATGGAGAATATCTTGCAGAAAGTATCAGTGAGATACAGGAGCAAGTTAAGGCAAGATTGCAGCAGAGTAACACCAGTTACAAGGC
Organism: Larix kaempferi; assembly: GCA_027924585.1. Lineage (NCBI taxonomy): Eukaryota > Viridiplantae > Streptophyta > Pinopsida > Pinales > Pinaceae > Larix > Larix kaempferi. The sequence continues at coordinate 5,258,734 of BSBM01001120.1, forward strand.
CAGAGCAGATTCTAAGAGAAGGGAAAAGAAATATGAAGTGGGAGACTTAGTCTTAGCACATCTGAGGAAAGAGAGATTTCCAAAAGGAGAGTAGAACAAATTGAAGATGAAGAAGATAGGACCATGCAGGATACTCAAGAAATTTTCAGCAAATGCCTATGAACTGGAAATGACAACAGAAATTGGTATATCACCTATTTTTAATGTTGCATACTTGTATGCTTATGTAACAGATGATATAGGGCAAGTGCCAGAGGTAGAAGATCTTCAGTGGCTGAAACAAATGCCTATGACCCAACCTTCAAAAGCTGAGCATATCTTGGAGATTAGGGTGGCAAGGAGTACCAGACAGGGGGACTACATAGAGTACCTGATCAAGTGGAAGGGACATCATGTAGAGGATTCTACATGGATGGATGTTAAGGAATTGGAAACCAAGGGTTTCTCAATAGCTGACTTACTAAACAGGGGTTCAGGAATTTTAACCTTGGAAGTCTGATGCAGGAGCATTGATGCTGAGTCAGCAATGTGACTACGTGGCCACATGTTGTGACTAGCTTGAATACGAGTAGCTTTGATGTGGACGGATGATATGTTTTCTGTTATCATTCCGATTCATGCATGTAGTACCTATTTGCTGCGTTGTCTATTTTTGGTAAGATAGGACTAGTGGCGAGATGATACTCCCTACATGGAGATCAGGCTAGTTTAGGAAGTCGGCTAAGTGATGATGTAGACCCGCCGTGGAGTTTGTTAGGTTGTTTGAGTGGCTCAAAATTCTGTTAGAGGGCTGAATGCATAAGTAGGGCAGGATAGAATGAGTTAAGGGTTGGTTGGTCAACTTTGATTAGGGGTCATTCTATCAGGAATGCAATTTTCATATTCTCTGTAAGTAAAGTTAGAAGAACTGTGTGTTGAAGACATCTTTCTGTGTAATTGAATCAAGAATGCTTTGAGTTTTTGTCAGGTCGAGCTATGTGCGTTGTAGACTTGATTTATGTGTGAAAGAATCTCTGTACTGCGTTCATTTGATTTTTGTGTGTAGGAAAGAACCCCAATGTGTTTGCAGACTAATCACCCATAAATTGTTAAGTAGGATTCTTGTTTGTGTTTGATTTTCCCAAGCATTCAGACGAGGATCGAAGCGGTGTTGATCGTCCCATGATCAATTGACCGAGAATTCGTGAAGAAACCAAGTAGATTTGGTTTAGCAGCGTCGAACGGCTTAGATTGAAGCTGAGTAGAAGATCGACGATGGGGGAGGATCGCCCGAAGTGAAGTTGCACGAAAATTATCATACCCGCAACCCGAAGTGAAGGATCTTGCCTTGATTCCAGATCAACAGCTGAGATCAGTCCCGCAAAGATCGACGGTAGAGACAGCGCCCGCAAGAGAGAAGCAGCGGAGTGGTTAATGGTGAAGTGTTGAGGAAACAACATTTCAGAGAGGTTTTGTGGAAGGGACTTTCGAGGAAGTCAGTAGAACGTGCCCACAACCTGTAACCCGAAAGGTGCAGAAAAGCTATTGCGGAGGAGCGTTTGTGGAGAAGCGTTGCGGAGTTGATTTCCGGTGAACGCACAAAGGACACCCCGCAACCCGCAACCTGAAAGGGTTAGAAAGAGGGTAATCCCGTAAGGAAACTGCGGAAGGCCATTTTTGAGGGTTTGAGACCCCAGAAGGTTGAAAAAATCTTGTGTTGAAAGTCAGGCCTATGTAGCAGAAGGAATAGGCTGGTTTCTGGCCAAGTCAAGGACTGATTCTAGCGAATCACCCCAGATCCTGGAAGGTTGAGGGTTGAGTTGGATACAGTTGACCCGACACCCCATCAATGTCTTTGTTTTGAAATTTGGGAAGTTCGTACAACATTTGGAAAGCCATCTTTGTCCCCTACCCTTGGGGGTTTTGAACCTCGATTTGACTAGTAAAGTTCCCTATTTTTCCCTGATTGTAAATGAATGTTGAAGAAGTGTTTTGAGAGTGTCCAATCATCCATCAGCCTCATTTTTATGTATTAATACCATCTAAACAAATTCAGACCCAATTCGGAAGCATTTGGAGCCATTTGGAAGCATTTGAGTCATTACTAGTGTAAGGGTCGAATTGGCCAAAAATTGCAATTTTTCCTAATCTTTATAAATTCATTAAAAGGGACTTTACAAGGAAGCACCAAAGTCCTATGTTATCCATCACCAACTGGAAGGAGGTACCAACCCCCTGCTCCTTGCCCCGTCCTGCCGCCTATATATACAAAATAAGATATTGCCTTGTTGTACTTTTGATATGCGCACACTTCAGATCTTCTGATGTTGGTTCTTCTATGCGCACCCCTCCTATGCAGTAGAATTGTTGTCATTGTGTTGCATACTTCACTCAACACTAACAATTTACTTTAACTTCAACAATTCACTTCACTTCACTTTAACTGAAGTCACACTTCTTATGTTGTGTGCTACTTCAACTGATTCTGCAGTCTTTGCCAAGATTTATAGTGTCAATTTGCTACTGTGCAATTGCACTCACCAATTGATACTACGCATCAACTGATAATTTGTTGTTTTGATATAGCATGCTAGTATCAGATGGAACTGTGCACTTTCTAAGACATGTCCATTCTATTTAAGTGCCACATTCTCTTTGACAAGATGTGACCTTCTGTGAATCATACGATTCGACCTTTTGGTTTAACACACTTGTCTCAGATCATCCTCATCATGATGCCCAACATTGATTCAACTGCTACTATGTCTTTGCGCATCCGATGGACTTATTTTGCTTCACACACTTCAACTTAAGTCTCATGCATCAGTTATACTTCTGCACATCTTGTTATATAATTCAGTTCTATTTATGCGCTTATGTATTAGAACATCTGTGACTATTTGCGTGCTTCCTGAGATACTGTCATTCAGTCCTCACGCACTTGTGCATACTTCTGTGCTTTTTCTCTTCTGTATTTGTGCAACCATCATAGATCTACAACATCATTCTGCACACCATCAACTATAACATTCCTCTACTTGTGCGCACTCGGCTCTCTACTAGATCATATTGTTCTGTTCCTCGAGCCATTGATGCCCCGAATATAAATTTATATTTTCCACTTACAATCTCTTCATACTTGCTATCAAGCTTACTTCAAAACTTCAACTTGCTTCCTTATTTATACATGTCCTTCATGGATTGTATGTCCACAAGTTGGTTGTGTCTTTCCTTCTTTATTGCTTCACGGTTTATACTTCTTCCACATGTCATCTTATGCGCTACTGATGTGTCATCTCTTGTGGGTCTTACACATACATGGTCCTTGACTTAGTGGGACTTTAACCTCAACGGTGTAGTCTTACGCTCTTGATGTACCATTGCTTTGTGGTATTTGTGCATACATGTTTTTTGACTTAGTGGGACTTTAACCCTTGCGGTACCATCATTTGTGGGTATTGCACACTTGATATACCATAGACTGTGGAATTTACGCATATACTAACTTCAACCGCTACACCCTTCTTGGAACTTATGCGCGCTTCAGCAACTAAAAGCTTTTCTGATTGGTAAGACTTGCACGATTTCAGGACTGCTCAACCATAAGTTTATTCCATGTTTCTTGTGCACTCTCTATCCTTGTCTTGACTTGCTTGGGCACATGTACCTTTATTCAACCAACTCTTTGGATTGCTTGCTTACTTTGTACCTGTTGGGCTCTACTATCCGGTTTCTTTAACTTTCATGTGTTGACCCGGGTTCTGCGCAGTTGTGGTCCAAGAAAACCCTTCTTCACTGGCCCTTTCGACAACATCCTGTGAACAAGATGAGGTCTCACCCAAGATGAAGTTTATGGGGGATTACAGAATCAGGTTTCTGTAATCAGGCAATGCGTGGTTAACAGACTGGGCGGAGCTGCGCGAAGTTTCACCTAGTGCGCGGTTATCACTTTTACTATGGGTCACACCAGGGCTACGCACCTTGAAACGACCACTTAAACAATAGGACAACGCAACTCCAGTCTGCTCTATCTCTTAACAATCCCACACCTTAAGGCCTTCCTAACTTAGTGTGATTATGCACTCAACACACGGGATGGTGCACTTCGCAGGCCCATATACTATGGTGGAATACAATACAACCATCGACTTCCAGTGCTGCACTTTCAGGGAATCACACTTATACAGACTTCATTGACTTAGTGTTACCTGAATACTTCAAGCATTCATCACATCCAGAATTACTTGCACATTTAACATTCATGCATATATGTTCGACACTTAACATATTATTCTCATCACTTCTTCATGAGGAAAATACATATAAAAGTGAAGATACATCTAACTATAAGCATGAACTTAACCATAAACAAAAGAAAACACACAGATTCAATCACACAACACATAATTTAACGTGGTTCACCCCCAGGTTGGGAGCTACGTCCACGGGAACTGTTGATTATATTATTGGGAAGGGTCCAACAGTTCCAGCCTGCGCACATAGCTGTAGGCTCTTCTCTCTCACAACAGTTCTCTGCGCATGTAGCTGCATAGCCTCTTTACAACACTCAGTCTCTCAATAGAGATCAACCAGAACCAATAGCAACCTAAAAATCAATGATGACCAACCCTTCCCTTACAAAATTCCCCTTTTTATAGATCGTTCCCTTAGGTCACATCTTTACAATGCATATGGGCCAAAAACCCTAGAGTAACCAAAATTGGTGCGGTTACCCTGCCCACTCGGTTTGTCGTAGTCAATAGCTGCTCCACTCGTCTCTGGCCACTTTGCTGGACCACTTATGGCTCTAATGCCCTTCTGACAGACTGTATAACTGCCTGAGTGGCCCATACCATGTGCTGGCGCGTTGCCTTCAGCCACTCTGCCTTTAACAGTCTTCTGGCGCCCATGCTGTCTATCTGTCATTCTGTTTCTAACGGTTTTCCAATGCCCATGCAGTCTAATCGCCATTATGTTTCTAACGGTTTTCCAACGCCCATGTTGTCTTAATCAATAAGTTGATTTCCTTTATACCGATGCTTCTCCTTACCCAAATCTCGAGAATGATGGAGACGCTTACCAAAACTAGGTCACTATTCGACCTTATTTATCCTGTACTTAATCACCAAAAGTAGATGATGAGCTGGCACTGCACATTTGCAACACTGCGCTATGCTCAGACTTCGCATTTCCACTGCGCTTCGCCAAAACTGTGTTATTTGGACTTTGCTTCAAAACTGTGCCACTTGGGCCATGCCCAACAGGCCCCTAACACTTACTCGTGGATCGCCCCTAATCCACTTCAGCTTGGTGACTTCGGCTGCGCACTATCCGAGGTGCTCAACTTGGTAGTGAAATTTTGCAAAGCAGCACTAAGCTTTGCAACTGTTTTCTTTGCCTCTTTCTCGAATTCTTTTATAGTCCCTAGCATTTCCTACGAGACCTGTTCTTGGGCTTGCTCTTTCATTGTGCCCTCCATGAGATGAATTTCTATGAACTTCCCATCAATATGTTCCATCAACAAGAGCGCTTCTTCTTCCACGGGCTGCAGCTTCGCAGAAGCGACAACTTCTCTTTCCCTAAGCTCTTTCAATTCTTTCTGCAGCTCTTTTGCCTCCGCAAACTTTTGTATCCTCTGCCTTGGCGGAAAATTCTTCATTTCCGCATTCATTGCATAAAGTTCATGTTGCCTTTGCTGTAGATCGTTTTGCAGCTTCTGAAGGTTCGGATTCTCCTATAATGCAGTCAACACTGTAGTGGCTGTCTGTAGCAGATCCTAACATCTCGCTACTTCGGATGAGATGCTGTCTATTGTGGCCTTTACTCTTTCGCTTGGAGCTGCACGTTTATTTGGTGGGGTGCTACGTCGCTGAGACTCTAAGTATGCAATTTTATCTTTGTAGGTGATCTCCATGTCCATCATCTCAGCTGTTAGAGTTTCTACTCTGGCCTCGATCTTAATGATGGTGTCCTCCACATTTGACTCTTCTTCGCATTTGGGAATTTTGGCGCAGACTGCTCACACTGTCTCCTTCAGCCTACGGTTCCTCTTCTGAACCTTAGATAGTTCCTTGTTGCCTTGGGCTGATTCAAGTTTCATCTCATCATAGATTTTCTGTAGCTGGACATTCTTATCATACGAGGCGATGCCTCTTTCTTGAATTTCCTCCACTACCTGCATGTGAAGATTGTGCAAGTCCTCTATTGGCAACATTCCAATATTGAGGTCGAAGTGTTCCAAGTTCCTGATTTATATCTTGGTAATCCAGACTGCATAATTATATAATGAGACTTGTTGCCATCATTGATGGTGATACTGCATCGTAGAATAATGATATTAGCTAGTTAGTGGAGATTACACTGGTCGCTTCGGCTATCTGTTCATTGGGAAAAATAAGGTGCGCTGGCTCAATATGTGCCAGCCGAGGGTGCAAGTTCAAAACAGGGGATTTCCTTTTGCACCTGCTTGAACCACCAGTCCTTCCTTCGGAATTTGAATCTCGAACCAATTCCTGTTGGACTTGTCCGATTTGCGCAACCATAGTCTTTATTGCTTCGAGGTTCTGAACAAGGCTTGCTTGTGCCTCTTCCTGCTTGGCTTGCTTCACAGCAAGTGTGTCTTCCCAATACTCTTGGACCTTTACTGCGATGCTCTTGCAGTCGTCTTCATGTAGTATTGGATTTAGCGTCGGCTTACTGCATTTGTGCTTTTTCCGGTGCACTTTCGCTGATCCCATAATTTCGGTTGTTTTCTTTTTTCCTTTATCCTGGCCTTCAACCTCATCTTGCTGCTCACTTTCTGTGTCCTTGTCTTTGTTCATGTCCTCATCTTTGGCTTCCTTAGAAGGGGACTTGACATCGTCTGGTTGGTCCACCTTCCATTCCGTCGGCTAATATTCCATCATTTGGTCTATTTTCACAGCATCTAGTTGATAGAACCCAGGATACCATAACTCAGTCTCTGCATCAGCCCTTGGCTAAATGTATGTAGCATGCCTATTGGCCTTGAACCTAAGCTTTCCTTTGTATGCATTTGTCAGTTGCTAGGAGATGCACAGTGTTCGCTGAATAACATCGCACAGCTGTTTGTAATACATGTAAAACATCTCATTATTTTTTCGCTGCCTGGCGGGCTTTGCATTTTCCCATAAGTTAGCAAAACGAGATCCTCGACATTCTCCTATGAGGACTGGAAGGTATTGGTAGAAATCTGACTCTTTCTAGCCGACGAATGCAACTAGCACTAAGATCCAACTGTAGTGAAACGAACTTCCCTTGTCTTGAGTTTCTTGGACATCGTCCAAGAACTCATTCAGCAGATACTTCACCCAGTTATATGGGGTGCTGTTCTTTGCTTGTGACGCGAGGAGGGATGCCGCAACCAACACCTCTGCTGGTCAAATTTTTCTCAGTAACTTCCCTGCTAAAAGATGAACTATGAATCGCGTGGCGTCGTCCTTCATAGGGGTTGTAGAAAAGCCACGTTTTCCCATTAGTAGGCCAAATTCTTCCTTCATTCTTATGGCAAGTTCTTTATCTTGCATCTTCCCTACAAACTCATTTGCAGGATCTGCACCTCTCTTGTTTAGCAACGTGATCAAATATATCAAATTGATGTTTATATCGATTCTCTGGTCCAACCATAGGTATCCCAAGTGCGTGCATGAAAGCAAGGTGCACACTACTTCAGAAAGATTTGGGCTTCTATCGAAGTGCGGGATGCGTAGTAAATTAAGCAACCAGGATGGTTCGAGCACTTTGAGCCAATCCTGCATAAGCAAATTTTCCATGCCTGATTGCTCGTTAACCTGGTGACGCATATATTGGTCCGGCTAAAACTGTGGGTACCTTTTTGGCTTGGGCTGATTCCCTTCCAGCAAGTCACAATCTTTGAACTTGCAATCCTGTAATTTCCCTAGGAGGTTTCCTTCAACCTTCACATGACTCGAGATGGGAAACAATGGAATCTCGTAGATGACATTCTTGTCAAGGTTGATAATTGGTGCATCATCTCGTTTTGGTGGGATATTTTCATGCGCAAGATGAATCGGCCTCTCACGAGTTGTGACTGGTGGCTGTGGCTTCGGCACATTCGCTGCCTTCGGCCCCTCCTGTTCCTTGGTCAGGTGCTTGTATTTCTTCATCTCTTTTGCATGTCTTGTGGAGCTTCGGGATGAAGTGCTCTTCTCTGTTGTAGGCTTCTGGGCAGGCGTCAACATTACCCCCCGTAGACCCGACTATTTGAATATTTTTAGAACTTCGTCGATGGTGACTGGTTCGTTCATTCACTTGCAAAGTGTTGAACATGCTTATTGTTAAAACTCTGGACTCACACACAGACAAGACAAAAAAATCAAGGTAAAAACCCACAAGTGCTTTGCTGATAACTACTTATAGATGCCACTAGCCTGAACTCGCCGGTTACCAGTTATTTGGTTATTGAATTCCGTGTTCTTTGGCCGGATCTCAACTGAGATCTCAGTCTTTTAAGTTATTAATGACATCTAATCGAGAATATTTCCATAATGGCTGAGAACTGCTGGTGCCGCCAAGCTGTTTAATCAATTAAATGAGGCCTTAACTGCCATGTCCAGTGCCAGATCTCGCTGAGATCCCGGTCTTTTCCATCATTTATTGTGCTCTAACGGAAAATATGCTCTTTAAATGTGGGATTTTGTCGGTGCTGACATTTTGGATAATGACTAACTAACCGACCGAAAAATGTGACGATTATCTTTTCCGTCGAACTGCGTTAGTGATTATATGATATGCGTAGTTCACTGCGCATTTCACTTCTTATGATTTTATTTTTCATTAATTCGCAACGGGAATGTTTTGATACTTCGAATTTCAGCTTCCGGTGTGCACTTCTCATCTGCGCTTCCAGTGTGCACTTCGCATTTCACCAAAATTGTGTGAAGACTCTTTTTCCTTTCATTCATAGTGTCCAATTTCAATTGCACTTGACACTTAAAATCCTCTTCTCTTTGGATTACTGAGGGTCTAGTGAAGTAGGACTATCCCTGTAGGGTTTTAGTATACTTCCATTAATTAGACCTGGTAGGTTTTCTCCCATCAATGCGGCTAGCTGAAATGCACCACCATTAGTAGCATGCATAACAATATATGGCCAGGAAACTTCATGAAAAGACTTGTTCTTGATATGGCGATCATGCCATGCTTTTTCTTTGTCTTTCTGCACTTGTTGGTGAAAGCCTGTGATGAAGCGATCTTCTTCCAGTCCAACCAAGTGTAGTAGCATTTCCTCTATTTTTTCTTCATCTTCCATGCCTGTGAACGCTGCTATTCTCAAACTTAGTACTATGTAATCCATTGGAATCACAACTTCTTGTCCATATGTTAACTTGAAAGGTGTATGGCCTGTCAAATTCTTGCAAGTTGTCCTGTATGCCCATAACACAGCTGGTACTCTCGGGTCCCAATCATCCCTTTTCACATTGCATACCTTAGTCAATGCATTTTCCATTACCTTGTTGAATGCTTCAATAGTGCCATTAGCTTGTGGATGATATGGTGTACTTTTCTGATGGTAAATTTGGAATTCTTCAGTCAAGGCTTCAATAGTTTTGTTCAAAAAGTGTGTTCCCTGATCACTCATTAAGATTTTTGGGCATCCAAACCTTGTTAGGATGTTCTCAAAGATTAAATGCACGGAAGTAACTGCGCTACAGTCCTTCATTGGTTTTGCTTCTTCCCATCTGGTTAGATAATATGTAGCTGTGATAATGTATCTCGAACCAGTTCTTTTCCTTGGTGGGATAATAGGTCCCACAAAATCAATAGCCCATTTATCAAAGGCTTGCAATGTCAACTGTGGTCTTAACGACATCTCATCTCCGTGAGATGGATTTCCCATTCTCTAGCAAACATTGCAACTGTGGCAATGTTCCTTTGAGTCCTTATGGAGTGTAGGCCACCATAGTCCTGCTCTTAGAATTTTCTGCGCAGTAGCTCTCCCTGCATAGTGGTCTCCTGACACTTCGGAATGTGCTTCCGCTAATATCAATGATTTCTCGTGTTCTAGCACACATCTGGGCAATACTTCATCTGGTCCTAGCTCGTATAATTTCCCTGCAATTATGCTGAAGTCTGCTGCTTTAACAACCAGTTGCTTCTTCTACTGCGTAGTAAATTCTGTAGGTGCCAAACCTATAGTTAGAAATTCTAGAATATCTTTATAATAATCATCTGCTATTTGAATAGAAAATAACTACGCATCTGGTAGATTATCTTCTAGGTTTGTAGGTTCTTTGCTTGACTCAATTCTGGAGAGATGGTCAGGTCCTGAGTTTAACCTTCCTGGATTAACAACAATTTCAAAGTCATACTCCTAAAAGAGTAGAAACCATTTGCAAATTCTCCCCCCTAACACTAGTTTATCAACCAAGTATTTCAAAGCTGAATGTTTAGTAAACATTGAGAAGTGCGCACCCAACAAATAGTGTCTGAATTTTTGCAATGCGTATACCATCGCTAATCCTTCTCTCTTTGTCATGGTATAGTTCTTTTCGGCTGAGGACAACTTCCTGCTTGAAAATGCGATAGGATGGTCGATGCCTCCCTCACCTGGATGCGCTAGCACCACACCAAGTGTAATGGATGAAGCATCTACATATACGTGGAATTGTTTGCTCCAATTTGGAAAGACTAGGATAGGTGCAGTTACCATCCTTTCCTTCAGTGTGTCCAGTCCTTTTTGGAAATATTCAGTCCATATAAACTTTGCTTCTTTCTTCAATAGTTTTTCCATCAGTGCAGTTACCTGAGCATATCCTTTGATAAACTTCCTGTAATAACCTATATGCCCCAATGTAGTGCGTAGTTGCTTTACTGTGTTAGGTGCTGGTAGATTTACAATAACTGCGATTTTTGCTGGATCAACCATCAGTCCCTGTTTACAAACAATATGTCCCAGTAGGATTCCATAGGGAACACAAAAGATGCATTTCTTCAAGTTCAGGGCAATCTGATGTTGTCTGCTTGCAAAATGGTTCCTGAGTAACCCAAGTACAGTCCAATCATCATTATATACTTCTAGGAATTTATGGATGAAATCTTTAAATGTAGCAACTACTACTCCTGAAAAAATGGTAGGCGCATTCTTTAGACCAAAGAGCATAACTGTGTATTGAAACGAGCCCCATTCTATGGCAAAATTGGTCTTGTGCCTGTCTACTTGGTCAATCCCGATCTGATGGTATCCATAAAATCCATCAGTGAAAGAATATGCCTCATTCCCTCCAACATTGTCTAGTACTTCATCCGTGAATGGAGTAGGAAATGGGTCATGTAGTGATGCATCATTTAGCTTTCTAAGATCTACACAAATCCTGATTTCACCTTTAGTCTTTTTATCCTGGATAACCATGGGACTTATCCATTCTGATTCTTCTACCAGTTCAATGATTCCTGCATCCATCATCTTATCGAGCTCCGCTTTTACTCTTTCTTTGTAGCTGGGATTGAGTCGATAAGGTCTTTGCTTTATGGGCTACGCATCCGGCTTCATAGGTATTTTCATAACCCCTAAGTCACCCAAAATGCCTTTCATTTCAGAAAACTTTGTAGGAAACAAGTCTTCGTATTCGCGCAATAAATCTGCTATCTACGCAACTGTTTCTTCATCCCAATAATCTCCTAGAGAAGCAAACTTTGGTTCTTCAGTAGTGCCAATGTTCACTTTCCAAGTTTTTACAGGATCACTGAGTTCCTGAATATCCAATGGTGGTCCTTCTACCTCGTGCTTTCCTTCTGAATCTGGTATGTTTATATTGCGCGGGTCGTCATCATCGCTTTCCTCTTCTTCTTCATCTAACCCGACGTTATAACATTCCAGGGCATTCTCTATCTGTCTTGCCCATTCTGGTTGCTGATATACAGGTTCTGGTATGTCACTGAATATCTTCTTTTTGATGATCTGTAATGCCTCATTTATGCTTGGACATTCATCTTCAAAGCTGAAAGTTGCTTGGAAGTCTTTAATCATGACGGACCATTCCACTGTTCCTCTGCGCAATTTCGTTTCTGTATACCAGTTCTTTGGAATCTGCTCTAGTGTGTGTACAAATAGATAAACCCATTATGTCTATGGTCTATGTGTCCATGATTTCTTGCAATTGTCCATGTGATCTCTAGGATCAGTTTGTCCTTTGAATTTCGCTTGCACCAACTCAGTTTGTTCCAAAAATCTGATTTCCATCATATGCTTACATTCCTCCCATGTAGTCAGATTCTATTTATGCGCAGCCCACCACCTGGCAGGTGTAGCGCACAGTGCTATATCCAATGCTTCTATCTTACGTACATCTGAAACTGGTATAATATATTATTGAAAAAATGTATGGATGTTAGTCAAGACATCAAAAGTAGGGATTGGGCTTACCTTTGTTCCAATCCAGCGTAGTGATCTGGTTAGCTGCGCACATCTTCTTGCTGATATTTCATGCATTCTGCTTTGCCAATTCTCCAATCCTACATCTGAGTCTGATATGCAAGAGTTTTCATAGCGCCAACTCAATGTTCCATCATCAGTTGGGTTGACATAGTCTGCTTTATTCGATGTCATCTTGTAGATACGATCTAGATCTTGAGATCGACATTCTTCTTTGATAGGTTCAATGTATCTGGGTCCTTATGCAGGGTCTAATGGTGCGATGACCTTGATGTATTTTCCTTCAAATATTATGTATTTATTTTTTAGGTTGATGATTGCGAGGTTATCCATGGCCCGATATATCCCTAATAGTGTAGGATAAGGTTGGCTATCATCCACGATTTCAATGACTTCGAAGTATGCTCTACTTCGTACTCCATCAATGTCAACAAGGACATTTGCTAACCTTCCAAAGGATATAACCTTATGCTGATTGGCTAACCTCAACTGTATTGGTGACCATGATAAATTTGGCTTCCCCATTTGTTCCCATGTCTGCTTGGTTAAGCCATTCACTTCTGAGACTAAGTCAAGGATGATCTCATCCATTTTAAAATCTCCGATTTGCGCATTCAGTCTCATCTCTCTTCCAGTTCTTTTATGGCTCTTGATCTGATGAACCACTATGTGTGCTTCATTTACTATATTGGGCTATTCGTAATTAGTCAGCAGGCTCTGTAATTCTGCCAAGGAATTCTCATGCTTTAACATCTTCATGCAACTCTATAACAACTGCACAACAGGACTCATCGGGTCTGTTGCAGTGCGTGATTGATCATATGCAGCTGGCATATCCTTCACAGGTGTGGTATCACTTCTCAAATGGATTCTTGGAGTTACAAGTGCTGGTTCTTTGAAAGTTTCTCTAGCTTCCAGGAAAACTTCTTTTTGTTTGTTCAACTCGAAAGCAGGTGTTTCTTCCGTTGCTTTCCTTATCCAAGTTCCTTTAGTAGGATTTTTCCTAGCCTGATAATTCTCAAAAGTCGAAGCTCCTTCGGTTCTTTGATCTTCGCCTGTGGTAGCTCCACTTTGCGTCACAGTATGAATGTTATAATCTGTATTCCTCTTTTCTGCTGCGACCATCTGTACATTCGGATTTTGTCCCTCTTTCCTTCTTTCTTGCATTTTCGCTTGCAAAACAGGTCATTCTTCTATGACGTGATAAAATGACTTACAATATTTACAAGTTGTACAAGCATTTGTGCAATATCTGTATAAATGTCCATCTTGAGCGCAGTTATAGCATACTATCTGACCTCTGCCTCTTCCCTGTCCTTGTCCAGCATTTCGTCCTCTTCCTCTAAATCCACCACGTCCTCTGTATGCGTGCCTTGATCATACTGTGCATTATCATTGTTTTGAGGTGTTTCTTCTTGTACTCGGTAGATGCCATGTTTTCTTTCCATCATTAGTTCATAGGCTCTATAGTTGGAGTCATCATGGCCAACTGATTTACAAAATGTGCAGTATAAGTTCTTGGGTGTTCGCATACTTCTGAATTAAATAACAATCTTCTGGGTGATGTCCTCTACATCGAAAAATTTCACACCATGGTACTTGCTGCTGATTTAGTGGGTTTGGTGCTCCACTATCAAGGTAATCTTTAAACATAGGACAGTGTTCCTTTGAGTGTCCTTCTGTGTTACACTTTGTACACTGTTGCCGCCTAGTTCCACACCTGGGAAAACGCAGCAGAAGTATTCAAGTTGCTGGTGTGGCCTTGGGGGAAAGACAGATTCAAGTGCTGTTACCTGAGACTCGACTCCACCATCTAGGCTTTCCTAGCGAAGCCAAGGGGGGTGGACCCTAGAAAATGAAAACAAACTATGGTGTCTAATCTATGAAAAAGAAAGCATCTAGTCGAGGAGTTAGAATATTTTTGATAAACCAAGACAATGTAGCATATGTATATATATGTAAAGCAAAAGACCTTCATCAACATTTTATTTTCAAACATCCATCATTTTTATAGTCATTTAAAGCATTCATCAATAACTTGATATATAACAATATAAACCAATGCCAATCAATGGAGTAAAAAAGATGCTTGAAACTGAAAGGAAAATGTTGTGCAAGTGTTCTTGGTTTATTTTAAATTTAATGTGGTAGTGATCTTTTTATTAGGGATGGTGGGTTCCCAATATACGCAAAGGTACGGGGAACATGTCCAGAATTTTGATGTGTGGCTTCTCACTTAGACTTAGGCTGGATCAGAGTCTCAAGGAGATGTTCAGATGATGTACCAACGAGGGCAATCCTAACGGTTTCCAAGAGGTCACTACCTAGTTTTGTCCCAAGTCCTCTGAAATTTTTTTCCACGACAACAAAATACTCACGTTGTGCCGGATTTTCACAAAAAGGTTTGTTTATTGGGGTGGTGTTAGATCCTATTACTAGTCATCTTCCCCTTTTTGATGCATACCAACATGATCAGACTGAGCTTCAAGTTGGCCACAGAGAATATAGGAGAAGACCTTGGAAATTTTTAAAGGTTTTTTATGAGCCAAAATTTTATCTTTTAAAACCCCAAGAGTCTCTTTTCATCCCAGTACTTGGGCAAGCCCTTGTTCTGAAACCCTACTTCGGAAAAGCAAGGGGGTGTTTGAGTTTGCAAAAAAAATGATAAAATATATGTCCTGAGTGAACTTGTGGCCCGCCAGTGGGATGGACCAACAAGGTAAATTTAAACCCTCAGTAAGTCTTATTAAATGCCGAAAATAAAAGAAGTAAACTACTCTAAAAATCACACCATGAAAAGAGACGACACAAGCCACCCCTGGGGGGATGGGGTGTGGGGCTGGCTAGCACACTTGCTCTCGTTTAATAATCTTTTACAATGATCAGAGAAGTTCCCCAGTCTACTTAAAGTGACTTGGTGGCTTACAATTTTGTAGGGAAAAAATAACCGGTTTAACAAAAAATCAATACTGGTCCTCCAGATTGCCTGGATCCTTGAAATTTCGACAGCACCTCCTCCTACCTGTTCGTCTTTTGTTGCAAACCAGCAAGCAATTATTAGTATAATATTCCCAAAGCAACTTTAAGAGTGTCTTTGGAACACCTCCTAAAAAACCCAGAAAAAACTAAGTGTTAAAACTAGTTAAAAATGATGAAATTTAACCAAGTAAAACAAACAATGGGGCTTGTTCACTTGGGATCTTTGCAAGCTTTTAAAGGCTGCAAATTATAATCTCTACTAACAGCTAGATAAAACCTTTAATAATCAGAAAGTACTACTCGTCCAAGTTACTCAAAATATGCCTAAAATCTCTATCTTTGACAAGAAGCAAACTAGTATTAGATCTAGATCAGATATAACTTTGAAAATACATAAGATCTAGCACATAAATCAGATCTTCTTAATATATTTGAAGAGAAAACAGATCTGAGAATTGCAAACCAAAGTAACCAAGAAAGATTTGTTGAATTTTTATGTTGATGAGAAGAAGAGGAAACATCATGAATTTGGGCTATGGAGTCCTCCACCGTGGGGATTAATGGGACTAGTTCTCCTTGAATCAATTTCAAAGACCAATGGATGCAAGCAAGCTCCACCAACTCTTTGGATCAGCAACCTGTAGACACAAAAGACAACTCACACAAGCAAGATCAAATACAACTAGTGTAGACTAAAATAGAGAAATAGATTCAAGCATTTAAACAAAAATGACATTGAACTCTAATCACTCTAAGAAAACCAACAGTAAAAATAATGCATTAGATTACACTATCTTTACCTTACTAAGATAAGCATCTCCTTCAAAAGCTAGTGATTGATCAATAAACAAGCATGAATAAACATGTAAAGACACAGATTACCTCATCTATTAAAATAGAACATGATCATCCACACCATGAGAGTCCACACAGAGATTTGCCTCCAAAGCCTTTTATTCAGAAACAAATGTAGAAGTATTACAAGGATAGGAACAGAGGTTTCACCTTCTCATGCTCAACAATGCGGAAAGAACATGCTTAAATAGAAAAACCCAAGGAGGAAGTGCGCCCAAGTTGAGGAGAGAAGGGTGGGCGAATTGGTGGAGGAGATGGTGGAGAGAATAGGGGCTGCCATCCCTATGTTTTCGCTGCTAAATTGCAGCACAAAACATGCTAACACAGCAACACTATTTAAGCTGCAACTTCCATGAATCGTGGGCCTTCCCACTTCACCAAATGCGCCCAATGCTAAGGAAATGCGCCCTCCGTTAATATGGGGAGTGATGTCCATGAAATGGGATTCCCATTTGTCATAATTCTCAGCCCAATACACTCCTAAAATCATGTTGATCCAATTTTGACTTTCCATTTCTCCAAAATTGGATTTTTTAATTTTTCCAATTTTTTGATTTTGATTTTGATTTTTTATGACTTTTTTGGATTTTTTGGATTTTTTGAGCATAAGTGAAAAATTAAACACCCAAACATTATAAAAAGTGGGTTTAGGGGTTAGGGGGATGCCCTGAGTTAGAAAACGAGCACCCCTAAGGCAAAAAAGACCCCTAGATGACATTTTTATGTCATTTACAATATTTTTTCATGAAACCATTAAAAAATGGCTCATTTACAGAAAAAATACCTTTCGCCGAAAATTAAAAAACAACCTAGGGGGACTTAGCACATGTCCATATGACTCAAAAACAATGTCTATCATGTTCATATACATTGACCCATGGAATTTAACAATCCCCTAAGGCCCGTTAACCTCCCCAGGCATTCCAGCTTTGGAGGAGCAGGAGAAAAACCCAAAAATTATGCTATGCACTAATGCAAGACATAATTAATAGGTGAAAAAACTCCTTGGAATACTTGACTTAGCCAAAAAGTCCTAGGGAACCAAGTCTTTTACAAAACACCATGCTAGTACATTTTATTACAAACCTAGCAGGGCCATGAACATGTGGAAAAATTAAAAAAAGTGGCCCTTTTAAAAGGCCTGCTGGACATCAAATCATAAAAAATGAACATGTAACATGTTCAACTCTGCTCGCTCGCTTGATAGTCCAGCTAAGTACAACTTAGATGGAAACATACACTAGACTTCTTCTCTGGTTTCTTTCCCTTTCTTCATGTCTTGTAGTTGTAGTGTTAGGTTTGCTAGCTGGTTCTGTATCTGAACCATACCTGTGCTAGTTTCTCCTATTGGCGAAGCCTCTAGTTTCATTGCAATCTCTAGGGCCTCTATCTGCGAAGCAACTTTCTGTTGCATCAAGGGTAGTCTGATGTGTGGCAATAATGTGGATATGAACCACTCTTGCTGCTGTTGCAGTGCTCTGTCAAAGCTCACTTGATCTAACAGTGCTTTGAACTTCTGATCAAATTCCCATACTGACTCATTGGTTTTCTGCTTAATCTCTTTGATCTCTGTGATACATTGTGACTCAGACTTCGGTTTCTTGAATTCTCTTAGGAGGGTAGACTTAATATCCATTAGGGTTCTATTCTGTCTGACAGAATATTTCATAAACCAATTCAAGGCTCTGTCCCTAAATGTTGTGACTAGATGTGCTTGCTTAACAGCATCGTCATGGACTTGGTTAACATTCCACACGTCTTCACACAGAAACCAATGTTGCTCAGGGTCTTCTAGACCCGTTCCTTTGAATATCGACAGCTTGATATCATCTGTCATTCTCCTTCTAGGAGGCGTAGTGTTTTGTGATGTGGTAGGTATACTACTTGTTAGAAACGTTCTGAGTACTTTCTCCTGCGATGTTACTACTACTTTTGTGTTGTGGGTTAGTAGTATTGTCAACTAGAGGATTCTGTGGAGTGATGGGATGATAGGTAGCTACTCGAGGTTATTTTCCTCTATCAATCTAGGCTTGTATCTCAGTTTCTACAGAGATGCGAAGTTCATGTTCCTTATGGCTCTCCTCAGTACTAGACTTGAATCTTTTACCACTTAATGTGTGAATGTTTTCCTCGGTATCATTGTCTAAATTACTGAACATTACAGACTCAAAAATTCTAGGGATCTTATTGCATTCTTAAGACGCCTTTCTTTGCTAACAACATTTTAATGTATAGACTGAGATTGTTCAGGTACTTACCTATGAATCCTTTAAAGAATTCGGCCTCTGCTGCGCTGTAGCACTTCAATGCATCCACAACAAATTCCGTGACGTAGCCTTCTAGTATACTGTTTAGCTAGAAGTCTACTTCTCTTGATATTGGGCTTTCCACCGCTTTAAGCCTTTGAATTAGTTCTGGAGTCCATGCTGTAGGTTCTCCTCCCTGATAGCATGTTTTCTGTTCTTCTAGTCTTAACAACCACTCATATAGGTCGTTGCTAAATGCTGCGAAGAAGATTTCGTAAATATCTAGAAATAGGTATCTCTACAACCATTCTTCGTCAGAGAAATGTGGATGTTTGTTATCCTTTCATGCAAACTCCTTCTCTGTATTATCCACCCAGTTCTGTATTTCTGTCCTCTCGGGATACCAATATTCAGAACACATCACCAGTTCAAGAGTGGCAACAGAACCATTTGTTGGGCTCTACTATCCGGTTTCTTAAACTTTCATGTGTTGACCCAGGTTCTTCGCAGTTGTGGTCCAAAAAAACCATTCGTCACCAGCCCTTTCGATAACAGCCTGCAAACAAGCTGATGTCTCACCCGAGGTGAAGTTCATGGGGGACTACAAAATCAGGTTTCTGTAATCAGGCGATGCATGGTTAACACACTGGGTGGAGTTGCGCGAAGTTTCACCCACTGCGTGGTTATCACTTTTACTATAGCGCACACCGGGGCTGCGCACTTTGAAACGACCACTTAAACAATAGGAAAACGCAACTCTAGACTGCACTATCTCTTAATAATCCCACACCTTAAGGCCTTCCTAACTTAGTGTGATTATGCACTCAACACACAGGATGGTGCACTTCGCAGGACCATATACTACAGTGGAATACAATACAACCACGCACTTCCAGTGCTTCACATTCAGGGAATCACACTTATACAGACTTCACTAACTTAGTGTTACCCAAATACTTCAAACATTCATCACATCCAGAATTACTTGCACATTTAACATTCATGCATGTATGTTAGACACTTAACATATTATTCTAATCACTTCTTCATGAGGAAAATACATATAAAAGTGAAGATACATCTAACCATAAGCATGAAATTAACCATAAACAAAAGAAAACACACAGATTCAATCACACAACACAGAATTTAACGTGGTTCACCCCCAGGATGGGAGCTACGTCCACGGGAACTGTTGATTATATTATTGGGAAGGGTCCAACAGTTCTAGCCTGCGCAAACAGCTGCAAGCTCTTCTCTCTTACAATAGGTCTCTGTGCATGCAGCTGCAGAGCCTCTTTACAACACTCAGTATCTCAACAGAGATCAACCAGAACCAATAGGAACCCCAAAATCAATGATGACCAACCCTTCCCTTACAAAATTCCCCTTTTTATAGATCGTGCCCTTAGGTCACGTCTTTACAATGCATATGGGCCCAAAACCCTAGAGTAACCAAAACTGGTGCGGTTACCTTGCCCACTCGGTCTATCACAGTCAATAGCTGCTCCACTCGCCTCTGGCCGCTTCGCTAGACCACTCGTGGCTCTGACGCCCTTATGATAGATCGCATAATTGCCTGCGTGGCCCAGACCGAGTACTGACGCGTCGCCTTCAGCCACTCTGCCTCTGACAGTCTTTTAGCGCGCATGCTGTCTAACCACCATTATGTTTCTAACAGTTTTCCAATGCCCATGCTGTTTAACCGCCATTTTGTTTCTAACGGTTTTCCAATGCCCATGCTATCTTAATCAACACGTCAATTTCCTTTATACCCACGCTGCTCCTTACCCAAATATTGGGAATGATAGAGTCGCTTACCAAAACTAGGTCGTTGCTCGACCTTATTTATCTTGTACTTAATCGCCAAAAGTAGATGCTGAGCTGGCACTGCGCATCCGCAACACTGTGCTATGCTTAGATTTCGCATTTCCATTGCGCTTTTACCCAAACTGTGCTTCGCCAAAACTGTGTTATTTGGACTTTGCTTCAAAACTATGCCACTTGGTCCATGCCCAACAATACCTTTGTCCAACCAACATCTTAGTTTATACCTTGAGGGAGTGTGACTTGGTGGAATTGATGTATGTGCATGTACCATATGCAGTAGGATACATTCCTTATGTACTTCTTCAAACTAGATATGCATGATGTACCACTAAACGCACTTCTTCAAACTTGATGCACTTCTGGATATACTTCTTCAAACTGGCATCCATGGAACAGATATATACTTTTCGGTCTGGAATCCATATAATTCTTTATCTTGCTTATGCATATACTTATTCAAAGTGGCTTCCATATACTTCTTCAAACTTCCATAGGAATACTGCATCCACTTTGACATCAATTGACATCAATGACTCAAACTAAATTAGTTGACATCCACTTTGACACTAGTTGACATCAATGACAACCAAAGTTCAAAATTGAGAAGTCAACCTCTCTCTTTGGTGGGGGTATAAATATCTATATCATAAACATATATAGAATCTTAGACAAAATTGAATAATTGTACAAAGAGATGGAATTTCCTTCATTGTGTTGGGTTAATCCTAACTCAGTCATAGAGCAAGTCATTTGACTTTGGTTTGTTGTTATGGACCCATGGTATTGGGAGGTCTACCCATGGAACTAGGAGATATGCCCATGGTATTCATGTGATGTAAGCCTATTAAGAGGCTGGTCAAAATACATTGTAGTGTGCATGTATGGTTGACAGTGGTTGTGGTCGGTAGAGCCACAATTGACCATGTCTTGGATGGTTTAGGCCAAGGAGCATAGTGAAGATATCGTCTACGGGTTTTTTCCGGAAAGTGTTTCCAGGATAAATAATGGTGCCCATGATGTGCATGTTGTTATTGTTTGATTTACTCTTATATGTTTCTGTTGTGTTAATATTGTCGTTGCGTCCATGAAATGTCTACATGGTATTAGATCTTGGTAGACTCAAACTCTCCAATAAGAGATCAAGATCTGGTTTCCTGGATATACATGGTAGAGTGTAGATGGAGTTGTTGTAATGAGATTGGTTGAAGAAAGTTTTTAAGTCACCTTGATTTGTAGGTGAAGTGTGAATTAGTGTGGTTGGATCCATTGGCGTGGTGGGTCGACTTGATAAGCAATAGAAATGCTAGATCTAAGGTATGTTGAAGAAACATGGAATGTGGGTATACAAATCTGAATTTTGGAAGATCATAGCATGTTATTTTTGGGTACTCTCGGGATAGTGTTAGATAAATGAATAAACAATTGGATCACGTAAAGGCCATCCATTTTTGGTTTTTGTTGTGCTTTTGGCCATTGAAAAATGGTGTGAAGTTGGCGATTGGAAGATATATATTAAGGTATGCATGGTCTAGTTTGAGGTCCTGTGAGATGTTTTAGAGGTTTTGGATATGAAGCATGACTATATATACGATAGGAGTGGTTGAATTTGTCCAAAGTTGTGGATGGTCGGATCGGTCATGGCCGATGGGGTAGTCGGGATGTGGACCATTGGTTGGGTAAATCAAACAATTAAAATCAACCTATCAACTCGATGAAGATGTTTTACTAGTTGATGAGAACACGGATTGACTGGTGGTCGATGACTCAACGCATGGTCGATGGTAAAGTGGTTGAATGGGTAATTGACGAGACCGAAAGTAAAGTGGTCGATCGGGTAATCGACGAGACCGACTAGTCGAATGGGTCAACTGACGATATGGTTGACTAGTAGACAGGGTCGACTGACTAATTGGGAAAACTAGGCATATGGTCGACTGAGTATGGTTGATGAGATGTAGATCGACTGGTGGTCGATAGAGGATATGGTCTATGGGGTCGAATGAGTATTGCGATTTGACCGAGATGCTTCAAGTTAGTCAACCAACATCGATTGAGGAGCCATGGAAGGACATCTGAGTGGAAAAGCTTAGGTCAATGAAGCAGTCGTGGTTAAAATTGACTTGGTAGTTGATTTGTTGATTATTCGAATACACAAAAGAATTGTTTTGGCGTCAGAGGGACACATGTGTTGCTGAGGGTTGGACTCTTGTTGGGCCTCAGAAATGTCCCATTTTCATCCACTTTACCTTTCGTTATTCTTCACATTTCATCGTCCCATTAAACTTTCATCATACCATTTCCATACATATACTTGAGTTTCATCTTATTATTTTCCACTTTATTCATTTTAGTATTATAAGTGAATTTATGATTAAATATTGGAAAATAACATGTTTTTCACTAATATTTCAAGTATGGATGAGCTTTGTAATGTGTAGGAATATGGAAGGATCAATTCAAAGAAGACTCCTCGAATATCTCCTCCACTTCATGGAGATAGTTATTCAAAGAATATTCCAAGGAGAAGATCATGGAGATTTGGTTGGCATATCTTATGTAGGATGTATGAGAAACATGTGGAGAATTTGTGAGAGACATGTGGAGGATTTGAATGGATCATATTTTGTAATAATAGCAAATTAGTCGAGAGTGGTTGAGAGAATAGTGGATCTATCATTATGAGATGGTTATCTCCTTCTCAAACAGATTCATGTATAAAAGAGAGTGCTCTCTCTTTATTTTGGGATATGTAGGTTAATCATAGATTAGGAGGAGATTAGTCTCACATTGTAGAAGTTAGTTTTGGTTTTGTAATATGGAGAAGGGGATTCTCAGCTTTTGTTCATAATATTAGTTTTGATGCTTTCATGATTTGCCATTGATTCTTGTGATGTAAATTAAGTTTTCTTTATTGTTAATGTGAGCTCACATGTGTTGTTTGGTTGCTCTTCATATGTTGTCTTTCTTTTATGCAATTTACTTTTAGCAGTGTGTTTTAGCTTCCAACATTAGATTAGCAGTTGTGTGTTTCAACTTAAGGGGGAATTAGCAATTAGCAATTAGCAGGGGGGGTTAGATTAGATTAATTTCACTTCAGTCCTGCATATACTTTGCATGCGCTTCGTAAGCCTACGAACCTCGGATTGACAAATTAAATGGTTGGGAAAATACTACAACGGAATTAAACAACAATATTTCCACCTAACATTTTGGCGCCATTGCTGGGGAAGCACAATGGATTGAAGTGTAGATTTCAATTCCTGCAAGTGTGGTAGTGTAGATTTCAATTCCTGCAAGTGTGGTAGTGTAGATTTCAATTCTTGCAAGTGTGTTTTTTTTTTGCAGCTGTGGAGAGTAATGTTTTTTTTGTATAGAGTGTTTTTTTTGGAGTGTTTTTATTTTATTTTTATTTTTTCATTTTGGGTGCTGTAAGAATCCCTTTTTCAAAATGATTTAACAATGAGTTTAAGCTTGGAATAGCTCACTTAGATTCTTGCAAAGTAGGGATCTCTTCTTCTCTTGAAAGCAGCCGAGAGCTTCATTACTCCTCCAGAAACATATGAAGAATTAACATACGAAGAATCCTGCACATTTGATGGAGAACAATTATGCGAGTAGAAGGTTGAGGAGGACAACGAGGAGTTACAGCAAGATCTGAGTGAGGACAACTATGGGTACGAAAGCCCTATTGAACGATGGTTTCAAGCAAGTATAGGTTAAGACAATTTGGTTTTTCTTTTTTTCTAGTTAATTCACAGTCACAACAACTACTTTCACACATCTCTGTTTATCCTCACTTTCTATTTGCAAAATTAACACATAATATATTTTTATTGCTGTTACGTGAATGGCTACATTGGATATTTAACTACACGTAGCTGCTTTCTGAATTTTAATTAGTGTAGAGTAGGTAGGATTTTTCAGTTTTTGCTTTCACCTAGAATAAGTATGCTCTCCTTCGCGCTTCGTGCGATCTGAGGATCAGAAAGTAGGATATTTTCTAACGTTTTTAGGAAAGAATAAATTAATCGATTTCATCTTTAATTTGCAATTCATTTATCTCTGTTTTCTAAACAAAATTTTCCAATTTGTAAAATAAAACTGGCCTGCAAAATTCACTTGGTTAATTCATTCTAAACTAAAACAAACAGTCGCTGGAATTATACATAAGCTGTAACAGATGTAGTTGAAACTGAGACCACCTGCTGAAACTGTGTCGCGCCTGCAATCAATTGAACTACGAATCGCATTTGGCCATGCTAAAACCTACAGCAACAAATAACCCTGTAAAAACAATAGCAAATCTAGAATGAAGCAGAGCATTTATCCTTCGGCCTTTCACACACTATCTCCACCTTCAACACTTGAAAAATCCTTCGATCTAGAAGAAAAACCTGCAATACAGCAACAACAAAATATGAAAATGCTTTGGCGGTATTCTCCCCGATCTGTGATAGCAAGCAACAATCCACTTGTACGTTCAACTGCACAAAGAGATTTTTTCTGCCGGTGGTTGGAAAATTAAAATCCCATTTATCGTTTGATGGTGTATCAATTTGATTCACAGCTTTATTTGTGATTAACTGCCTGCTGATTGAGAAAACCACACAACCTGTTAATCAGTTTGAGATCTGTTTCCCCATTGATCGCTGTCACTCACTTACGACCCAACCATTTATGTGGAAGCCTCAAATCATGCACAGCTCGTGCAAATCATCACGCGAGGTCTTTGGGATTCCAATTCCACAAAATCACCCGCAAAAACGCATGCCATATAAGAAAACCTTGATTCGTGTCTTGATTTGCGGGCATATGGAAATGAATCTCAAAATTCCGGGACATGGGTTTTGTGCGTAATGGCCTCAATTACCTGAATCGTGAGGAAATACTCAAAAAAAGCTGTGGTTTGTGATATAAAGCCGGTTCTCTAAACATGTAATTTCCAGATCTACAGTTACGGCCGTGTTTCACATTATCAAATTTGTTAGCAATTACAACTGTGTCTCAGGTGTTACAGATCATAAGTTTGGGGTTCGATTTCTCATTTTCCTCAGAGAAATTTATGTAATCATCTATTATGGAGTGGAGTAGTCGTTTGGAAATAGCAGGAGTAGATCGATACTTATGGGGCAGACTTCAAAATCTCCAAAGAGAAATTCACAAACACCACCACGGTCATTGCCAAGGGACTTGAATGGAGCAACAAGAATGGAAGATCCAGCTTTAACCTTACAGTTTCAATGTAAGGAAGAGGATTTAAGAGTGAAAGTATTGATAGGATGATGCAGACCTTCCTTGCTTGCGCAGAAGTTCAGAAAGCAGCAGCAAAGGCGATATGTGCAGTATCATATGACTATGGTATTGGATCTGATTTTTCAAATTTTTGTTTGAGTCTATCTTCCCGTTGATGGAATTTTTTTTTCAGAGTAGCTTGCCTTGTTGATAATATTCTTACTGAGATTATAACGCAAACAAAAGTTGCACTTTGTAAACTCTAGCTAACAGGCACGAGGATATATTGCAAACCTATATATTGGTAGAAGTTGGCATTGAGTCTACAGAGGGAAAGAAAGGTTGAAAGAAGACAGCATGCTTCCTGTGTCAACTTTTGGTAGCAGAATGAACAATTTGAAGGGCGGAGACAATAAAATTTTCATGACTTGGCATCTATGATCGATGTGTTTTTGCAGGCAGCAAGTTTCTCTATTCAGTATCAACATTTGTGTTTATTTCCAACAATTTAATGAAGATCATACTCTTGCACAATTTCCAAATGTTTGATTTCCAGAACTTTAGTGGCAGGTATCAGCAAACTATTACTCATGCACATGGAAAATTTGATGAAGCTGAGACAGTAAGATTGTTTGCTGTTTTCCTTTAGCATAATTTTGGCATTTTTTCGGTGTGTATTATCAAAATAACACAAAAACCATAATTTTTTTTTTCAAAATTGCAAATGGACATTCTATAATTCCTGAACAAATCTCAAAAACATGTTTTTACATTTAACGCTAATTTGTTTTCTTCAAGACACTTTGACAGAAATCAACAGGAAAAATAGTAGAGAGACTTTTTGCATCATGATGTTTGTTGCTACACAACAACACATTTGCAAAAGCACCATTGTTGGGTCATGACTTCTTTACTCACATATTAATCATCTCTATGTGGAAGTCTGTTCCAGCCGAGTGTTCCAGCTACAGTAGTCAACGACGAAACAAGTGCACAACGGCAACAGGTATAAAAACACATTTTCTTTTTTGAACTCTGATTTGCCGCATTCATATTTCTTTATGCATGTTATGTCTTTCGAACTTCTCACGAATTTCATGCAGGATTAGTACTAAGTTTTTCTCAGGTTTGAAGACAATCACATTTTGCTGCTGAAGTGATTTTTCAAGAATCACAATTTTTTTTTTGAGAAACATGCTTTGATAAGACAGCTTGAAGGAGCTGTTACTCATCAGAAACATCATGACATTTGCTGTTATACATAAACCATTCATAAACCCATTTGCATCATGAATGTTTACCCACATATCTCCTTCAAAGCACATTAATCATCCATGTGAAGTCCACTTTCCATTGCCTTATCTGTCATGACTTCACACAGGGCTATCTTTCTGAGTTGCATACATAATTTCCTTCTTTTTCAGTCCCTTTCTGCCTTTTTGAATAAGAACATCCAATTCCCTCTCCATAATTACATTCCCTTGCCATAAGCACTGTTGCTACTGAGATTTTTCCTATAGTCCTACCAATCTTTTTGTAAAAACTCGCGTTGACTGATGTAGGATTCCTTAAGGCCTACCTTTCAACAAGTCTTGCCCCATCGACCTCAGCACCTTATCTGGGATATAGACTAGAGTTCCTTTTTGAGTACCTGGAGGCTTGCATGCCTTAATGACAAGTTCTCTCGATGACAATCATGGGGAATACATCAATGTCCCTTGATCGTCATATCTTGCAAGTGGCTCAACATCAACACATCTATTCACACTTTGCAAGATGTACTCAGGTACCTTGGCACTCATTGACATCAATGGCGAGTTTGCCTCGCATTGGTTAACGACATTCATCAATCGCTGGTAATTCAATGACTTCTTTTCATGCTCGACATCAACACATTTATTCGCATGACTAGAATTGTACCATTGGGTTTTGTAGCAGGTGAAGACTATACACTTTTTCATGACTCCCTCAGTAGTTACAGCAGCATGACTTCAGCTATATGAGACTACCACAGTTCTGATTCTTTCACTGCCCATGATCCAGTCACAGCAGTCACATTCTCCATAATTCAGCAACAACAATTTCAGTTATATTTTCATGATCCTGCAGCAATGACATCTTCTCTGATCTAGCAGTTACAGCAGTTGCACTAGCAACATCACCAACCACGTTCCTATTACATAGTTCATCATCATTCTTGGGTTAGTGGAGGTATGTTGTTTTCTGAATTTTAATCATGCAATTCCTTACATGCTAGCAATGAATAATTTGGAAAATTCCCTCACCATGCTCCATTTCATTTTTCACTTTCATAACCCATGCCGAGTTGCACGAGGACATGCAACGAGTTCAGTTGGGGAGGATGAGATAGAGGTTGCTGAACACTCTATGGGATCTCAAATGCAATCTTTTCAGAGGTCAGGAAATCTTTTGTGGCAGCTTATTCATTTTCTCATGCATATTGTTCCTTATATAAAATGCAGAATTTGAATTGAGTATATATCACAAACCATACATTGGATCCTCATGATTTTTGGACAGGGAATGGATAATATTATGATGAACAAAATTGGCAAGTTTCAGCTCAATCCAATGCACCGATTTCGAAAAAACAACCATCATCACCTTCAGCCAATTTGCATTTTTCTCAAAATCCGTGATGTGGGTTTTTCTGATTTTTGGTGTGGAGATGCATTGTACTAGTAAAAACTTGCCTGCAAAATTTCAGCCAAACCCAGTTTGTAGTTTGGGAGATATTATCTCGGGAAGTTTTATGCAACACCAGTTGTGACTGTGCCAAACTTTCCATCACCACCTACAACCAATTTGCATTTTTCTCGAAATCCGTGATGTGGGTTTTTCTGATTTTTGGTGTGGAGATGCATTGGACTTATAAAAACTTGCTTGCCAAATTTCAGCCAAACCCAGATCGTAGTTTGTGAGATATTAGCTCAGGAAGTTTGTTGCAACAACAGCTGATACTCCTCCAAGCCTTCCATTTCGCAGCTGATACTCCTCCAAACCTTCCATTTCGCAGCTGATACTCCTCCAAACCTTCCATTTCACAGCTGCAATTCCGAACTATGTTCATTATCATCATTTCACTACCATCATTCCACTCATTTACCATTCACCAACATTTCTTTTCCGACAACTTCTCTGTTGCACTTTCCTTCATACACATTGATACACATATTGGCATGATTCATAAAGAAAAGGCTTTCTTATGCACAGTGACACTTTCTTATACATAGTTGGTGACTTATTATTTCCAGTGAGTGTATGGTTTAATTATTGCAGCAAGGAAACAGATGACGGAATGAATGTTGTTTACACAAGAACCAACATTCCTTGCATTCAAAATAAAATATCAGCTGTTAATCCATTCCTTGCATTCATAAGAAAATACCAGCTATTACTCATACATTTCGCATCATGAAATAAATGTTGTTAACACAAGAACCAACATTCTTTATGGCTGTTACACAAATAAAATTTCAGCTGTTACTCATGTGATGCACATCCTGGAAACATTTAAAAGACATCATCAAGCAAAGCCAAAGTTCAGATGCCAAAAGTTCTTAAGCAGATCCATGCAAGGTTGCATGAGGACATGCAACAGGTTCAGTTGGGGAGTATGTTGGGCCTCAGAAATGTCCCATTTTCATCCACTTTACCTTTCGCTATTCTTCACATTTCATCGTCCCATTAACCTTTCATCATACCATTTCCATACATATACTTGAGTTTCATCTTATTATTTTCCACTTTATTCATTTTAGTATTATAAGTGAATTTATGATTAAATATTGGAAAATAACATGTTTTTCACTCATATCTCAAGTATGTATGAGCTTTGTAATGTGTAGGAATATGGAAGGATCAATTCAAAGAAGACTCCTCGAATATCTCCTCCACTTCATGGAGATAGTTATTCAAAGAATATTCCAAGGAGAAGATCATGGAGATTTGGTTGGCATATCTTATGTAGGATGTATGAGAAACATGTGGAGAATTTGTGAGAGACATGTGGAGGATTTGAATGGATCATATTTGTAATAATAGCAAATTAGTTGAGAGTGGTTGAGAGAATAGTGGATCTATCATTATGAGATGGTTATCTCCTTCTCAAAGAAATTCATGTATAAAAGAGAGTGTTCTCTCTTCATTTTGGGATATGTAGGTTAATCATAGATTAGGAGGAGATTAGTCTCACATTGTAGAAGTTAGTTTTGGTTTTGTTATATGGAGAAGGGGATTCTCAGCTTTTGTTCATAATATTAGTTTTGATGCTTTCATGATTTGCCATTGATTCTTGTGATGTAAATTAAGTTTTCTTTATTGTTAATGTGAGCTCACATGTGTTGTTTGGTTGCTCTTCATATGTTGTCTTTATTTTATGCAATTTACTTTCAGCAGTGTGTTTCAGCTTCCAACATTAGATTAGTAGTTGTGTGTTTCAACTTAAGGGGGAATTAGATTAACAATTAGCAATTAGCAGGGGGGGTTAGATTAGATTAATTTCACTTCAGTCCTGCATATACTTTGCATGTGCTTTGTAAGCCTACGAACCTCGGATTGACAAATTAAATGGTTGGGAAAATACTACAACGGAATTAAACGACAATATTTCCGCTTAACAACTTTGTCATGATTCCTAATGAAAATGAAGACATGATCGAGGAGGATGTGCGAGCAACAACCGAAGAGATAATTGGAGAAGCATGAAGACAGTTCGATTAGAGTAGACCATATACAATATGTTTCCAACTATGTATAGGGATCGGTTGGAGAAAACAATGCAGTCTATTGTCGAATGTATAGAGGGATCGATTAGAGCAGACTATACAGTCTGTTGTCGACTAAGCAACATAATTCAAGTACTTGGTTATTATTATTGTATGAGAGTATGTTTGTAAGCAATGTTTTATTTATGGAGTTGTAATCGATGCAAATGGGCATACATATGTAAGACTAATAGAGGCATGCATACCCATGGTAACTCACTAGTAAAGTCAAGTTGTAAACCTAAGTGATAGGGGGTGATGCTAGGTTCCCAGTGGATAGAAATCAAGGGGGGGAGGTAGACATTCCCAAGTTAAGTTTAAAGTGGGGAAAGTTGGGTTAAACTTGACTCTGTCATAGAGCAAGTTAATTGATTTTGGATTTTTGTTATGGACCCATGGTATTAGGAGGTTTTCCCATGGTAGTGCGAGATCTTCCCATGGTATTCATGTGATGTAAGCCTATTAAGAGATTGGTCAAACTCCATTATAGTGTACCTGTATGGTCAACGGTGGTCATGGACAGTAGAGCCACGATCAACTATGTCTTGGATGGTTTAGCCCAAGGAGCATAATGAAGATATCTTCAGCTGGTTTTCCCATGAAAGGGTTTCCAAGGTAAGTAATGATATCCGTGATGTGCATGTTGTTATTGCTTGATTTATTGTTATATCTTTCTCCTCTGTTAATAATGTTGTTGCATCCATGAAATATCTACACATTCATAGCAATGATGAAATATATTTTCCAACCTTTCTTGTGGCTTATTTTCAACTATAATGCTGAAAAGAATCTAAAGGACACCAATCTATTGTTCCCTTCATATACCTCTATTTCCCTTGATCATCAATAAAACATAATGGTTTTCTACGAATATTCATAATATCATAATGGGATCTCATCCAATCATTCTTATGATTAAATCATATAATCCTAGGACAATCAAATATACATCAGTCTGAGTGATACACACCCCAATATCAAGGTTGCATTCCCTCACATTGGTACCAACCCCTTTCTTCACCCCGTAATCCATCTCAACCTTATCAATATCATTTTTCACTTCTGCTACTAGGCCACAACTAAGTAATGCATCAGGTGAAATCAAGCTTACAACATCACTGAGATCTATCAAAATAGATAGTGTAACAACATTAAGTTTACTTAATATTTCTAAAATTGAATATTGGTGCTCATCCTTTCAATTATATACTAGCATAGATCCATCCTAAATGAGGATCTATCAAGCATCGAGAGGCATCCAAGTTCTCGAGGTGTTATTTTTTTAATGAATTTTTATTTGGTTTAAAAAATTAATTTTATGAGCGGATATGGATTTTTTTAATTATTTTTTATTTGGTTTTCATTTTTTATTTTATGAGCCGACATAATTTTTTTATTTATTTACTTTTTGTTTTTGATACATAACATGACACCGTTACACATCTCCCCAATACTGTTGATGTATATGTAACTTCAGATTGTATTTCACCCATGTATTTCATATATGTATTTTGTACTCCTATAGAGATGTTATTATTCCTCTATACGAAAGTGTCGTCATTTATATTGTAAGTGTCGTAACTTATACTTGATGGGTTATTAGACCACCTTGTTGGGGTCGGCCCTGTATAACTCATGTGGGTCGAAGGGTTATTAGACCACCCTATTGGGGGTCATCCATGTGGGTCAAAGGGTTATTAGACCACCAAGTGTGGGGTCGGCCCGGATTAAGTTAACCATGGGTTAAGCTAGACATGTAGGCCCCATTAGTTTATTGGGCAGGACAAAACAAGTATAAATAGAGATCGAGAGATCTCTATTTGATCATTCATTCACACACTTTTCTCATTCGGAAAGTGACGCACTTATGAGGAGGAGGCTCTGCTGCTAGGAGAAGATTATCTCTTGTATTCTGGTTGTATCATTGCTCTATCTATCCCTGAGGAAGTTATTGGGGTTTTTCACCTTTATGGTTTTCCCAAAGTAAACTCTGTGTCTCTTGTGTGCTTGCATTATTGTGTCCATGATTGATATGCTGTAGATTTGCTATACATGTTATTCTCTCAGTTAAGATCCTAAATCAGATTGAAGTAAATTCTGAAAATTTAACATGGTATCAGAGCTAGCCTGAAAGAAGGCATGATATGGCATGTATGACACTAGTTGCACTTACGATGCTAGGGCTTGATATAGAAAAAACCAGTCATCGTAGCACTTTCGCTATAAATCCATTTTGGCAAAGTTTTCGGATTTGAAACTTTTACAGGTCCAATATTAGATCCTCATGTACCTTGTGTCCAAAGTACAACTTCTAATTCATTGTACTTTGTGATTTATGATCTGTACAATATAGGGTTTCTGCCTCTTCTAGATCTCAGTCATAAACATGTGACCTTGGAAAAAAGGTCATAACTTGGGCTAGGAAGCTCCAAATGAAATTTCGTAAAAGGTGACAGGTAGTACACAGACTGTACTATCTCAGGAAACGTGTTTAGAGGATGAAGTTAAACCAGTGACACGTGGCACACCGTACAAGTTTTCTCTCCTTTTTTTATCCCATAAATAGGTCACATTACGACACCTGGCATAACTCTCTCTCAGAGAATCCAATTGAGGTCAGACCTATTGGGATGGAAAGATGACAGGTCGGGCTATCTCAAGAAAATTTTTCAGACCCTGTGGATCAAAAAGTTTGGAGTTACACCAGAAACAATAAGGTACATATTTATGTCATAACAGAATTATTTTTGAGCACCTTCATTCATGGCTTCCGGAATTTAGGGTTTTGGAGAAAGTTGGAATTTTTGTAATTGGAGACTATGGCTGAATGCCACTCATCAAAATAGAAATTTAGAGACCAATTTCAGAATTTTTTGTTGGGCAGAAGACCGGGCTTGATCAGACCCTAGTTCGGGACTTTGATTGGAAAAGTGGAAAATTAGGGCTTCTGCAAAAATGGGAATTTTTGAAATCTGTGACCACGGCTGGAAGCTCCTCAAAAAAATAGAAGCTTAGAGCTTTGGATCAAACCTTTTGATTGGGCATAAGAGTGGGCTTCATCAAACCCTAGTTAGGGGTCACGTCCAGTGAATCCGAAAGTTTCAAAGGAAAAATTGAGGAGTGAAACTTTGCAGTTTTCAAATTCTGAATATACCAACTTGATCAGCTCATCAAGGCGCATATTTCTATCCTTTCGGAAGTTTGAAATTCAGAGTTTGAATTTTTGGGGTTTCTCTGACAAACCCTAATCTAGCTCCAGGTCCAATTCTTGCAAATCAAGTGGATTGGGTTAATCCTAGAAGAAGATGGATTGGTCACCTGCATAAGTGAAGAAGTTCCTGTCTCAGAGGGAGATGAGGCTAAGGCCTTCCATAAGAAGATTACAAGCAATCTTAACAAGTATGGCTAACAGCTATGTTTCGAATTCTGTTCATGGTTAAGTTTATGATATGTTTGTCTTCATATCATTACAGTACAATCTTGATTAATTACTAGACTTGTCATATTACCTTAATAGAAGATATTCATTGATTAAGGTTTTGACACTTATGATTGTACTAATGCATTGTGATGTTGTATGAGGTTTATGTTGTTCACTAACATAAAAGGAACACCAAGAAAGAAAAATCATGTTCTACTTCAAGAACATATGATCATGGTGACATGGAGACAAATATTCATCCATTGTCATGGATCACATAGAAGATCTACTTATGAGGTATGTATAAATTGGTTCTACAAT
The DNA here is from genome assembly GCA_027924585.1 of Larix kaempferi. Lineage (NCBI taxonomy): Eukaryota > Viridiplantae > Streptophyta > Pinopsida > Pinales > Pinaceae > Larix > Larix kaempferi. The sequence continues at coordinate 5,292,796 of BSBM01001120.1, forward strand.
GGTTAACTTATGAGATGTGCATGTTACTAGCACAAGTCATTGAAGAGAACTAGAAGACATTATGCGGGTATGTTAGACATAACTATCTAGCATGTTAATCCAGGTATGTTTTTCCTATATCAAGCTAGAATCCTATCTTGTGTTAGGATCTTATACTGTTGTGTTGTTGATAATGATTATTCATGAAGTCATAGGTTTGAATAGTCATGGTTGTATGCATATTATGTTTCTTACCATAATTGATGATATGAATAACCAGAAGAATAATGAAGGTATAGGTTTGAGTAATAACGGGTTTATGCATTGATGATTTAACTAATCAGAAGAGACCTATGATCAAATAAGAATATGCATGAGTAAAAGAAGACTTCCCTGAAACCTTGAATACTAATGTTTATTATCTGTGAATGATCATGACTATACATGTTTAAGATTATTGTGTTTTGATAGTATTAAGATTATACTAATAAATGTGTGATTATGTATGAGACCTCAAGGATAACAGAATGATGATACTAATAAGCATGCATAGTGATTAAGGATGGATATAGTTCAAGGACAGGTAATCCAGGAAGCAAAGATCAAGAGGGAGCACACTCCAGTTGTTCCTGCAAGAAAGCAAAGGAGCACACTTCAGTAGTTTTTGCAAGGATGCAGATATTCAGAGGGAGTTGACCACTTATCACAATCCACATCAGAATGGAGTTGCAAAGATTCAGAGGGAGTCCACCCAGCAACCAAACAAAGATAAGTATTTGAATTTTCATTTCTTACATAATGTTATTGAATGATGTATATGCTTATGTTCCTATAATTAGGTTGTGTATTATGCATATTAGAATAGTTGCAGTGATGAACAGTATACTGCTAATATACATGGGTAAGTGGCCTATGGTACTGTACAACATTCCATTGCTACTTATCTAGAATGAAACCTCTTTGCTGACATGTTAGGAGTTGTGCACACTCTTAACAATGTTCTGGTAGAGATTGGAAGGCATCTAGAAAGTTACAGAATATGGATAAATGTTGTATTGAAGCATTGGCTAAGGTAATTGCATGACTGTATGACATATTTCTTTATGTGTAAGAATTTGTTCTGAAAACTATGAGATGTTTTCTAAAAATTCAATTTAACTTGTTGTGTAGGAAAGATCCTATACCATCACCTACAAAAAGAAGGACTACAACATTTGTTTAGCAACAAAGTTATCTATTGAAAATATTGAAGATATTGAAGTTCCCAGGATCTGGGAAGAATGCCATGATTGAGGAGCACCAATCGATCATGAAGATGTTTGGGATGCAGTGCCAAGACCTGGAGGGGAGTCTATAGTGACTTCCAAGAGGATCTACAAGATCAAGCATGTTGCAGGTGGTAGCATAGAGACTTTTGCTCCTGTAGCCAGATACACTTCCATTAAATCAATACTTGCTCTGGCTGCAGTGATGAAGAGGAAGATACACTTTCTTGAATGGTGTAGTTGAATAAGAAGTGTATGTGGTGCAACCACTTGGTTCTGAGACACATGACAGGAAGTCATGTATGTGCAAAACTTGGTATGGTAGGATAGACAACTTTCTATCCAGTTTGGTCTTTACCAAGAATAAAGCGGATTCCAACCTTTACTACAAGGTTGAGGAAGGCAATCCAGTGATACTACTATGTGGATGACTTGTTTGTAACAGGAGAGGATAGATTGATTACCGACATGCAGCGGAAGCTTGCTGCTGAGTTCGAGTTGAAGAACTTGGGGATGATGCACTATTTGTTTTTGGCATGGAGGTGTGGCAGAGTGCAGATGGAATATTCCTTGGACAAGGGAAGTATGCAGTAGAGATCCTGAATAGGTTCGGGATGATGGACTGCAAGGTTATGGCCACACCTATGGCATCGAACCTGAAGCTTCTGTGTGATGCTTCATCTGAGCCGGTTGATATCACTATGTATCGTCAGATGATTGGGTCCTTGATGTACCTGACGAACACGAGACTAGATATTTGCTTTGCGGTGAACACATTGAGCCAGTTCCTGATGGATCCAAGGAGTGTTCACCTGGTTCTTGTAAAGCATATTCTGAGGTACCTAAAGGGTACAATTGATTATGGGCTCAAGTATATTGCGAATCAAAAGTTTAACCTGCAGGGTTATGTTGATTCAAATTGGGCAGGGAGTGCTGTAGATAGGGATCAGGTGTGATCTCTTGGTTTAGAAGGAAGCAGTCCTACGTAGCACTGAGTACAACCGAAGCAGAGTATGTTGTGATGTATGAGAAGGTTGCAGATGTATTGACCAAGACGTTTGCCAGAGTGTAGTTTGAGTACTTCAGAGAGAGGCTTGGTGCACTTCAGATCGAGGTTCCTTCCAAAGGGAAGTGATGAGTCTGGAAGATGCAGATGCACATGAGCTTTTCTGACATAGTTGATGTGTTCTCTCGTGGTCGTGATGTAATTGCTGAGCCATTTTTCACATGGTGGTAGATGTGTTCTCCCATGGTGAAAAAGTAAGGGCTGGAGCCTTCCCCGAATGGTGGTAGATGTGTTCTCCCATGTCGGTGGTGTAAGTGCCGGATGATGTGCATCTGGGCTATGCTTCGTGGACGATGAGATGATCTGAAGAGGACGATAAATTGTATGATTAGGTAGATCATGTATGATGATATGTATCAGGTAGATACTTGGTATGTATCAGGTGGATGCATTGTCTGATCAGGATGATTGTGGATGACGAGCTTCTCCAGATGACATGCAGCAGGATGTTGCAGTGATGATGATCAGGATGATGTATGGTGAGTATCAGGATGATACTTTGTGGTCGTGGATCAGGTTGTGCAGATGAGCATGTCTGGGAGATCCTATAGGTCGGAGTTGTGTACCCATAACAGCCTGGGATGCTCTTTCGAGACATTGCTCTAGGAGGACATGTAATTTGTGCCCTAGGAGATTTCAGGTCGGAGTTGTGTACCCGTAACATCCTGAGATGCTCTTGCGAGGTTTTGTCCTATGGCATGTAATTTGTGCCCTGGGAGATTTTAGGTCAGATTTGTGTACCCGTAACATCCTGAGATGCTCTTTCGAGGTTTTTCCATGACCACATGTAATTTGTGCCCTGGGGAGATTTCAGGTTGGATTTGTGTACCCGTAACATCCTGAGATGCTCTTGCTAGGTTTTGTGGTGACCACATGTAATTTGTGCCCTAGGGAGATTTCAGGTTGGAGTTGTGTACCTGTAACATCCTGAGATGCTCTTGCTAGGTTTTGTGGTGGGGTCACATGTAATAAGTCCTGGAGACCTGGACAGGATGAAAAAGGCCTCAGATGCTCTTTAGGGTTCTTGCTAGGCAAGAGACTCTTTAAAGGTTTTGTGACGCACGTAATAAGTCCCGATAATTCCATAGTATGGCCAGTGACGATGAAGACCTGCAGGTGGTGGGCCTACATCCAGTATGAAAAAGGACTGGCTCTGTAGAACTTCCTATGACGAGTAGATTAAGAGATTGATTGAGATAGCAGCAGCAGTGACGATGACGATGATTCGAAAATGATGATTCACTGATGATGATCCAGAGAAGAAGACTTGTGCTAGCAGACCTGTGTCGAGAAATACCTTCCTAGTTAAGAGGGAGTGTTGATGTATATGTAACTTCGGAATGTATTTCACCCATGTATTTCATATATGTATTTTGTACTCCTATAGAGATGTTATTATTCCTCTATATGGAAGTGTCGTCATTTATATTGTATGTGTCGTAACTTATACTTGATGGGTTATTAGACCACCTTGTTGGGGTCGGCCTTGTATAAGTCATGTGGCTCGAAGGGTTATTAGACCACCCTATTGGGGGTCGGCCATGTGGGTCAAAGGGTTATTAGACCACCAAGTGTGAGGTCGGCCCGAATTAAGTTAACCATGGGTTAAGCTAGACATGTAGGCCCCATTAGTTTATTGGGTAGGACAGAACAAGTATAAATAGAGATCGAGAGATCTCTATTTGATCATTCATTCACACACTTCTCTCATTCAAAAAGTGGTGCACTTATGAGGAGGAGGCTTTGCTGCTAGGAGAAGACTATCTCTTGTATTCTGGTTGTATCATTGCTCTATCTATCTCTGAGGAAGTTATTGGGGTTTTTCACCTTTATGGTTTTCCCCAAGTAAACTCTGTGTCTCTTGTGTGCTTGCATTATTGTGTCCATGATTGATATGCTGTAGATTTTCTATACATGTTGTTCTCTCAATTAAGATCCTAGATCAGATTGAAGTAAATTCTGAAAATTTAACAAATATTGGGTTGCAAGCACCTCACTACTCTCGGTGCAACAATTGCATGGATTTTGTGGGCTCTAACCATGTCTCCAATATTTCCTTGACTTTTTCTTGGTCAAATCTTGTGATTCCTTCTATGCTTATTCTTTCTCGAAGTGGAATCCCCCACATCCCCAACATCCTCCCTTTGAAGGTGGTGTATACATGTTCTTCCAAGATTGTGAGGGTTGCACAATATTTTGGTAATTCAAGTGTGCATACTACTATGCTATAAAAAAGATCTAGAAGGTGGCCCTCTCTTCCTTGTTGAATTCCTATGAATCCATAAAACATTTCCCACGTGGTCCTCATTGTGTCTAGGTTAGAGAAGTTTGGATACACCACACTAATAAATAGTTTGCAAGTTTTCCTTAGGGTATATGAGATTGAAGGTTTGGATTGCCTAATGATACCTTTATCCTCAAGTCTACATAACAACTCATCCTCAACAATGAGTCCCCTTCATATTTCCTCATGCAAAGTCCATGGCAGTAAAATGTATACCATTGCTATAATCCTCATATTTAGGCCATAAATAAATTTGTTTACCTTCAATTTCTTGGTATTCAAATGTAGGGCATATTGAAAGCCTTTGTAGTCGAGTAGTTTCTATTTTCCACGTCTAGGAGAATTTAATTCATTCAATTTAATCTCTAAGTATTATTTAGAGAGGTCCTTTTTGCAAATTGCTCATCAAAATCCCCCCATAATACAATATCGATGGGTATCCCAATTCTACTTCTAGGTTCCTCCACCAAAATTGTGTACTACACTTTAGTTGGTGAATGGCCAACCTAGCCTTCGAATTACTAGAGTAGTACTTCAAAGAAAAGCACATGGTCACATTATCAAACTATTAACGCCTAAAAGTCGCACACATGTGGCATTTCAACGATTTATCCAGTAAAGCATTAACAACATAAAGAATGCATCTCACCATAGGCATCCTCAATAGATCCAAAACACAACATGAGTCCAAAAGTGCCAAGAAACAGTAAAAAAAAAGAGTAGTGCGGGTATTACACAGTTAACCTGCGCTATAGCGCAGGTTACCTGAACAATGCCCACGCTACACCCAAGCGACTTTTCCTTCGATAGACGCGCCACTGTCAAAATGACGAGACTACTCACGCCCAATGATGCATTAAAGACTCAATCCTCCCCAAGGATCAGAATTTGAATCCTCACACACTTGGGGGCATTAATCAACCCCCCCTTGTGTACCTTGGAACTAGTTCATGAAGGAGGAGAGTTCACATTTGGATCTAGTTATTTGATGGTCATCTCTTGGCCTATAAAAGGAAGCCATTGGCATGCATTTTGTAAAGAGAAATTAGATCAAGGTTATGCTGCTGGATTTGAGTTGGAGCTTCCCCATAGTCCACCATTTCCTACCATTGTAAGCATTTCCAGGCTTGCTTTCCACCTACCATCAAGGGGCAAATGTCTCTCTCCATTATTCTTCCACCTACGTAGCATGTATTTTGGACAAGAAAGGCCTCCCTAAGGGATATTGTTGTCTTCCCTTGAATCCTTCACATCCTAGGTGTTGTACAGTTATTTAATTGGGAAATACAAGAGTGGTTTAGCATACCTTTGGTTGTTTTTGGAGTTTGCATCTTTCCCCCATCTCTTTTATTTTATTTTAATCAATATTTTCATGTTTGAATATGAACTACACTAACAATGTCTTGCAGGATCACTTGGAGGAATACCAACCACCAAAAAGGGTCTCCAAGGACTGAGGCCTTGAAGCAACCTACAAGGCTTAGCCCCTCAATAAGTGGAAGAGTGCACTTGTGCAATTTTTTCCATAATAGTTCTAATGGAGACCATACTTATTTTTCTTCATTTCTTTTTAAACTAGGTTATTTTATGCTATGTATCTAATTCTGGGTGTTGTTCACTTTTAGGAGAGCAGGTATTCCACCTCTTACTTCCATAATTTGGCCTCGTCACTGCCATAGATAATTTTTTCCCGTAGCCATGCTATTCTCGGCATCTCTGCCATCCTGATAGCACGGATTCGACTCAGACAGTTGCGCACATAGCGCAGGTTACCACTATCACACTCGCGCTATACTGCTCATTGCACCTGCACGAAAGGTTAGTGTATTACCCATGCTACACCGCGTCTGTTTTGTATTAACCCACGCGTTACACACAACAGATTCTGGTTTGGCCGCGCTACTGTCATTTATTTGCTTTTTATCTGCATAACTTAGTTTGGCAGCCCAATTGTTGCTTACCAATGAACTTAAATTAAAGCTAATTCACCCACTTACTTAATTTTTTAGTAATTAGTGCACTTAGACCAATATTAGGAAGTAAAGAGTACGTCTCTCTCAAAAATTAACTAGGTAAATAACTTTGAGGATTCCAACGGGGCTCATTGTTGTCACTAGCATTCAGGACCATTTCTTGTTTATGCATCAAATTGACAAGTTGTTTTTAGTAGTATTGCTAGTGTAGAAAACACTTTTTGCACACAAGCAAGAACCTAAAGACACCTGTCACCCGAAGTATGCTCTTCACCTTGCAATTCATGTGAGCTTGGTGAATTAGAAAAAGGGTGAGAAGTGTGAAATACCTCCATTGCACACTTGTCTATTAGATAGATTAATTCAATTTTGCGAATCATCATGAGCATCTCTTAGAGTTAAAAGTACATATTGCTTGATATACTCTTTTAGTTAATTTGTCGACATAATCATTTGCTTTTGCTTTTATCACATGTGTTTGCTCTACTAGCATACAATAAGAAGCCTAAAGACTTTCCCAACCCAAAGTATGCTCTTCACCTCATACTTCATGTGAGCTTGGTGAATTAGAAAGGAAGGGATTGTGAAATAACCCTCTTACACTCCATAAGTTAAACATACAAAACCCCTTAAAATCAACATTGTAATTGTCTTAACCAACTAAAATCCTCCACAGGAGGTCACAAAACAATATTTTAGTTAGGTAGGATTGATTGGGCTAGGCATCCATTAATGCCCACCAATCTAGTTTCATTAGGAATATTTTGAAACATAGCATTGTTGTCCTTCAGGGTACTTACACAATCCTTCTATAAGCAAGTATTAAAAGAGAACCCGGATTAGAAGTGCGCGATGACCAAGGAGGTGAACGCCAAGGTATATCTTCCCTTCTCTCCCCTACAAGCCACTCAGCTTGTTGTAGGGAGACGACACTATACCATGCAGGCCGAACCACTGATCCAAACTTGACGCAAGGTATCTTAGTGGCCCAACTTAGGATATCGCCAAGGAGCAATTGTAAGTGCAATTGACTTCTGAAGTGATCTATTTCCGTTGGGAGGTGTTTCCAAGTCTTCTTGATTGGATCATTGGCCCCATCTCCGGTAGAACTATCTTTTTGTTACCTCCATTAGTCGATTGGTGCGTGAATACCATTATCACCATCAATTCTGCTTTTGGGAGGCTCAATTACATTTGAGAAGAAGGCCGTCAGGTCGGCTAGGGAATTTACATTTATTTTATTTTTACAAGTTCACTAACTCGTAATAAAAAGAACCTACATGTGGGAACTCATGCACTAAAACCAATATTGCACGTATCACTCACTTGTCACACCATTTTGCATCTTTGTGGTTGGCATATTTTTTCATTTGTTCAAATGTGTTTATTCCATTATCACTCTCATATTGACACAAAGCTTTCACCATTGAGGAACAAAACAACATCCTAAGACAATCTTGTACACTGCAAGGCCTATCCCCTCTCTTGAGGGGTGGTTTTACACCTTCCCCCTATATTCCACGTAGAGGGAATTCAAGCCGGGGTCGTTCCTAGGAAGCATTGATAAGGTCATCTGGTAGAGGCAAAGCCTTACTGGGTACATTTTCTCCTCTCAGAGAATCTATCAATTCCACTACTTCTTCCCCCATCGGAAGTAGTACCCGACTGGCTTCTCCCCAAGGAGATCCCTCAGAACCTTTTGACCCTTCCTTCCTTACAGGAGGTCAATCGTTGTTCACAACACCACCTGGGTCTCCCCCTCGTGGAAACCACATCCCAAGCAGAATGGCAAGAACAATCATCCCTACCTTACCATTTATGGCTAGTTTAAATCTACCAGATTTGGCCAAATTGACCAATGATCCCATTGCTCATGATGCAACATGGCCGGCTATGACAGATAAGCTTCTTTCCGATATTCCCAATTTTGAAGGAAAACAAGGAGATGGTCCTGCCAACCCTGTTATGTCTTTCCACCTATGGTGTTCATCTAACAACATAATGGATGACCCCGTGAGACTTCGCCTCTTTCAATGTACCCTCACCGGAACGACAACAAAATGGTACGTAAACATAAAAAGTGGAACCCATTCCACATTTGTGACTTTGGCCACCACATTTCTTATGTACTTCCAACTTCCTATTAGACATGATCTAGGCCTCGAAATTCTCACTGAGTTTCGTCAAAATACTTACACCCACATCGCATACCACATCCACGAGTGGCGTAGACACCGTACACTATGTAAGATCGAAATACAACCTCCCTTTTTGTTGGATTGGTTTATCAAATCTCTCCAACCCGCCATAGCTAAAGATGTTGCCACCTCCATGCCAGAAAGAGAGGAAGAGGCTATTCTGAAAGCACAACATTTCGACCTCATATATTCATAGTCTGGATCTTTACACAATCCTCCCTGATGCCCCGCGACATCAGTCATTGGATCCTACACCTTCGGGCTCGTTACATTTGACGATTGGGATTGTTGGGTCCATTTCCTATTTAGCAAAGGGTCCTCCCACCGCATTGGTACCATTCAACATGGTACCATATTACCCATCCATGCCACTGCATCGGTACCCCATGCACTAGTACCAACACCATCAGTTGGTCAATTACAATATGGACCATACAATCCTACATACCCAAACGTTATCCAAGCAATGACAATTTTAGCACCACCAATGACGCAAGTCACTCCTATGTCCACATCTTATGGAGCACAAGCCGCATTTATCCCACCACCGGGTATAACCCATATTACCCGTTTCCATGCCCAACTGGTCAACAAACTTCCCCCCACATGGGGCTTAATCTAGTTCAACCTACTTATGTTCAACAAGATCAACAATTCAAAAACTGATTGAATGTTGCAAACCCCCAGAATCCACAGAATTAGGGGAAGAATAAAGGTAAGAACAGGCAGAACCAACAACCAGGTCAAGGGGGCAATCCCTCTCCCCAACAAAATCAGAATATAGGTGATCCAAATTTAGGAACTAACAATCCCCCCAAACAAGGGAATAATCCTCCCTTGAGAACCAATTATTGTTGCTCCATTTGTGGCGATTATGGTCACTACACACATCATTGTCCTCTTCTCCCCGAATGCCAACAGTTGGTGGAAGCTAAAAAAAAGATGGTGACGAATCCCCCTCAAGAAACAAATCCTCCCCAACAAAAAATAACAGTGTTACAACAACCTTTCACCAATCAAGGGGCAGTTACACAAGGACAAGATCCTCATCCACCTGGCGATGACTCTTTCCAAAATATGTATACGTTGGATATAAACCTCTAGACGAAAGCCAAGGGTTATGATGGGCCTTCCACCCCCCAAGTGGAAGACGTTCCTATCCCCTCATGGGGCCCTCTACAAATACCACGAACGAATACCAAACAAATCCCATAGATTCTAAAAGTACTACTGAAGCGTACCCCTAATAGCCCCCATATGAAAGCCGCATGCAATTACAGTATTGTGGACGACTTAGCTCAATCCCCTGTGGCTATGTCCACATTAGAAGTGTTATAGTATTTCAAAAAACAATGCAAGGAATTACTCAATGCACTTGGTGCGGTCGACCCATCCGACTCACACATAATGACCTTTGATCTTGACAAAGGTGACCCGCAACTACCATCATCAGTTGCATTCCAATTTCCAGTTACGATTAAAAACGTCATGATCCACCACTATATCATTGACGAAGGTGTGCTCGCTTGCGTTATGTCCGTAAAAGTATGGAAACAATTAGGATCCCCCAAGCTGGTCCCCTCATCTATCGCTCTTCCCGCATATGATGGGATACCATCCCGACCAAGAGGATTGTACCAAAATGTCCCCATAGAACTAGGTGAAAGATGGTTATGATCAATATTGAATTAATTGATGCTGAGATCGATTACAACATCCTCTTGGGGAGTAGTTACATGTACGCCATGAAGGCGGTAGCCTCCTCAGTCTTCCATATCATGATGTTTCCCTTAAATGGGAAGATAGTTACCCTCGACCAACTTAACTATTGTGAGCTTAATACCACAAGAAATCCCGACAATGTCCTACCAACTATACTGGGATATGATCAATCGCATGTCGACATCGCCCCCTATAGGTACAAGGAATCCAATTTGTTAGGTGCTGATCTGAAAACCAACGATTGCAATTCATATTGCACCTATCGTCATAGAGAACCAACGTACTGTCTCAAACACATGAAACATAGTGAAATATAAATCTTCTGCCTCAGAGTGATTCTTTTACTTTGAATAAGTGATGCCAATGACGACCGAACATTCTTTGTTTTTCGAGATTGGTGTTTAATGATCCTCCTGGATCAGGTGCATATTCAGGACCACCACCGAAGATCCCTAAATCCACCGATGGCCTAATGTGCACAATTTTCACCACTGAAAATGGAGCCACCTCCACCTCAACACTGTCCTCCGCACCACTTCTAAGCCACGACATTGAACAAATGTTAATTCCATTGGCACCACCAATATTTCAAATCCCATTCTTGTATCCTCCCTCAGGTGTACAAGGGATGCCGGTTATGGCTCAGTTAACTCTGCCTGGGCTAACCTTGGGAATCCCAGTGTGATACCTTACACCAACTTTCCTAGATATGGCTTTTAAACCAGTCGCCCATTATGAGTTTGTCCCTATTTTGGCTAGCACTAACACAAGGCATGTAACATGTCCAATTACGACATCCCAACCTATGACATCCGCAACTACTCCACAACTGGTCGTCGCTAAGACCGCCAATGGGGGCACCAAAAAACAAAGTTGAAAGGTCCCCTATTACCTAACCTAATAAACTCGTTAGTAGAAACTGCAAAGCCTAAAGCAGGGGGAATCAACAATCAGGAGTTGAAAGCTCCAGTTATGTTCAATACTCCCACTCAAAGGGTCATACTATCATGTTCTCTTTGCGGGCAGCAAGGCCACACAACAAACTTATGCCCTAAAATACCAAAGCTAAGGAATTTGGTCAACACTCCGGCATGAGCATCACCCACACTCCACCAACGATGAAAGGCGGAACACCTCCCTCGCTCACATCTAAGTCCAAAACATTGCGTATGAACCATGCATGTTCCATATGTGCTCAGCATGGGCACTATACGCACCATTGCCGAGCTCCCTCGATATCGTGAGGCGTTTGCAACAATCCATCTCACTCAAGTAACCATTGAGGAACCCCCCTTCTTACACCAAGAAGTAGCATCCATCAATGTGATCACCACCTCGCCAACACCACCAACCACCCCTCCCACAGAAGTGGCACCAACTACCGACGAAGTGGTAGATGCTGGAATGTTGAAAGAACCATCTCAAATTACAACAACACCACACCATGAATGCTCGTCATGTGGGCACTCTACCCATATGCTTCCTCCTAGTGCTATCGCATGCATAATGGACCAAATCAATACCCAAGAAGACCAAGAGTGCTTTCGTCCTTGTGTACCAAGACCTTGCATATCTTGTGGAGAAACCACCCATTACTCCTTTTAGTGCCCCATTTTGTGCTCTGAACGACAAACCCATCTTGAATTGATGAGAATGCAGGATCAAGTACAAACAACCTATGTAACCCTGCAAGTGTCACAAATTGGGGAGGCAGTTCCTACCTTCCCCAACACCATCGAAACTGAATCTCCTTTAGCCGGTTTCCTCACTTGTAGTGATTCCTTGTCTTCTGATGAAGACAAAGACCACCCGTAAGCATTCCCGACAACTTAACAAATCCAAAAAGGGTACGCTTTATCCCATCACAAACAAGACATCTAACATCTCCTATTGATATTCTTGTTTGTGAAGCAAATTAGTACTTTCATTTCATCTCGAATTGGAAAGTAAATCTACCTTTCTTTTAAAGAAAATGCAGATGGCATCCTCAATGGACATCTACATAGGTTATGTGGACAAAGCAAGTGGATGGTCCAAACATCTAGCATTCGTTGCTTGGCTTATATACTCCCCCTCTCATACACTTCACCACACTGGCGGAGTATGCCTGGGGGCACTAACCAACAACCAAGCAGAGTACGATGCCGTAATAGGTGTTTTAAGCGATGCCCTACATCTAGGCATTCACCATATACATGTGCACCTCGAATCCCAGCTTGTCATATCACAGTTGAATAATGTATTCCGTGTCCACAACTCACTCCTCTTCCGAAAGTTTCTGCGTGTGCGCCTTCTCATTCAACAGTTTGAAACCACTTTCACACATATACCAAGAAACGCCAATGCATTCACCAACTCCATTGGCAATGAGGTATTAAATTGGCACCGAGTACATCACCCAGCTACATAACCCTGCATACTAATCATACACAAATATATCTATGTGTCTCACCTATGACTACACATACATGTATTTCATCATCACAAGTCCTAAAAAGTCGATAATACATGCCCACCATAAATATGATAGTACCGAACCACTACATATGCATCACATCAACATATAGGCAACATAAAGAAAAATACACATACATCACATACATAAAGAGATGCATACATCATGTGCCGCCAAAATGGTATATATATATATATATCATCAAAAATATGTGTCTCATATACAAAAAATGGCCCTCCAGGGGCATATACATAGTAGCCTTTTTGGGGATACATAAAAAACTGCCTCCCATAGGCTCATAAAAAATGTATATCTACAAAACTGGGGCTCATAACCCTACATAAAATAAAGCCACCTCGTTGGCTAGTGGATCTCGGGGTCCCAAAATCGCAACCGAACGTACAACCTCCCCTCGTGCTGGTTCTTCTCCCTGCCACAGTCTCTATCGTGGAGGAGGAGTCGCCCCTCCCTGTGCCTCCTGAGCCACATGACAAGCAACCAAAACCTGTCGCATAATCTACTGTTAGGCGGGCCCACACTCTACTGGCATATGAAGTGTCAAGGCCACCTCATCATCATCGAGGTCAGCCCAATGACGCTCATCGACACCAATTGTCATCCCGCCTAACCTCCTCTCCAAGTCAACTACCAGTACCGCCATCCGGTCCCCAGCAGCGGCCCAACTTGCCTTTGCTCCTCTAGCTTCATCTCCTTCAGAAGGAACACCCTCAATTGAACCTACTCCTCCCATTGCAGGCCCATCTCCGCCGACAGGATGATCACCACCTGGTCTCAGCCTCCAAGGGGGTCTCACAGAACCAACATCTGCACCAAAAGAGGAAACCATCACCAGTAACTTATAAACATATATATATCACCAAAATGTGCATAAATAAACAATATGTACAAATATATATGTGACTCAATAGTACAAAAACATAAAAAACATACCAGTAGCGCTGGATCCGCCAGTCGGAACGAGCAGCTCCAGATCCCCTCGAAAGTCCATCCCACTCCAAGGATACCTCTCGGGCCGGACGATACGACCCTCCCACATGTCCATCACTGACAAGAAACCACTTGCATAGGAAAATAACCACCCATTAACCTCATAAAATCAATTGTGCGGACTTAATTAAAAACCCTGCATGTAGCGCGATATTTTATAAAACATCCGCACGTAGCGCGTTCGTTACAATGCTCGGCCGCGCAGAACCAACATATGGGATCTATACACCTCGGCCATGCGTTTAGTGCGATTGTTTTAGGAACAACTACGTTATGATCAACGCGCGGCCGAAGCATCCATCTCCAGTGTGTAGCGCGACACAGTTCGTTTCTTTCACGCTACAGAGCGCATGATTATTAGAAAATATCGCACTAGGGAAACGTGATATTTTCACAAAATATCGCACGAACGCATGGTATTTCTTCAAAATCCCACGCGACATCCCTAAAAACATCATAAATACCCCCTGGCCATCCAAGGGACCCCCCTACCTAGATCTACTACAACAAAATAAAAAAGTAAGAGGGCAAGGTATACCTGAAACTCGTCGCTCGCCAAACGACGCATTGCATCTCCCATAATCGCTTGAAAACTGCTCTAGGAGGTCAGTGGCACAAAGTACAAATGATTTCTAAAAGTGGGCCCCACACCTATTTTATACTCATTTGACTCAAACTTCAAACTGATGCCATCGATAAACCGTAACTCTGTTTCCAAAAATGTCACACCATGACAACCAACGCTTCGAGATCTTCGACATAGAACTGACTAATCCGAATTATCGGCATTGTCACCGAGACACGATTTTCTATCCTTAACTACAACATACCCCATAGGTACATAATATTTTGGTTATATAATTTCTTCACTGTAAATACCTCAGTTATGTCTTTTATTACACTTGGGTATGTGAGCCGTGTGTGCAAGAGCGTGATCATAACAATATGGATACTCTTGTTTACCCATGATATGAATAAGACCTTGAAGCAACGGGGGTCAAGCACCCTACCACAAGTATCTTCCGAAACTAGCATATAGACACCACTTACCCTCTGTTTATAACGCATATCCCAGTATTCCTGCCGATAACCATAGGGTCCCCCTTCATGGCCGTGATGTGCCATCAACATCATTTCCATGAATAGCATGTTCCCCCATGGGTGTGCGCACCATCTCCATCCCCGCCATCAATTGAAACCCATGATGTCGACCACTCACAAGTCCGATGAATCTGACCAAACTTGAAAATACCCTCCCTTAGAGTATCATTTCATAATTGCACATTTACTCCTCTAAGTAGACATTCGTTAGATCCCTTGGAACTAGTTATGGGAATGATTCACAAATCCCCCTCATACCTCCATGATAAATTTTGAATTTTCAATCCCTCTCGTATCATCACCCCCGCAAAGAAACCTATGGGGCCCCCACCCTCAGAAACAACCAGTTATATTCAGTTATCCCACAGGACTATACTGCATGACATTGTTTCATGGGGAACCCGTCTTTGCATGTGCTAGTTAAACCTCACTCCATCATTGGAAAGTGTCCCCCGATCCACTCAAAACTGTGGGGACATTTCCCACCATCAAATCAGTCCCCGACACACACAAAACTGTGGGGAACCCACCAACATTATTTATGTACAAACAGTTCCCGCATCACCTCACATTGCAAGAACACCATATTATTTTGGCAGTCACCCTTGGTCGCATTTAATCGATGTATTTGATTCACCATATGTTCACCAACGTTTGTTTTGTTGGTTACCATCACCATCCATTTTGTGTTTTCATCAAATCCCTTTCACTTACAATTTGTCTCCTTCCGTCTCAATCTGTGTCGTCTTGAAAGAAAAAGTTGTTGTCCCCACTCCCCATGTTTACATCCATCAAATGAAGTTATGAGCACCATGATTATCAACCAATCTTGTGTTAGGTCTTTCCATCCATCAGTTGGTTACAATATGATCCTAGTTCTCAGGATAGGACTCACGTCCTACCATGGACTTCAACTCTCGTCGACGCTAAAACACTACATTTCGAGAGTTGTAGTTGTTTCAGATTGTACCTTGGGACCCCTTCACCTCGAACTTAGTAGGGAGAGCCATTAGTGCTCCCTATCTAGGTGGTTTCCCCTATGATCGACGTCAACACATCATCGCATCAGGGGGAGACGTACTTTTGAAGGTAACATTGTTCACATTTGGAAATCATGATAGCAGTCTATTTGGCATAGTCAAATCCCTTAGGCATATTTACATACCCGTTTGGTTCGCCACCACAGTGGGCTTATCATGGTCACCAACATTCCACTTCTTCAATATTCCACAGTAGTTCCAAAGGAATTTACTTGAACATGGATTGAAGCCACCTTCATCCATGTCCCAATAGTATAATAGAGTTGACACCTTCGTCCTCTCTCATTGTAATCACCTTGACACCATTTCACGAGCATGGGTATGCCCGTCTCATTTGTATAAAAACTATTCTTTATTACAACTCCAATGGTCCAACACTCTTCCCCCATGGGAGAACCGTATTTTTTCCACATATGCTTCATTCTACAGAACATGAGAGAAACAATAGAAAACATGATGCATTATCGGCTCTACAGTACCCTCCGAACCTCATACATCAGGGGGCATATGTTAACACCTAAAATCGCACACATGCGACATTTTGGTGATGCATCTAGTAAAGCGTCAACAACATTAAGAATGCATCTCACCATAGGCATCCTCAACATATCTAAAACACAACATGAGTCCACAAGTGCCAAGAAATAGTCAAAACAAAGGGTAGCGCGGGTATTACATAGTTAACATGTGCTATAGCGTAGGTTACCTGAACAATGCCCGTGCTACACTGCGCGACTTTTCCTTCGATAGCCGCGCTACTGTAAAAAAGGTGGGACCACTCATGCCCAACGCCGCATTAAAGACTCCCCAAGGATCAGAATTTGGCTCCTCATACACTTGGGGACATTAATAAGCCCCCCCTTATGTACCTTGGAACTAGTTCATGAAGGAGGAGAGTTCACATTTGGATCTAGTTATTTGATGGTCACCTCTTGGCCTATAAAAGCAAGACATTGGCATCCATTTTGTAGAGAGAAATTAGAGGAAGGTTATGCTGTTGGATTTGAGTTGGAGCTTCCCCATAGCCCACCATTTCATACCATTGTAAGCATTTCCAAGCTTGCTTGCCACCTACCATTAAGGGGCAAGTGTCTCTCTCCATTTTTCTTCCACCTACTTAGCATTTAGTTTGGACAAGAAAGGCCTCCCTAAGGGAGATTGTTGGCTTCCCTTGTAGTCTTCACCTCCTAGGTGTTGTTCAACTATTCCACTGGGAAATACAAGAGTGGTTTAGAATACCTTTGTTTGTTGTTGGAGTTCGCATCTTTCCCCCATCTCTTTTATTTTATTTTCATAAATAATTTCATGTTTTAATGTGAACTACACTAACAATCTCTTGCAGGATCACTTGGAGGAATATCAACCACAAAAAAAGGGCTCCAAGGACTGAGGCCTTGAAGCAACCTACAAGGCTTAGTCCCTCACCAAGTGGAAGAGTGCACTTGTGCAATTTTTTCCATAAAAAAAACCATGCCTTGACCATCTCTCCCATTGTAGTACCTGCATGTAATGTCCCTTTTTAAATTTTTTATTAAAATGCTAAATTTTTCACTTTTTCCCCAAATTCGACCTTTGATTAGTTTTGATGCCTAGGTCTCCAATTTGCCCCAAATGCTCCCAAATATTCTGAGAAGGTATATGAATGATAATGGGACTTGATTATGATGTTCAGGGATGATATATGGCCACCAAAATACTTCTTCAAACTCCCTTAAGATTCTGGACAAAGTATGTAATTTTACTAGCAATTGGAGGTTCAAATCCCCCCAAGGTAATGACTGAAATTGGCTTCCCAAATGCCTCCAAACCCACTCGAATTTATGAACATAGGTAGGGGATGTATCAGGGATGTTACTAAGGTATCACATGCACCATTAATCAGTTATTAAGTCTGTTATAACCTCCTCCCAAACAACAACAAAGTTCACTAGTTCAACCCTTGGGGAAATGGCACCAAATCTTCTCCAAATGTAAATAAACTGAGTAAAATCACTTCAAATGATTAAGTGATGGATATGAAACTTGTAATAATCATCAATGGAATTCCATTCACCACAAATATATCAGATAAAGATTCATTTATTCGAAATCTTCAGCATTACAATGGCATACATCAATACGGTGGGGAAATGGTCATTGTTTGCTCATTAATAATCATTTTTACACACAACCACTTGGTATTTCGACCTGATACTTTATGAATATGAATAAAATAGTATATTAATCTTATTACAATTATAAATACATCATGAGAAGCTCTCCCAAGAAGTACAAGAGCTCACCCAAAGCACAATCCCTCAAGGAGCAAGAATATGCCTTCCAAACTGGAAATGGTTGAGAGAATGTGATGCATTAGAAGAGACCACGAGATTCCTTGTAGCCGATACCTGAAAATAAAAACTACATTAAAGCTCAATCAAAGACCTGAATGTCCTTCCCAAACACCAACTTGGATGGGAATCTTTCACCCTCGAAATTTGCTAAGGCAAGAAACTAGTCATACACTAGCTCTCTCTCTACACAATTGCAAATTTCTCAAATGATCAAAATACCTTCTCTTGGTTTATCCCAGTATTTTATAAACATCCTTAGCCTTCTTAGTTTCCCAATTCATCCATAAAATCAATCCAATTCAAATTAGGGTGAGGGCTCAAGATTTTCCATGTGTCCTACCTTTCCTAGCCTTCCACCTTCCACCAATTCGAGTAGGAGTCTCTTTGGCTTCTCCAAATCCCATGAGCGCCCTCTTGGAGCCTATTTTTGGGGCTGACATGTCATAATGGTCATATTTCAGAAGTCAGATCTTAAATTTGTCATATATGTCATAGATGCTTCATCATTGTTTTCATAGGGGCTAGGGAATCTAGCCCAAGTGTCCACAAACTTCTAATTTGACTCTTTCTCTTCCATGGAGGTTACCATTCCATCCCAATTCGACTTAATATGCTCAATTCCATGTGTATGAACTTACCAACTCACCCAATAATGTTTTCCTTCTCATAGATTCGAAATGGCAAGAGAGAGATGCCATGTGGCAGTGAGAAATCAAGCTAGTGTGGGTCCCACATCCTCCATATGTCTTCAAAACCAATTGCAACCTAGAATCTCTTTTGAATTTTTTATTCAACCTATTTATTAAATACTTGAACTATTATAATGTATAAAAATTATTCATTTGCTCCCTTATTACAATTCCAAATGTACCCATTCAACCTAGGGAACTGGTAGGATTGATGGGATTGTCCTGCTATGCAATTATTTGAATGGGGACTTTATAGTCCTCCCCACCCAAGATTGCTTGTCCTCAAGCAATTTCAGATTTGGATGCTGCAAAATATTCTCCTCTTCCCATGTGGCATCTTCATTTGGTAAGTCCTTCCATTGCCCTAAATATTCTTTGATAATTCTACTCCTCAACCTCCTTTCCCGTGTCTTCAAAATCTTTTCCCGAACAAGTGTGAGCTGACCTTCATCATCCAAGGAGGAATTATTTCTGAAGTTATAATTTGCTTACCAAGAGATTTCTTGAGACAGAAACATGGAATACATTATGGATTTTACTCCCTTCTGGAAGTTCTAATTCATATGCTACCTCTCCAATCTTCCGAACTATCCTGTATGGGCAATAGTATCTTGGTTTTAGCTTTTCTACTCCATTATTTTTCAAGGATGTTTGTTTTTATGGCTGCAATCTTAAATATACTAAATCATCAACCTGAAATTTCCTTTCTTCTCTATGTCTATCGACATATTGTTTTTGCTGGTTTTGGGCAACCTGCAAATTGTCCTTCAAGAGCTTTAAGATTTCTTAACTCTCTTCCACCCAATCTTTAGCTTTTGGGGCTCTACTATCAGCAAAGATAATGTCAACAAAAGTTAGTGCATCATAACCATATAATTCTTTGAAAGGAGGCATTCCTATGGACATATGAAAGGTGGTGTTGTAGCAAAACTCACCTAAGTGGAGCCAGTTTACCCATGCTTTTTGCTGCCCTCCCACATAATTTCTTAAGTATCCTTCCAACCATTGATTCACCCTCTATGTTTGTCCATCAGTTTGTGGATGATAGCTGGTACTTGGATTCAATTGAGTGCCCACCAATCTAAAGAGTTCTTTCCAAAAAACACCCATGAATCTACTATCTCTATCACTGACAATGCTCTTGGGGAGCCCATGCAATCTGAAGATTTTTTGAAAAAAATATCAGCCACTTGTGCAACACTAAAATATGATGTAACAACAAAGAAATGAGCAAATTTTTTCAACCTATCCACTACCACATATATGCAATCCTTACCCAAAGATTTAGGCAAACCGGTGATGAAATCCATTGAGATACTATCCCATTTTTGCTTCGGAATGGGAAATGGTTGTAATAAGCCAACTGGGCATGTAAGTTCTGATTTTTTTGTTGGCATACTTTACATTCATTCACATATTTTTGAACATCTTCCTTCAGCCCCTTCCAAAAAAAACCTTTGCCTCAACTGCCTATAAGTTTTGAAGATCCCCGGATGGCTAGCTAGTGGGGAATCATGTGCTTCTTGCAAAATCCTATACTTGAGCTTTGAGTTCTGAACCAAATAAATTCTGCCCTTATAATATATCATCCCATTCAAAATATTGTAGTTATCATCCCCTTTGATCCCATCTAACACATCACAAGCAAATTGGTCTTTGGCATATTCAATTAGTAGCATGCTTTTCCAATCCTTGGCAATGTCCATGAGAGAGAAATAAGGTCTTATAGATAAAGCATATGCTACTATATTACTATTTCCTTTGACATCCTCAATATCAAAATCATAAGCTTGAATCTTGCTTACCCACTTTTGTTGCCTTTCATTTAGATCTTTTTGGGTGAGAAAGTGTCTTAGGCTATTGTGGTCAGTTTTCACCACAAACTTGCTGCCCACCAAGTACTGTCTGAATTTGTCCAATGCATGCATAAGGGCCAGCATTTCTTTTTCATATAAGGAGTAAATTTTTTCATGATGTTGTAACTTTCTTCTCTCAAAGGCTATGGGGTGTTGGCCTTGCTTTAGGAAAGCCCCTATTCCTCCACCTGAAGCATCACATTCCACAACAAAAGGTTTAGTAAAATCAGGAAGTGCAAGTATGGGACAACTACTCATTACCTCTTTCATTTTTTGGAAGGCCTTTTCAGCCTCTTCATCCCACTTGAAAGCATCCTTCTTATTCAAATCAGTGAGTGGAGAAGTCAACTTGGAGAACCCTTTCACAAATTTTCTGTAATAGGTGCATATCCCAATGAAGCCTCTTAATTCTGTAATATTTTTTGGTGATGGCCATTCTAAGATGTCTATAAGGTGGTATCTGAATGGGTGAAGTACCCTTCTCTAAAACAATGCTATGCTCAACCCCCCTATCTGGTGGTCTACCATGTGGAAGATCTCTAAAAACTTTTTCATATTTTTGCAAGAGTCTCTCTATCTCCTTTGGGTGTTCAACAACCTTTATGTTTGAATTGGGAGATGTAATATGACATTCAGCAGCCCATTCTATGTCCCCATGCCTCAATATAGATCACATACTATTACAAGTCACTACTTGATTTGGGTAAGTGTGTTTCCCTCTCACCACTCTTAGTACTCCTTTTGAATCTTGGAATTTCATTTAAGGAATTTGATAATTTACTGTATGCTACACTATAGAGTACAACCATTGCACTCCCAAACCACATTAGTATCAACAACATCAACCACATAAAAACTATCAACAAAAGTATAGTTACCTACGATGACTTGCAGCTTTGGAACCCATGTTTTGCACTGCATTGTGTTGTGGCCTAGAATGACAACTGTGAAGCCATCGAATGGTTCAATAGGTATCTTCCTTTTCTCCACCATGTCTGCATCAATGAATTTGTGTGTGTCTCCTTCCTTTTCTTCTTGTTTTTCTTCTTCAACTGCTGACTCATATGCCTCCTCTAGTTCTGAAATATGTACTTCTTCATCCATACCTCCTTCATACCCATCATTATCAGAAAATACTTCTATGTATTGAGCCTTTCCCTTAGTACATTTGTGCCCCGGTGTCCATGGTTGAAAGCATGTGAAGCACAATTTCTTTTTTAGAAGTTCATCCCTGTTTAGTCCTTCTTTCTTATTATTTTCAAATGAATCTCTTTGCCAAGGTTTCTTATCATATGCATCTCTTTGCCAAGGTTTCTTTTCAAATTTGAAGTTAGGCTTGGGAGGAAATCTTGTTCTAGGAAGCACATTTTGGAGATCCCTAGTAAAGCTCATTACATCTTTTAATGTAGTTGGCTTGTGTGCTTTGACCAAACCTTTTAAGGGTTTAGCCAAACCTTCAATGAACAGCAATACCAACCTTCTCATAGACACATCATCCACCTTCACTGATAATTTTTGAAAGTCCATCATATAATCAATAGGGGTCCCAGTTTGCTTCAATTGAGATAGTTCCTTGAAAGGAAATTCTAGATCTTTTTGTTCAAATCTCTCTAGTACCCTGTCAAAAAATTCCCCATATGTTTTAACCTGATCATGACCCAAGGTTTTTAGTCCATGAAACCACCATTCATTGGCATTTCCTTCCAAGTGCAAAATGGTGCAAAATGGCCATTTTTAATGCATCTTCCTCCACCATAGGATTCAACTGAAAATATACATCTATTTTTTTCACCCAAGTGTTAGCATAATTTTGAGAGTAACCATCAAAAGTAGGAAGTGACATTTTACCAATAGCACAATTTAATTCTTTGTTTTGGAATGGATCCTTATTGTCCTCCTTCCTTTTTAGTTTATTTGCAGCAGTAAAGTACTGATCAAATGGTAGACGTCTCTTACAACCTTCACTCAAATCATTCCATTCGTTTGCTATTGTACTAAGATCCACTTGAATGTCAGGATATTCTTTGGGTATAAGAAATTTAGGTGCAGTAGGCCTTGGTGTGATTTGAAATTCATTTGGTTTATTATGGGGTCCCGTGCTTGAGAAAAGATGCTCCCCCATTGTCTTCTTTTCTGCTGAGTGTGAACTACTACTGATAGTTTTAAACCTTAACAGTGCAGTAAAAACTCATACAGATTCTTAACCATTAACAGAAAATACACAATGGCACACGCATAACACAGAGATTTTCACCTGGAAACCCTTAACCGGGAAAAAACCAGCAAAACTTAGAGCCGCACAACTCTTTTCATTATATGTTTTCTTAACCATTTACAATACAATATATGGTATTCGCAGCATCTAAAACCCTAATTTGTTTACTCGAAATTAGGTTACAACCCTAATCCCTTTACCAGGATTAGATAGAATACAATGGGCCGAAACAACAAAAAGCAAAAAACAACCCAAAAATTTTTGCACTCCACGCGGACTCCGGGGGCCTAACGGCCCCCTCCGTGTCGTTTTGGAACCTAACGGTCCGAAACAAGGGGGGGGGGGGGGATGGCAGGCTACCCCCCCCCCTCCTGCCATGCTCGGTGCAGCCAGGATCATGGTGTACACGCACCCACCATGTGAAGAGATATAACACACCCAACATTCTCCCACTTGTTGTTCTCTTCACATACAAGAGAAATTTATAACTTCAACAGTCCAGGGCAATAATGCCCATGTTCTCTTTACACCAAGAGAAATTCTGAGTACTCACAGACTTTGTCAAAGAGTCTGCAACATTTTCCAAAGTATCAACCTTCTCCAGCAATACTTTGTTTTGTTCAACCATGTCTCTGACGAAATGGTACTGCACATCAATGTGCTTTGTCTTTGAGTGATAAGCAGGGTTCTTTTCCAGAAAGATTGCGCTTGAGCTATCACAGCCTATATTCACTGCATTCTGAACAAAACCGATACTTGAACACAACCTTTGCAACCATACAGCTTCCTTACTTGCATGGGTAGCTGCCATGTATTCAGCTTCTGTAGTTGAGAGTGCAGCTACAGCTTGTCTTCTACTCATCCAACTGATTGCTCCTCCAAATAGTTTAAAAATGTAGCCACTTGTAGATCTTCTGTGATCAAGATCTCCAGCCCAGTCAGCATCAGCAAATCCTTGTATATCTATCTCTCTATTTAGTCTGGGTCTTCCTTGGTAGCAGATTGCAAAATCTGTAGTGCCACGCAAATACCTGAAGACCCTCTTTACTGCAGTCCAATGTTCCTTTCCTGGTTTTGACATATATCTGCTCAAAACTCCCACTGCATGAGCTATATCTGGTCTAGTACAGACCATAGCATACATCAAACTGCCAACAACACTAGCATAGGGAACATGAGACATGTCCTCTACCTCTTCTTGTGTCCTGGGACACTGTTCTGCAGATAACTTTACACCTACAGGAATATGCACCTTCATTGGTTTGCTTTCCTACATATTCAACCTCTTCAATATTGTCTCAACATATTTCCTTTGATTCAACCAAAGTTTCCTATTTTCTCGATCTCTTTTTATTTCCATGCCCAAAATAAAATTTGTAGCACCAAGATCTTTCATGTCAAATTCAGATGACAACTGATTTTTGAAATCCTTGATGATTTCCTTGTTGTTTCCAATTAGCAACATATCATCAACATACAATATCACATAAATAAAATGATCACTAATTAGTTTGAAATAAACACAGTGATCAGCTTTGCTTCTTGAGAAGCCAAGTCCCAGTATATAAGTATCAAACTTTTGATACCACATTCTTGGAGATTGTTTCAGTCCATAGAGGGACTTTTTCAGCTTAGAGACAAGCACCTTTATACCTTTCACTACAAACCGTTCTGGTTGCTTCATATAGATTTCTTCATTAAGTTCTCCATGTAGGAATGCCGTCTTCACATCCATCTACTCTACTTCAAGATCAAAATCAACAGAAATAGATAAAAGAAATCTAATAGAAGTCAATTTTGCAACAGGTGAGAAAATCTTACCAAAATCGATGCCCTCAATTTGGGAATAACCTTTCGCTACTAGTCAAGCCTTGTACTTCTCCACTTTACCTGCTGCATTTAACTTCTTCTTGAATACCCATTTGCTTCCAACAGGTTTTCTTCCTTCTGACAACTCAACTAGATCCCATGCCTCATTTTTGTCCAAGGCATCCATTTCTTCCATCATGGCCTTCTTCCATAGTTTACTATCTTCTGAATCCATTGCCTCTCTAGCAGTTCTAGGATCATCACCAGTAATAGATAACACGAAATTAGAGAGAAAATCAGGTGGACTATACCTTTCATCTTGCCTTCTTACTCGGTCAGATCTCCTCAAGAACGGAGTCTGTGGTTCCGCCTCTTCATCTAATTCAGACGAATTTGCCTCTTCATCTAATTCAGACGAATCTGGTTCCTCAAATGAACCACCTCTTTCATCCTTAATATCAAACTGTAGTTTCTATGGATCCTTTTCCTTTGGTGCATCTTCAATCCTGGAATTTTTTCATCTTCTTTGAAGATCACATCTCGACTATAAACTACTTTCCTTTTTATTTGGTTCCATAGCTTGTAACCTTTCACTCCATCCTTGTAGCCAATGAAGATACATTTTTCTACTTTATTATCCAACTTGCTCCTTTTTTTCCTTTGGAACATGCACAAAAGCATCACACCCAAACACTCTGAGATGCGAGAGAGAGGGTTTCTTACCAGTCCAAGCCTCATGAGGTGTCTTGTCAACCAACGCTGATGTGGGTGTCCTATTTACCAAGTAACACATAGTGTCAACAGCTTCTGCCTAGAATTGTTGTGTTAGCCCTGCACCACTCAGCTTACTCCTTGCCTTTTCCATCAACGTCCTGTTCATCCTTTCTGCAACCCCATTTTGTTGAGGTGTGTATGGAGTAGTCTTTTGCCTTGCTATTCCACACGTCTTACAGAACTCCTCAAATTCATTTCCACAGAATTCTCCACCATTATCTGTTCTCAGCACTTTTATTTTATTTTTAGTTTGATTCTCTACAAGAGCCTTAAATTCTTTGAATCTATTAAAAACCTCAGATTTCTTGCGCAGGAAATAAATCAATGTTTTTCTTGAGAAATCATCTATGAATGAAACATAATACACAGATTTACCTAGTGATGGAACAGGCACAGGTCCAAACACATCACTGTGTATTAACTCTAAGATTCCTTTAGCTCTTACAACACCAGATGAGAATCTTACCCGATTCTGTTTACCATATAAGCAATGTTCACAGAAATCAAAATCTAGTGTGTAATTAGACATGCCTTCAGCCATACTTTTACCTTGTAATAGTCGAAGACCCTTCTCTCCAATATGTCCCAGCCTTTGATGCCATAGCATTGTCTTCTCACTGGAGATAGTAAGGACTCTGTCTACTTCATTTTTACCCTCAGGAACAATAGTACTGTTACATCCATTATTAAAAGTGCTTCCCAACAACTTATATAGAGTTCCAATCCGAACTCCCCTCATCAGCACCATTGATCCTCGAACCATCTTGCATGTGTTCTTCTTAAACATAGTTTTCACACCTGCATCATCCATTTTACTTACAAATATGAGGTTTCTAGCCAGTTTTGGAATGTGCAGAACCCCGGGAAGAGTTCTAACCCTTCCATCTTTGAGCAGTAGCTTGATCTTTCCTCGACCTATGATTTTCGACACCGATTTGTCTCCCAGGAATACATCACCTCCATCATACTTTTCATATTCAGAAAACCACTCGCCGTGAGGAGTCATGAAAATATGCACCTGAGTCAATCAACCACGAATCATGCTCTACATGTGTACTTGAAGATGCCAAGTACACATCTCCTCCTTCCTCTGTAGATTCTTTCCCATCTGCGGATGGAGCATCATTAGATCCTCTGCTTTTATCAATATTTTTGGATTTACAATCCTTCTTGCAATGCCCAGCTTTACCGCACTTCCAGCATTTTCGTACAGAAGGTCCTGGAGATTTAGATCTCCCTCTAGATTTAGATCTGCCACTTGAAGACTTATTTTTAGATCTATCTCCAGGGCGACCTCTCACAAACAAGGCATCCTTGGTTGAACTGTCCATGGAATTCCGCCTCATTTTCTCCGATAGCAGGGATGCAACCACATCATCAAAGATTAGGTTGGTTGCATTACTCCCAACATCTATAACCAGACTATCCCATGAATCTGGTAGAGAACACAACAAGCTAATACATTTTTCATCATCATTAATCATAATACCAACAGATGTCAACTAACTTACCAGAGTATTGAAGGCATTTAGATGCTCTGACACAGAGTCTCCTTCATTCATTCTTAGAAGGTACAATTTATTTCGAAGAAATAACTTATTTACCAGGGACTTTGACTGATACAAATTTCCCAGCTTATCCCACAGTTTCTTTGCACTGTCTTCTCCAGATACGTTCACCAACACTGAATCTGAGAGGCAAAGTCGAATCGTGCTCCTTGCTTTTCTTTCCAGCTTATCCCATTCTTCTTTTGCCATACCAGTGGGCATGGTACCCAGATCTACTGCGATCCATTGTTCTCTATCTACCAGAAGATCTTCCATCTTGAGATTCCATAGCTCAAAGCTCTGACCGTTAAATTTCTCAATCTCAATTCTAGAAGTGCTCACCATTCTTTCAACAAAAGAATCATAGCTGCAAAGCTCCCACTGAAACCAGGTTTATCACAGATCCAAGATCGAGCCAAACCCTTGGAAACAAAGGCGTCCCTCTGAACCCAATAATGATCTGATACCAAATGATAGTTTTAAACCTTAATAGTGCAGTAAAAACTCATATAGATTCTTAACCATTAATAGAAAATACACAATGGCACATGCATAACACAGAGATTTTCACCTGGAAACCCTTAACCGGGAAAAAACCAACAAAACTTAGAGCCGCACAACTCTTTTCATTATATGTTTTCTTAACCATTTACAATACAATATATGGTATTCGCAGCATCTAAAACCCTAATTCGTTTACCTGAAATTAGGTTACAACCCTAATCCCTTTACTGGGATTAGATAGAATACAATGGGTTGAAACAGCAAAAAGCAAAAAAAACCCAAAAATTTTTGCGCTCCGCGCGGACTCTAGGGGCCTAACGGCCCCCTCCATGTCGTTTCAGAACCTAACAATCCGAAACGAAGGGGGGGAGGCCCTGGCGGGATGCCCCCCCCCTCCTGCCGTGCCCGGCGCAGCCGGGATCGTGGTATACACTTACCAACCATGTGAAGAGATATAACACACCTAACAACTACTACCTCCTATTTCTCCTTTAAGGCATGCTAGTTGACTAACCGTTAATTTGAATCCCTTAATCATATTTTTGTTCGTGTATTCAAAGAAATGTTTTAGGACTAAAATAAATTCCCCCTTACATTATGTTGTTTCATCGTCCTCTCTACCCATGGTTTCAACAAAAGACTCTTCTTCTCCTACTGTTTTTTCTTCAACAACAACACCTTCAACTTCTGGTTCTAAGGGTGGTGGTCTATTTATTTGAATTATTTTTAATACCATCAGGTTACAAGACCATGCTCTGATACCACTTGTAATGTCCCTTTTTTAAATTTTTATTAAAATGTCCAATTTTTCTCTTTTTCCCCAAATTCGACCTTTGACTAGTTTTGATGCCTAGGTCTCCAATTTGCCCCAAATGCTCCCAAATATTATGAGAAGGTATATGAATGATAATGGGACTTGATTATGATTTTCATGGATGATATATGTCCACCAAAAGACTTCTGAAAACTCCCTTAATATTCTGGACAAAGTATGTAATTTTACTAGCAATTGGAGGTTCAAATCCCCCCAGGGTAATGACTGAAAATGGCTTCCCAAATGCCTCCAAAAACACTTGAATTTATGAAAATAGGTAGGGTATGTATCAGTTATTTTATTAAGGTCTCATATGCACCATTAATCAGTTATTAAGTCTGTTCTAACGTCCTCCCAAAAAACAACAAAGTTCACTAGTTCGACCCTTGGGGAAATGGCACCAAATCTTCTCCAAATGTAAATAAAATGAGTAAAATGAATTCAAATGCTTTAGTACTGAATATGAAAATTGTAATAATCATCAATGGAATTCCATTCATCACAAATATATCAGATAAACATTCTTTTATTCGAAATATTCAGCATTACAATGGCATACATCAATACAGTGGGGAAATGGTCATTGTTTGCTGATTAATAATCATTTTTACACACAAACACTTGGTATTTCGACTTGAGAATTCCTGAATATGAAGAAAAGAGTATATTAAGCTTATAACAATCAGAAATACATCATGAGAAGCTCTCCCAAGAAGTACAAGAGCTCACCCAAAGCGCAATCCCTCAAGGAGCAAGAATATGCCTTCCAAACTACAAATGGTTGAGAGAATGTGATGCATTAGAAGAGACCACGAGCTGCCATGTAGAGGATACCTACAAATAAAAACTCCATTAAACTCCATGAAAGACTTGAATGGCATTCCCAAACACCAACTTGGATGGGAATCTTTCACCCTCGAAATTGGCTAAGGCAAGAAACTAGTCATACACTAGCTCTCTCTCTACACAATTGCAAATTTCTCAAATGATAAAAAGACCTTCTCTTGGTTTATCCCTGTATTTTATAAACATCCTTAGCATTCTAAGGTTCCCAATCCATCCATAAACTCAATCCAATTCAAATTAGGGTGAGGGCTCAATATTTTCCATGTGTCCTACCTTTCCTAGCCTTCCACCTTCCACCAATTCGAGTAGGAGTCTCTTTGGCTTCTCCAACTCCCATGAGCGCCCTCTTGGAGCCTATTTCTGGGGTTGACATGTCATAATGGTAAGATGTCAGAAGTCAAATCTGAAATTTGTCATAGATGTCATAGATGCTTCATCATTGATGTCATAGATGCTTCATCATTCTTGTCATAGGGGCTAGGGAATCTAGCCCAAGTGTCCACAAACTTCTAATTTGACTCTTTCTCTTCCATGGAGGTTACCATTCCATCCCAATTCGACTTAAGATGCTAAATTCCATGTGTATGAGTGCACCAACTCACCCAATAATGTTTTCCTTCTCATGGATTCGAAATGGCAAGAGAGAGATGCCATGTGGCAGTGAGAAATCAAGCTAGTGTGGGTCCCACATCCTCCATATGTCTTCAAAACCAATTTCCACCTAGAATTTCTCTTGAATTTATTTATTCAACCTTTTTATTAATACTTGAACTATTATAATGTATAAACATTATTCATTTGCTCCCTTATTACAATTCCAAATGTACCCATTCAACCTAGGGAACTGGTAGGATTGATGGGATTGTCCTGCTATGCAATTATTTGAATGGGGGCATTACACTGCAAACTTAGAGAACTTCACCTTTTGAATCTCACGGCGGAGATCGTCAATAAGAGGATACATAGAGTCTTTTTCTTGGGTAGAGTTACTAGTTCTGGAGTGATTTTCACTCCTATAAACAAATCCCTCATTTATATCAATTACTAGTGCCTCATTCATCCACTAGAAGGATTACCATATGAATTTTTGTGCGTGTTTACCAAAAAACTATCTCAGGTGACTATAGAGATGAGAGCAAACAAATATGTGAGCAAGAAAAATATAACATTGTCTTGACTCTATCCGAATCAAGTACCTGATTTGTTTTGTTGGTAGTCTCTCTCTAAAGTGGATTCCCCCACTTCCCTAACATCCTTTCTTTGAAGGTGGTGTATTCATCCTCTTCTAAGATGGCGAGGATTGGACAATACTTTGATAATAACTCTAAGTGTGTATATTTCTCTATTGCACCAAATATATGGAAGGCGGTTCTTTCCTCCTTGTTGGATTCCTATGAATCCCTAATGCAATGCCATGTGGGTTTCTATGTGCATATATAAGAGAGGTTTAGAGATACCACAACAATAAACACTCCATACAGTTTTTCTGAGAATATAAGATATTGAAGCTCTAGGTTGCTTCATGATACCTATATCCTCAAATATGCCTAACAAGTCCTCCTTGACAACAACTCACCTTTACATTTCCTCATGCAAATTCCATTACACCGAGATGGATACCTTTTCTCTAATCCTTAGATTTAGTCCATAGACAAATTTGTTTACCTTCAACTTCTTAGTATTCAAATGTGGGGCATGCCGAAGGAATTCCATAAACCATGCCTTGTACTTGAGCAAGTTCCAATTGTGATGCATAAGAGAATTGAATTCATTAAAATTCCACTCCAAGTATTATTCATAGAAGTACTTCTTGCACACTACTCCCATAATAGAATATATGCTGAGTACCCCAATTGTACTCTTGAGTTCCTCCACCAAAAGAAGACACAATATTTGAGTTGGTAAGTGTCCAAATTGGCCTTCTGATTACTTGGAGAGTCCTTCAAGGAAAAACATAAGGCCATTTAATCAAACCACGCATCGACCACCTCTCCCATGGAAGCACCTGCAAACTTAGGAAACTTCACCATTTGAAGCTCATGGTGAAGGTCACTAATAGGAGGGTGCAAAGCTCCTTGTCCTTGGCTAGCACTACTAGGTATAGAATGATTTCCACTCCTAGAAATGCCTTCTTCATTAATCTTGTTTATTAGTGCCTTAAACATCCTTTCGAAGGATCGTCATGTGGAGTTTTGTGTGTGTACCAAAAATACATATCAATTGACTAGAGATATTAGGAAAAACAAATATGTGAGTGAACAGTGTAACAATTCCATGAAATCTATTCCTTAGCATGTATACTAGCTAAATATCCATGAAAAACAAGAATTTAAATGAATATAAAAATTTTATTGGGGGAAATAATAGAATTTGTTTGGATTAATCCAATGGAAAGGAAATACAAATAAAATAATATCACATGAGGGAGGCATGCAAATGTGGTTTCCAATCCTTTAAATGGGAGGGCCCTTTGATTCCTCCAATAGATTCTCTCTAATGTGGCAATAAATCAACAACACTTCCCCTTTTGTGATGACACTTCTGAGGTAAAAATGGGCCACGTGAGTGTGAAACACAAGAAACATGTGTATAAGCAAGGGACTTCTCACTCTTTGGATAAATTTAAATAGCATGATCTTGACACCAAGGAACTCTTTTGAATGCTTGGAGGAGGTCTATGTTTACATCCCGAAACAAAGCTAGGAGGTGAAATTGGAGTTCCAATGTGAATACATGATATTCAGGTATGGACTCCCAAATGCTTGATTTGATCAAAGGTATGTCCAAGTACCCTCTCATTAATTCATGAGGGATGTTTTTTATGGATATATTCACCCATTAAGCTCATGAGGTGGCTTCTTGCAATTATTAGCCATGAAATTGCACAAATTACACCACCACATGTATCATGCAGGTATCGAGGGATTACATGCATGGACCACAAAACTAATAATGGGAAAGTAAAGAAACCCATCTAATGGTAAATATGGAGTTTGAATTGTATTTTATATGTGCAATGGGCCTAAAATCCATGCATGGGTGCATTAGGTGTGAATATGTTGGTTAAGGATGCCTCATACTAAAATCATGCAAATGTTCTAGGTGGAAAAAATGGTGTGATAATAGATGCCCCTTGATATATGAGGTTATGAATACATCATATATTCAAAATGTATCATGAGTTTCTTTATAAACATGGAGGGAGAAAGCCTAAATCGAAGGAACAAACCTTGAGAGAGACAGAGAGGAGACCACTTCCGAGACAAAATAGGTGAAGTGATACATGTATAGAATTTGCTTATAAACAAAGAAGTCATACCCATGCTCATGAAATCTTCAAGAAAAGTACAATTTGGGACCATGTCTAGTGGATATAGGTCAATTTGCATCTAAAATTGAATGTTGCTTGCATCTAAAATGTGTGATGGAACAATGTTTCCCTTGAGGGAAAATAACTACAACGTTGTAGTCCCACTGAACATGGGGCTTGGAACATGTCAATAGTTGATTGGATTTAAGTTGAAACTAGAGGTTTCAAAAACATGTTAAAAAATAACCACATATTTGCTTAGTCTTCAACTGCTACCACTAAATATGAATCTCATTGATCCAATAGTGAGTTGTGAACGAGAATGGGAAAAACAACATGGTTAGAAATCAATAATGGAAATTCCTGTCAGATGTGAGGTATCCCATCGATAATGATAATGGGTACCAAGGTATGACTACAAATCCATGTAATGCGAATATATGTGTTGGAGTTGAACACTAGAAGCATCCACACAATCAAGGATCAATGATGATTATCCATTGCTACATGCGAGGTAAACTACCAATGATGATAATGGTAACCAAGATAGCAAGCCTCTAAATAAAATGCCCAAAGAGAACTGAGTTTTTCAATAGGGGTAAACCTGTTAAAGAAAGGGAAATGATGGGTCTCTTAAGCTGGTAAAATGAAACATGGATTGATGATCAAGACATGGACTTTACACAATTGGATGAGATAATGATGGGAGATAAGACATCCATTTAATGGAGCATAAATGATGATTTACCTACACAATGACCATAAGATAAGAATATAACTTAATTAGATGTTATGTAGATATGGGAGGTTGTAATGACCCTTTTTTTAAATTTTTATTAAAATGCCCAATTTTCCACTTTTTTCCCTAGTTCGACCTTTGACTAGTTTTGATCTCTAGGTCACCAAATTGCTCCAATTGCTCCCAAATATTCTGAGAAGGTATATGTATTATGTTAGAAAATAAATATGTGTTTTAGGGATGCTTTTGGACCTTTAAAATACTTTTGGAAATCCTCTTTCAATTCTGTCCAATGTAGGGAACTTTACTAGTAATTTCCCTTTGACTAGTATTGGTCTCTAGGTCTCCAATTGGTTCCAAATGCCTTAAAATATTCAAGGAAGGTGTATGAATGATATTTTTAATTGATTATGATGTTAAATTATTATTTATGACCATTAAAAAACTTCTGCAAACTTGTTTAATATTCTAGACAAAGTATGGAATTTAACTAGCAATTTGAGGTTCAAATCCCCTTGGGGTAAGTTCTGAAAATGGCTCTCCAAATGCCTCCAAACCCACTCGAAATTCTGAAAAAAGGTAGGGTGTGTATAAGGAAAATTATTTAGGTCTCATGTGCACCATTAATCAGTTATTAATTATGTTCTAACCTTCTCCCAAACAACAAAAAAAATCACTAATTCGACCCTTGGGGAAATGGCACCAAATCTTCTCCAAATGTAAATAAACCGAGTAAAATGACTTCAAATGATTAAGTAATGAACATGAAACTTGTATAATACATAAATAACATTCCATTCATCAATAAACCATCAGTATTCTACTTATCCATTCGAATCCATCAACATTACATTGGTTCACAACAAGGTAGTGGGGAAATGACACTATTCTTTCATTAAAAATGAGATTTATACATTTCTACTTGGAATTTCAACATGAAACTTTCTGGATATTAATAAAATATTATTTAATTCATATTAAAAAACAAATGGGGCATTATAAGCTCCCCCAAAGAGTACAATATCTCACCAAAAACGCCCTCCCTCAAGGATCAAGAATATGCCATCAAAACTAGAAATGGTTGAAGGAGTGAGCTGCAATAGAAGAAACCATGAGATGCCCTGTATCTTACACCTAAAAATAAAGAATCCATTAAATCTCCAAATGAAAGGTCTGAATGGCCATTCCAATTATCAACTTGGATGGGAATCTTTCACCCTCGAAATTGGCTAAGGCAAGAAACTAGTCATCCACTAGCTCTCCCTCTTCACAAATGCAATTGCAAATTCTAAAAATGATCAAAAGATCCCATTCTTCTTTGTTCATGAATTTTAAAAAATTCTATTGTCCCCCATGGGTCTAATTCCTTCCAAGAGACTCATGCCAACTCAAGTTGGGAAGAGATTCCAAAGAATGCCACTTGTACAACAATTCATAGTTTCCCACTTCCACCAAATCACATGTGGAAGCATCTTAGCTGCCCTAACTACCTTGAGCGCCCTCTTGGAGGATAATTTTAGCCCTGACATGTCATATATGTCATATGTCAGCCTTCAGGTCTGATTTGTGTCATAGGTGTCATAGCATCTTCATCATTGTTGTCATAGAGCTAGGGAATCTAGCCCAAGTGTACCACTAGCTCCAAATTGCCTCTTTCTCTTCCATGGGAGTTACTCTTCCTCTATATTTCGACCTTGGATGAGTCATGCCATGAATAATACCTTTTGAACTCACCCAAGTATGTTACCATTCACCTTGAATTCGAATTGGTGAGAGAATGATGCCAAGTGTAGTGGGGAAATCTAGCCATATGTGGGTCCCACTTCCTCCATGTGTCTTCATGATCAAATGCCAATTTGATTTTCAATTGTATATATTTAGTTAGCTCCTTTATTAAATATTTATTCCATTCTAATGTTTAAACATCATTTATTATTCCCCTTATTCCAAATCCCAAAGCTTCCACCCCAAACCTAGGAAACTAGTAATTTTCCTCCTTGGCCATTATTTGACCCTTAACATCAATTTGACAAACTCTAATGAATATGGCCAATGTGATTAGGCCATTGTGACCCAATGCCAAATTTGGGACATGAAAAATACTCCCTTTCCAATATTGCTTGTCCTCAAGCAATTTCAAACATGGGTGTTGAAGAACCTGCTTTCTGTATA
Organism: Larix kaempferi; assembly: GCA_027924585.1. Lineage (NCBI taxonomy): Eukaryota > Viridiplantae > Streptophyta > Pinopsida > Pinales > Pinaceae > Larix > Larix kaempferi. Next base: position 5,328,495 of record BSBM01001120.1, read on the forward strand.
ATTCTTTGAAGTTGCCATTGAATTGCCCAACCTTGAGTCTTTGAGTTTCCACGAAGATTTTAGAGAGGAACCACCATGCTTGCTGTTGCACTACTCTGAGAAAAATCACTTTATTAAGTGGGAAATCCATCTCCCATACTGCTTGTTTCCCCAAAAAATTTGAAACCAATGAGATAAAAATTATTCCAGGGTCCCATTGCTTGTATTGCAGCCCAACAATTAAGAGTGCTCTCCAACCCACACCATTAGATAAGAGGATGACTGGATCCCATTTTCTTGTAAGCATTGAGAATTCTTCCAAACATCATGAGTACAAAATATATATCATCAAAGTACATAACAACATAATGAAAATGTACATCAAGGAGGTGCTTTATCAAAGAATCATGAAAGTGCTTATACCTCCAAGTAAGTAGACCACCATTTTCCAGGTGCATACAAGCATCGAGTGAACAATCAAATCTAATCCAATGACATAAGTGAGTATCCTATGTCCTATAATGCTTCTCCAAAAATATGTAAGATGCATCAAAATAGTCATCCCTGTATTCTTTCATCCAAGTAGTTAATGAAGTTCCTCCAACATCAATTGAACTAAGCAAGGAGCAAGGAAGATCGTGAGTCTTCAAGTGAATCAAGTGAACATCATAAGTGTATCCATGAAGATATGTATCATCATAAGGAACAAAATTATTCTTTTTCAAATGTAAATAATGAGGTGCTCTATTCATGTCATCATCAAAAGGAGAGGTAGGAGTTTCATACCCCTCATGTGGCACCACTAGAAAAAAACCTTTCACCCAATTTTCATCCCCAATTGATGTGGCTGAAAAAGAAGTAGGGGGTGAGGAATTATGAACCAACCTTAAATATTTACAACTCTTACCCATCGAAATATTTAATTCCTCTTCTCCATAATTGGCTGGTCCAACTGTTGTGAGATCATGTGCCTCCTTCAAGACTTTGCAACTCTCTCCATGAGGCAACTCATAAACCCTCTGAACAAAGACAAGTGCTTGTCCTTCTTCTTGTTTGAGTGTAGCATCTTCAAGCACCTGCATATCAACATGTATCTCATGTTCCACCATTACATGAGGTTCCTCCTTTGTGGCATAAATGATTTCATCCATTTGCTTCTTTTCCTTGAAAAGAGAACCATTGCTCATTCTTTTTTCCGAGTTTCTTTCAAGTCGACTAACCAACAATTCGAACCCTTGCATGAGTTTCCTCCACTTGTCTTAAAAGGATGGTTTCAATAATTTTCTAAACACCTCATTCTCCTCTAAGGTTCCTTTCTCATCCTTACTCATGGTGACCAAGGAATGCACTTCTTCTCCTCCTTCTTCCCTTTCACCAAAGTACATCCAGTTTCAGTTTCTAAGGGTTGTGGCTTGTTCCTTTGACTCCTAGTATTCATTAATGTTATACCACATCAGGTGCCAATACCATGCTCTGATACCACTGTAATGACCCTTTTTTTAAAATTTTATTAAAATGCCCAATTTTCCACTTTTTTCCCTAGTTAGACCTTTGACTAGTTTTGATCTCTGGTCACCAAATTGCTCCAATTGCTCCCAAATATTCTGATAAGGTATATGTATGATGTTAGAACATAAATATGTATTTTAGGGATGATTTTGGACATTTAAAATACTTCTGCAAATCCTCTTTCAATTCTGGCCAATGTAGGGAACTTTACTAGTAATTTCCCTTTGACTAGTATTGGTCTCTAGGTCTCCAATTGGCTCCAGATGCCTTCAAATATTCAAGGAAGGTGTATGAATGATATTTGTACTTGATTATGATGTTAAAGGATGATTTATGACCATAAAAAGACTTCTTCAAACTTGTTTAAGGTTCTGGACAAAGTATGGAATTTAACTAGCAATTTGAGGTTCAAATCCCCCTAGGGTAAGTTCTGAAAATGGCTCTCCAAATTCCTCCAAACCCACTCAAAATTATGAACAGAGGTAGGGTATGTATAAGTAACATTATTTAGGTCTCATTTGAACTATTAATCAGTTATTAATTATGTTCTAACTTCTCCCAAACAGTAGCAAAAATCACTAATTCGACCCTTGGGGAAATGGCACCAAATCTTCTCCAAATGTAAATAAATTGAGTAAAATGACTTCAAATGCTTAAGTAATGAACATGAATCTTGTATAATACATAAATAGAATTCTATTCATCAATAAATCGTCAGTATTCTACTTATCCATTCGAATCCATCAACATTACATTGGTTCACAACAAGGTAGTGGGGAAATGACACTGTTCTTTCATTAAAAATGAGATTTATACATTTATAATTGGAATTTCAACATGAAACTTTCTGGAGATTAATAAAAGTGTGTTTAATTCATATTAAAAAATAAATGGGGCATTATAAGCTCCCCCAAAGAGTACAATATCTCACCAAAAACGCCCTCCCCCAGGGATCAAGAATATGCCATCATAACTGGAAATGGTTGAAGGAGTGAGATGCAATAGAAGAAACCATGAGATGACCTGTATCTTACACCTGAAAATAAAGACTCCATTAAAGCTCCAAATGAAAGTTCTGAATGGCCTTTCCAATTACCAACTTGGATGGGAACCTTTCACCGTCGAAATTGACTAAGGCAAGAAACTAGTCATCCACTAGCTCTCCCTCTTCACAAATGTAATTGCAAATTCTAAAAATGATCAAAAGATCCCATTCTTCTTTGTTCATGACTTTTATAAACTTCTAATTTCCTCCATGGGTCGAATTCCTTCCAAGAGACTCATGCCAACTCAAGTTGGGAAGAGATTCCAAAGAATTCCACTTGTACAACAATTCCTAGTTTCCCACTTCCACCAAATCACATGTGGAAGCATCTTATCTTCCCTAACTCCCTTGAGCGCCCTCTTGGAGGCTATTTTTAGCCCTGACATGTCATATATGTCATATGTCATCATTCAGGTCTGATTTGTGTCATAGGTGTCATAGCATATTCATCATTGTTGTCATAGAGCTAGGGAATTTAGCCCAAGTGTCCCACTAGCTCCAAATTGCCTCTTCCTCTTCCATGGGAGTTACTCTTCCTCTATATTTCGACCTTGGATGAGTCATGCCATGAATAATACCTTTTGAACTCCCCCAATTATGTTACCATTCACCTTGAATTCGAATTGGTGAGAGAATGATGCCAAGTGTAGTGGGGAAATCTAGCCATATGTGGGTCCCACTTCCTCCATGTGTCTTCATGATCAAATGCCACTTTGATTTTCACTTGTATATATTTAGTTATCTACTTTATTAAATATTTATTCCATTCTAATGTTCAAACATCATTTATTATCCCCCTTATTCCAAATTCCAAAGCTTCCACCCCAAACCTAGGAAACTAGTAATTTTCCTCCTTGGCCATTATTTGACCCTTAACGTCAATTTGAAAAACTCTAATGAATATGGACAATGTGACCCAATGCCAAATTTGGGACATGACATAGGTGAACAATGCAAAAGGTGTACTAGATATCATGTAGACAAAGTAAAGTTGATGACATGGAGTAGACTCATATATTAGAGTTATGAGGTCTAATAGATAGCGGGTGCAAATATCAAGGACCATAATGATGACATTGATACGATGGTAAGAGTACGATGCAAATAATTAATGGGATTTGTATTAATGGACATACATGTTTAACTCAATAGTACAAATGATTCGAACAGGGGCGACACTGGTAGTTGCTCGAAAGAGATGTAACAAGGTCCAAAGCCTTGATGGAAATGAGAACTTAATTTTTTTCCTCCATTTGTTTTTTTTTATATTTTAAATGTTTTTGTTTTTTTTTATAAAGAATAAAATAATCAATATGTTACACCAAGGACACAAGTGCCATATGTAACCAAGTAGTTCCAAGCGATGTGTAGGGAATGATAGGATATGGAGGAAATAGCGGTAGGCACTTAGGGTGGTCTTGCTTGGAATGGATGAATGAGTGGTTAAATGTAGAGGGGTATTTGACATATGAATATAGTGAAACAAGGATTCAACATCATAGTGTGAAGAAAATCATAAAACCAAAAGACGTAATTGCCTGAGAATTCATGGGTAGAGGTGAGTAAATGGTAAGAGTTAAGCATGAGGCTCTTAAAATAAGTAGATTACATATATTTCCAATCCTAGGGGAAAATGAGTGGAATGGGTGCCATAGTGCAAAAGGTGCTAAAATAAGGAAACTCATTAAAGGTGGTGTGCTATCATCTCACAAGTGCATATAAGTGGCTCAAAGTGGCGAGTCAACTTGCTAAGATGATATGGAACCTATGGAAATTTCAAATGGAAATAAAAAATAAAATGCAATGGTTGTAGAGGGAAATCATATACCTAGATACTTTCCTAGAGAAAATACTTGATGGAACCACTGGAGATGTGTGAAAAATGAATGACTTTGATGATATTTCACACACACAAAAACAAAACTTATGGCATACAAATGCTAAAAATTTAAATACAAATCCAACTATTATACATGGGTCTTTTGTGGATATGGAAAAATATTATAATATGATTTGAAAGGAATCCTGAAATGACATGACTAATGTATCCTCATCGGAGGGAGAGGGTGGTAGGGTTTCCTAGGCCTACATGGTATGTAGTGATCAAAAGGTGATGTTCAAGTCCGTGGAAGGCATCAAGGTTAGGGGAAGTTTCTTAGATGGTAGGGGTGGTACCTTGATGGAAAAGAAGGCACTCATACTAAGGACAAGAAGGTCATGCCGGAATGAAGAGTTGCTAGGGAAGGAATTTTCGCAAAGGAAAGGAAGGCCAATGAATAAATATCCCCCAAGGGAGTCAGTTCTATGGAGCATAGGAAGTATAGAGAATGAAGATTTCACAAGGAAGGAACTCCTATGAATCATAGGAAGTCTAGAGGATGAAGAGTTCCAAAGGGAGGCACTTCTATGAAGCATATGAAGGCTAAAGAATGAAGAGTTCTTGTGAAGGAATGGAATCCCAATGAATACAAATCCCCCAAGGGAGGAACTTCTACGAAGCATAGGAAGTCTAGAGAATGAAGAATTCCCAAGGGAGGCACTTCTATGAAGCATAGGAAGTCTAGAGAATGAAGAGTTCCCAAGGGAGGAACTTCTATGAAGCATAGGAAGTCTAGATAATGAAGAGTTCCTAAGGGAGGCATTCTTATAAAAAATAGGAAGCTAGGATATGAAGAGTTACCAAGGGAGGCACTCTTGCAAAGGAAATAAATTCCAAGGATCAAAGAGTTTGCAATGGAGGCACCCTCGCTAAGGACAAAAAGGATAGGGAACCAAGAGTTTCCAAGGGAGGTATTCTTGGGAATGATGACAAGGTCAAGGAATGAAGAGTCCCCAAGGGAGGCACTATTGCAAAGGACATGAATGCTAGGGAAATAAGAGATTCTAATAGAGGAACCCCTATGAAGGAAAAGAAGGCCAAGATACCCACATGGGGTGTAACAAAAGAGACCAAAGTTGAAGGGGCCTCACCATACAAAGTGATGACACTATACTAGTCGGTTAGTCCAACTAGGCGAATGAGCTATAACGTTTAAGATGTATAGGAGCGTAGGACACATGGGGGTATAAATATTGTTCACAAAATATCACAAAGTGATTTCATGTGGTGTATTAGGATAGGTATGGTGTGATTATGGTGGGCAATGGCACTGGTCCCATCATTGGTGGTTGTAGCTTGAGGGAAGGGTTGCTACAAAATACCTAACATAATAGTCCAAAGGTATAAAAGGAGGTAGTTTGAAATCGAGCATCCACAAAAGAGGATCTAAAAGAATGTATAATATTATCTAGGTGTTAAATCATCCATGGGAGCGGTTGGGTCCTAAAACTACTTGACAGCATCCCCTTTGGGGGAAAACCAATGGTCTTTGAGTTGGTTAAGAGTCTTAAATAACCCCCACAAAGTGCTAGAGGTGGTCTTGGTTTAAAGGGAAGAAATATATTTCTAGGGGAGATAAAGTTGGAGGGCATGCTAATGGATAAGTTAGGCTCAAGGTATAAGTCACTAGGAGAATGGACATGGAGGTCATATGTAGGACTAGTGAAAGAAGTTATAGACTCAAATAATGCTTCACCATCTAGGAAGAATGGGGTTAACAAGGTATGGGTACTCTCATAAATGGGGGAATAAATCAATGCATATGTCCTATGAGTGAATAAATATATTCAATCTCTATGATGAAGTAGTGATGAGGTAATTCTAGAGCCATGGGATCACATTTGGTGAGAGTGGATATGGCACAAATATTGGAAGTCGCCATGTAGTTCATTGGCTCTATTTGAGTGACACACGGGGGTATTGTGTCCATCATTGGACATGGTAAAGGATCATATTATGCAAGTGAAGCAATTATGTTGATGTGGCCTTCTCAAGTGAATTTCTTGTCCTAAAAAAGTGAAAACATCATAACATTCATGGCATTAATATAATTTCGTGCAAGGTGGATATTGTATCCACAAGACCTGTCATGACTGCAACATCGATCAAGATAATATTGCCACCTAAATAAATGGGGAGATTAGGTATAATCCCTATTGAGTTATGGAGTTTGTTTTTAAAGTATTGAAACTTGGTCTTTGACGGAATGAGAGTGGAAGAACCCATATGTTTCTAGGATGAGTAGAAAATAATATAGGAGGAATCTCTTTCATCCACTAAACATTGATGAATTGTGAAGTTCTTAATTTTGATGTCCTATTTTGGAATGGGGTGGAATATGTGAGACATGCTTTGGTACGCGAGTCCCAATCAAAGGTCAACTTGAGAATCATTGCAGGTGCAGGGGGTACTTCCATGTGCCTTATAAGGAGAAGTTATAATGAAGTTGATGTCATTAGAAGTGGAAGGGTACCCATAAGTCTACATGATTGGGACCTAAACATGAAGTATATATAGTTGGTGGATGAGTTATCAACTTGCGATGAGATAGAAGAAGAAAAGTATTTGGTGAATCCTATGCATGGGCCTTGAAATGTCATGGGGGAAGGGATTAAGCAATATCATTGGTTGTTGAAGGTGAGGGTCCCCATATGAGGGATTAGTATTCCTAATGTGTGGACTTTTAGTGTCCATGTATAAGGGACTAGTATTCCTAATGTGTGGATTGATCTTATTGTTAGCTCATAATTCTCAAAAGTATTGGGGCTTGGGTAGTTTAGGATAGTGACAGGTGTAATGCACATATATATTACAAATAGTGCACGTATGGTTTTGTTTGAAACTAATTGGTATTGCCTTGATTCTTTGAGTGTCAAGGGGGTTTGTGTAGATCTTGAGTGGGGTTTCCCCCAATGTTATTAGGGTTATAGGGTTGGTTACCCCTTTTCCCTTGGTATTGTTTGTTGTCCTTCATGTCCTTACCCATGTTTGGTGTGTTTTGATTTGGATAGCCAAATAGGGTCCACTATGAAAAAGTATGACATATGGGTATGCTCTATGATGTGGGTGGAGGAGGTCTAGAAACATGTAACAATAATCTTGATTTCAATTCCATAAAAAGCTAGTAACTGGAAAAATGTTAGGAAGGTGATGACAATTGACTCAAAAGCGATATGAGTAATTGAGGATTGTTAAATATACCATTTAGCATCAATCCTTATGAGGGTTTGTTGAAATAACCAAAGTTGAATAAAGTCCACCAAAATATCATTGGAGGAACACTAGAGATTAAACATCGTCACATGGTCTGATGGGTCATCACCAACGCAACCTTCAAACATAGGGATATTTAAGGGGAAATCAATAGGCATAGTTAATGAAGTGGTGTCATGGATGATAGGGTCATTAATGAAACAAAAAAAAGTCAGGAAGGTTCAAAATGGCCATGAATGGTATGATTTGAGGAACAATGGTCTCTACTACTCCAACCATGCCTGTTGAAGTGTTTGTGATGTGTCTAGTGAGGATGCATCTAGGTGGTGAATTAGATGGAGTTCAAATCTCATGTTTAGGTGAAATCAATGATTGAGTGATCAAAGTAACATGTAATATAAAAATGGGTCACTAAGTTGATGTCTTCAAAGGGAACATGTGTAAAGGCAGTGCAAAGGTGGCTTTTAAGTGTGTTCCCAATGGTAAACAAATGTGATTATGGTGACATTTTTTCTTGATGAAAGAAAAATCATACTCGAAGGACCAACTAAGAAATTTCTAGCAATCGACAATATCTAACTATGCCTTCTATATATCCCACATGGCAGGGATGAAATCCACCAAGTAAGGCAAGTGAAAGTATGCTGGACCTATCTATAATAAAAATACCAAGGTGACTATATCTAAGGGGGAAAAAATATCTATTTCAGGTGCCTTTAGAATTGCACATAAGCCACCTCATGGAAAACCATGATGATTTGGTCACTAGGTTACCGCTTCATGGGTCATGGAAAAATGGCCATTGGATTCAAAAATGAAAAGGTGACAAAAAACTTGAAAGAGCTGGGAGGCTTAATAAAATACCAACCCCAACCTAAGAATTAACAATCAAATGAGAGCACATCCCTTGCAAAGAAAAACACATCCACTAGAGAAGATTTTAAACTCTCTAGGAGAACATCTAAGTTTTAATGAGAAACAAATACAAAGTGTTCTTTGAATCCATAACTACATGGTCCTAACCTAAAGTGTAAATTATTTTGGTCCTCATCGAAGGATTTAGTTCATTAGATTAAGTTGGATGATTTTAAAAATCTTGATTTTATGAACTAAACAAGTTGTGTATAATGAGTGTTCACTCTCCCAATCACTCTAAAATACACAAATCAATAACAGGTCAAGGTGAAGAGTGTACTCCAATATGGGAAAGTCTACAGGTATCTTATTGTGTGCATGAGTAGTGTGAACAATTGAAACTAAATTCCTGAAAGGAAAGCGCTTAAATGTAAATTGTAGGAAAATCTAGTAACAACAAAGCACAGCTGAATCTAGCTACTGTGGATTCCTCACTGGTGAAAGATTGCACAACATTTGCAAGAATGGCATAAAAAATTTAAATGAATGAAGAACAATACACATGAAATGGTGAATAATGTCAATATTATTAACTGTCCAACCTTAAAAAAGGTTAAGAACACCCATATATACAAATCTGGAAGAATTCGAATCCATCTAGAGTGTTCACACTGATCTAGCTTAGAAAAAGCTCAAACCCCCCTAGGTTGACCAAAATATCCCAAACCATCCCAAACTGGTTCGAATCTGCAGTGTGAATGCTGGGAATGACTGGACAGGCCCATGTGACCTCACACATGTGAAGAAACTGGTTGGTTAGAGGTTTGGAGTCTAAAATTGGTCAAAAATGTGACAAAACAAGGCAAGATTGTCCACAAAGAGAGCAAATGCGCCCTAGGTAGAAGAGAAGCATGCTGAGTGCATTAAATGACCTGAGGAGGGCGCTCTAGGCATGCTGAGTGCATTAATTGCCCTGGGGAGCGCTCCACTTAGCTGGTTTGACTCAGCACTTGTTCACATTTGCCATCTAGTTCATGATAATTGACCATTTAGTAGCTAATCAACTTAGGGATGTAATCATTAATCACTTGGGCTAATTAATCATCATTAATAAATGATTAATGTACATAGGTGGAAAAATGTTCTAACACCCCCCCTTAAGCTAGACTTAGTGAAATATCAAAAATTAAGGCCTTGGCAACTAGGCTCAAGTCACCTTTTACATCATAAAATTTATTTGTCCATGTAACCAAGGTAAGGAGGAAAACCACATGGGAAATAAAACCTCCCCTATAAAATGGACATGTGGCATATATCAAAATACACCAATCATCACCATGCATCACTCACCCCAAGCAAAGATCTAAGGTGAGTGAAGGTCTTCTCGGTAAAACACTTGGTGAAGATATCAGCAGTTTGCTCACTGGATGGGCAATACTGCAATGCTATGATCCGGTCATGCACCAAACCCCGAATGTAATGCATGTGTATCTCTATGTGCTTGGTCCTCTGCCTCTGTACTGGATTGGTAGAAATCTTGATTGTACTTTGATTATCACACCAAAGAATAGTGGGTGAATCAAAGACAATCCCGAACTCTGCAAGAATACCTTGCAACCAAACACATTGTGTGGCTGCATTGACTGCTCCCCTGTACTCGGCCTCAGCTGAAGATAAGGAAATAGTGCTTTGTTTCTTGCTTGACCAGCATATAGGTCCATGTGCAAGCATAAAGACATAACCGGAAGTTGACTTCCGATCAATACAATCACCGGCCCAATCAGAATCTGTAAATCCTACTAGTTCAAGGGATGAACCAGCAGCATAATGGATACCAAAGGACTTAGTACCCTGAACATAATGAAGGATCCTCTTGGCTGCCTTCCAATGGATCTCATGAGGCTCTTGCATGTGCCTTGCAACAGCCCCAACAGCATAAGACAAATCTGGTCGAGAGTGTGTAAGATACAACAAGCTCCCAACTAGTTGTCTATACAACGAACTGTCAACTAGTGGTGAAGAACCCCATTCTGTAACTTTAACTCCTGAAAGAAATGGAAATTTTGCAGACTTACATTCATCCATCTTAAATTTATGCAGCAAATCTGAAGCATACCTTGACTGACATACAGAAATTCCATTCACAGATTGATCAATCTCCAAACCCAGAAATTGTTTTAGCAATCCTAGATCGGTCATGGAGAATGCACTGTGCAATGCTCTCTTAACTGAGTCAAGTTCTTTGGTGCAGCTACCAGTGATCAAAAGATCATCAACATACAGTACAATAATCAATATCAGATCACTAACATGCTGCATATACACATTTGGATCAGACTTACACCTCTCAAACCCTAAAGATAGCAGAAAATTGTCCATTTTTGCATACCATGCTCTAGGAGCTTGCTTGAGCCCGTAGAGTGATTTGTTCAACCTGCAAACAAGTGTATGATCAGAAATAAAACCTTCAGGCTGCTGCATATAAATCTCCTCATTCAGATCCCCATGAAGAAAGGCACTTTTTACATCCATGTGATGAATCTCCCATCGCTTGGAAGCCCCAATTGCCAAAACTAGTCTTATGGAGTCCATCTTTGCCACCGGTGCAAATGTCTCTGTATAGTCCACTCCTTGGACCTGAGAGTAACCCTTAGCCACCAACCTGGCCTTATACTTCAGATCAGAGCAATCAGATCCAATTTTGGTTCTATAAATCCACTTGCATTGCACTAGTTTCCTCTTGGGAGGAAGAGGGACCAAATCCCAAGTTTTGTTCTCATGGAGTGAGTTCATCTCCTCTTGCATGGCTGATTGCCACCTTGGGTCTGTACATGCTTCTGAATATTAAATTGGATCAGATCCAACCATCAAATAACATGCCTCACTCAGATCAGAATTATTATATGCAAAGGAATTGTGAAATTGAGATCTAGTTTTCCTAGCATCTTGGGGATCTCCCACTAGCTCTCCGGCACTTTGAATTGTTTTCTCTACCCACTTGGGCCTTGAGGGAGGGATATGTTCAGAATCCATATCAACATCATCTTCAGCAATATCAGAATCAGAAATATCAGAGAATGAATCACTACTTACTTCATCATCAAGACGAGGGAATGAGCATTCCCCATCACCTTGTTCACTAGCTTGCAAAAATTCTTCCTCTTCGAATTTGACACTTCTTTCAATGAAAGTTTTGTGAGTGGATGGATCAAAGAGCTTGTAGCCCTTGGAATCCTCTGCATACCCAACCATGATTGACTCCTTGCTTTGGGGCTGCAATGCCTTTCTCTTCTCCGGTGGAATTCTGGCCCAAGCCCTTGAGCCAAAAATTCTGAAATGTGAGACATTTGGCTTGTGGCCCATCCAAGCTTCAAATGGAGTGATTCCTTGCAATGCTTTGTGTGGTGCTCTGTTCTGAACATATGCTGCACAATTCATAGCTTCAGCCCATAATTTAGGAGACAAATCCCTTGCTTGCAACATGCAAGTTGCCATCTCTTTCAGTGCTCTATTTTTGCGCTCTGCAACACCATTTTGCTGAGGTGTGTAGGGCACTGAGTGTTGCATCTGAATGCCATGCTCTTGACAGAGCTGCTGCAAATTGTTGTTGACATACTCTCTACCATTATCAGTCCTCAAAACCTTCATGGCCTTCCCACTGAAGTTCTCAACCATGCTCTTAAAAATCTTGAAACAATCAAAGACTTCAGATTTTTGCTTAAGGAAAAATAACCAGCAGTACCTTGAGTAGTCATCGATGAAGGTGAGCACATATTTGCTGCAGCCATAGGAGGGTGTGGGGAGTGGCCCTATGAGATCAGAATGCACTATCCCAATAGGTTGATCAGCCCTCCTAGCCTTCCCTTTATCATACTTCATGTCAGGATGCTTCCCAACCATGCAACCCTTGCATGTTCCACTCGAAAATCTGATTTGGGGCAGCCCTTCTACCATATTTTCTTTGCTTAAAACTTGAAGATATCTGTAGTTTAGGTGCCCATAACTTTGATGCCATAGCTTGCTGGTCTCATTCCCATGTGACAGCAGCACACTTGGTGAAGAAAATTCGAGGAAGTGGGAGAACATGTACATCTTCATGTCATGGTCTGCAACACCCTTTGCAACAATTTTCCCGGTGGAAACTTCTGATATCTCCACTTCATCCTGAGTGAAGACCACCTTCTTTGCTGCTCCAGTATGAGTCATTTGATATACAGAGAGCAAGTTTGCTGCAAGATTTGGCACATACAGCACATTGGAGAAGAAGCCATTCTCCATAGAGATTTTCCCAATGCCATGAGCAGGGATTTCTGAGTCATCTCCCATTCGAATTGAGAGACCACTGTAGGGAGCAAGTTCAGAAAACGAGTCTCTTGAGGAAGCCATGTGCCTTGAGGCACCTGAATCAATGATAAACAAAGGTGAATGAGATGAGATAGCCACCAAAGCATGGCAGCTCTCCTTGTCTTCAGAAACGCACTCCTTCTTCTTGGAACTTTCAGGAAGAGGAATATTATTTTTCTGTAGGAGATGTGTCATGGTGTCTATGGTTTTCTTCATGCATGAGCTCTCTGGATGAAAACCTCTTTGACAGTAGCTACATTTTGTCTTCTCAGCCTTCTTTCCCTTGTTCTTGATAGGATTCGAAACCCCCTCAGAGGATTTGGGCCTCTCATCCTTTCTCTTCTTCTCTTGAGGTTTCGAAACCCTGGGTTTTTGCTTGCCTCTTCCACATTTCGAATCTCCAGCTGCAAGAACTTGATCTTTTTGTTTGATGGAGCCCATCGAGACCAGCTTGTCTTGCTCTTGAGTTAGCATCTCCATGAAGTCAGCCAGAGATGGCATCTTCCAACCTCTAACTGTGAGCCTTGTGGAGTTGAAGGAAGACACAAAAACTGAGTATTCAGAACCCAATTTGGAGAGAATGGACAACACCAACTGTTCTTCTTTCTTCTCTATGCCACATTGTCTGATCTGCAAGACCAAGTTCTTGAACTTGGTGAAGAAGTCCTGGATGGAATCGAAATTCCCTGGGCTCAGTGAGACAAGCTCATTTTCGAGCTGGTGGCCTCTCATCTCATCAGTCTTTCCAAACAGTGTCTCAAGCTTGAGCCACACTTCATTTGGAGTTGCTAGACTTTCTACATGAAACAGGAGGTCTCTCGAAATGCTGAGACAAAGGAGGCCAAATGCCTCATCCATTCTGTTAAAAAACTTGGATTTCTCCACAGCTGAGTTTGGCTCAACCTCAGTGCCCATCGTGATTCTGTAGAGACCCTTGGATCTCAGCAAAATCACCATTTACGCCTTCCAATCGAAATAGTTGAAAGGAGTGAGCACGTTTGGGTGAGATGGCTCCATTCTCTCTGCTGCAATTCGCACTTGCTGACAATGCTGATCTTCAGTACCTGCAAACAACTCTCAAATCACTCTGGAGGGATCTACACTGAAAGATTCGAACCCTGTATGGATAGTGGGTGCATTCGGGAGAGCATCACACCTGAGAGGAGCCACTAGATTTCTCCAGTAAGCTCAAGGCAATGGCCTCAGGAATTATGTGGTTTCTCCACTGCTTCTGGCAATCCACTACAACAGTCTGCTGGTTCGAATTCTAGCTCCAAGAGCTCTGATACCATGTAAAATCTCAAGCACAGCTGAATCTAGCTACTGTGGATTCCTCACTGGTGAAAGATTGCACAACATTTGCAAGAATGGCATAAAAAATTTAAATGAATGAAGAACAATACACATGAAATGGTGAATAATGTCAATATTATTAACTGTCCAACCTTAACAAAGGTTAAGAACACCCATATATACAAATCTTGAAGAATTCGAATCCATCTGGAGTGTTCACACTGATCTAGCTTAGAAAAAGCTCAAACCCCCCTAGGTTGACCAAAGTATCCCAAACCATCCCAAACTGGTTCGAATTTGCAGTGTGAATGCTGGGAATGACTGGACAGGCCCATGTGACCTCACACATGTGAAGAAACTGGTTGGTTAGAGGTTTGGAGTCTAAAATTGGTCAAAAATGTGACAAAACAAGGCAAGATTGTCCACAAAGAGAGCAAATGCGCCCTAGGTAGAAGAGAAGCATGCTGAGTGCATTAAATGACCCGAGGAGGGCGCTCTAGGCATGCTGAGTGCATTAATTTCCCTGGGGAGCGCTCCACTTAGCTGGTTTGACTCAGCACTTGTTCACATTTGCCATCTAGTTCATGATAATTGACCATTTAGTAGCTAATCAACTTAGGGATGTAATCATTAATCACTTGGGCTAATTAATCATCATTAATAAATGATTAATGTACATAGGTGGAAAAATGTTCTAACAGTGTGCATGAGTAGTGTGAACAATTGAAACTAAATTCCTGAAAGGAAAGCGCTTAAATGTAAATTGTAGGAAAATCTAGTAACAACAAGTTCTAAATGTAAAGAGTGCATTCTTTACGAGTTCAATTTCCTTAATTTGAACAATATTCTGTAAAAACAACATAAATAAAGTGGTTAGTAATATATGGAAAAGTAACATGCTAAAAACTACCCATCAATAAAGCAAAACATTGTTAAAAATGAGATTTAATAGGGGTTGTGTGGGATTTAGAAGACAAAGCGGTGCAATTGCATGGTAAAAGGTTTAATAGACTCACACATGAAATATTGTGGGTTTCCAAACACTTTTAAGACCTTATGACTTGTGAAGGAAGATTTTTGCAACCCATGTGACTTTCAAGTGAAAAGTCACACACATGCAAAAAAAGGGAAAACATTTGCATGATTTCTCAAGAATGTTAAAAAGTGAAAAGTTCACAAATTAAACTGAAATGAGATCTCATAGTTGTATTTTTAATATTAATGGCAATTTAAGCTAAGCTACTAACAATTATACAAGATAAAGATTGTCCTAAAACAACCAAGGAAAGGCATATGGTCCCAGTCCCTAATATGGTCACCATTCTATTGCATGGCTTTTGTGTGTGCACACTCACACACACTTAATGGCAATGTTAACTAATATACTAACAATTATAAAACATAAAGATAGTCCTAAAACAACCAAGGAATGCCATATGGTCTTCGTCCCTACTATGGCCACCATTCTATTGCATGGATTTTGTGTTTTCATGTGGGCATGTGTGTACCAAAAGCCTATCTCAATTGATTGGAAATTTGAGAGTAGACAAATATGTTAGTGAACAATACAAAAATTCCATCAAATATACCTGATAGCATGTACGCTAATTAATTACACATTCAAAACAACAATTTAAATGAATAAAACTTTTGGGAGGGAATACGAGAAATTGTTTGTATTAATACACTGAAAGGCAATACAATTAATCTAACATCACTTGAGGGAAGCTTGCGGATGTGGTCTCCAATCCTTTGTATGGGTGGGTTCTTTGACTGTTTCAATATGCTCTCATTGACGAGGCAACAAATCAACAACACTTCTCCTTATACAATGGAATTTTGGAGGGGAAAATGGGTATCATGAGTGCAAGGAAACATAAGAAATGCAAGTGGAAACAAATGACTTCTTAGTCTTTGGATAAATTTCAAAAGCATAACCTTAAAACCGAGAATCTCTTTTGAATGGATGGAGGATGTTTATATTTATACACCAAAACAAAGCTAAAAAAGTGAACTTGTTCTAATGTGAATGCATGGAATTCAAGCATGGGCTTCCATGTGCCTATTTTGACCAAAGGGATGGTCAAGTACCTTCTCATTGATGAAGGAGGGACAAATGAAATGGTTTGTACTCATCCAACAAGCTCACAAGGGGAAATTTTGCATTATTGGGTTGTAAAATTTACACAAATCATGTCACATGACTAATAAAGGGAAAGTAGGACAAACCCTCTTACAATTAAACTAGAGTTTGACTTACATTTGAGATGTTTAATGTGCCTGTAGTCCATGGATTGGGTGTATTATGTGTGCTTGACGATTGTGAAGGATTCCTTTAACTATAATAGTGTAAATGTCCTAGGTGGAAAAATTTGTTGTGATTACAAGGATTGCACCATATCTCACATTCCTTGAATAGTGACATGGTTCTGTTAACCACTTTAAGATGGAGGTTGTGCCAGAGGAAGAAAATGGAAAGGAGATGAAGGAGGTGGTGGAAGAACACTCCTACTTCTTTTCTAAACCATAATAGCACTATTAAAACAATAACACCATCATATTGCTCATACACAAATCATCACACATGTAAATAGTAAATGATCCAATAACTTGGTTAGAATACAAGTCCATAGGCCCAAGTTTATGAATTGGGTTATGATGCCACCATGTAGCACCCTCTATGCTTGACACTAGCCATAAAAAAACACCTTTTTTTTCTTTTTCTCCTACAACAACACTTAATAGGAATATAATTCACGCATAACATAAACATATATTTGGTGAATCAAGGTAGCATTCACCACGCCTAATATTATACCATACAAGTTTAATTAAATAATTTGGTACTTCATCACTAAAATAAAATGAAAGATATCAACTTGTTGTGAAGGATGCTTTACACCAAAAGTAAAGAGAAACAAGATTACATGCTTTCATATTAATTCAAGTTCTCGCCATAAATCCAAACCTTTCAAACAAAACCGGTGAGAGTTTAAACTATCAATACTATGCCAAAAACATAGCCACATTCACAAAAAGAGCCAAAAAGAGCCTAAGCTCTTTCAATTCATTATGAATTCCATCTCTTTCACACAAGAAGATCCCAAGACCTTTCAAATATTAACAATTCCATCTCTTTCAAACAACAAGAACCTGAGCTCTTTCAATTAACACATACCTTCCAATTCCACAATTAGATCCCAAACTCTATCTATCATTGCAAATATTGTTTAAATAATGTTCAATTAATTTTCCTATGAGCCCTACCTCTCTTCCAATCATCTTAACGCTATCACAAGAGATCAAACTCTCCCCACTCATAAAAAGTGATATCATTTCCACAACATGAACCCAAGGTCTTATATATCACTAGAGTACCATCAATATATTGACATGCTCATATTGTTTTTATCCACACAATTTACTTATGAACAATATGGAAGTCAATGAAGCATCAAGCCACACATGTTGATAAGTCCAATTTATATTATTAAACCTTACTAAAAATTTTAAGAACAAAATTGATCATCACAATTGGCGGTTATTTTTGGTGTAAGTCTTGGAGTTATATTCCTTCAAATGTTCTCATTAAGGATGATTATTTTCCTTGGTTTGACTTCAACCCATGCACTAGTAACTTACCACAACACACAAGCATATGGATAAATAATATATTCAGTGTATACAAGGAAACCTAAAACAATCTTCATCACAATAAGCTCACCATCTTCATGAAATTAAAAGAGTAAAATATGGTTTGAGTTGCAATACAATTAGTTACATTTACCAACATACTATCAGTTTCCTTGTTTATTAGAGACAACTTCAACCAATCCAAGTTGTATGCTAATGGATGCTTATTTGACTGCTTTGTCCGAGCATAAGAGAGACTTACCACTACAACATATATAACTAGAAAGAATTCTTCATTTTTAAGAATGAGAAATGAAATCAATGTTGGATTAGTACTTGTAGTCCCTTGGTAATAATACTAAAGTCTTCACAAGTTTTATAACTAGGAAACATATCTGAACTTCATGCATGATTCTCAAGACTAAAATAATCAATAAATCAAGAAAAAAATGCGCACAAATAATGTTAACCAACATTTCCATTACTTCTGCAACAATGAAATGGGTTAATAAGAATTATGCCAACACTTGAATGCGTTTTTATATTTCAAAAAGTGAATAAGAAACATGTATTTGAGCCAAATAAAAACGAACATTTTGATTTTTGTGTATCAACAAGAACCATGGCTTCGAGCCAAATGCAATCGTTGATGTCTATTTCCCTTTGAAATTAGATTCAAGGCATCAAGCAAGTGATTCCCATTGTAGGCATATTCATGGTCTCAACAAATATAATAATCAATGAGACAAATTCTCACTTTCAAACATGAATCATGGTCTTGCAAAGTTCATAACCAACAAAATGAGTTCTTATTTCCAAGAAAGCATCATGTTTTCACACAAAGCATAACCCTAGATCAAATTCCCTTTTCAGGCAAGGATTCATAGTACCAACCCAATTTACACCAACAGTCAAAATCCCATTCTTAAAAGAAATAATGCTTCAGATAGATGATCACATTTTCTATAAACAAGCTTGTGTATTTTACCTAAACAATAACCATCAAAGAGACTTTAATTAGAGTCAAGATGTATGGATTCAAGCCCATAAACCCAAGTGATTTTTAGGCAAACATAATAATTACCTAACGAATCTTTTACAAATAAAATGTACACTACAACTATGAGCAGTTAAAGGGACTCATATTACAAATATATGAGTGTATGCATGCTCACACCTTCTAACAAATTGATATTCTATTCAATAAATAAATAGACAATAAGTGGTGGCTTCTTGCCAAGCACAACTAGAAATGGTCACTTGATTTCAACTATATGGCTTGACTCACCAACAAACCATTTTTTCTTCTAACAAATAGTGCTTCCCTATGTCCACCATGATAGCCAATGATTCAATCTCACAAGCATATATGATGCATGGATTCAAGCTCCGACAAATATTAGTAAGCTAATTGACTTTTTATTTCATAAGAAAATACCATACTACCAATAATAACCATAAGAAGCACACACAATTGACTATAAAACCAAAAGAGATTCTTCAATTTACAATAATGCTATAAAAAACATTTACTATTCAAGTGAAACACAAGGATTCATGTTCATAACATAGTCAATAATTGTATTGTTGTGAGAGCTCATAGTTACTGCAATTGTAATTCTTAATCGGAGAATAGCCCGCAATGAGATTCATTCTTTCTCTACACGTTTTGAACCTTCAAGCTAAGGTTCTTCATTAGGACAAAATTGTTGTCGAAGTTTGTTATACCACCCTCTCTTTCAATTTATATGAATCTTTATGTTTGGAGCCGACATCAGGGATATTTATTGTTTTTGTGTTTATTTTATTTCCCATAATTTTTATTTTATAATTTGTACAAACCATATGGAGTCATATTTAGCAATTTAGGGTTGGAATCCATGATGGTCTTAACATAAGTTACACATGAATTCCAACCCTAAATTGCTAAAGGTGACTCCATGTGGTTTATACAAATTATAAAATAAAAATGATAGGAAATAAAATAAATAAAAAACAATATATATCCCTAATGTCGGCTCCAAACATAAAAATTCATATAAATTGAAAGAGAGGGAGGTATAACAAACTTCGACAACGGTTTTTCCTAATGAAGAACCTCAATTTGAAGGTTTGAAACGTGTAGACAAAGAATGAATCTCATCGCAGGTTATTCTCCGGTTAAGAATTACAATAGTCAATAATTGCTTATGAATCACACATTTCAATTTTAACTACATACCCATAGCCATGCCAACACAATAATTCTAATTCTAGGGCCATTACCATGCTTGGGTGAGGTTATTGTGTCGCTTGAATCCTATGGTCCCCATTAAATTATAAAACAAATTTAGCTTGGTAAAACAAAGGAGGCGGAGGAGCCAACCATAGGGATGTCCTATTTCACTCAACACCTTGCATGGGTTGGGCTTAGTTAAGCCATGACCATGAAGGCATCCTCATGGCTGCTTAACATGCCCATACCACCATTGCTTGGATTCCTAGGGAAGCAACCATGGTACCCATGGCTTTGATACCTAGTGAAACAAGTTCCCCCCTTTAATTACTTGAAAAAAAATAAAACCCTGAACAATTTATGCACAAGAGGATTAGGTTGAATTATGCCCAACAAATTCAAAAGAAATAACTAATAATAATAACCTAGCAATTGAAAGCATAGATGAAAAATTCAAATTTATACAAGGGAGGATTACCCTTACCCTCTAAACAATCTTGGAGATATTAATTATTGTAGCCGAGGACACAAGGAAATCAAATTTTCTTTCAATACTTTCCAATGGAGTGTGCATAAACTGTTTAAAGAGGATACTTATGAATTTACAAAGTAGGGTACATTCTTAATGCATTGCCCCACCTTTACTTCTATTATAGGTTCACATTCCTACATTTACAAGTATACATTTATTCAACCACGCCAAAAATATTTAATGCACCATACCTAGATATGCACATCACATCCATTTAAGAAAATTGTGCAAATAATTCACTACATCATAATTATACAAAGAACATTGAAACCAAATTATCAATTAACCAATGTCCAAAAGTTTCAACAAAATTATCTAGGGTTATCAATTCAACTATTATCAAATTTCTCAACAAAATTATCTAGGGTTAGCAATTCAACTATTATCAAATTTCTCAACAAAATTTGTGTGAATTGGGTAATTCTACCAGCTTCATGGTTAACATACAATCCCATTTCCTTGATAAGGATTTCACCCCACATATCGTAATCAACAACATCAATAAGACAAATATTGTAATTAGCCAGTTAAAAGATGGAAATTCATATAATTAATGAATGCTACTAGTTAAAATGACAAAACAAAACCAACAAATATACTCGACTCGGTGACATTGAGTCCTGTAACTGAGCTACCATTCTAATCTTTCCTTTGTTTTTTCAATTGTAATGGCTAATTGAAATTTTCACCCAACTACCCCGAGGTACTCTTCTCCCCCTGAGTTTCACTAAGATTTTGGGATCACACCAAGGGTAAGTTGACAAATTCATAAGAAGAAAAAGAACTTGGATATGCACCAATGGAAAGGTACTTAGACTACAATGGTGGGAATGCCACCTCCATTGGGAATCAATCAATGCGTGGCTTATTCTCCACCAAGGACAACTTTCTTGATCAAGACTTCAATACCACACTCACCAACTCAAGGCACTTAGAACATCCTAGAAGAATTTAGATCGAGTTTTAGAACTTTTTTCCCATTCCCCAAATCAATGGGCACCCTTTGCATTTATATGGATGTTCTAAGTGCCCATTAGAGAATCCATTTCATTCTATTAATCATAAATGTATTAGAGAACCATCCATTCATTCAAAATCATCATCATTATCATGCTATACATCAATGTAGTGGGGAAATGACACTGTTCTTTCATTAAAAATGAGATTTATACATTTCTAATTGGAATTTCGACCTAAATTTTTTTGGAGATGAATAACAGAGTATTTAATTCATATTAAAAAATGAATGGGGCATGAGAAGCTCCCCCAAAGAGTACAATAGCTCACCAAAAACGCCCTCCCTCAAGCATCAAGAATATGCCATCAAAACTGGAAATGGTTGAGAGAATGTGCTGCAATAGAAGAAACCATGAGATGCCCTGTAGATTAAACCTGCAAATAAAGACTCCATTAAAGCTCCAAATGAAAGGTCTGAATGGCCTTTCCAATTACCAACTTGGATGGGAATCTTTCACCCTCGAAATTGGTTAAGGCATGAAACTAGTCATCCACTAGCTCTCCCTCTACACAAATGCAATTGCAAATTCTACAAATGATCAAAAGCTAATTTCATTATTTGTTCTTGACATTTATAAAGTTCTAATTTCCTCCATGGGTCGAATTCCTTCCAAGATACTCATGCCAACTCAAGTTGGGAAGAGATTCCAAAGAACGCCACTTGTACAACAATTCCTAGTCTCCCACTTCCACCAAATCACATGTGGAATCATATTAGCTTCCCTAACACCCTTGAGTTCCCTCTTGGAGTCTAGTTTTAGCCCTTACATGTCATATATGTCATATGTAAGCCTTCAGGTCTGATTTGTGTCATAGGTGTCATAGCATCTTCATCATTGTTGTCATAGAGCTAAGGAATCTAGCCCAAGTGTCTCACTAGCTCCAAATTGCCTCTTCCTCTTCCATGGGAGTTAGTCTTCCTCTATATTTAGACCTCATTGACTCATGCCAAGTATTATTGACCTTATAACTCATCCCAAGAACATTAGGCTTCCCATGGATTCGAAATTGCAAGAAGAGGATGCCATGTGGCACATAAATTCTAGCTTGTGTGGGTCCCACTTCCTCCATGTGTCTTCAAGATCAAATGCCACTTTGATTTTCACTTGTATATATTTATTTATCTCCTTTATTAAATATTTATGCTATCCTAATGTTCCAACATCATTTATTATCCCCATTATTCCAAATTCCAAAGCTTCCACCCCAAACCTAGGAAATTAGTAATTTTCCTCCTTGGCAATTATTTGACCTTTAGCATCAATTTGACAAACTCTAATGAACAGGGCCAATTTGATTAGGCCATTGTGACCCAATTCCAAATTTGGGACATGACATATGCTTATTCAAATCAAAGGTAAAGAAATGCTTGAGCAGTTTTCAATTTGTGATGGTCTAATTGTTTTCTCTCATGCTTTTGGCTCTGGTTTGTTTTCAAGTGTTCTTCTTACACTTCTTTTTCTATGGATATTAACTCTTCTTCCTCAATTAATTGTTTTCTAATATTTTATGACTATGTTTGCTTAGCCGACTTATTCTTTCCTACTTTATGTTGGTTTCTTGGTCTTTGTCATTGGTTCCTTCTATTACTTGCTTGAAATGGAACTACTTTGTCTATACTTGCCAAAAATAAGTGCTTGCAACTTCTCATTCTTCTTATGACTTATGTTTGAGTGTTTGTGACTTCTTTTAGTGTATATGTAAGTGTCTTTGACTTCCTTTTCAATTTCCTTTATCTTTTTTCTCAAAAGTATCGTGTTCTTTTGTTTGTGCTCCTACTTTGTTATTTTTGTGACTATTACTGTCTCTTGATGCTTTAGGTTTTATCCCCTCTTTTGTAAAGGCCTTTCCGATAATTATCCTTTATGGAAGGTGGCTTGATTGCTTTTATTCGCTTGTATATTGTTATCAAGTTCTTTAAAAATTCTTTGTGAACAAACTCCTCCAAGAAAAGTCCATCTTAAGTAGGCTTCTATTTCTCCTTTAGCTCGAGTCATTTGTCTTGTTACATTGATTGCTTCTTTAATTTTCTTGCCATGTGCTAGAAACCCTTGTTCTTGGGTTCCATCTATTGCAAACGTCTTGCTCATATATTATTGGTGCTCTATGATGAGATGTTCAACTTTTCATTTTAATAACTAAGCTAATGAATTTCAACATTTATCAGGTCTAGTTCTGCCCAAATATGGAGTGCATCTAATCATTGTGGTTTTGTGTAAACTAAACTTAAACTTGTGCTTTGGTTGTTTCTTCTTTTTTGCCTTATATACATCTTTTACTTAGTTGATTTAATCAGGATTATGTAGACATATCGAATGAGTTTATTCAACCCCTATGTTGTCGCATAGGATCAAAATACTTTATATATCATTATATACACTATTAGGATCTTTATTGGTGTAATTTGTTAGACCATCCGGCCCATGGTCAACTATGTTTGGATCCCTAGTTGATTTTTCACACAAGGAATGTCCCTTCCACAATCTTTAGGTTCTTTTTTGGTGGATTTGATCAACCTATAGCTTATTTTGTTGGGTCCCTTGGTGTATTTTCACATAAGGAATGACCCCTTAGCAATCTCCAGGTTCTTTTCTAATGGGTCCAACCTACCTATAACTTGTTTTGTTGGGTTCCTTAATGGAGTTTCACATAAGGAATACCCATTTGAAAACACATTTGGTGTCATTTTGCTTTAAGTGGTATACCCTGTCTCGATACAACTAGTTTCCTTGAGATTCCTTGAGACTTTTCCTAACTTAGCTTTGTTCTTTCATTCCCTTATCATTTGATATCTTGAACACTCTTATCAGTTTTGGGACCTTTGTGTGCATACACTAGAGTAATTTCCATTGCCGCTTACTCACACTTCCTCGATGCTGACATCTCCAAGCAATTACTATCCCATGCTTTAGTATGTGTCCACCGGGGTGCACCTTCCATGTGTTCAACATTAGGTCCTACCATTTACTTAATGCATTGGCTCCTTCCATATGCATATAACATGACTTATTCCAGATCAACTTCATTGGTGGCAGTTTGATACCGATTGCAATTGATTTTGTACAATAGATGGCCTTCCATCATATTGATGGTTATGCTTAAAAATTTAAAAGTTCCTCCATTGATGGTTTGTATGTCTAAATCTATTCCATGAACATGATCAACCATTGAATCATTTCCATTTGGTATTGAATCCCTCATGTCCTACCTCTGATGGTTTCTAATTAGCTTTTTCTAATGGCAGTCCCATAAAGTTGAGATGTCCATGAATGCTTTGTGTTAGAATCATCTCCAATTCACTTTTTTTGGAGTTGGCATCCTGACGCTCTATGACTTCACTCATGTTCACTCTGATGGCTAAGATCATTTTGATCCTTATCCTTACAATCATACACAAACATTTACTTTGTTATTGACTCACTTAGGCGGTTGCAAAAGGATTAGGTTTATATGCACATATTAATCACTAGAAACATGTCTTTACTGATTGAGTTAGTAGGTCATTCTTTTTTATTTTTTTATTTTTTAGGGTCACGTTTATCACAAATGTGATAACTACTACTATGCAAATTACAAAATCATTTATCCAACTGATTAACTAAATAAATTAGTTTCAAAATACTATAGTTATGTGTGTTTTCTGCCCAGATAACTATCGCCCTTAGATTAATTAAAATAGTAAAGAAACTTACAAGATTATGCCATGGCAAAGTCATGTCATTTGCTTTGAACATATTAATCATTGTCAGGAGGGGTTCTCATACACCAATTTGGTGCCTTTCCTTGGCCATGAACTTAAAAAGTAAAAATAAAATCTTTTGATTACCTTTTTTCTAAATGGTAAATTAAGATGATAATCTTATTTTCTGAATGGTAGATTAAGACGACTATGTCACAAAATCAAGCAATATTCACAAACCCTACAATCCTACACAACTCAACTACCTTATGAGTGCATTATTCGAAAAAATATTGTGTTTATGGGATTTTTTTCTCGAGCTAATAACATGCTTGGAAGTTGGACAATGACACACACACACACATATATCCTTGCCAAACAAAGACATAAAAGTATTATCTATATCTATATCTATATCTATATCTATATCTATATCTATATAATACTTTTATGTTCCTATCTAGAAGGGATATATACTTTTTGTTAGATAGTCAAAATGGGTTGACTTTGTATTAATTGGGAAGTAATTTCAAAATTTTCCAAAGATTTTCAAATGTGTTTTAAAAATAAATGATTAAATTAAATATTTAAAAAATAAAAATATTTTTTATAATTTTTAAAATTCATTATTTTTTTATTCTAATTGGTAAAGAAAGCTTAGATTTGACATAATTTTATGCAGGAGCATTTTAAATTTTCAGAAAATAAAAATTAATTAAAAAATAAATAAAAACAAAAATTGAATATTTTACAATGTACCAATACATTGATTATTTTTTTTCAGAAGAAAAAAAGTTACCTGCTATTTATATTTGAATCAAAGTAACTACATTTCGTTTTTATCCCGAGGATAGTATACTTATGACTAATGGGTCTAACAATCATATAAAATATACTCTGTATTACAATAATCGATTATCACTAAACCATATTACTTCAGAGTCCAAAAAAACTGACTATCACCTATTAATAACATTATTACAATATGGCAGAACATAAATATTAAGCCATCGAATAATTTTATCAAAATTATACAACTTGGAAAGAGATAAAAAGTGTATCAGTAGATCCTGACATGACAATCTTCCACTAAAACAAAGTTATGAAATACCCTCAAATGTGCGATGCCCTCGAGTAAATCAAGACCTTGCTTGGAGAGAGAATCTGCATGCTTGTTGTAATACCGACCAATATGAGCAAAGGATAACTTCCCAATTAATGACTGAAGTTCTAGTATCTGCTTCTTCCATTGCTATAATATGGGAATATGTAAATGGTGATGACCCCTAAGACATTCTATAATGGCCAATGAATCACCCAGGATCTATATATGACGATATCATTCAGACATGCAAGCTTTAAAAGACCCTAGCAAGCCAGAAGTTCGTCCCGAGTATTAGTACCTGAGCCACATCCCAAGATCAGCTCATAAGAAATGCCCTTTGCAAAGATAAGATAGCATCCAACCCCGTAGTATCCACTATGTGCAACACTATAAAAAAATCCCACTGGGTAAGACACTGTCATACACGGATATATCTTGCAGACAGTCTTGGACACCGATGGTTGAACAATATACTCATAGACAAAATGTGAGATATAAAGTATAGCCCCAAGAAAATTTAAAGTCACATCCTCAAATATGAGAGAGTTCCTATAACACCAAACTCCCCATATAAATAAGGAAGGCAAGGATAATGTAGACCAATCATACCGGTACTATTGAAGAAAACATAATTCCAATGTGCTAGCGTTCCACAAACTAGATATGTGAAAATTGGAGGATATTTCATCCCATAGTTGTCTAGTAAACATGAACAAAATGAAAATACAATATAATCCAGACCTTAGAGATGTAGTTTTGCTACAGTAAACCAATACAATCCCACATAATATGAAACTCTATTACAAGCATGATTTATAAAGTAAATATTACAACTATGTAAATCCTGAATAGTGGAATGTGAGAGTGAACCAATATGTGATATGTCAATTTTTGAGCATTAATTCACAATACTCTAGGATCTTTACTAAGAGAATAAAATGGACAGTATATCAATGCATATCAATCATAACAAGCATTTCAATCATCACAAGAAGCAAAAGCATGAGAGACAATAGACACACAGAGTTTCCATGGGGAAAACCCTAAGGTGAAAAACCCCACAACTTCCTCAGAGATAGATAGAGCAATAGCACAACCAAAGTACAAGAGATAGACTCCTCTTAGCAGCTGATCCTCCTCCTCACATGTGCGCCACTTTCCGAGTGAAGGAAGTGTGAGTTCTGAAGTGATCCAAATAGAGATCTCCCGATCTCTATTTATACTTGTCATGTTTTCCCAATAACCTTATGGGGCCGACTTGTCTAGCTAGGTACAATAACTTCATATTACATTATATCGGGCCGAACCCTTACAAGGTGGTCTAATAACCCATCTACAAGTTAACACACTTGTGACACTTGTCAATACAAATGATGACACTTCAATATAGAGGAATAATACATCTCTATAGGAGTACAATAAATATATAAGTGAAATACATTCCGAAGTTACATATACATCAACACTCCCTCTTAACTAGGAAGGTATTTCTCGACACAGATCTGCTAGCACAAGTCTTCTTCTCTGGATCGTCATCATCGATGCATCATCGTCATCATCACTTCTGCTTCTATCTCAACCAATCTTTGAATCTACTCGTCATAGGAAGTTCTATAGAGCCAACCCTTTTTCATGCTGGATGTAGGCCCACCATCTGCAGGTTTTCATCATCAATGGCCATACTGTGGATCCCAGGACTGATTACGTGCGTCAACAAAACCTAGTGCAAACTATAGGTTCTTTTACATGTTGACCTTCACAAAACCTACTTAAAGCATCCCAGGATGTTACGAGCAAACAGCTCTACCTATCTGGATCTCGATAGAGCATCCTAGGCTGTTACGAGCACACCGCTCTACCTTTCCGGATTTTAAAGGATCTTTTCTATGTGAACTTTCACAAAACCTACTCAGAGCATCCCAGGATGTTACGAGCACACTGCTCTACCTGTCTGGATCTCGATAGAGCATCCCAGGATGTTACGAGCACATCGCTCTACCTGTCCAGATTTTAAAGGATCTTTTCTATGCGAAACTGCAGCAAAACCTACTCAGAGCATCCCAAGATGTTACGAGCACACCGCTCTACCTGTCTGGATCTCGATAGAGCAACCCAGGCTGTTACGAGCACACCGCTCTACCTGTTTGGTTTTTAAAGGGTCTTTTCTATGCTACCTGTAGCAAAACCTACTCAGAGAATCCCAGGATGTTACGAGCACACCGCTCTACCTGTCTGGATCTCGATAGAGCAACCCAGGATGTTACGAGCACACCGCTCTACCTGTCTGATTTTTAAAGGATCTTTTCTATGCTACCTGCACAACCTATCCACGACCATAGTGTATCCATCATCCTGATGTACATCATCACATGATCAACCTGATCATCATCATACCATCAACCTGATGCATATCATCTGGAGCAACAACCTGAAGCTCGTCATCTGTGATCATCTTGATCAAACAGTATATCCATCTGATGCATACAAAGTATCTACCTGATACATATCATAATACATGATCTACTTGATCATACAAATGCATCCATCTGATATCCATAATGCATCCACCTAATACATACATAAGTACATGATCTACCTAATCATACAAGTATCTACCTGATACATATACAAATACATGATCTACTTGATCATACAAGTATCCACCTGATACATATACAAATACATGATCTACTTGATCATATCCAGCATCCAACATGATGTGTGCATACATACATATAAATGATCCAACTGATCATATAGAGCAGAAACTAGAACATCATCCTAATGCTCATCATCCAACGCTTACATCCATAGCCATGAGAAGGATCCTCCTTCCACCATGCTTGGAATGGCTTCAGCAAATGTGTCCATCACTTCTTTCTCGAAGTGTCGTCGATCTGAAGAACGCCAAGCCTCTCTCTGAAGTACTCGAACTTCACTCTAGCTAGTGGCTTTGTCAGCACATCTACAATCTGCTCATCCGTCGCAATATACAGGAGCTTCACCGCTCCTCTCTGCACCATATCCCTGATATAGTGATATTTGATCTCAATGTGCTTCGACCTGTCGTGGAACACTGGGTTCTCAGACAGCTTCACACAAATCTGGTTGTCACAAAAGATACTAGTAGTCTCCAGCGGGAGATCAAATAACTCTGACAGTAGCTTCCGAAGCCATATTGCCTCACAACTAGCCGAACAGGATGCAACATACTCTGCCTCGGCTGTACTCAGTGCTACGCAGGACTGCTTCCTGATAAACCAAGAGATCACACCTGATCCCATATTGAAGCAGCACCCGGATATGCTCTTCCTATCTGCAACACTGCTTGCCCAATCTAAATCAACATAACCCCGCAGGTTAAACTTTTGATTCGCTTCATACTTGAGTCCATAATCAACTGTACCCTTCAGGTACCTCCGAATATGCTTTACAACAACCAGGTGAACACCTCTGGGATCCGTCAGAAACTGGGTCAATGTGTTCACCGCAAAGCAAATATCTAGTCTCGTGTTCATCAGGTACATCAAGGACCCAATCATCTGACGATACATAGAGACATCAACCGGTTCAGATGAAGCATCACATAGAAGCTTCAGGTTCGATGCCATAGGTGTGGCCATGTCCTTGCAATCCATCATCCCGAACCTCTTCAGGATATCTACTGAAGGAACAAGAATTCCTTACTAAGTAAATAACCGGTACAAGTAACGTAAAAAAGCCATAAATGACTCGTAGTAAAGTAAAAGATGAATAATATGATGGATGATAATGGTTACATAGTTTTGGGGCTTTTATAGGCCCATCATGTACCTTTTCGACAAAAGGTCATGACTATTGATAATTGTTTAATTAATAAATTAATATTAATATTTAATATTAATTTATTATTATTTTGTTGTTACATTAATTAATAAATTAATCTTAATATTTAATATTAATTTATTATTATTTTGTTGTTACATCTACTGTATACTTCCCTTGTCCAAGGAAGATCCCATCTACACTCTGCCACACCTCCATACCTAAAAAATAGTGCATCATCCCCAAGTCCTTCATATTGAACTCGGCAGCAAGCTTCCTCTTTGTATCGGTAATCAGTCTATCATCTCCTATTACAAATAGGTCCACATATAGGAGTAGAATCATAGGATTTCCTTCCTCAACCTTGTAGTAAAAGCTGGAATCCGCTTTACTCTTGGTAAAGCCCAAACTAGATAGGAAACTGTCCATCCTACCATACCAAGTTCTGGGAGCTTGCTTCAAGCCATACAAGGCTTTCTTCAATCTGCACACATATGACTCCCTGTCATGTGTTTCAAAATTGAGTGGTTGCTCCACATACACTTCCTCTTCAACTACACCATTCAAGAAAGCTGTATTGACATCCATTTGGTGTATCTTCCATTTCATCGCTGCAACCAAGGCAAGTCCTGATCTAATGGAAGTGTACCTGGCTACAGGAGAAAATCTTTCTTCATAATCTATTCCCTCTTTCTGAGAGAAGCCACGAGCTACGAATCTTGCCTTGTATTTCTCTATGCTGCCATCTGTAGCATGCTTGATCTTGTAGATCCACTTGGAAGTCAGAACAGACTTCCCTTCAGGTCTTGGGACAACATCCCAAACATCATTCTTCATTATTGATTGGTATTCTTCGACCATGGCATCCTTCCAGTCTTTCTTTTCCGCTGCTTCTTCATAACTGGAAGGTTCTTTGTTCATGATATCACAGAGTAAATCAACATAGCTGGTATGTGATCTAGTTCTCTTCTTTGCTCTATGTTCTTCTTCTGGAATGCCATATCTTTCTGCATCTTGAATGAGATCTCTAGCCCATGCAGGTTTTCTCTTGTGAGAGTTATTCTCACGGGGTGGATCTACAGGTTGCTGTGGATCTTCGATTTCACGATCAACGTCTGGAATTGCTTCAGTCATTGTAGTGTCTTGAAATCTAGTTTCCTTAGGTTATTCATAAACTTCAATAGGTGTCTTCCTTGATTTGATGAATGTTGAATTTTCATCAAATGTTACATCCCTGCTGACATCAATTTTCTTGAACCCTGGAAAGTATATTCTATAAGCCTTCGAGCTCTCACTGTAACCCACAAAGATACCCTTCTTTCCTGAAGGATCTAGCTTAGTTTTCTTTTCCTTTGGCACATGAGTATATACTGGACAACCAAATATTCTGAGATGGCTGACCTAAGGTTTCTTACCAGATAAGACCTCTTCTGGTGTCTTCTTGTCCAATATCTTGTGGGGTGTTCTGTTCTACACATATACAGCTGTCCTAGCTGCTTCTGCCCATAGATGCATAGGTAGATCCTGGTCATGCAGCATTTCCCTTGTTTCTTCCATGATTGTTCTGTTCTTTCTTTCTGCAACTCCATTCTGTTGTGGATTGTAAGGAGCAGTCAACTCCCTCTTAATCCCTGAATCACTGCATAGATTCTTGAAGTCACCTGAGGTGAATTCTCCACCATTGTCGGATCTGAATGTTTTGATCTTCTTATCAGTTTGGTTCTCCATCAAGGTTTTGAATTCCTTGAACTTATCAAATACTTCATCTTTGTTCTTCAAGAAGTAAACCCAAGTCTTCCTGGAGAAGTCATCAATGAAAGAGACATAGTAAATATACCCACTCAGAGAACTGGATGACATCGGACCGCATACATCAGAGTGGATGATTTCCAAGATTCCTTTAGCCTTGCTTTCACTACTTGGAAATACTTTCTTTATGTTCTTTCCTTTTGAACATCCTTTGCAAACACCTTCATGCTTGGTCTTGATTTCAGGAAGACCTTCTACAACTTTACTTGCAATTGGTAATGCTCTGTAGTGCATATGCGCAAGTCTTCTATGCCAAAGTTCACTTGGATCCATGGAATCATGCACCATGGCATGTTCAGGTTGTCCTTTCAATTTATACAAGCCTCCCTCTTGCTCTCCAATCACTACTGCATCATCAATAGTTTTACCTTTGGCCACATTATAACTTGGCCATCCACAAATGCAACCCTCATACCTTTTGCATCCAATGCAGATGTGGAGAGTAGGTTTTTCTTGAGCCCAGGTACATAGAGAACTTCTTTCAACTTCAAGGAATTTCCAGAATCTAGGTTGTAGGAGGCTTCACCACTTCCTTTGATAGGGTATTGATAGTCATCCCCAAGTTTCACTTTATGGGGTGATTCATGTTCAGATAGATTTACAAAAGATTCTTTAAACCCAGTCATGTGTTTGGAAGCACCACTTTCAATAAGCCAATCATTACAACCATGAGAAATAGTACCTGTGAGAGCAGAGATTAGAACATACTCTTCTTTGCTTGATGAATCATCATCATCACTTTCTGCTCTATCCTTCTTCTTTGGAGGTTCATCATCTTCAGTAGCATGAGCATGGTACCTTCTTTTGCTACCCTTCTTCTTCTTGTTGAAGTTGTTGTTTTTGTTGTCGTCCCTTTTGTTCTTGGAACATTCTGAAGCAAAGTGTCCCTTCTCATTACTTTCAAAACATCGAACATGAGATAGATCTTTCTTCTTGTGATAAGGGTGAGAATGTTTCTTGTTATGAGACTCTCCCTCTTAACCTTGCTTCCCTTGGTGTGAGCTGTGAGAGCTTGATCTTCATTCCCCATCTTTTATTCTCATGCCACAAGCCTAACTTCTTCTTGAGAGCATTCCTCCCACAGTCTACTGAAAGAGATCAATTTCTTTCTTGCACAGATTCCTTGAATAAAGGAGTCCCATGACCTAGGTAGGCCATTCCGAGTGGTCATACAACTTCACCATTGTCCACTACTTCATCCATAGCTTCAAGTTGTTCCTTGATATGAGAGACCTTGGAGAAGTAATATTGAATGGTCTCTCCATTCAACATCTTGACCCCTTTCAATTGATTCCGCAGTGTCATCTTCCGATTTATGTTCTTCCCTTCAAATAACTTGGTCAGGGAGTCAAACATCTCCTTGGGTGTCTTAGAGATGACACATGTGGTATAAGATGGTACTTGATAGAATTAGCAATGATTCTCTTTGCCTTGACCAAGTTCTTCTTATGCAATACCTTAGCCTCTTCATCCTCTGGGATAGGGACCTCAGAGCTGATGTAGGAGTCCAATTCATTTTCTTCCAGGATTAATCCAATCCTATACTTCCAGGCTCGGAAGTTATCAGCCCCTTCAAGCTTATCCTCAAGCTTGGTGTGGTGAGAAATCTTAAAGAGTACTTCAAATGGAAATAGAAGAGATTTAGGTCTTACCACTTGCTTTGCTGAAAAACTAGATTTGGTCCCGGATTAGGGTTTGTCGAAAAAACCCTAAAAATTCAAAAAGTGAATTTCAATTTTCTGAAAGGATAGAAAGATGCGCCTTGATGATCTGATCAGCTTGGTGTATTCAAAATTTGAGATCTGCAAAGCTTCACCCTTCAGAAATGCCTTTTAGTCTTCCCGGGTTCACTAGGGAGGACCCTGAATTAGGGTTTGAGTTTCTCGAATATTTACCCAGCCAAAAATCTCGATCCAAAGTTCTAAACTTCGATTTTTCCAAGGAGCTTCTAGCTATGTATTCAGATTTCAGAAATTCCTATTTTTGTGGAAACCCTAATTTTTAGGGCCAAATATGAAAATGCTCATAATTGAATTCTAATTGGACAGATAGATTCTCCTTGATGAGTAGAGTCAATCTACTATACTACTTTTCCAAAATCTGTGGAGAGAAACCCAATAAGCAAGAAACCCTAGTTTCCGTCACTGCACAATGTCTTCTTCTCAGGTTAGCTCTGATACCATGTTAAATTTTGAGCATTAATTCACAATACTCTAGGATCTTTACTGAGAGAATAACATGTATAGTATATCAATGCATATCAATCATAACAAGCATGTCAATCATCACAAGAAGCAAAAGCATGAGAGACAATAAACACACAGAGTTTTTGTGGGGAAAACCCTAAGGTGAAAAACCCCACAACTTCCTCAGAGATAGATAGAGCAATAACACAACCAAAGTACAACCAAAGTACAAGAGATAGACTCCTCTTAGTAGCTGATCCTCCTCCTCACATGTGCGCCACTTCCCGAGTGAAGGAAGTGTGAGTTCTGAAGTGATCCAAATAGAGATCTCCCGATCACTATTTATACTTGTCCTGTTTGCCCAATAACCTTATGGGGCCAACTTGTCTAGATAGGTACAATAAATTCATATTACATTATATTGGGCCAACCCCTTACAAGGTGGTCTAATAACCCATCGGCAAGTTAACACACTTGCGACACTTGTCAATACAAATGACGACACTTCCATATAGAGGAATAATACATCTCTATAGGAGTACAATAAATATATAAGTGAAATACATTCCGAAGTTACATATACATCAACATGATATTCCCATAATAGGATATCTACCCACCCTTATCTGAAAACCATTTCCAACAGACCAGGTAATCCACTGGTTGAGAATAGGGAAATTTTTCACCAGTCTAGACCAAATAGAGGAGAAACCCCGTGTCATCTTAGTATCCAGTCTAATCCACGTTATCACTGAAAGAGCCTTTAAGTATTTCCCTCGGATCACTAACCCCCAAAATCCATAGTCAGTCAAGCCCCGCCATAGGATTTTTATATGAAGTGCCAAGTATACCCAATATATTACAGATGCCCCATCCGCCCTTCTCCTTTGGAATGGAGAGTTTCTCCCAAGTCACCAAGTGATAACCCCTCTGATCCGAAGACAACTTCCATAGGAAATGAAAACATAATTGCCTAATCTGATGGAGAATAGAGCGAGGAATGTTTGCAAGTGTAAGCCAATACACAGGCAGTTTGGAAGAACAGAGTTCATCGGCGTTAATCGTCAACCTAATGATAGTTTCCTGAAGGTCCACAAAGATATATTCTATTCAAATTTCTTGATTAACCAATTCCAATAAAAAACACCATATTCATTCGGCTTCAGATGGTAACCTAAGTACTACATCCCAACATTTAGATCCTGGATCAACAAAGGTAGAACTATATGTATATGTGTAAGAAAATCCTCATCATTGAAAAGTGAATAGAAACACGATTTAGGAAGACTAATCAAGACACCCGAAGCCTGGCAGAAAATATCCAATATGTATTTGTATTGTAACCACTGATGGATATCCTCGATGCCAAAAAGTACATCATCGATGAATAATGAGTGGGTAATAAAACAATGAGAAGAAACCTAATACCTTTAATATGTCCCTCTGTGCAGGCATGTGAGATGAGTCTGCTCAAACCCTCGATTACCAACAAGAATAATAAGGGGGAAAGTGGAAAGCGGTGTCAAAGACCCATCGAGTTGGAGAAGAAGGGGGTGGGACACCCATTAAGTAGAACAACAATGAAACCCATGATCCATTGAGTCACCAAATAATATAGACTAGCATTTAGGAGGAGTAGTCTCAAGAAGGACCAATCTACCAAATTGTAAGTCTTGACTAAGTCGAGCTTCAAAACAAGGGACTTCTGTTTTTTTACCTTAGCCGAGTGGATGGTTTCCTGAGTGACCTCGATGGCGTCGAAAATCAATCGCTAATGTAAAAACCCAAATTGTTCCCGAGAAATCCCTGTAGATAGACCGACCTTAATCTTGTTTGCAATAGACTTCGAGATACTCTTATAAATAAGATTACAAAGAGATATAAGGAGAAAATCCTGTAATGAGGCAGGGTGTGATGTTTTAGGAATTAATGCTATGAAGGTAGCATTAACCCCCCCGAGACCTTACCATCATGATGAGCAACCCCAACCAATTGAGTCAATTTAGTGCCGAATAAATCAAAGAACTACAGGAAAAAATCACATGTCCAACCATCCAGACCCGAAATTTTCTCAGACTCCATACCTTTAAGTATGCCCTCAACCTCCGAGATCATAACCGGTCTTCCAATGTCTGCACAATCCTCATTAGAAAAAAGCCTTGGCATCAACTGTAATATCTTGAACTGAGCTTCCAGATTGTTAGTGTTCGGCTTTGTGAACAATTTGGAAAAATAATCATGAAATAATCATTTCCATCCAATGCAATCTTAGGTTGAGATGAAATACGATTCCCGGGGGAAGTCTCAATCTCCCATATAGCCTTATGTTTTCTCCGCCGAGTAGCATAAGAGTGAAAAAACTTATTGTTCTGATCACCACTCTTGAGCCATAATGCCCAACTTTTAAGTCGCCATAGTTCTTCTTCCCTCTCCAAAATGGCCATCTTATCAACCTCTAGGAGCCGGACATCCTGCATATGAGTACTTGAAACTGTGAATTCGAAGGACATGGAATAAAGTGAAGACAACTCGCCATCAGTGTGATGCAGTTCTGACTGATTAGCCAAATTTTTCTTGTAGATCCAAGGAGAAACCACAGCTTTGAGTGCTTGGAGGAAGAGAGGAAAATTGTACATAGCATTACCATATACTTGAGATTTAAAGGAGAACCAGTGGTGTTTGACCAATTGAATAAAAGCATCATCCTCCAACCAAAGTGGACAATATTTAAAAGGAAAATTTGAAAGATTAACTCCATTCTCCACCTTAAGGATAACATGCATATGGTCTGAGATCTGTACCGGTTCAATCCAGGTAGTGCACTTACCAAATTTTGAATAAAGGGATTCATGAATAAGAACTCTCTCGAGCCGCTTAGCCACCGCGTCTGCTCCTTTTATTTCATTGCACCAAGTAGGTAGAAAAGGAATAGGCTCCACATCGATAAGTGAATGGGAATCAATAAGTCTCCGGAACCAATCAATAGAGGGAGCAATATGTGCCTTAGAACTCCACGATTCCCTGGCCGCCATAATGAAATTTATATCCCCCGCTAATATCAAGGAGTCAATATCTAGTATGCCACATCTACTCAGACCTGACCAGAAAGTCACTTCATCCACTACAAGACCATAACAATTAAAAAGATGCAAGATTTTAGACAACTCACTACTTCTGCCTAATAAGAGAATACCACCCCCCACTTTAAAAGGGCGAAATTGGAGCAAAGATGGGTTCCAAGCTGATATCAACCCACCATAATCCCCAATGGCATCCAAAGAATTGCATTCCCAACCGGGAAGTAAACGCCATATGAAGGCCCATGCTCTCGCTCCATTGACCAAAGTTTCTTGAAAAAAGACAATATTCAGATGTATAAGTGACAATAATCTACGGAGGGCTAACATTTTTTGGGCACCCCCACACCCACTCACATTAAGAGTTAATAAGATCATCCATACACCACTGAAGAGGCTTGTAATTCTCTAAGTGGCCAAAAATGAGCAGACATTGGAATGTGAATCAAAAATAGTATTAGTAGGAGTGGATGGCCCAACCCCAAAAAGTACCAAGTTGTCTGAAGCCCCAGAATTATTCCTAGCAATGTCTTTACGATGACGACCCCCGGGTTTCTTACTAACTGTCACATTTGGGTTTCCCAAAACAAACATAGTCGTAGGAGTAGAATCCACACAGTAGACTGGTAATGGATCCCAAAAGAGACCACCCGAGTCTACCTGAATAGTAGAAACCCCTGCCTCCAGAGCCGAGCCATGGATCTCATCTAAAGAAGTAGACCCCATCGAAGGCAATAAAGTATGTTCATCCTATAGCAGTTGGATATCTGACCCAAAAATATCACCCACCAAAGAGTCGAGAGGTGTAATAGAAACCTTATCCGGCACATCCACCCCCAATAAACCAACACTGGTAACCCCCCTATCCAAATGTAAAACCTCCCGGGGAGACCAGGCAAAAGATGAGTTAACACCCAATTCCTCAATTAAGGAGAGTTCCGCAGCAGTGTGGTGGCAATAAAAGTGGGGAAGTGGGTATAGATCTTACCCGCAAGAGTATGAGGTTCACAAAGTAGCCCATTCGTCTCCACCCGAGTCAGTCCAGGAGCAGCAGTCTGCAGAAGGAGCTGAGACCCCGACCCATAAACAACACCATCACTAGGACTTTGGTTATTAAAACTCTTACAGGAGTGACGCAAGTGGCCGAATTCACCACACGCGAAACAACAAAATGGTGTTTGTCAGTAATCCAAAGACTGATGAAAAACCCTATCACCCCATCATATGGTGATGGATTCCGGCAACCCCAACCCCACATCTATTTCCACCAGTACCCAAGCCTTCTGCTTATCCTCATGAAACAAAGATTTATCATCAAAATATATAAATCAGCTTATGCGATTAGCCAGATTGATGAATACCTCACAGGACTAGAGCTCCAAAGGAAATCCTTTGAGCAAAACCCAAAAGTGATTCCGTTGAAATTTTTTAAGTCATAGGGTTAAAATCAGAATGCCACTTGTGCAAACATAATGACCCTCTACCAATCACTGAAGCTTTCTTAAGAATTTGCGTCACATGGGCTTCATCGATGAAGTGGAAAACCACCCAGTTGTTAACCAACATGTGAACCCAAGGGCAATAGTTTAAGAAAGTGTTCCAATGCTCCACAATCTTGGATAAAAGAGCAGGATGACTGATATTTGTAAAACAAATATTCCCCACCACATCCCTAGCTTACAATCTCAGTACCCGTCCCAACTTGACGTCCTTACTAATGGTCATATCAACCCCTTCACTACGTGATTTGAGTGCCTTAAGGGAATGATGTTTCCTGGACTTCTCCCCGCTGCTCCGAGATTGTCCACCACCCCCACGAGGGAAAGAAACTGAAGCATATTCCCCCAAGGTTCTACTAGAGTCATCACCAGAGAAAAACTCCTCTGATGAAGTGTATTCACATAATCAGGGATCATGTGAAGTCTGACCGACTAAATCACCACAAGTAGAATCCATGTGACTACTGCCACAAACATTGCAAAAAGTCAGTTAGTGGAAAGGATAAACCGAATGTGTCTAGGAAAAAACAAAGTGGGACCTCCAACCGCAAGAAGCCCTTAAAAAACTTGGTAACCAAGAGGACAACAACAAAGTACCTCAAAACAAGACAAAAGGGTGAATCGATGCCACACAGAGCATTAACTAGCACCAAATACAAGAATTAGCAACGCCATCAAGTGAGTGCCTCATCTACCAAGGGATGGTGGCTATAACGGTAGGTTTGTGGCCAACCATGGTTGTTGGAGAGAACTTCCGCAGCATTTAGGAAGCTGCTAATTTTGGGAAGGATAACTAATTTTGGAGAAAAAGTACCAATTTTGGCGGTAAGACAAAGATATCGCCGTAGCGCAAATTCCGGCGGGAATCACGGCGATAGGTACAGAAAAGTCAAGCATGTGGTACAAAGAAGAGGCCGAAGGGAGAGCTCAACCACCGCAATAAAGGCGCCGGAGATGAAGAGAGGGTTCAGCTACCCTCATTAAAGAAGAAGGACCACAGTCAGCGTTGCTTGAACCAAGAAGAAGCGACGAGCCGATGCATTAAAGACTAAGGACTGCAGGAAGCGGCGACGAGACAGAAGGCGGCCATGGAAGTACAGCCAGTTGACTGTAAGTGGTTAGGGTTGAGTCACTGTTGGGATAAGGCCCACAGTTTTGTAACTGCGATGAGACCTTCGGGCCATCTATATATAGTAGTCTTTTTATAGGATAAGGGGTTGGCCACATAGCGATAGAGACATCAGGTAGATGCTAGTCAAGTCTTCTGTTGTTGCAAGTCTGAACATCCCTGAGAATACAAGGGCCGACCTGTTGAGAGATAGTGCAATCCGCAGGGATTGCGAGAGGAAGAGAGTGCACTGTAAAGGCAAGAAGAGAAAAGAGGTCTATAGAGAAGGGCTCCCACTGAGGTGGAGTTTCCCAGAAGACCCCTATTGTAAAGAGTGGAACGGAGCTGTGTTTATTCCCTAGAGTTGTAAACAAGAACCGCAGTTCCCCTGGGCGTAGTCTTGGCCCTGGGAGTATCAATGTGCTTATCTAAGTAGCACTATTATAATTGTGTAGCCATTATTCTCATTCGCGTGGTTGTGTCATATATGAATGCTTCAATCTGTGATAAGTAATGTACATGGTCGTCAGTTAACTTCTGAATGATGTATAACAAGTGCGATAATCGTAGCTAACCTCTTTGCGAACTATATAATTGTTAAACAGAGGTTAATGTGCGAGTAAGAACTGAATATGAGGCATGAATGGTTTATTTAGACATTGCGCAAAGTAATGTTCTACCTAGTTACGTGTTGCGAGATATCAAGGGTCGACTTCAGTAGTGAGGGTTAGGCTTGTAGGCTGAATGCTGTTGCTAACTGCAGTACCAGGATAAGGAT
Organism: Larix kaempferi; assembly: GCA_027924585.1. Lineage (NCBI taxonomy): Eukaryota > Viridiplantae > Streptophyta > Pinopsida > Pinales > Pinaceae > Larix > Larix kaempferi. The sequence continues at coordinate 5,369,054 of BSBM01001120.1, forward strand.
AGCTAAGACCACCTGTTAACCCAGGAAGCGGCCAAAGTTCTCTTGCCGCAGGAACTAGAAGGGCAAGATATTGCACCTACGATACCTTGGGTATCGCTAGACGGTTTCACATAGGGAAAGACTTATCGCATTCCCTGCGTACTGCGATAAGACGGAGGCGTAGCCGGAGTAATGAAATGAGATAGACAGCTTCTGTGAAAGGGGTTAAGGAGGGTTTAACCACCCTGGATGCCTCGGAACTTGGCTGAGGACACTTGAGTCTTCTGCCTCCCATTAGAATCACTTCGGGTGAGACTTCAGGTTGCTTCTGCGACCTGTTGCCGAAAGGGCCAGTGAGCTAAGGGTTCTGTTGGTCTAAAAGATTACCGCACGCCCGGGTCTGTCTAAGAGAAAGTATAGAACCAACAAATGGTTCCGTTTCCGGTTTGAACACATTGAGCTGATGTTCTGTTGGCATCCTACCAAGCAAGAACTTAACCAGTGGGTTGAGTCAAAAGAAAGAGAGTTTGCTGCAAAAGAAAACAAGAATCCTAGACTGAGCACTGAGGCTTGGCTACAGAAGTACATTTTTACAGATCTTCACGAGATATTCTTCGTAACTTATGCTATTGAGTTATATGGTTGGTTATCAAAGCTTGTTGACAACAGCGGTGTCAAGAAGAGTCGAGAAGTTGTCTGGACAGCAGAGCTGATTCAGACCTTGAAGGGTGTCGATAACCCCATCTCACGCGCAGTAGACTTCTGGCTTACGAGTCTGCTGGAAGGCTTCATCACAGAGTTCGCCATTGATCAGAGAAAGAGTTTCAGCGCAGCAGAACGGTACTTCTTCAAGGGTTATCGCGGTAAGTACCTAAATTCTCTAAGTCTGTCCATTAAGCAATTACTATATGAAAAAGGAGTACTGGATATACTCTCAGATGAATAGTAGCATGATATTGTAATGTCAGTAGACTCTGAAAGTGATTACGAGTATCTTGGACAGACACGTAGTGGTAAAAGATATAGAGTCAACGAGTCATCTTCTTCTGAAGAAGACAGTTCAGATCACCCGAGACAGCAGAGTCAGAATCCTAGGACTCCTCAAAAGCCAGTCGGAACTCAGAATAATCCCGCAGGAACCCCTTCCAGTAGCTCTTATACAGCGAGTACTACCGCTACACCCTCCACATCTACACAGCCGAGTGGTAGTCATACAGCAAACCAGAACCCACCATCTAGAAGCAGAATGGGAGATGATATGAAGCTACCAACATTCAAAGGTACAGGGTCGGAGGACCCTGAGCAACACTGGTTCTTATGCGAAGCCATATGGACCATTAAGCAAATACAAGATGATAATGTCAAGCTTGTCCAGCTGGCCACCACATTTAGAGAAAGAGCATTAACTTGGTATATGAAGTATACCACTGGCCATAACAGAACGCTTGCACAGGTTAGAACTGCTATGATTAAAGAGTTTAAAAAACCTAAATCCGAGTCACAATGCATAGCAGAACTTAAGGATATTAAACAATTGCCTACGGAGACGGTTTGGGATTTTGACCAGAGATTCAAGACCCTCATTGATCAGGTAAGCTTTGAGCTTGCGCCTCAACAGCATAAAGAATGGTTTATCGCAGCAATATTACCACACATCAGACTTCCGCTAATGCAACAGAAATTAAATACACAAGATGAAGCATTAGAAATGGCAATGAAACTAGAGGCTTCACCTCTAGCAGAAACTAGCACCGGTATCACTAATCTGCAAAATCAGCTAGCTAACCTCACCTTACAGCTGCATGAAATTAAGAAAGGAAAGGAGGTTGCGCATGAAATTTGGTGTACTAAGTGTAAAGCGCAGGGACACAGTAAGGATAACTGCCCTGTCTTTGCTGACTATATCGCCAGTGGAGCTCCTAACCCGTTGATGCAGAACCAGGGGCCATGGTGCGAGATTTGTAGAACCAGAGGACACAGTCCTCAGGAATGCCCTCTCCTTCAGAAATATGTGCAGACACCGAAGAACCTATATTGCAACTTCTGTAAATCTGTGGGACATGACGAAAACAATTGTAGAGCTTATGAGTTAATGATAGAAAGGAAGCACGACCTCTACAGAGTTCAGTCAGAAGCATCCGGACCAGCAGTACGTGCACAAACTGATCCGAATCAGGGAGGCCGTGGAGGAAATTTCAGAGGCCGAGGACGCGGAGGAGGCTATGAATCTGGCCGTGGCCGTGGAACTATCACCTGTTATAACTGTGGAGGCACAGGACATTACGCTAGAGACTGTCAGAACCCTACTACAACGTGCAAGTATTGTAAATCTTATGATCACACAATAGAGGAATGTCCCATACTGATAGCTAAGATCAAGGACGCCAAGCCAGCAACCAATCAGACTATCCAGTTTATCGCTGCTGAGCAGAACGAAACTGAACCACGGGTCAATATTGTAACTCGCAGTGGCCTCTCCACGAGCAACATATCGCAGGACGTGGAAAAAACGACAGGAACGCAGTGGGTGCGCAAAGCTCCAGGAAAACCTATCCCACTTGATCTACAGAAGAATAAGGAGGCATTTCAACAAACTAAGACTTCCTTTGCTGAACAGACACCGCCCAGATCACTATTATTACCATCTCAGGGTATACCACGGAAACCACCGCAAGATGTTAGTACTACGCAGATACCACAGGATAGCACATCTGGCAGATGCGACGAAGAGGAATTGACCGGGAGTGTACAGTCCTTCTTGCAGAGTTGTTTGAAGCTTCTAAGAAATGGGAAAGCTGTAGAGGAACTTCAGAAAGTTATTGACCAATGTCAACAGAGCCCTTCTGTGAGCAATACACAGCGCACCATTCACCATATAATGGGCCATACAAGGACAGGAAGAGAGATGAGGCTCACAGCGCAGATCGGACTATTTGAAATGGATGAGGTTATCCTAGACTTAGGTTCAGAAGTAAATGTCTTGACTAAACAGACATGGGAACAGATGGGAAGTCCAAAACTAAGCAGATCCCCTATCCATCTCAGACTAGCTAATCAACAGAGAATATCACCGATGGGTCGCCTATCGCATGTCCTAGTGGACATCGACGGAGTTCACACATATGCCGATTTTGAGATTATAGAAATTATTGGTGACACCAAACCATATCCAGCTCTATTAGGTATTGATTGGGCTTTTGATAACAAGGCTGTTATCAACTTAAAGAAAAGGCAGATGACATTTGAAGATGCTCAAGTCCGGGTTATCGCACCATTAGACCCTTTACAGGGTCCTCGCTACATTGAGCCAATCAAAGCAGAAGAGGAGGTGCATAACATGGAAAACTTGTACCAAATGACTTCTAATCAGACAGACTACATTGACCCTACAGCTGATGGACATATTAGCTGGAGATGTGATAGCTCTTGCACATCAGATTCAGATGTTGGCTTAGAAAATTGGCAAAATAGACTCCACGAAGTCTCTATTCGCAGATGCGCATTCATGACTAAATCACTGCGATGGATCGGGACAGAAAGCATGTATATTCCAACTTTTGATGGATTAGCAGATGTCAATGATTTTTTGCAGCAGTTTGAACAAGAGATTCCTCAAGAGCAGAGGATGGAGGTTTTTGACCTTGCAGTTCGAGCCACACCTGCAAGATGGTGGTACACACACAAGGAACATATCGCATCATGGTATGATTGTAAGAGATTGATGCGCATTAGATTCTCTAAAGAAAGAGACTGCACACAGCGGAAATATACAGGGGAGAGTGATCCCAGAACACACATTATGAACTGTGAACAGAGTTGGCTAGAAATTCCAGCAGAAGAATGGGTTCATTTGTTTATCCATACACTGGATACAGTTCCACGGAACTGGTATACAGAAACAGAGCTAAGAAAAGGAACTATCTCATGGCCTATTATGATTGAAAACTTCTTGGTCACGTTCAGTTTCGAATCTGAGCATCCAAGCATTGATCGGGCCTTGAAGATCATAAAGACTAAAATATTTGAGGATTGCCCATTACCAGCGGATTCGCAACCCGAGTGGGCTATTCAGATGGAACATGCACTGGAATGTTACAACTGTGCACAAGACTCAAGCGATGAGGATGAAGATCCTCGCAGTATCAATATCGCAGAAACAGAAGGTATGCGTGAAGTTGAAGGTCCGCACTTAGAAATCCCAGCTGTAACAGAACCAATCAAGATCAGAAAGAGCAATATTGGCACAGAAACAGACCCTAAGTTTGCCTCTATTGGAGATTACTGGGATGATGAGACAATTGGCCAAATCACAGACCTATTACATGAGTATCAGGACCTATTTCCTACCAACTTTATAGAAATGAAGGGAATAGTGGGTGACCTCGGAGTCATGAGAATACCGCTTAAGGAGGACGCTAAGCCGGTTAAGCAACGCCCATACAGGTTGAATCCGCGGTATAAAGCAAAAGTAAAAGATGAAATAGATAAGATGCTAGCAGCAGGCATCATTGAACCTGTTGAAGAAAGTGAGTGGGTTAGTCCCATGGTAGTACAAGAAAAGAAAACAAAAGGAGACATCAGGATCTGTGTCGACTTGCGCAAACTGAATGATGCATCGCTGCATGACCCATTTCCGACACCATTCACTGATGAAGTCTTAGACAATGTTGGAGGACAAGAAATCTATTCATTTACTGATGGCTTTTCAGGCTATCACCAGATAAGAATCCATCCAGACGACAGGCACAAGACCACATTTGCGACAGAATGGGGCTCCTTTCAGTATACGGTAATGCCCTTTGGTCTTAAGAATGCCCCAGCAATTTTTTCTAGAGTAGTTGTTGCTGTCTTTAAGGAATACATCCATCAATTTCTAGAAGTTTATTTTGATGATTGGACTGTATTTGGACTAGTCAAGAAGCACATAGGAAACCTACGATTAATGTTTGAAAAATGTAGACAGCACCAGATTTCCCTTAACTTAAAAAAATGTATATTTTGTGCGCCTTTTGGTACGTTGTTGGGTCACATTGTGTGCAGACAAGGCTTGATGGTAGATCCTGCGAAGATCGCCATCATCGTCAATTTACCAGCACCTAACTCAGTAAAGCAGCTGAGAACTACACTTGGTCATACTGGGTATTACAGAAAGTTCATCAAAGGTTATGCCAAGATTACCGCACCAATGGAGAAATTATTGAAGAAGGATATCAAATTTCAGTGGAATGAGGAATGTCAGAAGAGTCTTGACGCTCTAAAAGAAAAAATGGTTACAGCACCTATTCTGGTATTTCCAGATTGGAACAAGCCTTTTCATGTTCATGTGGATGCATCTGGCATCGCACTGGGCATTATTCTCACGCAACCAGGCGAAGGGGGTATTGACCACCCTATCGCATATTCGAGCAGGAGACTATCGACAGCTGAGAAGAATTACACCACCACAGAGAGAGAAGGGTTAGCAATGGTGTATGCCTTACAGAAATTTCGGCACTATTTATTGGGTGCCCCGTTCAAAATGTTCACCGACCATTCTGCATTAAAGTACTTGGTCAATAAGCCAGTGTTAGGGGGAAGAATATGCAGATGGCTATTGTTGTTCCAGGAATATGATTTCGAAATCATTGTTAAGCCAGGAAGACTAAATGCAGGACCTGATCACCTGTCAAGGCTAGACTCAGGTGAAGAACCAAGTAATTTAGAGGACAACTTGCCTGATGCGCAATTATTCTCCATTCAGGTCGCAGATGAATATTATGGAGACATAATTCAATTCCTTACTACAGGGTGGGCACCACCTGAGTTTACCAAGCAACAAAAGAAACAATTAGTGGTGAAAGCAGCAGACTTCACCCTGATTGCAGGACACCTATATAAGTTAGGACCAGATGAAATCTTGCGCAGATGCGTTATGCCCCACGAGAAACAGACCATTCTTAAGGAAGCACATTTGGGCATCGCAGGAGGCCATTTCGCAGGGAAGCCGACCGCTCAGAAGATCCTAGCAGCCGGACTATGGTGGCCTACATTACATAAAGACAGTAAAGAGTTTTGCAGATCATGCGATATCTGCCAAAGGACAGGAAAGCCTTCCAGAAGAGATGAAATGTCGTTGCGACCACAGATAACGCTACGCGCATTTGATAAGTGGGCCATAGACTTCGTGGGTCCTATTAACCCCCCAGGAAAACGAACTGGTGCGAGATATATAATTACAGCAACGGAATACCTCACCAGGTGGGCTGAGGCAAAAGCAGTCAGGAATTGTGATGCTGCTACAGCAGCACAATTTATTTTTGAAAACATCATCACTAGATTTGGATGCCCAGTGACTTTGATGAGTGATCAAGGCACACATTTTTTGAATAGCACCATAGAAGCCTTGACAGAGGAATTTGAAATACAGCACCATAAGAGTACACCTTACCACCCTCAAGCTAATGGTACGGTGGAGGCTTTCAATAAGATATTAGAACATGCTCTTACAAAGATTTGTAACAGTCAAAGGGATGATTGGGACCTCAGAGTCAATGCTGTATTATGGGCTTACAGGACCACGTGTAAGAAACTAACAGGGCACACACCTTTCAGCCTGGTATATGGACAAGAGGCTGTTATGCCTATGGAATACATCTTACCCAGCCTAAGGATTGCTCAGCTTACAGAGATGGCTGATTCTGATACTTTAGAAGAGAGATTGGCACAGCTGCTCAATCTGGAGGAAGACAGATTTATCGCAGGATTCCATCAAAAAGTGCAGAAAGCACGAGAAAAAGCTTGGCATGATAGGCATATCAAGAACAAAACCTTTCAGCTTGGAGACTTGGTACTCCTTTATGACAGTAAGTTTATAAAGTTCCCTGGAAAATTCAAAACTCATTGGTTAGGACCATATCAAATCCAGCAAATAACAGATGGAGGTGCTATACAGCTTTGTACTATGAGTGGGGAGTTTCTTCCTACCCTGATCAATGGCAGTCGGCTTAAGCTGTATCGCGAAGGCCATGCCACCTCCCAGTCCTAGCCCAGAAAGGAAGCTAGTGGTGCAGATGCTCAGTGTAGTTGAAATGAAGCATCGCACCCTAAGGAGTCTACACCGGGAAATGCTTCAGATAAGAATTCGCAGCCAGTTTTCCTGGTGGTTGCGACAATTTTGATATGAGGCGAGTTTTTGGCACTTTCCACTTCCAGACGATGCGATATCTTATCGCAGAGGACAGAAAACAGATTGATGCGATATCAAATTTTGAATTAATCAGAGGGCTAGTCACTTCGCCATCTGACAAGCATTAACTGCACGGCTGACAAGTATCTGTTGTACTAAGATTTGGCAGCAGCACGACGATTCTTCTAGATTTGGAAAATCCGATGCGACACCACTCCGGCGCACAGTTTCCCAGCAAAATTTCAAACGGCGTTTGCAATAAATAGGCGCGGGGTGCTGTCTTGTCTATACATTAAATGCCGCCAACGGGTCCAGTTACTGGTCCGTTGCCATTTGAAATTCCGCCGTAGGATAAATACACGTCCTATTCAAAGCACGGGGCTACTTAGTCATTTTCACCAAAAGAGTTGAGCGCAGCTGAGCCGAGCCAAGCGTATTCTTAGCAGAGTTTGAGCAGGGAAATCAAAAACAGTTGCAGACTCCAATTTGCATTAAGATTAGCAATCATAGGAAGTCCAGAGTACCACAGGGGAAGGCGCCTCGCGCCAGACGAGCCTCTCGAAGACGTGTTGCAGAGATTCCAAAGGGGTGGAATTGAGAGCGCTATGACTTCAGTTGTGGCGGAGAAAGGAAAGAAAATTGCTGCTGGCTCTTCGACCATACGCCAGTCGCCGAGAACCTTAGCTAATATGGAACGTAGCGAGACCCTGAATAGCACAGAGTCAGAAGAACCGGAGCAGGAACTTCCGGAAGAAGTTACAGTCACTACCCTATACTTCCCACCAAGAGTAGAGAATGCGCCAGCCATTGTTCTTCCACGAGACTTTAAGTATGAACTCATACTCCCGCCGCTGGATAACCGAGTGAAGGAAGAAGGTAACTTGTGGGGGAATATGCATGCTGTTAAGTTTACTGATTATAATCTGAGAGATTATACGCTGTACCCACAATTCCGCCGCGATCGTTACATGACGATTCAGAGGAACCCAAGGACACAGCACGATGAGTTCGTCCCCATGGACCATGTAAGCCATTTAGTACCGTCGGGACTGCTCAATCTCCTGGAGATCCCACACTTTGGACGGGGCCCGGAGGTCAATGCTGTGGTGCGGACGCTACTTTCATGCGTGCATGGCGGTTACTTATGGTTGGGTAACCGAATAGATGTCAATGTTGACCTCATTCACCGCATTACCGGTCTGTCGAAGACTGGTTTTGACCCACAGATAAATATTGATGGCGCCACAAAGGATACCAGGCTCTCAACCAAGCAGGTTGCGGAGTATAAGCTGCAAAGAGGAGGTCACGCCTACGATGTCAATTCAATACAGGATGACGCCTTGCGGTTTACTGTTAGTCTGTTGGCCGGAAAACTCCTTCTCAAGGTGAGGCCGAAGGAGGTCACAGGCTCAGTTATCCGCCTAGCGATCGAAGTCATAAACGGTAAACCTTACAACTGGAGTTTATTTTTGCTGAATAGTTTCTTTCAAGACTGTGCGCAGGCGCAGCAGGATCCACTTCACAGCTTCCACTTCTCGTGGCTGCTGATCCTTATGGCTTTCATTGGATGGAAGGAGCCGCCCCATTCGCAGTTCCCACAGCTGGCACCAGGGGCGTGCAGAGGGTCGAGGTACTCCAATCTTTGGGCGAGTAATCACCCAGAGAAGCACAAGAATAACGCAATGGTATTCCATGAATATTATACGCTATTGCTTGAATCCGTCGCAACGATTCCGCGTGTCGACTCGCCGGTCGTTGACCTTTATCAGTCCAAGCTGGAATTTAAAGTCGACAGGGATAAAACCTACATCAGACCCAAAGGGTTCAGGAAACATAACGAATGGGCCCCCGGCCCATATCGCATGGAAATCCAGCAGGTCGAAGATACCATTAAGAACTGTTTCGACGAGGACATGAAACAAATGTATGATGATCTATCCTCTGGCCTAGTTCCAGTTGATCCCCCAGCCGCGGACCCAGAAGATGTTCAGGAGGTAGATCCTAAAGACAAAGAGAAAGAACCAATGGGTTCTAAGAGAAAGGCTATTGAAGGCCCTTCTCCGGTGCGAGCAAAGAAGAAGAGAACAAAGGCGGTTACTTCCGACGAACCGCAGGCACCAGTCATGACAGAGGATGAGTATGATCTCATCGCCAGCCGAATACAGGAGAAGATGCGGGATAAATTCGCTGCGATTCAGTCATCGCAGGATCGTATGCGCATCAGCCTTGACAACAAATTGCGAGAGTTGAAGGCAATCACTGAGAAGACTGCTTCCATGCAGATTCAGCCAGCTCCAACTACAGTCGCAGAAAGTTCGCAGCCCCCTTCGCAGAGCAGAGAAGAAAGCATTGCAAAGGACCGCACGAACATTGTTCGTATACCACCAGGAAGTATTAAGTTCCCTGTACCTATGGAGGTGCAGATGGTTCATCCTCTTGAGGTGAACCTACCAGAAGTACCTATGGATCAGTTGTATGAAATTTTCCAGCAGATAGGCACGGAGCTGAGGCACAGAGAACAAGTCACATATGAGCAAAATGTTTTGCTGTCTCATGACAATGTGCAGCTCATTGCGCAGCATGAGGCAGAGAGTGCCCAGTTGACGCAATATGTTCAGCGAGAGCAGGATGTCTCTCTTGTTTTAAAGAATATCGCAGCAGAGCTTCCGCAGTGCGATATCAGGCCTGAGTTAGAAATAACTCAAAAGATCAGAAAAATAGCGGAAAGAGCAAAGGCTCTAGATGAAGAGAAGAGAAAGATGGAGGAAGAATACGAAGCAAAGATTGCTGCACTTGAAGCAAATAAGCCACCTACTCCAGAGGAAATCCAAGAAGCACGAGTGCAAGCTTTCAGAGTTGTACAGACACAGATGCACTGTCGGGTGGAAGCAGCAGAGGCCATCCTGGAAGATGCATCAAAGACATGGCTGGAGCTAGAGGAGCTCCCACAGAAAGCCCAGCTCGATCAGCACATTAAGCACTGTGAAGATGCGATAGCAAAAGCTGAAGAAGAATACAAGGGCTTGAGTGCTCTTGCGAAGATAAGAAAGAAAGGAGAAATCACACAAATTCAGCAGCAGGTGCAGAAATACAGAGAACAGCAGATCAACCTGGCTAACGAAGTTAGCCCGCATGAAAGCAACATCGCACATTTGGTTGATGAACTGGAGCAAAAGGTGAAAAGCTTCACCTCAAGTAAAGGAGTCATTGAGGGCACAGAGGACTCCTTGGTAACTGCTGAGCTGCTCAGCGCAGCGCAGGAAGAAGTAACACACATGGATGAAAGTATCAAAGCGCTTAAGGCACAATTCGCAGCAATCTCACGAGCAGCAAAGGATAAGCTTAGGCAGATGAATCAGGCTGTTGTTGCGAGTGGCTCGGGGACGAGCCACAAGTAAGTGTTAGGGGAGTTGTTGGAGAGAACTTCCGCAGCATTTAGGAAGCTGCTAATTTTGGGAAGGATAACTAATTTTGGAGAAAAAGTACCAATTTTGGCGGTAAGACAAAGATATCGCCGTAGCGCAAATTCCGGCGGGAATCACGGCGATAGGTACAGAAAAGTCAAGCATGTGGTACAAAGAAGAGGCCGAAGGGAGAGCTCAACCACCGCAATAAAGGCGCCGGAGATGAAGAGAGGGTTCAGCTACCCTCATTAAAGAAGAAGGACCACAGTCAGCGTTGCTTGAACCAAGAAGAAGCGACGAGCCGATGCATTAAAGACTAAGGACTGCAGGAAGCGGCGACGAGACAGAAGGCGGCCATGGAAGTACAGCCAGTTGACTGTAAGTGGTTAGGGTTGAGTCACTGTTGGGATAAGGCCCACAGTTTTGTAACTGCGATGAGACCTTCGGGCCATCTATATATAGTAGTCTTTTTATAGGATAAGGGGTTGGCCACATAGCGATAGAGACATCAGGTAGATGCTAGTCAAGTCTTCTGTTGTTGCAAGTCTGAACATCCCTGAGAATACAAGGGCCGACCTGTTGAGAGATAGTGCAATCCGCAGGGATTGCGAGAGGAAGAGAGTGCACTGTAAAGGCAAGAAGAGAAAAGAGGTCTATAGAGAAGGGCTCCCACTGAGGTGGAGTTTCCCAGAAGACCCCTATTGTAAAGAGTGGAACGGAGCTGTGTTTATTCCCCAGAGTTGTAAACAAGAACCGCAGTTCCCCTGGGCGTAGTCTTGGCCCTGGGAGTATCAATGTGCTTATCTAAGTAGCACTATTATAATTGTGTAGCCATTATTCTCATTCGCGTGGTTGTGTCATATATGAATGCTTCAATCTGTGATAAGTAATGTACATGGTCGTCAGTTAACTTCTGAATGATGTATAACAAGTGCGATAATCGTAGCTAACCTCTTTGCGAACTATATAATTGTTAAACAGAGGTTAATGTGCGAGTAAGAACTGAATATGAGGCATGAATGGTTTATTTAGACATTGCGCAAAGTAATGTTCTACCTAGTTACGTGTTGCGAGATATCAAGGGTCGACTTCAGTAGTGAGGGTTAGGCTTGTAGGCTGAATGTTGTTGCTAACTGCAGTACCAGGATAAGGATAGCTAAGACCACCTGTTAACCCAGGAAGCGGCCAAAGTTCGCTTGCCGCAGGAACTAGAAGGGCAAGATATTGCACCTACGATACCTTGGGTATCGCTAGACGGTTTCACATAGGGAAAGACTTATCGCATTCCCTGCGTACTGCGATAAGACAGAGGCGTAGCCGGAGTAATGAAATGAGATAGACAGCTTCTGTGAAAGGGGTTAAGGAGGGTTTAACCACCCTGGATGCCTCGGAACTTGGCTGAGGACACTTGAGTCTTCCGCCTCCCATTAGAATCACTTCGGGTGAGACTTCAGGTTGCTTCTGCGACCTGTTGCCGAAAGGGCCAGTGAGCTAAGGGTTCTGTTGGTCTAAAAGATTACCGCACGCCCGGGTCTGTCTAAGAGAAATTATAGAGCCAACAATGGTGGCTAGGGTTCCAACCTCCAAGTATTCCGCTAAATTTTTGTAGCCTCGCTCTGCCAACCTAAATGAAACAATGAATATGCTCAAGGCCACGTACCAATACATTGATGATATGACTTATGAATGATATTGAAATTGTACTGCGTTATTTAAACAAACATGTACATATCCAATCTTAGTGAACCTCCACCAAAGGCACCGACATGCTATTCTTTCCTATGCTCTATTAAAATTAGAAGTAATGTGAAATGTTTATGTCATTAAAATTAGTTGGCCCTACAAAGACCATGGTATGCTACCAAGTAAGTTTCACATTTATGAAATCTTTGAAATGCATTAACACTTTTAATATACAATATGAACTATTTACCCGAATCCCAATCACAAGTGGACTTTATTTTGTCATATTATATATTTTCACTTTAGTTTAATATTTTTATTAAAATCACAACCTATGTTTATGATGAGGTTAATATGTAACTAACATATGAAAAAATGACACAAGAATGGAAGAAAATACAAAATAAATCAAACTCTAAACAAGTGGCTATTTCATAATTAGACTCAAATATTTTTTCTTTTGGAAATCTAGAATAATAGATAATTGTAGTGAATGTTGTTGAATTTAGTTTTATCGAGTGGTATGATTATAATTTCTCAATAATATAAGTTATTTAATTAAGTATTATAGTTATTTTTAGATCATATATATTTTGCATTGTTTGAGTTTATGATAATAAGTCTATTATATAGTTTATATAAATATATTTATCACAGTTACATATTTAACTATTAGTTAAGATTTGGTCTTGAACTTTATATTAAGAATTTATATAGATATATTTATATCAATTATACATTATGTTATTTATTTAAGTTTATATGGTTGGATTCTCATCATTATTCAATTGTTGGCATAAAAGTATTAGCTATTGAATCCAGTAAATTAGTTGCTTCTTCTGATCTCAGATCCTATTGTCTCAAAAGTGACACTGTGAATGAATGAGAAAAATAACAACCACTTATTTACAAGTTATACATAATCTGATCCAAAATATTTTATGGGTCAAAATTGGGGTATTACATGATTATCTATAATCATTTTTTTCTAAAGATAAGATTATGCTTCTTCAGTGTTTCCTTTTTACCTAAATTTCTCATAGTTACAATTCAACTAACCTTTTGTATTTGATGTTTGTACTTAAATACTTATGTGTATCTCCCGAAGGCATAAGTGCTAAATCCACTTTCAAATATGAAAATTTTGATTCATGTTTCATATTTTTCATTATAAAGGAAATAATCAATGGAAGGGAGATGCCTTATAAGGGATTAGAGTGACATCATTTTCGCCAGTACTCAAACATTAAAGTAGTTCAAGTTGTTGAAAACACATGTACTAAGTCTCAAAATTTCTAGTACTCAAACGTTGAAAGCACATATACTAAGTCTCAAAAATTCTTAATTGAATTTACCCAACGCTTATACATTTGTTTTTACTTAATTTGGATTTACCCAATATTTATACATTTGTTATAGGAATTCCATACATTTCCTATCACTCCAGTGACAAACATAACTAATAACATGCTTGGAAGTTGGCCAATAATATATAAATACAATATTTTTTATTATATTGCATTCATGGAATTCCCAATTGATACATACTTCTACTAATAATAATAGTGACTTAAAAAAATATATATTATCATTTTGTTCGATACCACCATCATAGTGACTTCAACCATTCTTATCAAATCATTATGAGTAATTGAATTTAACATCGCACATCTATTATCTCAAATAGTCACTATCATGACGTTTTATATAAGCTAACTTCTAAGTGTTCTACCAAAAATATGTTTATAATTTTTTTTTTTCATGAACCATACAAAAATAGGTTATTTCATGAAGATCGACCAAATATGATTATAATTTTTTTTTTCATGAACCATACTAAAATAGGTTATTTCATGAAGATCGAAAAAAGGGCTTCATGCACGAAGGTGTGAAGTGTTGATTGAATGCGTTGAGCCCGAGCAAGATATACGTGAAACTTAGGATTTGAACCTTTCAAATTACGTAAGTATATAATTATGAATGGTAAATGTATGGTTTTAATAAAGAAATTCAAGTTATTTAGGTTTAAATTAAATGATTTAGTGTGTAAAAGATATAAATATGTTAGTATGGATTTTTAGTGCGGAGTTTAAGATTAAGGTTTGATTAATGAATGGTTAGACACATAGAGGATGTAAATATAGTTTTATGGATTGTGTGGTAGTCTTGGTATGATGAACTCAAGCTATGTAAATATTAATGTTGGAACACAATATATAATGGTTCAAGATGGCTTGTAGAGAGCATGAGAGGAGTTATGATTCCACTTGGGGGGCCTATGAAAGAGTAATTCTCTATTGCTAAGTTTTAGCATAGGATCTCATATCATTTTCCATCATGTGCTTTAAATGAATCTATCCACCTCCATTAACTTATAAATCCAATCATTGAATGCATGTAGAGGTTTGTGTGGAAGTCTATTCACGCAATTGTTATAACATGGATTGAATGCAATCACTATGAGGAAGTGCAGGAGTACTTCATTCTCCTGTCATAAGGGAAGTCATACATCTTTCTCTCATCTCATTCTCATTGTCATTCATTTTATCCTTTTTCTCTCATGTTCATTCTCTATGTGGCTCATGTTATGTTTTCCATTGCTAACCATGAACCAATCTTGGAATTTACCAAAAATCAACACTATGCAAGAGTAATTTGCAGACATTGGATAGATGGTTGTAGGTGAGCATAGAGGTTGGGCAATTTGGGAATTCTTCACCCATTGTGTGATTGTTGATCATTGGATGCTTAAGAGCCAAGCATTAATCTTTCATGTTGTTTCCAGAAGGCATTTGACATATTGGAGTCTTTCTGGTTATATCAAAGAGCTATGGACCATCCCTAAAGGACCATTGAGTAGAGAAAGGGAAGATCTTCCTTGTGTTGTATATGGTAGTGGAAGAGAGTGCCATTGTTGTTCAATGACTCATTGATTTGTGAGAGTAGATTGGTTTGGTTGAGTGAGTGGTCTGTGTGATTTATCACTCACATGTGCCAAAAACATATAATAGAGGGTTGTGCAATCTCTAGTAGTAGATCAATATGGTTGAAAGAAAACTAAACTAAATGAATTAAATCATTAAACATGTATGCAACATACCTCATAAAACTAACCATAAAAATGAATTGCAACACATGCAAAGAATGCTTTTAATTTCATTCCACAAAGAATGGCAAAATACAATAGCACCTTGGTATTAGTTGTAGATGGTATGGTACCTTTGCAATCGATCCAAAGGGGGGTTCATCTAGTTTTGTGCCAAAGTCTCTAGCCAAGTGATTAGATGGTTGATTTCATAATGGTGAAAGAAGGAAATAATGATGTCCTCCTCTCTTGATTTCTAATGGAATTTCATTAGCATAATCTTATTATAAATATGGATATGAAATGGTGACCATAAGGGCTATATTTATAGGAAATATGGTGGACAATTCTTAGAATTGGCTCCAATGTAAATGATCCCCTATGCATTGATAACTTAGTGGAGGGGTTAGACATTGGAAGGCCAAATCAAGAACTAATTTTGCCAATAATGACTAGGGAATGCCCACTTTTAGCCACTACTTTTTGGGAAGAGTGCATCAATAAATAATAACCAAATTTTAGTTTTGGGTCTAGGTCATGCTTTTTGAGGGATAACATGGTCGCAAAATTTTAAGGAAAAATCACGACATGGTCAAATTTTGACTTTTCTTTCGAATTTTGGTCATATTGCTGGGGTCATGTGGAGATGGGTGAGATGGAAATGGGGATAAGATTACTAATGATAATGTATAATTGTGATGGAACTTAATACAAGGTAGGTTAACACAACTAGGTTGTTAACAGTGAGCTAGAATCTTGTAACTTGTTGCCCTGTTGGCCTCATCGTAGACTTGGGAGTGACATTTGCATTGCATACATATAACTAGGTGGAAAATGCATGAGCATGTGGTTCTTATGAATTTCTCTTTAGTAATGCTTTTATGTTGCACTGCATTTAAATTATTGCACTTGTGCATGCATTTTATATAAACGTGGGAGATTTTCTCTATTGGGATTATGAAGATACGATCTCATGATTGAATTTTTAATGCCACTTTAATGCTGCCTAGGGGTTCATGGGTTAAAATTTCTATTTGCATGAATGTGTTTAATAAGGTTTATTTAGGCTATCCAAATATTTATTGCATAAAGAGTAACTAGGTATTCTACAACCCAAATCTTATTACATCAAGAGTAAGTAGATATTTTACAACCCAAAGCTATCTAAAAATAAATAAATAAGCTTAGATTCATCTTAAATAGTAGACTGAATCTACGGTAGAATATAGACACATGCTGCTAGACTGCCTTTTATTTAGTTTCTTAGTTCCTTCTATAGGAATAGATCGTTTGGATAGTTATGTATAGTGAGTAATTGGTTCCTCGAGGTTGACTAAAAAGAATAATATACATAATATAGCCTTTATCTTACTTCTATAGTTCTATCTTCCAAGTAAGGAGGAATTAAGTAATATTAATCTAATAGGAGAGTTAATAAGATACATAGAAGAGTCCATTGGAGGAATCCACAAGAATTAGATTACTTAAAATGTACTTTTTATTAACATTTAATTCTTAAATTCCTTAAGAGAACAACAAATATAATCATTGACGGATACAATATTATCAAAGAACATTTTATCAAAGCCTGACCGTAGTAGTATTTTCATCTCGGTTGTCATTAGCTATGTTCAATGCACAATGTTGAGTCATTGTTATAACTTTGTATTGCATTTTCAACAGGGTAGCGATATATTAAGATAGTATCACAGTCATTGAGTGATTTCTGGTGCGTGATTTCACCTTGCTATATTGGTTCAAATTACAATTTTAGAAAGTGGTCACAACTTTTGATATGAGTTCTTCAAGGAGATAAAATTTGGTTTTACTAACGTAATTTAAAATTTACCAACTAAATCATCAATGAGAGTTTTGATTTGCTGAGTTTAAACAAGTGATTTATTTTTCCTCAAGATCTATTATTTAAACAAGTGTAAACACAGGGGATTACTTGTAGTATAATCATTAATATAATCTTTTTTTGATTAGTCAAATCTCCCGACTTGCGGGAGTGGCCTGTGGTCTGAGAAACCAGGATCTAGGGGTATCTAAGCCGTCAAAATCACATGAGGATCGCACCTGGCCTGGACCGCACCAGCCTCAACTTGACTGGGTTTTTGGGTGTCACCTCCCAACTAAGTCATCCCTAAGGGGAATTGAACTTGGGTCACCTTATTGGCGAGACCCACACCTTAACCGAGTAAACTAGCGAGAATTGACATAATCACCGATATAATAATTTTAATCTCTCCTGACATTTTTGTATCATTAAATTATAATTTCTTTGCAAACAAAAATTACAATGCTTTTAAAAATAAATCTAAATATAAATGACCATTTTTCTAAAATAAATTTAGGATAATATAATCAACTTCCAAATATAAAAATATTACTCTAGCTAACATTATGTACCACAAGTTTAATATTATATATGTTAAATTAGAACGTACACAATTGAAACTAAAAGAAATTAAATTCTAGAAATGACCACATTATATTATTAAAACACAAATAAATCAAAGTAGAGACGAGGATCCAATTTAAAGTTATGTAACTTTACAACATTTTTACCAACACCTATCACATATTGAACTAGGTCATAGTGAGTAATTATATACAACAGAATTACAAGTCCACTTGATTTAAGAATACAATTATTGGTTCCTAAAAGCTTATACTTAATTTGATACGTACTTTATTAAGAAATTAAGAATATAAAGATTTTTACTTTTCTTAAAAAAAATATTTTAATATGTTGGCATGATCCCTTTAAGTATTTCAATAAATTGCAACATAGAAGAAAGAAGAAAGGAAAACCTTGTAAACATCCTTTTTAATTATAAATTGCAACATAGAAGAAAGAAGAAAGGAAAACCGTGTAAACATCCTCTTTAATTACACACAAGGGGTGAGAAAAATATGTCAACCGAAGAAAGGAAAACCGTGTAAACATATTCGAATTTGATATGTTTATAAGTCCTATAAATCATATTTTCAATGGTTTAATACTTTAGAGTTTAGACTAAATAATTGACAACATGACTTTGTACATAGCATATATTAACAATCATGTGCATTTGTTAAAATAAATATAATAAATAAAATTGAGAAAAATAGGCGTGTACAACTGTTAAATAGAAGTATCTTGGATGTAGGTGAAGATAGTGTTAGAGGCGACGTGGTAGAGAGGATGCATGTAGGGTCCAGGATAACATGTGTTGCGAGGGCGAGTTTATGAGGGCAGGTGGTATGGGGGGTATCCTTGTGTGTTTGAGCATGCGAGCGATCTCCCCAGGTGGTAAAGGTATGAGCATGCTGCAGAACGTAGTGATAACTAAGGAAGGTGGTACGAGGATTGGGTGGTTGCCGATGAGCGTAATTATGGAAACTGGTGTGGCGAATTTTGGATTTACAAGTTTGGGTGGAAGGTCTTGTCCTCCTTAATGGGAGTTTTCTTCTACGTATTTTCTGTATCCATCGACCTGTATGGCTCTGCCTTTAAACGTCAAGGGGGAGTATTCACCGGGCCTGCGAAAGGTGGTGTTGCAATCTTGTATAGTGTTGCTGATAGTCTGGGTGAGCTCTGTGTGTTGGTCATTAGCGGCATGGACTCGGCAGGGGCGTCAGGGAGTCCGGAGATTAGGTGGAAGCATCGAGCTATCCGCGGACAGAAAAGCGCCGCGCAGGCAGCTTGGAAATACCACGCGTCCATTCCCCCGTCCATTAGAGTGGATATGGAAGTGATGGAAGATTATGTCTAGTGCGAGGTGCTGGAGAATGTTCTGTCACTGGACTCAGCAGTGCTGAAGTGCTGGATTCAGGATCATTGGATCCTCGAGGGCTCAACAGGGTATGTATGAAAAGACTATCACTTTATACTGGGTAGTCAAAGGACTCTTGGGACGTGTCTTGTTGGAACAAGAGGAGAAGCAGGGGGTGATGAAATTCCTTTGGCTTTCTGGAAAGAGCTGTATGCAAACACTTGTCTCCTGCATATGAAAATTGACACGGTGGGTAAATAGTTAGGCATCCCCTACCTCCCGTAGATGGGTGTGTTTGCATTTGTGACTAAGGACATCCCGAAGGAGAGCAGACAGGCAGTTGGTGGCTCGGGTGGTGTTAGGGAGGTTCCTCCGCCTGCAAATGCTTAGGTGCTGTAACAACCCCTTTGGTGGCTTGTGTTGTCAGTCCTTTGTTTATGGTTTATGTTGGTTGCATTTAGTCTCAGACACATAGAGAAGTTAATCTTTTTGATGGGATGGGGGTTTTATGACTGTCATACTTATTTTGTTTTGTATAATTATTGTCAAAATACTGGGTTGTGTTATGTTTTGTCAAGTTATCGGGCTTTGTTGAATAGGTGGTGGAATGTATGCCCTATTTTCTCCTTCGGGGGAGGGGCCCTAGGGAAATGTTTTGTTAAGTACTCAGACTGTTCCGTTGATGTATCAGACAGGAAGAGAGGAAACTAGGAAGGACCACTACTATAATTTTTGTATAATTTGATAATATAAGATTGTTTATTTAGAAAAAAAATTGTTAAATAGAAATATATACAAATCCAAAGTAGGGTCCTACAACCTTTGAATATATGAAAATACAAAGGCCGCTTCTAGCAAAAGATGTTCTTATAGGCCAGGCACATGAGCTACCGAAGATTGAAGTCTTTTTGCCCATTCGCCTTCCAACTTCTTAACATAATCCACTGTCTTTGCTTTCATTCCAAGGAATTTCTTAATATCTTCTTTCATCTTGCTCTTCGTCGCCCAACTTGCATGGTGGGGAATAACTAGCAATGATGATCATCGAATGTTTCATACATTGTTTCTCTATTTCATTCATGGCAAAGCAAACCATTGTGTCCGAACATTACTTGACATCTTTTCTCGGAATAGATGACTTATATTTCAAAAGATTTGAATACTCATTTAGAACAATGAACATGTAATCGTATACATTTGACATTTTCAAATCATTTAGAATAAATTCTTTCGCAGCGTTTTCAATCTCCTTTGCCCATGGAGAATCACAAAAAAATATTTCTATTTGGAAGAGGAAATTATATGTGAATGCCAGGGTTTCTTTGAATAACTTACCTCATTTGTATGATTGTTTCCCTAGTTAACAACAAATTGGATGGAGTCACACTTTTTATTGGTTCTTACAGGCTAGTAATGGTGTTAGGGAACAAGGCCTCTACTGAAGAATTCATGGTAGCGTGGAGTAAACAAAAGAGTTGGCGAGTCACATGCCAAAATATTCTTGAAACTCACTGACCAGGTATTCCATTCGATGCATATCTTGTAACTGGCAGACAAATCTATTGTCACAAAAGTTCAAGAAAAATAATCTGATAAAGTGACCTATAGAAGTTAAGCAACATAAACGACAACACTGTACAAATTTATGGACAAAATAAAATGCATAAATTTCTATCCATGAAACCAATTTTAAATTGGATACTATCTATAGTACGTAGCTTATGATCCTTTGGGTTTGACATTCTCACTTAAAAGTTGGTTCAGAAGTGACATATGAAGCATTGTTCTCCATCTCACTCGGCATTTTGATAGTTATTAGAAGAATTTCCCTCTGAACAGGAAGGAGACCTGCCTTTGTGTCTCGGTCAGCTAATTCCATGGAGGAGAGGGAAGCCTTTTCCTAGGACACACGTCCCTTGGGCATGTGTTGTAGTGTCCCTTTTTAATAAATTTGGAAAAATTGGAAAAATTGCACTTTTCTGCCAATTCGACCCTTAGACTAGTAATGACTCAAATGCTTCCAAATTGCTCCGAATGCTTCCAAATTGGGTCTGAATGTGTATGAGAGGTATTAATACATAAAAATGAGTTTGATGGATTCTTGGACACTCTCAAATACATCTTCAACACTCATTTACAATCAGGAGAAAATAAGGAAACTTACTAGCAAATTCAAGGTTCAAACCCCCAAGGGTAGGGGACAAAGATGGCTTCCCAAATGCAGTACAATTCTCCCAAATTTAAGAAAATAGACATTTATTAGTTAAAGGACTTCAATGGGAACCCAAATGCATCATTAATAAGTTCCTAAAGGCTGCTTCAACTCCCATAAATCAGAGGTTTGTGGACATGTCTTCACATAGGGGGAAATGATAGGAAACTTCACTACTTGCTATGAAATTCGAGATATATGCTCCAAAGGCTTATGTAATGTATATGAAAATTCTTCAGGACATTAATGAATCTCCATACATCATAAAAATCATAGATATGAACCGATACAAGTCAAAATAAAGCAACTTCAAGCTTTCATAACAAGATATGAGGAAATTGGCACAATTTGTACATTGTTTGGTATTTTGACATAGTTTCACTTGGAATTTTTACCTGAGGATCTTCTAAGCATTAAATACAGAGTAAATACATCAGATTACAAATAAATGGGGCCATAAGAGCTTCCCCAAATAGATTATCATCTCACCAAATGTGCCCTTCCTCCAAGAGCCAAAATATGAAGAGAAATGTGAGAAAGGTGTGGAAACAAGTTGAAGAAGAGAATATCACGAGCATCTCTATAGCTTAAACCTGCAACAAATGAATCCATTTTAGCTCCAAATGAAAGGTCTGAATGGCCTCTCCAATTTCCAATTAGGATGGAAATCTTTCACCCCCGAAATTGGTACTAAGGCAAGTAGAGTAAACACTCCACAAGCATGGACAAGCTATGCCCTCCAATATGCAAAATGAGAAATGATCAAAAGATACTCTCCTTCTTTGTTCTTGTCTTTTATAAACTTCTCAAGTCCTCCATGGGTCGAATTCCTTCCAAAAGCCTCATGCCAACTCAAGTTGGGAAGAGATTCCAATGTGTGCCACTTGTCCAACAATTCCTAGTCTCCATCTTCCCTCATTTTGAATGGGTGTCTCTTTGGCTTCCCTAAATCCCTTGTGCGCCTTCTTGGAGGATATTTTTAGCCCTGACATGTCATACATGTCATATTTCAGCACTCAGGTCTGATTTGTGTCATAGGTGTCATAGCATCTTCATAATTGGTGTCATAGAAGCTAGGGAATCTAGCCCAAGTGTCTCAATATCTCTCAAATGCCTCTTCCTCTTCCATGGGAGTTACTCTTCCACTCCAATTTGACCTTCATTGAGTCAGGCCAATTATATTGACCTTCCAAATCCCCAATATCATTAGTCTCCACCTTAGATTCAAATTGGTGAGAATAGAATGCCATGTGGCATGAGGAATCTAGCTTTATGTGGGTCCCACACCACCAATGTGTATCCATGATCAAGTGCCACATTATTTTCCTATCATAAATATTGATTTAACCCCTTTTAATATATTTATGTCAAGCTAATGTCCATTTGGGGTTTATTATCTCCCTTATTCAAAATCCCAATGTTTCCACCCCAACTAGTAGATTGGTGGAATTTTCTCTTTTGAGATTTATTTGAATGGGGACATTACAGTCCTCCCACCCAAGATTGCTTGTCCTCAAGCAATTTCGAACATGGATGTTGAAGAACTTGCTTACTTTCCAAAACTTTGCTTCCAAAACTTTCTTTCCCCAAAATATTTTGGAACCAATGAGACTAAAAATTATTCGAGGGTCCCATTGCTTGTATTGCACTCCAACAATTAGGAGTGCTCTCGAACCCATACCATCAGGAAAGAGAATTCCCGGATCCCATTTCCTTGTATGCATTCTTCCAATCATCATAATTACAAAATATAGATCATCAAAGTACATAGCAACATAATAAAAATGTACATCAAGGAGGTGCCTCATCAAAGCGTCATGAAAGTGCTTATACCTCCAAGCAAGTAGACCACCATTTTTCAAGTGCATACAAGCATCAAGTGACCAATCAAATCTGCTCCAATGACATAGGTGAGGATCCCATGTCCTATAATGCTGCTCCACAAATATGTAGGATGCATCAAAATAATCAGACCTGTGTTCTTTCATCAAAGAAGTGAATGAATAATCTCCATTAAAATCTAAACCAAGTAGGGAGCAAAGCAAACAATGATCCTTCAAGGGGCTCACATAAGTACCATTTATGCATCCATGGATATGTGTATCATCAATAAATAACAAGCGATGTTGCTTCCAATAAACATTTTCCCCAATCATATATCTCTTCACCCAAGTAGTTAATGAAGTTCCTCCAACATCAATTGAACTAACCAAGGAGCAAGGAAAATCATGAGTCTTCAAGTGACTCAAGTGAACATCATAAGTGCATCCATGAAGATGTGTATCATCATAAGGTAAAACAGGATGCTGTTGCAAATGTAAATAATGCGGTTCTCTAGTCATGTCATCATTAAAAGGAGAGGTGGGAGTTTCACACTCCTCATGTGGCACCATCAAAAAGAAACTTTTCACCCATACTTCATTAGGATGAATGCTGCAAAATAGGGAAGTGTAAGATGTAGGAAAATGAACCAACTCACCCAAATGATCAGAATATGCAAAAGTGTCATAATTTGTATTCTCCATAAGGGTAGGATCATGCACATCCCTCAAAAGGAAAAAACTTTCCTCTTCTTGTACTGCTTCTTCTACTTCACCTATTTCAGAACTAGGTGGCTCATGGGTCTCCTCCTTTCACTCCTTCAAGAAAGCTGATGCATTTTCCCCCTTGGTTTCCTTAAGATCAATATATTTGGAATCTCTTTTTGAATAAAACCCAAAAACTCTCTTCAAGCAAAAAATACATGCATTCCCTGAAGCTTCAGATATTTCACTACTCTTTTCACTCACACACATATGATTTTATCTCCAAGGTCTTTTGCAAGAAAGGCATAGACCTTTCTTCAATAACTCCACATCTTCATTTTTGGGCCTATTTTCAAACACCCAATCAACAAAGTATTCAAAAGGAATGGCATTTTTGTATCTCCCTTGTACACATCAATATATGCCTCATATTGTTGGGGCAAGGTTTTACATGTTGCTCTCAATCTTTGTAATTCATTCATGGAATTGTACTCATAGGAGTCATCATAATAGTAAGACATCGCTGAAATTTATTCTTCAATGGATGACCCAAATGCATAGGTGCAAGGACCATGCTCTGATAACACTTGTAGTGTCCCTTTTTAATAAATTTGGAAAAATTGCACTTTTTGGCCAATTCGACCCTTAGACTAGTAATGACTCAAATGCTTCCAAATTGCTCTGAATGCTTCCAAATTGGGTCGGAATGTGTTTGAGAGGTATTAATAAATAAAAATGATTCTGATGGATTCTTGGAAACTCTCAAAATACTTCTGCAACACTCATTTACAATCAAGAGAAAATAGGGAAACTTACTAGCAAATTCGAGGTTCAAACCCCCAAGGGTAGGGGACAAAGATGGATTCCCAAATGCAGTACGAACCTACCAAATTTAAGAAGAGAGAAATGTATTAGTTAAAGGACTTCAATGGGAACCCAAATGAATCATTAATCAGTTTCTAAAGTTCGCTTCATCTCCCATAAATAAGAGGTTTGTGGACATGTCTTCACATAGGGGGAAATGATAGGAAACTTCACTACTTGCTATGGAATTCGAGATTTATGCTCCAAAGGATTATGTAATGTATATGAAACTTATTCAGGATATTACTGACTCTCCATACATCATAAAAACAACATATATGAACTAATACAAGTCAAAATAAAGCAACTTCAAGCTTTCGTAACAAGATATGAGGAAATTGGCACCATTTGTACATTGTTTGATATTTTCACATAGTTTCACTTGGTATTTCGACCCGAGGATCTTCTGAGAATTAAAAATAGAGTAAATACACCATATTAAAAATAAATGGGGCCACAAGAGATTCCCCAAATATATCAGCATCTCACCAAATGCGCCCTTCCTCCAAGAGCCAAAATATGAAGATAAATGTGAGAAAGGTGTGGAAACAAATTGCAGAAGAGAATATAATGAGCAACCCTGTAGCTTCAACCTGCAACAAATGACTCCATTTTACATCCAAATGAAAGGTCTGAATGGCCTCTCCAATTTCCAATTAGGATGGGAATCTTTCAACCTCGAAATTGGTACTAAGGCAAGTAGAGTAAACACTCCACAAGCATGGACAAGCTATGCTCTCCAATATGCAAAATGCGAATGTTAATTTTTTGAGCATTAATTCAATATACTCTAGGATCTTTACTGAGAGAATAACATGTACAACATATCAAGTATAACAATGCATATCAATTACACCAAGCAATCACATGAGACAATAGACACACAGAGTTTCACTGGGGAAAACCATAAAGGCAAAAAACCCCACAACTTCCTCAGAGATAGAAAGAGAAATGATACAAACCAAGTACAAGAGATAGTCTTCTCTGGAAGCTACTCATCCTTCCTCACTTGTGCGCCACTTTCCGAGTAGTGTAGAAGTGAATAATGATATGATCAAATAGAGTGCTTCTCGCGCTCTATTTATACATGACTTGACCTGCTTAATAACCTAGCAGGGCCGACTTGTCTAACTCAGTCTAATAACCCATGGTTATACTAATCAGGGCAAACCCCACACTTGGTGGTCTAATAACCCATCACATGCAAGTTGCGACACTTGTCAATACAAATGACGACACTTCCGTATAGAGGAATAATAACATCTCTATAGGAGTACAATATACATGGGTGAAATACATTCCGAAGTCACAATTACATCAACACTCCCTCTTAACTAGGAAGGTATTTCTCGACACAGATATTCTAGCACAAGTCTTCTTCTCTAGATCATCGTCATCGAATCATTGTCCTCGAATCATTGTCATCGTCATTGCTGCTGCTATCTCAATCAATCTCCAATCTACTTGTCATAGGAAGTTCTATAGAGCCAGCCCTTTTTCATACTGGATGTAGGCCCACTACCTGTAGGTCTTCATCATCTGTGTGAATGGTCTGATAGAGGTGGTCTCTTAGGATTGATTTATGTGCTGATGCAATACCTGACAAGATCATCCCAGGAACATTTATGTGCCTAAGAACAACCGGCAAGATCTCCCAAGACTGATTACATGCATCCCGTTCACAATACCTTTAAAGAGCATCCCAGGAACATTTATGTGCCGTAGCACGACCGGCAAGATCTCTAAAGAGCATCCCAGGACTTATTACGAGCACACAGCTCAACCTCTCAGATTTCCAGGACTGATTACATGTGAATAGACAATACCTTTAAAGAGCATCCCAGGAACATTTATGTGCCACAACACGATTGGTAAGATCTCTAAAGAGCATCCCAAGACTTATTACCAGCACACAACTCAACTTCTCGGATCTCTAGGACTGATTACATGTCTCCATAGAAATACCTCATCCCAGGACTGATTACGAGCACACAACTCAACCTATCGGATCTCTGAGGACTGATTACATGCTACTTGCACAACCTGCCACATATCATCTCTGACCTCCAAGTATCAACCTGATACTTATGATCCAACTGATCATCATTGCACGAAGCATCATCTTGATGCTCATGATCATACTGATCATCATCACACAGTACATCATCCTGATGTACATCATCCTGATGTACATCATCCTGATGTACATCATCTAGAGTATCATCCTGATACTCATCATATGTGATCATCCTGATCATCGTCACTGCACCATCCTGATGCATATCATCTAGAGCATCATCTTGATACTTATCATACGTGATCATCTTGATCATTGTCACTGCATCATCCTGATGCATATCATCTGGAGCAACATCCTGAAGCTTGTCATCTATGATCATCCTGATCATACAATGCATCCACTTGATGCATACCAAGTATCTACCCGATACATATCACATACATGATCTACTTGATCATACAATGCATCCACCTGATACATACATAAGTACATGATCTATCTGATCATACAATGCATCCACCTGATACATACATAAGTACATGATCTACCTGATCATACAATGCATCCACATGATGCATACATAAGTACATGATCTATCTGATCATACAATGCATCCACCTGATGCATACATAAGTACATGATCTACCTGATCATACAATGCATCCACCTGATGCATACATAAGTACATGATCTACCTGATCATACAATGCATCCACCTGATACATACATAAGTACATGATCTACCTGATCATATCAAGCATCCAACATGATGCATATACAAATATATCAAGCATCCAACATGATGCATATACTAATACATGATCCAACTGATCAAAGCATCCAACTGATGCATATACAGAGAAGTAACTGGAGCATCAACCTGATTCTCATCATCCATCGCTTACATCCACGGCCATGGGAAGGATCCTCCTCTCACCATGCTTGAAATGGCTCTTGCAAATGTGTCCATCACTTCTTCCTTGAAGTGTCGTCAATCTGAAGAACACCAAGCCTCTCTCTGAAGTACTCCAACTTCACTTTGGCTAGTGGTTTCGTCAACACATTTGCAACCTGCTCATTCATCGCAACATACAGGAGCTTCACTGCTCCTCTCTGCACCATATCCCTGATATAGTGATATTTGATCTCAATGTGCTTCGACTTGTCATGGAACACCGGGTTCTCAGACAACTTCCAAACTTTGGTTATCACAAAACATACCAGTAGCCTCCAGCGGGAGATCAAATAACTCAGACAATAGCTTCCGGAGCCATACTGCCTCACAGCTAGCCGAACAAGCTGCAACATACTCTGCCTCGGCTGTACTTAGAGCTACGCAGGACTGCTTCCTGCTAAACCAAGAGATCACACCTGATCCTATACTGAAGCAGCACCCAAAAGTGATCTTCCTATCTGTATCACTGCCTGCCCAGTCCGAATTAACATAACCCTGTAGGTTAAAGTTTTGATTCGCATCATATTTGATCCCATAATCAATTGAACCATTCAGGTACCTCAGAATATGCTTTACAACAATCAGGTGAACACCTCTGGGATCCGTCAGGAACTGGCTCAATGTGTTCACCGCAAAGCAAATATCTGGTCTTGTGTTCGTTAGGTATATCAAGGACCCAATCATCTGATGATACATAGTGACATCAACTAGATCAGATGAAGCATCACACAGAAGCTTCAGGTTCGATGCCATAGGTGTGGCCATGGCCTTGCAGTCTATCATCCTGAATCTCTTCAGGATCTCTACTGCATACTTCCCTTGTCCAAGGAAGATCCCATCTGTCCTTTGCCACACCTCCATGCCTAGAAAATAGTGCATCATCCCCAAGTCCTTCATCTCGAAATCGGCTGCAAGCTTCCTCTTGGTGTCGAAAATCAACCCATCCTCTCCTGTAACAAACAGGTCATCCACATATAGGAGTAGTATCACAACATTGCCTTCCTCAACCTTGTAGTAGAGGTTGGAATCTGCTTTACTCTTGGTAAAGCCCAAACTGGATAGAAAATTGTCCATCCTACCATACCATGTCCTAGGAGCTTGCTTCAAGCCATACAATGATTTCTTCAACCTGCACACATATGAATCCCTGTCATGTGTTTCAAAACCAGGTGGATGCTCCACATATACTTCCTCCTCAACTACACCATTCAAGAAAGCTGTCTTGACATCTATCTGGTGTATCTTCCATTTCATCACTGCAGCCAGGGCAAGTACTGATATGATGGAAGTGTACCTGGCTACAAAAGCAAAAGTTTCTTCATAGTCTATCCCCTCTTTCTAGGAGAAGCCACAAGCTACAAATCTTGCTTTGTATTTATCTATGCTACCATCTGAAGCATGCTTGATCTTGTAGATCCACTTGGAAGTCACAACAGACTTCCCTTCAGGTCTTGGGACTACATCCCAAACATCATTCTTCATGATCGATTGGTATTCCTCGACCATGGCATCCTTCCATTCTTTCTTTTTCGCTGCTTCTTCATAACTGGAAGGTTCTTTGTTCATAATGTCACAGAGTAAGGCAACATAACTGGTATGTGATCTAATCCTCTTCCCTTCTCTGTGTTCTTCTTCTGGAATGCCATATCTTTCTGCATTTTGAATGAGCTCTCTAGCCCATGCAGGTTTCCTCTTGTGAGAGTTCTTCTCACGGGGTGGATCTACGGTTTCTTACGGAACTTCCACTTCACGATCTGCTTCTGGAATTGATTCAGTCATGGTGGTGTCTTGAAATCTGGTTTCCTTTGGTTCTTCATGATCTTCAACAGGTGTCTTCCTTGATTTGATGAAGGCTGAGTTTTCATCAAATGTTACATCCCTGCTGACATCAATCTTCTTGAACCTTGGAAAGTATATTCTGTAAGCTTTCGAGCTTTCACTGTACCCCACGAAGATTCCCTTCCTTCCTGAAGGATCTAGCTTTGTCCTCTTTTCCTTTGGAACATGTGTACATATTGGAAAACCAAGTATTCTGAGATGGATGACTTCAGGTTTCTTACCAGAGAATACCTCTTATGGTGTCTTGTTGTCCAATATCTTGTGAGGTGTTCTATTCTGCACATATACAACTGTCCTAGCTGCTCCTGCCCAAAGATGCATAGGCAGATCTTGGTCATGCAACATTGCCCGTGCTACTTCCATGATTGTTCTATTTTTCCTTTCTGCAACTCCATTCGGTTGTGGATTGTAGGGAGCAGTCAACTCCCTCTTAATCCCTGAGTCACTGCATAGCTTCTTGAAATCACTTGAAGTGAATTCTCCGCCATTGTCGGATCTGAAGGTCTTGATGTTCTTATCAGTTTGATTTTCCATCAATGCTTTGAACTCCTTGAACATATCAAACACTTCATCTTTGTTCTTTAAGAAATAAACCCAAGTCTTTCTAGAGAAATCATCAATGAAAAAGACATAGTATACATACCCACTCAGAGAACTGGATGACATCGAACCGCATACATCAGAGTGGATAATCTCCAAGATTCATTTTGCTTTGCTTTCACTGCTTAGAAATTCCTTCTTAATGTTCTTTCCTTTTGCACATACTTTGCAAACACCTTCATGCTTTGTCTTGATTTCAGGAAGACCCTCCACAACTTTGCTTGCAATCGGTAGTTCCCTATAGTGTACATGAGCAAGCCTTCTATGCCAAAGTTCACTTGGCTCCATGGATTCATGTACCATGGCACGTTCAGGTTGTCCCTTCAATTTGTACAATCCTCCTTCTTGCTCTCCAATCACTACTACATCATCTATAGTTTTTCCCTTTGGCCACATTAGGACTTGGCCATCTACAAATGCAACCCTCATGCCCTTTGCATCCAATGCATATATGGAGAGTAGGTTCTTTTTGAGCCCAGGTACATATAGAACATCTTTCATCTTCAAGGACTTCCCAGAGTCTAGGTTGTAGGAAGCTTCACCACTTCCCTTGATAGGATATTGATAGTCATCCCCAAGTTTCACTTTATGGGGTGACTCATGTTCGGATAGATTTAAAAAAGATTAGTTTAAACCCAGTCATGTGTTTGAAAGCCCCACTATCAATGAGCCAATCATTACATCCATGAGAGATAGTACCCGTGAGAGCAAATATTAGAACATATTCATCTTCACTAGATGAGTCATCACTTTCTGCTCTAGATTTCTTCTTGGGAGGTTCATCATCCTCAGCAGCATGAGCATGAAATCTCCTTTTGTTGTTTTTCTTCTTCTTGAAGTTGTTAGTACCTTCTTTTCTCTTCTTGGGACATTCTGAGGCAAAGTGTCCTTTCTCATTACAATTGAAGCACCTCAGATCTTTCTTTTCTCTATGGTATGGGTGGGAAGATTTCTTCTTGTGATGGGATGGCTCCCTCTTGAACTTGCCTTTCTTGGTGTGAGTTGTGAGAGCTTGATCTTCATTTCCCATCTTTTCTTCTCGGGCTACGAGCCTAGCCTCTTCTTGTGAACATTCCTCCCATAGTCTATTGAAGGAGACCAACTTCTTTCTTGCACATATTCCTTGGATAAAGGAATCCCATGACCTAGGTAGGCCATTCAATGTGGTCATAACAACTTCACCATTATCCACTACTTCATCCACAACTTCAAGTCATTCCTTGATCTGAGAGACCTTAGAAAAATAGGATTGAATGGGCTCTCCATTCTGAAGCTTTACCCCTTTCAATTGGTTCGCAGAGTCATCTTTTGATTTATGTTCTTCCCTTCAAACAACTTGGTAAGGGAATCAAACATCTCCTTGGGTGTCTTTAGAGATGACACATGTGGTATGAGATGGTCTTTGATATAATCATCAATGATCCTCTTTTCCTTGACCAAGTTCTTCTTATGTAGGGCTTTATCCTCTTCTTCCTCTGGGATAGGGACCTCAGAGCTTATGTAAGTGTCCAATTCATTTTCTTCCAGGATTAACCCAATCCTATACTTCCATGCTCGGAAGTTATCAGCCCCTTCAAGCTTATCCTCAAGCTTGGTGTGTTGAGACATCTTAAAGAGTAATTCAAATGGAAATAGAAAAGATTTAGGTCTTACCACTTGATTTGCAGAAATCTGGATTTGGTGTTGGATTAGGGTTTGTCAGAGAAACCCTAAAAATTCAAAATGTGAATTTCAAACTTCTGAAAGGATAGAAAGATGCACCTTGATGAGCTGATCATCCTGGTATATTCAGAATTTGAAATATCAAAGTTTCACCCTTCAGAAATGCCTTTTAGTCTTCCCGGATTCACTCGGGAGGACCCTGAATTAGGGTTTGAGTTTCCAGGAGCTTCACCCAACCAAAAATTTCGATCCAAAGCCCTAAACTTTTATTTTTCGAAGGAGCTTCCAGCTATGGTCTCAGATTTTAGAAATTCCTATTTTTGTGGAAACCCTAATTTTTAGGGCAAAAAATAAAAGTGCCCAGAATTGAATTCTGATTTGATAGAAAGATTCACCTTGATGAGTAGAGTCAATCTACCTTACTGCCTTTCCAAAATATGTGGAGATAAACCCAATAAACAAGAAACCCTAGTTTCCGCAATTGCATAGTGTCTTCTTCTTAGGTTAGCTCTGATACCATGTTAATTTTTTGAGCATTAATTCAATATACTCTAGGATCTTTACTGAGAGAATAACATGTACAACATATCAAGTATAAAAATGCATATTAATCACACCAAGCAATCACATGAGACAATAGACACACAGAGTTTCACTGGGGAAAACCATAAAGGTGAAAAACCCCACAACTTCCTTAGAGATAGAAAGAGCAATGATACAACCCAAGTACAAGAGATAGTCTTCTCTAGAAGCTACTCCTCCTTCCTCTCTTGTGCACCACTTTTCGAGTAGTGTAGAAGTGAATAATGAGATGATCAAATAGAGTGCCTCCCGCACTCTATTTATACATGACCTGACTTGCCTAATAACCTAGTGGGGCCGACTTGTCTAACTCAGTCTAATAACCCATGCTTATACTAATCAGGGCCGATCCCACACTTGGTGGTCTAATAACCCATCACATGCAAGTTGCGACACTTGCGACACTTGTCTATACAAATGGCGACACTTCCGTATAGAGGAATAATAACATCTCTATAGGAGTACAATATACATGGGTGAAATACATTCTGAAGTTACAATTACATCAACAGAGAAATGATCAAAAGCTACTCTCCTTTGTTCTTGTCTTTTATAAACTTCTCAAGTCGTTCATGGGTTGAATTCCTTCCAAAATCCTCATGCCAAATCAAGTTGGGAAGAGATTCCAATGTGTGCCACTTGTCCAACAATTCCTAGTCTCCATCTTCCCTCATTTTGAATGGGTGTCTCTTTGGCTGCCCTAACTCCCTTGTGCGCCTTCTTGGAGGATATTTTTATCCCTTGCATGCCATATACGTTAGATTTCAGCATTCAGGTCTGATTTGTGTCATAGGTGTCATAGCATCTTCATCATTGGTGTCATAGAAGCTAGGGAATCTAGCCCAGGTGTCTCAATATCTCTCAAATGCCTCTTCCTCTTCCATGGGAGTTACTCTTCCACTCCAATTAGACCTTCATTGAGTCATGCCAAGTATATTGACCTTCCAAATCCCCAAGATCATTAGACTCCACCTTGGATTCCAATGGGTGAGAATAGAATGCCATGTGGCATGAGGAATCTAGCTTTGTGTGGGTCCCACACCACCAATGTGTCTCCATGACCAAGTGCCACATTATTTTCCTATCATAAATATTGATTTAACCCCTTTTAGTATATTTATGTCAAGCTAATGTCCATTTGGAGTTTATTAGCCCCCTTATTCAAAATCCCAATGTTTCCACCCCAACCTAGGAAACTAGTAGATTGGTGGAATTTTCTCTTTTGAGATTTATTTGAATGGGGACATTACATGTGCCCTCCCTCTCTCAATTAAAATGCAATAATATCACTGTTTTCTGACCTGGAGAAAGCCACCAATAATATCACTATTTTTTTTTAAGTTTCTTTTTCAACTTATGCAAAGTTTTTGGCCGAGATTATCTATGCCAAATCGTTTGAAAAATATAATTTTTGTTATTCTTGTTGGGTGACCTGTTATGGAATGTTTCTATGCATTGGTATTAATGAAAATTGAAAGCATGATATTGACTCATTATAATTAATATTATATGATAAATATATAACATTAGTATAGGTATGTCACAAGTATCAAATCATAAGGGAAATGGACAATGATATGTGCACGGGAAAATATGAAATAAAGCAGAATCATAAAAGAAGTTTATTTTGATTAATAATATAATTTTTTTTTTTTTTAATTTTTTATTCTTAATTTTTATGTTATAGCACCAATCATAGTTGAAATAAACTCTTATGGAAATTCAAAAAAAAAACTTTAGTTACACTTTAGAAAGGTTGAAATATCAAATGTACTTTTATGAAATTAATGAAAAAATTGAAAACAATAGTCTCTACCTACACTGCAACCTTTTGGGAACTATAGAGAATATGGAAATGCATTGGTTATTTGGAAGTCAATATAGTAGATACTAGGACATGAGAAAAATCTCTTTAAATCAATCAAGAAATTTAGCAAGTTTATAAAATGGGTGCCAAATGAATATTTCAAATGTAGACAAACATGTGCAACCCCATCTTTGACTAAGAACCGAGTTCCATTTCCAGACTTTATTATTGCCATTACAACATAGACTACATGAGCACATGTTATGTTTATGATAGTTCCCTTTTAGAATTTGGTTGTCAATTCTATCATCAAACAATTAGATCAAAATTTATCTTCTTCTAATTACAAAACCACTATTATACATTAAAGGGGAGTACTTATGTAACTGAAGTTATTCAGTGTTACTGAAATGAAATATAAACCAATAGTGACTTTTACACCTGTTATTTGTTACAAAATTGAAATAAGGTAATGATATTTTTCAAAACTTATAAATCTGATAAAATGTTTCCAATGGGAGAAAATGTGTTTCAGGCACCTTTTAATATACCTAACATTTTCTTAGTCATCTAAACCTACAACAAGCAACAGGGAAACTCCTAGTGATGACCTTGGGGACTGCAAGAAAAAAAATTGAACATGACTTGAGCCACAAGAGAGGTAGCCAGAAATACTAAATTGTAATTCAGAAAGAATTCAAATATCTAAAAAATATAAAAAGCATGCAAAGGTGAAACATGATGAACACCAAATAAAGGTTTCTAAAAGCAGATTGGAATTCAAAAATATTTCGTTTCAGACACATTTACATCTAAAATGCTTTCTTGGACCATAGGAGCACATACCAAAGTCCATGGAAAGTGAGTACCTCACCAAAGACCTCAACTTGGAATTTTGATGTGTACTCAAATTCACAACTACAAAGAACTAAATTCTTGGAAATTCCGAAAAATCACAACTATTGTTCAACAAAAGATTTTAGCAACCATCCATATACACTTAATAAAGTACTTAACATATTCAAAGAGTCAAGTAGGTCCATTAGGATTTAAATTTTCAAAGAATTTTGGGATTTCAAATGGTTCACAAATGTGGAACATATAGAAGTATACATACAAATGACTCAAAAATTAAAAAAAAAACCATTGAAAATTACAAAAATACCACAAAAATTTGTATCATGGAGGAATTCATGTACATGGCGACAAGTAGTTGTTAGCAAAAAAACACATTTAAAAGTTTGTCTTAGGAAATGGAGTTTGTTGTATTTATAGAATGCAGAGCTTAATTATTTTTTTCACATGTGGTTCACAAACCCCCCAGCGGGGCTACTACGTCCACGGTAAGAAATCTCAGGGGGCCCACCGAAGGGGCCGCACCCGTTCGCTCTGATTACAGAGCTAACCCGATGGGGACATCAAGTGAGGTCCTTATATAACAATGTATAACCACCTGAGGATTTGACCCCGAGATCTTCTGCTCACAACTTACAACACTCAACCACTTGAGCTATCCCACTGGGCTTGCAGAGCTTGACTGAGGATCTTAGAGTTGAATCTATGGTTCGTTAATTACATAATCGATGGAATAAAAAAATGGATCTTTGCTAAATTAGGCAGTAAATGAAGGGGTAAATTAAAAGCCTTGGAACTAACCATCTACCCTCATCGAAAAGATAAAACTAAAAAGGAAATTGAACAAAACCCCATTAAAAGTAAGAATTTTAGGTATATTCCACTGGAAAATTTACAACCAAACCTCAATCCCTATGGAAAATCTAACTTTTGGGGGGTGTAACCCCGTGAATTTCGAAACAATGACCTCCATAGTAAAATTAAATTTCAAAAGTTAGAAATAAATTGAACAAAACCCCATTAAAGATAAGAATTGTAGGTAAATTCAACATGAAAATTTATAGTCAAACCTCAAGTCTTATAGAAAAGCTAACTTTTTGGGGGGTATAATCACCATGAGCTTTGAATCAATTACCTTCATAGTAAAAATAATCTTCAAATACCTTCAAAAGATCCCATAAAATAAAAAATAGAAAAAATGAAAGGATAATATGGTTTAATTGCGAAACCATCAAATGCTACAACAAAAATCCTACTAACGAACATGTCATTGTCAAAGCTTTCCACTCCAGCTAAAGCATCTTCTATATCCGCTTGTGTTACATTAAGTTTATTATCCTTTCCTTCCACTGCTTAAGAACCAAAACAATTAGTAATAATGCCAATTCACTAAAAATAAGGGACAACAAATGAAATGAAAGGGTAAATTACAAACCCTAAAATTAGCCATATATCCTCACAAGAAAAAAAATAGAAATAAAATGAATAAAACCCCATTAAAAATAAGATTTTTAGGAAAATTCAATAAGGAAAATTACAACTCACTCTGATGGGGTGTCATGGGTGCATGCATTACAAGATGTGCATCCTCATATAGGCTACATGAATGGACAAGATCATTGATGGCATGTGTTCCAAGAGGAGGTTTAATGTTGGTATGTGGCAACAAGGGGAGTGTGATGAGCCACTTAGTGAGCCATGTTGTCTCAACACATTCCTCTTATTGCCACATACCAACATTAAACCTAATATTGTGACACATGCCATCCATGATATTTTCCATCCACATAGCCTATACGAGGATGAGCATCTTGTCATGCAACAAGGGGAATGTGTTGAGCAACAATGATGATCTCGATGCTTGTAGACCTTTACGTTGCAAACATATTAGGAACTAGTATGGGAATTTATACATAAACATGAGATTCACATGGAAGTTGAAAATTGAGATATAAAGTCTTAAATATGAAGCTGAACCAAATTCGAATTTTCTCTTGATACACATTCTTCTCTGTCTTTATCATGGTTATGTTTCTTTTATGCCCAAGTGGTTCATGTAATTTCTTGGTTCTTTTGATAGAAAGAGTGTAAGTTTGGTCTCATCCTCTGGAACACTTGAACTCCCAGTCTCTCAACATTCTAGGTTTACTTAGCCTAACAAAGACAACAAAAAGGATCTCTTCGTCGTACATGAGTTATTTCTTCAGACTTTTAGGTTTGAGCAATCGATTTTCCAAACTCAATACTTCGATGAGCAATGAGTAGGCCAACTATTTCGGTGGATCATGAGGACAGATGAAAATAAAGGAGGGGGTGGGGGTTGGGCCTACTCACACCAAGAGAAGCAAGCTCAGATGCATTCTTAGGCCCAATGAACCCGAGGCAAGAGAAAATAACTCAAGCTTAGTAAGAGGCAATTGCAGATGTCAATTGGTATAAATAGGCTCACTCCAACTCAATTAAAGACCAAATTAACAATTTGGAGAATATGGAAAGAGATAGGAGGGGGACTCATTTTCTAAGCAAGTTGATCTGGAGGTCTTGTAGTGGATGCTCGATATATAATTTGTTATTTTTGTGCATGACTTTTTGCTTTTCCCTTTTTAGCTTAGCATAGTTAGTTTTTTCTAATTCGTTTTAGTAATTATATAACATTTGATTTTAGATGGAAGGAATTTGGCTGCATGCTAAGTTTTAATGTTTAATCATTCATGCACATTGAAAGTCACTCAATTAATTTCAACTAAAATCAAGCCTAAAACATTATAATTAATTCCACAATTAATTAAAATCAAACTCCCTAAAAGACGAAACTATGGCATTTATCTTCCATAGTTTTGTCACTTGTGGGAAAATTCTATAGTGAAGAGGAATCAACTAGGTAGTGACCGTGGGGACCTGTCAAGATACACCCTTGATTGGTGTTAGTGTTGGAAATACCCCCATGAATTTGATATAGTCTCCTTCTTGTGTGGAACCACACTTGACAATCTAGACTTGTTTCCATGTATCGTGAGTATATTAGAAACCCCCTTTCCCTTAACAAATTCAACTTGTAACAAGTAGTCAATCCTTGCACCAAGTATGTTCACAATTCGTCACACCTCTATTTAACAAGCAAAGTCAAGCCTTGCCTCGGCGAGTTCACAATTTGTCTTTGCTTCCACTTTTTAGTAAGTTAGATAACATTTATTTTCTAATGGTAAAGTAATCTTTTAGTGTAGCTTGAAATCTTTTGTGACTCCATTGTTGTATCCTTTTTAAAGCACTGGTATATGATTTCATTTATGTAGAAGACTTTGACTATCTTGTTAAGTTATCTTTGTTAGATTGCTTTCTTAGTGTAATTTATTAACTCCTATTTCTCCTTTTCCAAGGCGACCATCCTAGATTTTTTATAGGGTCTACCTCCCTTGGATTTTGTTTAGAAGTTGGGCTAAACAGAAGGAGTCAAATGTTGTGGTGACAATTGGCACTTGACTCATTGAATTTCCCCCAAGGCCACTCTCAGTGGGTTGATATTTTTCTCACGTTCACTTGCAGATCTAGGTGGCAATAGGATTCTCTAGAACCAGTGACACTAAGGTCTACATGAAGACATAAATCTATTTCTTAGTGAAGTATGCCATCATAGAATATATGGAGGAAAATGATCTGAAGCTCCACTCAAACATCCTAATGGAGAGGGACTTCATGGAATCCAAGTATGATTCCCTCGCTTAAGTTCATTGGGGTTTTAAGGATAAGGTCATTTAGGAGGATGTAAATCCAAAAGGAGCTGAAGGTAAGGAGATGTTGATGGAAGAATGAAAACTCTACCAGTCGGATTTCATCATCCTGGATTTTGATTTGGATAATGAGCATTGATCTTGAAGCTTATATCACTAGGTTCTCCCTTTTTTTCTGTTATTTTGCAGGCTCATGGATACCACAATGGACCCTATGGTATTCCTTTTTTTGATAGGTTGTTTTGTAAAAATCATAATCAGTTTGATTCTAGGCTTATGATAGACTTTCTCAACTCTTTTTTGGTTTTCTGGACTGATAATTTATAGGCTTATAATGTAGTTTTAGTATGTATTTTTGGGAACATTATGAAGGTTAGACAAAAACCTCCTTCCTTAGGAGAATGATCACTTTCATACTGATGCTATATTTTATGTATATTAATATAAATGATGTTATTTTATTTATTTTATTTTTAGTTTATGATGGAATACACATCACAGGAAACTCTCCATGCACTTCCCCTCATTTCGAGGATGCTACTTGAGGAAAACCATTCTGTTGTAGTTTTGGAAACCTAACTTGATGAGCACATCGAGTGAGTCCTACAGTATTCCAAATGGTATCCAACCCAAGGAATTGACCTTATGACCTTCTACTTTCAATTCATAGCACTCAACCACTAAAGCTAACCCATCAGGTTATAAATAGTGCTAAATTACAAAAAAGGTGAAAACTTACAACCAAACCTGAAGTCCTATGGAAAAGCTAATTTTTTAGGGGCATAATGCCCCATGAGTTTCTAACCAATGACCTAAATAGTGAAAATAAATTTCAAAAACCTTCAAAAGATCCCAATAACTAAAAAATAGAAACAATGGAAGGAGAATATGGTTTAACTATGAAACCCTCAAATTTTGCAACAAAAGGCCTATGAAAAAACATGACACTAACAAATCTCTCCACTTTAGCTAAAACATTTGCTATATTGGTTCATGTTACACTGAGTTCATTATCCTCACCTTCCACTACTCATAGAACTAAAATCATCACTAATAATGACAATTTATTCGCCGATAACAAAGTTTAGACTAATCTTATGAGCATTTAGAGGCTACTCCAACGTTGTTGTTGTTAATATTTGATTGAGATTTGATCTTTAATTCTTTTAGATGCAGAGACTTGAAGCAATGAGACAATTCAATCACATGAAATTCACACAACCATAACACACGATATACCCTAGGGAAAATCCTTCAAAATATGAGAACAAAAACCCATCAATTCTTCTCAGTATAATATAATGGATAGTAGAGAATGCTTTCTTTTACAATATGGCAGATTGCTTTCAGAAGATAAGATATCACCAAACACTCTTGGTGAAGATGCATAAGCAATAGAGAAGAGAGATCAATTGAAGAAGTGCCTTGCCTTCAATAATAATATCTTGCACACAAAGAGAAATTCCTTGCCTTGAAAGGATAAGAGAATTCGCTTCACACTGGATTCATCAATCCTGTATAACATATTTATGCATTCTTCTCTTCTGTTTTTATCTTCTAACTTCAGGATGAACTCGCCCTTAGCTAGATGTATCAATTGATGGACACAATGACACACTAAGAGGGGGGGTGAATCAGTGGGCCAGTCCTTAAGACCAATTTCAACTTCTTCCTCTAACTCAATCACATATCATTTTACAATTTCATTTCAAATCTATATATCAATACTCATCAAATTAACCAAGTCAATCATAACATCAATTCACACCATTAGAGACACATCACAAGATAAGATTTGTAATTTTTTTTTTGTATTTAATTCAATTGGCTACAACCGTTGGGTTTTATCAGCTACAACTGATTGAGAAGCAACAACTTCTATTCCAAGATAGCTTGGTCTTTTCTTAGATCCAACTAAGAAAATATGTACAAGACCCAACTTGTAATTACATACAAATATGTGTCACATCACATATCATTATCATGTCATCAATCAACTATTACTACTGTCAATTCAGCTGTACAAACACATCATCATTATGTCCACAAGACCATCAAATATGTCCATAAACGTATCATTTTTCTTCCCACAAACAAGTCCACAAACTATCATCAATCTACCGTTTCTACTGCCCTAGAATATCAT
This sequence comes from Larix kaempferi, assembly GCA_027924585.1. Classification (NCBI taxonomy): domain Eukaryota; kingdom Viridiplantae; phylum Streptophyta; class Pinopsida; order Pinales; family Pinaceae; genus Larix; species Larix kaempferi. The sequence continues at coordinate 5,409,926 of BSBM01001120.1, forward strand.
CAAACTGTCTCTAACAAGTCAAATTGTCATCATGATTTTGTGTACTGAGTATTGTCTTCAGCCACCCGAAATTTAGAGAGAGAATATACTTCAATCATTTGCTGCTCCTCGGATCTGCTGCTACTAAGAAAATATTAGACCCTCGAAAATCAAGGCTCTCTTACACCACCGAATTCTCCACACTGCATCTAAAGAATGAGGTAGATGACCTTTATTTATACTATTCGTATCCATAATTATTGCTAGGCCGACATGTCATTTTATCTTTTATTTTTATCATTAAAATGAATAAACCAAATAAGATTTAATTTAGGTGGTCGACTTCATTACATTATTTCCATATTATCCTCATCAAATATATATATATATAATCTTCTTCACCACATCATCATCGTGGGTTTGTCACCCCTTCAGAATGCTCGCAAGTGTCCTTTGACATGCCCACAAGAAGCTTCCAAGAGATGCCAGCAGGGTCCAACAAATGCCTGCAAGGGCCCCTTTTACATGCCTGCAAGGGAGATATATATATATATATAATCTTCTTCGCCACATCATCATCGTGGGTTTTTCACCCCTTCAGAATGATCGCAAGTGTCCTTTGACATGCCCACAAGAAGCTTCCAATAGATGCCAGCATGGTCCTCCAACAAATGCCTGCAAGGGCCCCTTTTACATGCCGGCAAGGGCTTCTCCAAGTGCCAAAATGTGATGCCCGCATAGTTCAATAAGATGCCTACATGGCCCTTTTGTCATATGTCCAAGAGCTTCATAATTATTCCTGCAAGGGGCTCCTTCCATGCCTGCAACTACTTCATCATATGCCTGAATGGGCTCCTTTGACATGCCATACTGTGATTCCCGCAAGGGCTTATAGAAATTCCCGCAAGGGCCTCTAAGGATGGACGCAAGGGCCTCTAATGATTCCCGCAAGGGGATCCTTATTCATGACCATGTGGCTCCAAGATATGCCCACATTGATCCTTTGAAATTCCCGCAAGGAGTCTTAAACGATGCCCACAAGGGCTCCTAGATATGCCCTTAAGAGGCTCCACAATATGCCCATAAGGGAATACATAATATGCCCGCAGTAGTCCTTCAAATGCCCGCCAAGGCACCAAACTTTATCCTTTTCCATGTCATGCTTGCTTGCAAATGTCACCAACGTTTTTCATGCTTGTCCATGCTTGCCAAGTTCCCTTTTCCGTGTCATCAACGCTTGCCATCAATGCTTCTCATGCTTTGTCTTCCATGTCATTTTCCTTTGTCGGATCTTTGTCCTCCATGTCATTTGTCTTTTTCCATGTCATCAACACTTGTCATGTCATTGTCCTTTGTAATTAATGTGTTGCCATCAATGACAACTATGCTCGTCAATCTCCCCCTTTGTCATTGATGGAAACCTCCTCAAAAATTTCTCTCCCCCTTTGACATTAATGAAAAATGGCCAATCACCTAGCCAACAAAAGCTTCACAATGCCCCTTTGACTGAGCTTGCTATTGTTTCTTGGAGATCATCCTTATACCTTTTCACTTGCCATCTTCAATTGTTCATAAGTATACATAATTCCCCTTGCATAGAGTTTATTTGCTGAGCACTTTTATTGAACTTTTGCTGACAATATGCTCCCCTATCAAATTGCTATAGTTGTTTTGAACAATTCAAGCTCACCCTATCTAGTTTCTTCTTTTAACACACCGAACTAGGGCCATAGGTATTGATTTTTTCATGTGCACAAACAAAATACTTCACAATACACAATTTTATTATTATTCTTGAATACTTCTTGCTAAAGTGTTTGCTCCCCTTTCAAGTAGACTGGTGTGATTCACTGAAACATTTAATCCCCCTTTCATATAGACTATTGAGATCATAATTTTAAATATTTAGTACATTGCTTCACTGTCGCTTCCTTTCACCATACTTCAAATCTTCCTTCACTAGTCTTCAATCTTTCACTAACTCATTGTGTACTATTGTAGCATTATTTAAAAAATTCAACTTCACATGACTTACAACTTCAAAGAAGTCTGGGATTGTTCCAAAGCCTTCTTCTCCAATCATCATACTGTTCAGATATGATATTAGCTTTCTTCATCTTTTCAACAATTGGATGTGTCTTCAAAAGTATTCACAATATTTGACCATAATGTTTCTTTTTGGCTCACCATACTCCTATCAACAGGCCATTGTAACTATGATCCACAAGTTATGCTCTTTACAAAGTCTGAATCATTAACTCCTTATAAGTCTACAAACAGGTTGTCTTTAGTGCCAAAATCATAACTTATTTTTACTAGCCAAACCAAGTAATTAAACTCTCCTTCTCCATATTCTGTAAGTAGAATTTCAATATTATCACATTCAGAATTATCACTAACAAAAGAGTCCTTATCTTCACTTATATCTGAAGCTTGTACTTGCTTCTCATCTTCAGAGGGCTTGACTTTTGTTTCCTTTTCTGTGTCTTGATTTTTCCTTTGGCACTCTCCTTCCAGCTTGAACCAAAGATCTTTGGCAGAGGTGTATTCTCTTACACTTTCTTTTATAGGGCTTGAGAGTCCATCCATTAGAAACTTTAAGGAAATATTATTGTCTTTTTCGGCTGCTGTCCATATTGTGTCCACGGATCCCTTCAAGCTTGATAGGCTTGTGATGAAGGCCCAATCTGATACCAATTGATGGAAACAATGGAACACTAAGAGGGGGGGGTGAATCGGTGGGCCATCCCTTAAGACCAATTTCAACTTCTTCCTCTAACTCAATCACATATCATTTTACAATTTCATTTCAAAGCTATATATCAATACTCATCAAATTAACCAAGTCATTCATAACATCAATTCACACCATTAGAGACACATCACAAGATAAGCTTTGTAAATTTTTTATATTTAATTCAATCGGCTACAACCATTGGGTTTTATCAGCTACAACTAATTGAGAAGAAACAACTTCTATTCCAAGACACAACTTGTTATTTTCTTAGATCCAACTAAGAAAATATTTACAAGACCCAACTTGTAATTACATACAAATACTTGTCACATCACATATCATTCTCATGTCATCAAACAACTATTACTGTTGTCAATTCAACTGTACAAACACATCATCATTCTATCCACAAGCCCATCAAATCTGTCCACAAACATATCATTTGCTTGCCCACAAACATGTCCACAAACTATCATCAATCTGCCATTTCTGCTGCCCTAGAATATCATCAAACTATCTCTAACAAGTCAAATTTTCATCATGATTTTGTGTATTGAGTATTGTCTTTAGCCACCCGAAATTTAGAGAGAGAATAAAAGGAATGAAGAAACTTCAATCATTTGATGCTCCTCGGATCTGCTGCTACTTATAAAATATCAAACCCCCAAAAATCAGAGCTCTCTTACACCACTGAATTCTCCACACTCCATCTAAAGAATGAGGCGGATGGTCTTTATTTATCCTCTTCTTCTCCATAATTCTTTCTAGGTCGACATGCCATTTTATCTTTTATTTTTATCATTAAAAGGAATAAACCAAATAAGATTTGATTTAGGTGGCCGACTTCATTACATTATTTCCATATTAGCCTCATCAATTATATATATATATATATTTTAATCTTCTTTGCCACATCATCACCGTGGGTTTTTCACCCCTTCAGAATGTCCGTAAGTGTGCTTTGAAATTCCTGCAAGAAGCTTCCAAGAGATGCCCGTAGGGTCCTCCAACAAATCCCCGCAAGGACCCCTTTTACATGCCCGCAAGGGCTTCTCCAAGTGCCAAACTGTGATGCTTTCATAGTTCAATAAGATGCCCGCATGGGCCTTTTCTCATATGTCCACGAGCTTCATAATTATTCCTACAAGGGGCTCCTTCCATGCCCGCAGCTACTTCATCATATGCCCTCATGGGCTCCTTTGACATCCTAGACTGTGATGCCCGCAAGGGCATTCATAAATTCCCGCAAGGGATTATAGAAATGCCCGCAAGGGTCTCTAAGGATGCCCACAAGGGGCTCCTTCTTAATGCTCGCGTGGCTCCGAGATATGCCTGCATCGATCCTTTGAAATGCCCGCAAGGGGTCTTGAACGATGCCCACAAGGGATCCTAGATATGCCCTTAAGAGGCTACATAATATGCCCGCAAGGGAATATAGAATATGCCCACAAGGGCATATAGAAATTCCCATAGTTGTCCTTCAAATGCCCGCCAAGGCACCAAACTTTATCCTTTGCCATGTCATGCTTGCTTGCAAATGTCACCAACGTTTGTCATGCTTGTACATGCTTTCCAAGTTTCCCTTTCCATGTCATCAACACTTGTCATCAATGCTTGTCATGCTTTGTCTTCCATGTCATTGTCCTTTGTCAAATCTTTGTCCTCCATGTCATTTGTCTTTTTCCATGTCATCAACACTTGTCATGTCATTGTCCTTTGTCATTCATGTGTTTTCATCAATGACAACTATGCTCGTCAATCTCCACCTTTGTCATTGATGGTAAGCTCCTTAAAATTTCTCTCCCCCTTTGACATTAATGACAAAGGGCCAATCAACTAGCCAACAAAAGCTTCACAATACCCCTTTGAGTAAGCTTGGTATTGTTTCTTGGAGACCATCCTTGTACCTTTTCACTTTCCATCTTCAATTGTTCATAAGTATACATACTCCCCCTTGCATAGAGTTTATTTGCTGAGCACTTTTATTGAACTTTTTCTAACAATATGCTCCCCCTATCAAACTATTGTAGCTATTTTGAACAATTCAAGCTCACCCTATCTAGTTTATTCTTTTAACACACCGAACTAGGGCCATAGGTCTTGATTTTTTCATGTGCACAAACAAAAGACTTCACAATACCCATTTTTTTTTTATTCTTGAATACTTCTTGCTGAAGTGTTTTCTCCCCTTTCATGTAGACTGGTGTGATTTACTGAAACATTTACTCACCCTTTCATATAGACTGTTGAGATCATACTTTACAATATTCAGTGCATTGCTTCACTGTGGCTTCCTTTCACCATACTTCAAATTTGCCTTCGCTAGTCTTCAATATTTCACTAACTCATTGTGTACTATTGTAGCATTCTTTACAAAATTCAACTTCACATGACTTACAACTTCAAAGAAGTCTGGAATTGTTCCAAAGTCTTCTTCTCTAGTCATCATACTGTTCAGATCTGATATTAGCTTTTTTCATCTTTTCAACAATCGGATGTGTCTTCAAAAGTCTTCACAAGATTTGACCATAATGTTGCTTTTTGGCTCACCATACTCCTATCGACGTGCCATTGTAACTATGATCCACAAGTTCTGCTCTTTACAAATTCTGAATCATTAACTCCTTATAAGTCTACAAACAGGGTGTCTTTAGTGCCAAAATCAAAACTTATGTTTACTAGCCAAACCAAATTTTTCATTGTAAATTTTCAAGGCAATTTGATCAACCCCTGTGTTAAGAGATCAACTCCTTTAGACCATCTTTCAGCAACCCGAATTTATAAATCATTTCTTTTAAACAACTTTATGTCTCTTCTTTATCTGTTTCAGTCTGAATTCATGCTTGGAGTTGTCTTCATAATTGCTTCTGTTCTCCATTTAAAAAAAAAAAATTGTAGATTGTTTTTTAAATGCTCATCAATGTTAACAACTTACTTTGACAAGTTGTTGTAATGCAATGTTCTTGTCATCAATTCTGCTTTACCAAACTTGTCCACTACTGTAACTATCAAATCAATTCAACTTGTCACAGTCATGTTAGTCTCGGATCAGAACTCATAATTTTTGAAAATCATGTTGTAGTATACCCGAACTTTTATCTTGCTTCTTTCACTATCTTACATGAACCCTTGCCCAGAATTGTCTTGAATAAATCATAGGCTTGATCTTGTAACCTTGGTCTTGTGAATTGTACATGGATAATCTTTTGCTGCTGCCAACCTGCTATCCTTGGTATGCCTTTTGACTTGAATTTAGCTATGCATGTTGCCTTTGAACCACCGAATACAAAACACATGTAGCTACCTCCTTACTTCATGAGATTTGTACTTCTGAGGTCTTCAAATGTCTTTGGATGCCTTAAAAAAAATCATAGATAAAATCATGTATTGCTTATGCCAATCATAGTTCAATCATCAAGGGGTTTTCACATGTCAAGTTGGATTATAACCAACTATATTCCCAAAATGACACATGCAATTAGATGTTAGTAACAAGTGTTTTTTTCCAATCATATCCAAATCTAGAGAGAGTTATGCTAAAAAATAATCTAATAAATTCCTAAAAGGTAAGCATGTATCAATTTTTCAAACATCAACATGTTGAATGACTCAGATTGTCATCATCATCAAACACCTTTTCAAATCAGGCTGAAAAATATTCTCTTCAAAGTTCAAACTATTGTACTCCTTCAAGCATGCTCCTGCAGTCGTTTTAAACATTTCAAGTTCCTCCTATCAACATGCATCTTCCTTGAGTCACATAGGGCCAAATTGTATTACCTCATACTTTACAAACTTCATCCCTACTTATTTTCCTTCTGTTAATGTTAACAATCCGATCCTAGGACTTGTTTGGAGCGACCACCATATACTTTTGAGTCCATCCTCCAACAATGAACTCAAGGTGTACCTAAGGTCTTCAAAAGACCTCAAACATGGCTTTCCATATGGAAACCATCTTTTGTACAATGATCAACTTCATTTACATTCAACAAGGCATTGTTTTTCACCCATACCTGAGAATGTCCTTGGCTGTGATCATTTGTCCTTTGGTATTCAAATCTTTTCACATTATTCTTCTTCCAAGATTCATCTACTTTGCTTGTTGATGGATATGAAAAAATTCTCATGGATTGTCTTCTTGGACTTGCACATGCTTGGGCTTTATGACCAATGCCAGCACAGGTGAAGCATTTTAAAGTGTAACAGTTTGCAGTAGAATGTCCAACTTGGTCACATGTCCAACATCTAATTTTGTAACTTCAACTTCCAGCATTTCTTCTTCCATGGAATTTACAATCCATAGCCTTGTGACCAAAACCATTACAAGAATAGCAATAATCATTAAAGCTATTATCATACCTGAGTGCTTGATTCCATATTGGAGTTGTCTCTCTTCTGAAGAATTTTCTTTGAAGAGTGGGACCAACTTCTTGATGCATTCTTGATCTTCTAAAATCTTCTTTATGTTGTGCAGGTTCTTGCTGAGGAGATTTTCTTTCACCTTTGAAAGATGTGGATCCTACTTCAGGAGTATTGGGGGACCAAGTGCCACCTTCAAATTTTTCTTCTTCCTTCTTGTACCCAAGACTAGATTTGTAAAAAGGATATCTTTAACAATCCCAAATTTCTTCCAAGATGACTGAACTTTTGTCACAGAATATTTTTATTGATCGCATGCCACTTCGAGGGGGAAACCTCCTTTGAGCAAGCTTAATACAAATAACTTCACATTACCTTCATTGGTCTCAACACAAACTTATATACTAAATCTAGGCGCCAATACCATAGGTCAAATACCATGTTCCAATACAAACCATGGGCCAATACAAACAATGGATCAACAATTACTACAGGATGATTTACAAAGCATATGCATCCAACAACAATAATACAAACCGTGGATAAAAAAATACTATGGGACGACTTACAAAGCATATGCATCCTACAACAATATACTAACAAAGTAAATAGAAGGGTTGACATGGGTTCCTAACATCCCCTCCCCCTTAGAAAAAACTTTGTCCTCAAAGCTTGAGATGTGGAAATTGTTGTTGAATCTGAAGGAGTGGTTCCCATGTGGCATCTTCCGGTTGCATGACATGCCACTGAATTAAGACCTCTGTGATAGAGCGAGAGCGAAGCTGACGAGTGCGCTTATTGAGGACGGCCTCCGGCTCCAAAAGGATGGATCCTTCATTATCCAGTTCGGGTAAAATAGTTTGTCCTCTGATGTTGGTGCCAAGAACTTTCTTCAAACAAGATACATGAAATACTGGATGAATGCGAAAAGAAGGAGGAAGTTCCAATTTCTAAGCAATGGACCCAATCTTCTGAAGAATCTTATATGGCCCATATAAATTTGGAGCGAGCTTATCGCATCCTTTCAGTTTCAGGGAGGATTGCTTGTAAGGATGTAGACAAAGAAAAACCACATCACTTGCTTGAAAAGTGCACTCGGAACGGTGCTGATTGGCTTGTTGCTTCATTCGATTTCTGGCCATGTGAAGATTGTCCCGCAAAATGAGAAGAATTTGATCGCGGTTTCGAAGGACCGTGTCAACTTCCTGAACTGGTGAACTGCTGGGGGTGTATGGAAGAAGAACTGGTGGTGCTTGACCATATACTGCTTCACATCGAGTCATTTTAGAGGCAGTGTGGTAAGAGGCATTGTACCACCATTCAACAAGAGGGAGACACTTTTCCCACTGATGTTGTTGTTAAGAGGTGAAGCAACGAAGATAAGTTTCCAAGAATTTATTGAGAATTTCAGTTTGACCATCTGTTTGTGGGTGATATCCTGAACTCATATTCAGTTTGGTGCCAGTGTGGCGAAATAGTTCTCTCCAAAAATGACTGGTGAAAGTCACATCACGATCCGAGACAATGGAAGAAGGGATTCCATGAAGATGAAAGATCTGGTCCAGGAAAATTTGAGCGATTGAGGAGGTTGTATAGGGATGGATGAGAGCACAAAAATGACTATATTTGGAGAGGCGATCCACCGCAACCAAAATCACTGTCTTCCCTCCATATTTAGGGAGCCCTTCAATGAAATCCATAGAAATATTTGTCCAAATCCGTGTAGGGATGGGCAAGGGTTCGAGCAATACTGGAAGGAGTGTCATTTCACCCTTATTGCATTGCAAGTATCACATTCAGCCACCATCTGTTGAATTGTCCTTTTCATTCCCTCCCAAAAGAAGTTATGCCATATGCGCTCATCTGTTTTGAGGAACCCAGAGTGCCCCGCTGAGGGAGAAGCATGGAGTTCATAGAAGACAACCTGGTGAAGATCTGTGCTCTGGGGAAGCACCAGACGACCCTTGTATCTCAGGGAAGCACCATCCCAAGAGTAATGTGGTATAACAGAAGGGTTGTTGGCCAAGCGTTGGATGATTTGAGATAATGAAGAGTCATTGACATAGCCCTGTTGAACAGATTGCAACAAATTTGGAACCGGCATAGAAATAGCAGAAAGAGAAACTGGGTCATCAAATGTGCGAGAAAGAGCATCCACCACAATATTGTCCTTACCCTTCTTGTAAGTTATCTCATAGTCATAACCCATGAGTTTACTAACCCATTTTTGTTGTGCTGGGGAGGATACACGTTGTTCCAGGAAATATTTAAGACTCTGGTGATCAGTCTTGATGCAGAAATGATTCCCTAATAGGTATGGTTGCCACTTCTGTACTGCATGCAAAATAACCATAATTTCCTTCTCATATGTAGAGGCAGCCAAATTCTTACCTGAAAGGGATTTGCTGGTGAACGTAATGGGATGTTCATCTTGAAGCAGAACAACACCAAGTCCATTGCCGCAAGCATCACTCTCAATAGTGAAGGGCTTGGAGAAATCGAGCATAGCTAGAACAAGTGTAGTACACATAGCTTGTTTCAGATGGTCAAATGCACACTCAGTATCAGGTGTCCATGTAAAAGCATCCTTTTTCTATAGAGCAGTTAATGAAGCTGCAATCTTCCTATAATCCTGGACAAACTTGCGGTAGTATCCCGTCAACCCTAAAAAACCACGAAAGCTCTTGAGTGTCTGAGGATGCGGCCAATTGTTCATGGCAGCTATTTTGGTAGGATCCAAACGAACCCCTTGTGCTGAAATAATGCCTGAGATACTCTACTTCCTTTTGTCCAAAAACACATTTATACTGTTTGGTGTGGAGATGATGTTTAGAGAAAATTTGCATTACCAGATCCAGATGCTAGAGATGTTCAGGCCATGTTGTATTATAGATGAGGATATCATCAAAGAAGACCAGAATGAATTTCCACAAATAGGGACAAAATATTTTATTCATCAATGCCTAGAATGTGGAAGGAGCATTAGTGAGGCCAAAATGCATGACCAAAAACTCATAGTGGCCATCATGTGTGCAGAAAGTTGTTTTAAGGATATCATCCTCATGAAGCCGAATTTGATGATACCCAGAACGAAGATCCAACTTGGAGAAAAATTGAGCACCATGAACTCATCAAGAAGCTCATCAACAACAGGAATTGGAAACTTATCCTTGATTGTGAGGTGATTAAGTGCTGGGAAGTAAATGCAAAGGCACCATGACCCACATTTTTTTCGGACAAGAATAACTGGTGAAGAAAAGGAACTAGTGCTTGGGCGAATAATACCTTGCTTCAGTAAGTCCCGAATGAGCATTTCAATCTCTATTTTTTGGTGAAATGGGTAGCGATAGGGCTTGATGTTGGGAGGAACGCTTCCAGGAAGGAGATGAATACGATGGTCCTCTGGCCTTGAAGGTGGAAATCCCACCGGTTCAGCAAAGACACATGTATATCGATCCAGAATTTGTTATAGATCCAAAGGAGTAGTGGAGCCCGCTGATGGTTGCATCTGAATGGAATGGAGTTGAGTGATGACACCATGAGAATTATTCTTAAGGAGTTTCTCCATGCGATGTGAACTGATGATGCTGATAGACCCTATTTGTAAGCCGATCAATGTGTGTTTTTGTCCAATGGGTGAAAACTGCATCCAAAGTTCAGCAAAATCCCATAAGATGGGGCCAAGTGTGCGTAGCCATTGAGCACCCAAAACCACATCACATCCGCTTAAGGTCAAGGAAAACATGTCAGAGCGCAGCTTATAATCTCCCATAGAGATATGCACATTGCGACACTTCTCTTTGCAAGGTAAGGTGCCCCCATTGGAAACCATGACGTCAAAGTTGGAGCAAGGATGGATAAAACAATCAGTCTGTTTGGCGATCCGAGGGTCAATGAAGTTATGAGTGCTACCAAAATCAATGAGTATTGTAAGAGGAAGATTCTGTAACCCCTGACCTACATTGGTTGGGGGGTTGTGACTCCGGCTAAAGCATGGAGAGATATATTTGGGTGGTCGTACTGAGACGGAGGGTTAATAGGCGGCTCCTGAATGCCGACCTGATCATCGATTGTATCTGGAGCTTCTTCATCAATTTCAGAGGAAGGCAGAGAATCCACATCCAAGAGATAGATTTTTTTCTCAACACATCGATGTCCCCGAGTGAATTTCTCATTACAATTATAACAAAGCCCTTTTTCTCTGCGTGCCCGCATCTCTGTTTCAGACAAATGCTTGATAGGAGTTGGTTGAAGAGCTGGCGGAACGAGAGGTCGTTGAGAACCCAAATTTCTGAAGGGAACAAAATTTGGTTTGGAGCATTGTTGGCCTGCAATCTTGTGTTCTGCCAACTTAGCTAACTCTAGGGATTCCATCATTGTGTTGGGACAGAACATTTTGATCTCAGATCGGATTGCATCCTTTAGACCACTGATAAAACAACTCTTGTAGAAGTCATCAGGCAATCCTTCTGTGTGGTTGGCTAGTTTCTCAAATTCTGTCTAATACTCTCTCACAGTGCCAATTTGGTGAAGTTTAATGAAGGCTCATGTGAATTCATCAAAAGCACTAGGACCAAATCGCTGCAAAAAGAGCTGGAAAAAATATGACCAGTTTGGCTCTTCATGAGCCTTGATGTACCAATGGTACCATTGAAGAGATTCTTGTTCCAAATGAAAGGATGTAAGTGGCACTTTGTTGACATCAAAAGTATTATGCAGATTGAAATATTGTTCTGCCAGACAGATCCATTGAGTCGGCTCAGTACCATTGAAGCTAGGAAAATCAAGCTTCGGACCATAAAAATTGTTGGAAGAAGAGAACCCATTGTCTGAAGAAGACTCTGACTGTTGTTTATTGTTCATGGTTGAATGCTAAAGATGGAGGCAGAGAAATTTTTCATCCAGATCCTGGAGTTTGGTTTTGAAGGCTGCAAGTTCTTCCTCCATGGTTTTTGCTCCTGCGCGGGTGACAACCATAACCAGGAGGTTTTTTTTTTTTTTGAGTGGGTAGAAAAAAAAACAAAAACTGTTTTACTAAAGGAAAATTTGTATTTGGGAAAACATCTGGTGGGTAATTTGGGTTTGACTAGGTTTTGGACACTTTCGAATAGATAGGGAAGCAGAAAATGAGGATTTCAGAAGCGGCGTGAAAGAATGTAAAAATTTGTTAGAGAGGGACAAAGAAGCAGAAATAGGGAATGAACATGGTGGCAAAATTTGAAGGTCATTGGGTGAAAATTGAAGAAGTTATGGCAAACCCTAAAAATAGACAAATGTGAGATTTCTGTTTTGGGGAAGTGGAATTTGGGATAGGGTCCTCAGGAATGAAATATGCAGAATGGGATTGCGAGGATGTCAGTGAAGTTTCAAAGGAAACAGAGTGAAAACAAACAGAGATATGGCGAAAAAAAATATTTTTTGTTTTGTTTTTTAAAATGGATCTGCAACGACGCAGAAGGGATCGGTAACCGAAGGATCTGCAAGGGTGCGGAAGGGATCGGCAACAGATGGATTTGCAATGATGTGGAAGTGATCGGTAACAAATGGATCTACAACGGCGTGGAAGTGATCGGAAACAGTTCTGGACAGAGAAAATCTGCGATTCAGCAGCTGAAAATAGATATGGACCCCAGGTATGCTCGGTTTCCTAATGGTTGAGGGGATTCACTCGGACACCAATGCTGTCTGACGGCTTGCGTATTGGGGCAGTACCCCTCACTCCACGACTCAGGTAAAACTGATAACCACTTTTCCACAAACGACAACACTTGGTTTACCTCACGGGTGGGAACTAGTCAATCAGGTAGGGGTCGTTGCCCTTTTCGCTGGCAGGTCCTCTCAATGGGCCAGCTACATCGGGGTTCCTGTGGTACTCCTCATAATTATATTTAGGGATTATGCCCAAGTAATTCTCACAGTTAAGCGGATAGGGATTATTCCCAGATACGAACTTGCAACAGATGCATAATTTGTTTTTTGGTAGAAATTTCACCCAGGGAGCCCAAGAAAGTGCTCTGATACCAGATGTGAGGAACATGCAACAATTAGTTGATAAAATGCACAATATAAGAGATCACAGAATATTTTTATTGATCGCAGGCCACTTCGAGGGGGAAACCTCCTTTGTGCAAGCTCAATACAAATAACTTCACGGTACCTTCATTGGTCTCAACACAAACTTATATACTAAATCTAGGCACCAATACCATGGGTCAATACCATGTGCCAATACAAACCATGGGCCAATACAAACTATGGATCAATAATTACTACGAGATGACTTACAAAGCATATGCGTCCAACAACAATAATACAAACTATGGATCAACAAATACTACGGGATGACTTACAAAGCATATGCGTCCAACAACAATATACTAACAAAGTAAATAGAAGGGTTGACATGGGTTCCTAACATCCCCTCCCCCTTATAAAAAGCTTTGTCCTCAAAGCTTGAGATGTGGAAATTGTTGCTGAATCTGAAGGAGTGGTTCCCATGTAGCATCTTCTGGTTGCATGTCGTGCCACTGAATTAAGACCTATGTGATAGAGTGAGAGCGAAGCTGATAAGTGTGTTTATTGAGGACGACCTCTAGCTCCAAAAGGATGGATCCTTCATTATCCAGTTCGGGTAAAATAGTTTTTCCTCTGATGTTGGTGCCAAGAAATTTCTTCAGACAAGATACATGAAATACTGGATGAATGCGGGAAGAAGGAGGAAGTTCCAATTTATAAGCAATGGACCCAATCTTCTAAAGAATGTTATATGGCCCATAGAACTTTGGAGCGAACTTATGACGCCCTTTGAGTTTCAGGGAGGATTGCTTGTAAGGATGTAGATGAAGAAAAACCATATCACCTGCTTGAAAACTTCTCTCAGAACAGTGCTGACCGGCTTGTTGCTTCATTCAATTTCTGGCCACGTGAAGATTGTCCCGCAAAATGTAAAGAATCTGATCGCGGTTTTGAAGGACCGTGTCAACTGCTTGAACTGGTGAGCTGATGGGGGTGTATGGAAGAAGAAATGGTGGTGCTTGACCATAGACTGCTTCATATGGGGTCATTTTAGAGGTAGTGTGGTAAGAGGTATTGTACCACAATTCAGCAAGAGAGAGCCACTTTGCCCACTGATGTTGTTGTTCAGAGGTGAAGTAACGAAGATAAGTTTCCAAGCATTTATTGAGAATTTCAGTTTGACCATATGTTTATGGGTGATACCCTGAACTCATATTCGGTTTGGTGCCAGTGTGGCAAAATAGTTCTCTCCAAAAATAACTTGTGAAAGTCGCATCACGATCCGAGACAATGGAAGAAGGGATTCCATGAAGATGAAAGATCTGGTCCATGAAAATTTGAGCAATTGAGGAGGTTGTATAGGGATGGCCGAGAGCACAAAAATGCCTATATTTGGAGAGGCGATCCACCACAACCAAAATCACTGTCTTCCCTCCATATTTAGGGATCCCTTCAATGAAATCCATAGAAATATCTGTCCAAATCCGTGTAGGGATGGGCAAGGGTTCGAGCAATACCGGAAGGAGTGTCGTTTCACCCTTATTGCGCTGGCAGGTATCACATTCAACCACCATCTGTTGAATTTTCCTTTTCATTCCCTCCCAAAAGAAGTTATGCCGTATGCGCTCATACGTTTTGAGGAACCCAGAGTGCCTTGCTGAGGGAGAAGCATGGAGTTCATAGAAGACAACTTGGTTAAGATCTGTGCTCTGGGGAAGCACCAGACGACCCTTGTATCTCAGGGAAGCACCATCCCAAGAGTAATGTGGTAGAACAGAAGGGTTGTTGGCCAAGCATTGGATGATTTGAGATAATGAAGAGTCATTGATATAGCCCTATTGAACAGATTGCAACTAATTTGGAACCGACATAGAAATAGCGGAAAGAGAAACCGGGTCATCAAATGTGCGAGAAAGAGCATCCGCCAAAATATTGTCCTTACCCTTCTTGTAAGTGATCTCATAGTCATAACCATGAGTTTGCTAACCCATTTTTGTTGTGATGGGGAGGATACACGTTGTTCCAGGAAATATTTAAGACTCGGCTGATCAGTCTTGATGCATAAATGATTCCCTAATAGGTATGGTCGCCACTTCTGTACTACATCCAAAATAGCCATCATTTCCTTCTCATATGTAGAGGCAACCAAATTCTTACCTGAAAGGGCTTTGTTGGTGAATGCAATGGGATGTTCATCTTGAAGGAGAACATCACCAAGTCCATTGCCGCAAGCATCACTCTCAATAGTGAAGGGCTTGGAGAAATCGAGCATAGCTAGAACAGGTGTAGTACACATGTCTTGTTTCAGCTTGTCAAATGCACACTCAGTAGCAGGTGTCCATGTAAAAGCATAATTTTTCAATAGAGCAGTTAATGGAGCTGCAATCTTCCCATAATCCTTGACAAACTTGAGGTAGTATCCAGTCAACCGTAAAAAACCACGAAGGCTCTTGGGTGTCTGAGGATGCGGCCAATTGTTCATGGCAACTATTTTAGCAGGATCCAAACGAACCCCTTGTGTTGAAATAATGTGCCCAAGATACTCTACTTTCTTCTACCCAAACACACATTTAGACTATTTGGCGTGGAGATGATGATCAGAGAAAAGTTGCATTACCAGATCCAGATGTTGGATATATTCAGCCCATGTTTTCTTGTAGATGAGGATATCATCAAAGAAGACCAGAATGAATTTCCGCAAGTAGGGCCAGAATATTTTATTCATCAATGCCTAGAATGTGGAAGGAGCATTAGTGAGGCCAAAGCGCACGACCAAAAACTCATAGTGGCCATCATGTGTGCAGAAAGTTGTTTTAGGGATATCATCCTCAAGAACCCGAATTTGATGATACCCAGAACGAAGATCCAACTTGGAGAAAAATTGAGCACCATGAAGCTCATCAAGAATCTCATCAACAACAGGAATTGGAAACTTATCCTTGATTGTGAGGTGATTAAGTGCTGGGAAGTAAATGCAGAGGTGCCATGACCCATCTTTTTTTCGGACAAGAAGAACTATTGAAGAAAAGGAACTAGTGCTTGGGAGAATAATACCTTGCTTCAGTAAGTCCTAAACAAGCATTTCAATCTCTGTTTTTGGTGAAATTGGTAGCGATAGGGCCTAATGTTGGGAGGAATGCTTCCAGGAAGGAGCTGAATACGATGGTCCTCTGGCCTTGCGGTGGCAAGCCCACTGGTTCAACAAAGACACATGTATATCGATCCAGTATTTGTTGTAGATCCAAAGGAGTAGTGGAGCCCACTGATGGTTGCATCTAAATGGAATGGAGTTGAGCGATGACACCATGAGAATTATTCTTAAGGATTTTCTACATGCGATGTGAATTGATGATGCTAAGAGACCTTGGTTGTAAGCCATTCAATATGTGTTTTTTTCCATTGGGTGAAAATTGCATCCAAAGTTCAGCAAAATCCCATAAGATGGGGCCAAGTGTGCATAGCCATTGAGCGCCCAAAACCACATCACATCCGCCTAAGGTCAAGGAAAACATGTTAGAGTGCAAGTTATAATCTCCCATAGAGATACACACATTGTGACACTTCCCTTTGCAAGGTAAGGTGCCCCCATTGGCAACCATGACTTCAAAGTTGGAGCAAGGATGGATAAAACAATCATCCTGTTTAGCGATTCGAGGGTCAATGAAGTTATGAGTGCTACTAGAATTAATGAGTATTGTAAGAGGAAGCTTCGGTAACCCCCGAACCATATTGTTTGGGGGGTGGTGACTCCGGTTAAAGCATGGAGAGATATATCTGGGTGGTCGTCCTCAGACGGAGGGTCAATAGGCGGCTCCTGAATTTCGACTTGATCATCGATTGTATCTAGAGCTTCTTCACCAATTTCAGAGGCAGGTGGAGAATCCACATCCAAGAGATAGATCTTTTTCTCAACACATCGAAGTCCCTGAGCGAATTTTTCATCACAATTATAACAAATCCCTTTTTCTCTGTGTGCCCGTATCTCTGTTTCAGACAAATGCTTGATAGGATTTGGTCGAGGAGCTGGCGGAATGGGAGGTCGTTGAGAACCCAAATTTTTGAAGGGAACAAAATTGGGTTTGGAGCATTGTTGGGCTGCAATCTTGTCTTCTGCCAACTTAACTAACCCCAGGTCTTCCATCATTGTGGTGGGACAGAACATTTTGACCTCAGATCGGATTGCATCCTTTAGACCACTAATAAAACAACTCCTGTAGAAGTCATCAGGAAATCCTTCTGTTTGGTTGGCTAGTTTCTCAAATTCTTTCTGATACTCTCTTACAGTGCCAATTTGGTGAATTTTAGTGAGGGATCCTGTGAAGTCATTAAAAGCACTAGGACCAAATTGCTGCAAAAGGAGTTGGCAAAAATCTGACCATTTTGGCTCTTCATGAGCCTTGATGTACCAACGGCACCATTGAAGAGCTTCTTGTTCCAAATGAAAGGATGCCAGTGGCACTTTGTTGACATCAAAAGTATTATGCAGACTGAAATATTGTTATGCCTGATAAAGCCATCCAGTCGGATCAGTACCATTGAAGCAAGGAAAATCAAGCTTCGGACCACGGAAATTGATGGAAGAAGAGAGCCTATTGTTTGAAGAAGATTCCGACCGTCGTTTATTGTTCATGGTTGAATGCTCAAGATGGAGGCCGAGAAATTTTTCATCCAGATCCTAGAGTTTGGTTTTGAGGGCTGCAAGTTCTTCCTCCATGGTTTTTTCTCTTGCGCGGGTGACAACCATAACTAGGAGTTTTTTTTTTTTATTGAGTGGGTAGAAAAACAAAAACAAAAACTGTTTTAGTAAAGGAAAATTTGGATTTGGGAAAAAATCTGGTGGGTAATTTGGGTTTGACTAGGTTTTGGACACTTTCAAATAGACAAGGAAGCGGAAAATGAGGATTTCAGAATCGAGGTGAAAGAATGAGAAAATTTGTTAGAGAGGGACAAAGAAGCATAAATAGGGAATGAACACAGTGGCAAAATTTGAAGGTGATTGGGTGAAAATTGAAGAAGTTATGGCAAACCCTAAAAATAGACAAATGTGAGATTTCTGGTTTGGGGAAGTGGAATTTGGGATAGGGTCCTCAGGAATGAAATATGCAAAATGGGATTGCAGGGATGTCAGTGAAGTTTCAAGGGAAACTGAGTGAAAACAAAGGAGATATGGTGAATTTTTTTTTTTTTTTTTTGAAATAGATCTGCAAGGGCGCGGAAGGGATCAGTAACAGATGGATCTGCAAGGGCATGGAAGGGATCGATAAAAGATGAATCTGCAACGACGCAGAAGTGATCGGAAACAGATGGATCTGCAACGGCAGGGAAGTGATCGACAACAGTTTTAGACAGAGGAAATCTGTGATTTAGTAGCTGGAAATAGATATGGACCCCAGGTATGCTTGGTTTCCTAATGGTTGAGGGAATTCATTCAACCACCAATGTTGTCCGACGGCTTTTGTATTGGGGAAGTACCCCTCACTCCACGACTCAGGTAAAACTGATAACCGCTTTGCCACAAACGATAGCTCTTGGTTTACCTCACGGGTGGGAATTAGTCAATCAGGTAGGGGTCATTACCCTTTTCGTTGGCAGGTCCTCTCAATGGGACAGCTACTTTGGGGTTCCTGTGGTACTCCTCACAATGAGTTTTAGGGATTATGCCCAAGTACTTCCCACAGTTAAGAGGATAGGGATTATTCTCAGATTCGAACCTGCAACAGATGCGAATTTTTTTTTTTTGGCAGAAATTTCACCCAGCGAGCCCAAGAAAGTGCTCTGATACCAGATGTGAGGAACCTACAACAATTAGTTGATAAAATACACAATATATGAGATCACAGAATATTTTTATTGATCGCAGGACACTTCGAGGGGGCAACCTCCTTTGAGCAAGCTCAATACAAATAACTTCATGGTACCTTCATTGGTCTCAACACAAACTTATATACTAAATCTAGGTGCCAATACCATGTGCCAATACAAACCATGGGCCAATACAAACTATGGATCAACAATTACTACAAGACGACTTACAAAGCATATGCGTCCAACAACAATAATACAAACTATGGATCAACAAATACTACAGGACGACTTACAAAGCATATGCGTCCAACTACAATATACTAACAAAGTAAATAGAATGGTTGACATGGGTTCCTAACATGGACATTCTTGTCTCTTCAAGCTCTTTAGGGTCTTTACTAATATCTTCTTGTTCTTTTGCTAATTCAGTTTTCAATCTTATAACTTCATCATTTTGATCTTCTAGCTCATCTTGTAAATCTTTGTTCTTGAGTTTCAATCTCATGAGCAATGCCTTTGTCTCCTTTTGGTATTTTTCAAATGACCCCAAAATATTCTTCTCAATCCTCGGAGTGAATTTGAGATCAATATCCAATAGGGTACATGCAAATGCCTATTTGAATTTCAACAAATCTTCCTTCTCATCTTCTTTAAGTAGAATTTCAATATTATCACATTCAGAATTATCACTAACAAAAGAGTCCTTATCTTCACTTACATCTGAAACTTGTACTTGCTTCTTATCTTCAGAGGGCTTGACTTCTGTTTCCTTTTCTGTGTCTTGATTTTTCCTTTGGTACTCTCCTTACAGCTTGAACCAAATATATTTGGCAGAGGTGTATTCTCTTACACTTTCTTTGATAGGACTTGAGAGTCCATCCATTAGAAAATTCAAGGAAATATTATTGTCTTTTTCGACTGTTGTCTTTGTCTTCTTGTTGGGATGTACAGGTGGGTTAACCACAATTTCCCAAACACCGAATTTCTTCAAGTAAGATTTCATTTTACTTCTCCAACCAATGTAATCTGATATTTCAAATACTGGAACTTCATGGTTGACTTCTGTTGGTCCTTCCATCTTGTGTCCACGGATCCCTTCAAGCTTTCTAGGATTGTGATGAAGGCCCGCTCTGATACCAATCAATGGACACAATGGCACACTGAGAGGGGGGGGTGAATCATTGGGCCATCCTTTAAGACCAATTTAAAGTTCTTCCTCTAACTCAATCACATATCATTTTACAATTTCATTTCAAAGCTATATATCAATACTCATCAAATTATCCAAGTCATTCATAACATCAATTCACACCATTAGTTTTTGGCTTGTTGTTAAAATATCCTCCACTTCTAACTTTGTCTCTTAGATCAAAAGAATATCCTGATTTGTTATTGAAATGAGATCTCTAACACCTTTCTCTTTAGGCTTACTGCCCATTCCTCTGATATTCTAGGAGACTGGATTCATTATTTGGATGAGGATGTAATATGGGCTCCTTTCAACATTTGATCTTGGTGCTTGTTTTTTCCTACATTCCAATTGCTTTTGGACATGACCTTTTCAATAGTAGGCTGGGATCCCAAGTTCTTTTCCCTCCTAGCTTCATCCTCCCTTTTTCTCTTTCCAACCTTCTTCCTTTCTTCCTGGAGTTTTCCTCAATTACTTCCCCTTCCTCTTTTGAAGACCCTCCGATATTTTCTAAGTGTTCCTCTTCTCTTGCAAATTTGTTGTTGTTGGATCCCGAGATGCTGACATAATCTGATCTTCCTTGATATTTTGAAGGTCTTATTTTGATACCGGATTTGGAATAGACCTGCCCTGGGTGGATGGGGCCAGCTCCTCTAAATATTCTTCAAAGGTCTCCTCTTTAGTGTTGCGCATAAGGATATGGAATTGATTTCCTTTCAGTGGATATGGGATTCTAGAGGAAAAGGAACCAAAATTTTCCTTTTCTGGTCCTAACTGACCCTACTTGGATTTCTTGGAACCATTAACCACTTGCCATTTTTGTGCAGGACATTAGAGTAAATTTGGGGTCTAAAATGGGCCTTATAATAAAACAAGCCATTGATGCATTGGAATTTGAGAACCAATAGAATTTCAAGAAAATGAGTCCACCATAATGGTTGACTTGGCATATTTGTCATAAAAAAATACCTTTTTAAATTCGTATATTCAACTTATCTCTCTATGGATTTACTCAAATTTCGAGTGGGGGCACTTGTTGGATGTGAAATTCAATTATGCATCCAACGTGTACCCACACTACATACTTTTGATGGACCCCACCCCATGAAAACAAGAAATACATAAAAAGCGTGTTACTTGAAAGTAACATGTTTTTTATTTATTTATGTATTTCTCATTTTTTGTGGGGTGGGGTCCATAAAAAAGTAACACATTTTTATATGTATTTCTCATTTTTCATGGCGTCGGGGCCATTAAAAGTATGCAGTGTGAGCACTCATTGGATGCATAATTGAATTCTACATCCAACAAGTGCTCCCACTCGAAATTTGAGTTAAACCACATGGAGATAAGTTGAAAATACAAAATAAGTAGTTTTTGTCTCTTTTCCTTCAAAATGTTTAACTATTATTTTATTTTTTTCATTAGGAGGCCCATTTTAAACCAAATTTGATCTAATGAGTTTGTTCAACAAAGAGTTTTTGAGTGTGTTTGCATTATTTAGCAAAATATCCATATTTGTGGCAAATGTGGCACTTGAATGGTAAATGCTCATAGTCCAACTATTGGATATGAGTCCATTCATCCACAGAAAGGGAAATGGATTCTAGGAGTCCTACTTATATATCTACCTCAACACAAATTATGGCACATGAATTATGATCTTTAGGTTCTGCCCTGCTGATGAATTTGCCTAGGGAATTTCCAATAGTCCATAGAGATTCCAAGTTCGAATCATGAATGGGAATATGTAGAAGCCTGACCCACATGGGAAAAACCTTGGGAATGTCTTGCGAGGGGTCAAAATATGGACTCCATTTGTTCAGGTAGAGACCTCAAGGCCCCATAAAATAAGGCCCATTTCAAAAGATCAGATCTCTATCTTCCTTTGAAATGAGTTCGAATACAAAAAACCCTTTACCTATAAAATATGAGGTAACTCCCTAAGAAATCAACGACCTCCAATTTCATTGAATCCATGCCTCCATCGATTTGGGAGAAGTCCATAAACCTGTAAACTGGTTGAGAAAACCGTTGTTTTCAAGCGAGAGAGCACTCATGTGGGGTTGCTCAAGGGGAAGGGCAATTACAAGGACCAAGTCCAATTTTTTCACAAAACGAGAAGGAGCAGAAGAGGCCAACATTTTTCCCTAAGCCGCAATAAGTTTCTTGAAAGATGCAACCTCATGAAGCAAATAGAATGGAGGGGCATCCGAGCCCACCACCTCGCCAATGGCATCCCTAAATCTAGCGTCCCATATGCCAAAAGATCCGTCGATTGAATCTAGGTTCCCGAGCGTTGAAATTTACTGCAAACGCATTGAGTATATCCTCAAGATCCCTTAACCGCAGTGAAATTCACTAATACTATGGTGTATTCATTAATCATCACAGTTTGAGCATTAAAAGCACATTCAATAGCCATATCTACCATGAAATTCATACACATGGGTTGCAACCTTTCCTTAATAGGGAGGAATTGAAAGCAAGAGTGTTGTTATATACTCAAATTGAATGTGCCTGCATCAAAACCACATCTATCCATATCACCATTTTCTCTCTTGGATTTTCAGATTCCCGATGGTGTCTACCTTTTTTCACACTTTATCATTTCCAACCTAAACACACTTCATTGCATTCCATATTAATATAATGATCAATGGCTTTACTAAAGTCCTTGATAGCCCATTGCTTGGTTCATCTATCAAATTTGGTTTTCTCGGTTGTTCCCTTCACTAATAGGTGTGGTATTGTGTTCATCTTTGAAAGTTTCAAATTTAGGTCATAATGTTGCCCCTTCTACAGAGTCCATGAATGCTAGCATTAGATTAGTGGCAAAGAGTGGCACATTTGTGGAGGATGGAAGAGGACACACCTTTAATGAACATATATGCCTCTGGAGCATGCTTGCATATATTTTCCCTCTTTGCATCTCTGCATTTGTAATAGTCCATAACACTTCCAAGATTACATAATATAACATCAATTTGGTTATCTAGTCTATGACATTATACTCAATGTCCAGGTGGGAAAGGTCATAAAGGATGTCAATGTCTAGGATTCCAACTGCACTATCCCATGCGATCTTTCTGATGTGGTTTGCCACAAAATTCTTAGCAAACTTGTTTCTTTCACAAGAACATGAAACCAATAGTAAAATTGTACTTGTAGTACTGTAAGTTTACCAATAAATGAATCCATGATATGGGAAGAGGCATTGTATCCCTTCAATAATGATGACATTAGTTTAGGAACATGTTGTTAAATGTTTATAATGTTGGCATTAATTAAATTCCTAATTGATTTTTTCACATATTCCATAACATCGACATGAAAAACAAAAAGATTTACCATCAAACACTCACCTCTCTAAATCAAAGTAAAAACTACTTGATGTGATTATGATATGACTAAATCAAAGTATTTGTTTACTAGTTTGATTGTCAGAAGCCTCTAGATGCTTTGACACACATCCCTACAACATTTCAGCTGAAAAATTAGAATAGTATTTACTTACATATATAAATAATGCCAACAAAAATTCCTTAGAAAAGATTACTCACTCAATTGTAACTCTCACTAATTTGAAATCTTCTAGGAAATTGTAACACCTGCCAAGGATACACGCCGAATCCACTAACTATTAATGCACTTTTTTAGTAAAATAGATCTAAATTTTATTCTCGAACTTGACCATTAATAACAATTATTTTACTTGAATCTGCCCATACAATATTTACAAAAAACAACATATCTAAACAACAATGTAAATCATTAACAAATTCATTGCATCCTAATACAAACATGCATTTAAATCCACAAAACTATTATCGCTCAATTTTAAGGACCAATATCTGTTCATTACTAATTTTGAAATGAAATAGCATAAACATGGTACATCAATACCAACCTGTCCACTTGCTTGTGAAGTGCTGCCAAAGGTTGTCGATGTTGTCGCATATATGTTGAAAGCTTACACACCAAATGCCAATCAATAAGAGTTCACTAGAAACCACCCTATTGTACCCAATGGGTACTCTTCTTCCCCTGGGACCCCGAGCTGCAACGTGGTTAAATGATAGAAACATATAGCAAAATATGGTATGCAGTCAACTACTACAAGGATACCAACCTCACTCGTACCGAGATGAACCAAACCCTCAATAAACACCTAAAAAATATGGCATAACCTATGTCATCCAACCATAGGGTAAAAAGAGATGAGAGTCTCATGCTCTCTCTATCTCTTTATAACTTTTCGAGACTTGCCATGCACATGCATAACTTGGAATTATCAATTTATTTCTTTTATTTTATTACTCACCCTCCCCATATCAATTCTCTCAACTTTTCCATTTTTCTTATTTTTTATTGAGATTTACTCTTGTTTAGTTGCCTAGATTTTCTCATTGAAGATTCCTTCAATCTCTCATAATTTTGAGTTTACTAATTGTTTTCTGCTCACATTTCTTTATTCATAATTAAAAAATAATCTAATATTTCATTTATATATTAATTGAAATATTTTGAAATACTTTTTATTGCCCCCGTTTATAATTTAATTTAATGGTTGCATTCTCATTGCGACATGAATATTAAGGGTTTCATGCTTCCCGTATGCCCTTCAAATATTTCCCCGCTTAGTGTTTTAATTAAACGGTCATGTTCTTGTTGTGATAGGGATATTAAGGGTGCCATGATCTACACATGCCCTTCAAATACCCCTGTTATGGTGGGGACTTGGTACAATGATTAAGACATCATTAACTCAGTCCGGTCGACCCTGTTGAGGGATTGGTGGTTCTTAGAGAATAATGTTGTATCCTTATTGTGCGCCCCCCAATAACTTCCTGATGAGTGACTGAGTCTATTAACTACCCTCACGACAACACACATATGACAAGAAAAAGCCTCTGTTGCTTTTTCCCAACTCATCACATGGGATATGCTAGTATTACATTCTTTTTCAATTCAACCTCATTACCCATGGATCGATTGGAAACCTCAATACAACACATGTACGTTAAACATCATGCGCATCAAATATTTTAAAGTAAAATCATAATATAATCATATATATCAAGATAACATCACCTGCTGATCATACTCAACTCAATATGGAGTCCATGTGGTATCGACGCAGCTGTAATGCCCTCCTCTGACTGAGTTTGACTGATGAACTTTTGAAGGCACTTATTTGAAATGAACCGGTTAAATAAACTAAAATAAATGTTTTGTGTTTTATTTTGAATAAAATTTTCTGACTGAATAGCAACTGATGATTATGTTCAGTAAATTGTGGAATTAGAAATAAAGCAAGTGAATGCTTATGTTATGAATAGATGGAAATAATGTTTTTTTTATTCCGTAGATGTGAATAAATGTTGTTTACTGATTAGTAATGGATGGAATTAAATAAAGCATAATGATCTTTTATATTGTGCAACACTACTAATGTGCGCTTTGAGTGTGTGCAATGGCCGGTAAATGACTTACCAACTGACTCTCAAGTGGAAATAAAAGGGGTCGTAGATAATAGGAAAAACACATAAGGGTGCGGTGACTAACTGTCGACTCTTAACAACAATCCACGTACAAGTTGAAATCCCTATCAACTTTGATCGGGTGGCGTGTGTTGTATGGGTATGCCACAACGATTTGGTCACATACGATGAAGTTGAGGGGCACGAAATAAGGACAATCTTATTCCTCAGCTGCCATTAGTCCCACATAGAACGTAGAGGGTTGACTTAAGGTAACGACTCCTAAATCACTACATCACACTTCCCATAAAAGGAGGAATAATTATTTGTCGGAAGGACCCATGGATGTGGTACCTATATAATGATGAGAAGCAATTTATGTGTTGAAATATTGTAACTTCTAAGAATATTATATTTGTACTTTATTATTCTGGAGATGTTTCATTCCTCCGTGGAGACCCTATTGTATATCTAGAGATGTTTTATTCCTCTGTGGAGAATGTGGTAACTTGGGTTATTAGAGGGTCGGCCCTGTATGAGTCATGTGGGTTAAAGGGTTAGTAAACCACCCTAGAGGGGTCGGCCCAGTCAACTTTATGTTAAGTGGTTAAGTTGGGGCCGACCTAGTTAGTGTAAAAGTCATGTCGGAGTTGTGTATAAATAGAGGAGGTGTGTTCCTCATTTAACACACATTCACTCTCTTGTGATTGGCGCATAGGTAAGAGAGAGATCTTCTATGGAGGAGAAGGAGCTCATGTTTATGGATTACATCTTTGTATTTGTTGGTCATTTATATTGAGGAATCTTTGTTGGTTTTTCTACCCCATGAGGGTTTCCCAGGATAAATCTGTGTCTCTTGTGTTTATGCTGTGCTTGTTGTTCTTTCAGTGATCCTGTATATGGTATTGTTGTGAAATGGAATGTAATACTGATATTTTCTGTATTAGCATATTAAATCTTAACATGGTATCAAAGCTATCCTGAAGGAAGGCAATGTATGTCACTTAGGACACTTTCTTCACTTGTGACAATTTGAAAGTTAGGGTTTTGTATAGCAAAACCCAGTCATTGTGGCACTTTTGCTATAAATCCATTTTGGAGAAGGTTCAGGATCTAAAACTTCTACAGGTCGTAGATATCATCCCCCTATATCTTATGTCCGAAGGAAATCCTCATATTCATTGTACTTTGTGATATATGATCAGTACAAGTTAGGGTTTCTGCCTCTTCCAGATCTCAGTCATAAACATGTGACCTAGAAAAAAAGGTCATATCTCGGGCTAGGAAGATCCAAATGAAATTTTGTAAAAAGTGACAAGTAGGGCATGGACTTTAGTTTCATAGGTCCTCTTTTCAGAGGTCAAAGTTGAAACAGTGACACGTGGAACTCCATACAAGTTCGCTCTCCTGTTTCATCCCATAAACATGTCACGTTGCAACACTTGGCATAAATCTCTCTTAGAGAATCCATTTGAGGTCAGATCTATGGGGTTATAAATATAATAGGTCAGGATACTATAGGCCGAAGTTTCAGACCCTGAATATCCAAAATTTCTGAGTTACACTAGAAACAATAAGGCACATATTTCTGTGAAATAGAATTGGATTTTGAGCATTCTCATTTTTTGCTTATCACTGCTGCGGGAATTTAGGATTTCGAAGAAAGTTGGAATTTTTGAAATATGAGACCACGGATGGATGCTCCTCATCAAAATAAAAATTTAGAGACCAAGATTGAATTTTTTGGCCAGGCTTGATCAAACCCCAGTTCGGGATTTTGATCGGAAAGGTGGAAAATTAGGGTTTCAGCAAAAGTTGGAATTTTTGGAATCTGAGACCATGGCTGGAAGATCCTCAGGAAAATTGAAGTTAAGAGCACAAGATCGAACCTTTTGGTTGGGCAGAAGACTGGGCTTTATCAAACCCTAGTTCGAGATCCTGTCTAGAAGATCTAGAAGTTTCAAAGGCAATTTTGAGGGGTCAAATTTTAGAGATTTCAAAATTGAAGTATGTCAGCTTGATCAACTTAGCAAGGTGCATCTTTCCATCCTTTCAGAAGTTTGAAATTCAAAGTTTGAATTTTTAGGGTTTCTCTGATAAACCCTAATCCAGCTCGAGATCTAGTTTCAACAAATCAAAGTGGATTGGGTTGATCCTAGAAGAGAATGAATTGGACACATGCATAAAGTGAAAAATTTCTAGTTCCAGAGGGAGATGAGGCTAAGGCCTTACATACGAAGACTACAAGCAATCCTGACAAGTATGACTTGAGGAAATACAGGTATGTTTTGAAATCTGATTCTTGATTAAGTTCATAATATGTTTGTCTTCATATTATTGAGGTTAGTACAATCATGATTAGTTTTAGATTGTCTGACCACCTTAGTAAAAGTATGAATGCGTGTGAATGATAAAAGACATTCATTGATTAGGGTTATGACACTTATGATTGTACTAATGCACATGTGGTGTTGTATGAGGATGATGTTGTTTGCTAACAAGATACAGGTACATCAAAAAGACAAATCAAGTTCTATGATCATGATGACATGGAGACAAAGACTCATCCATAGTCTTTGATCACATAAACGCTCTACTTACGAGGTATGTATGACTTTGTTCTACTATGCTTAACTTATGAAATATGCAAGTTCTAGCACAAGGTCTCTAAATCATTGAAGATAACAAAGAAGATATTTTTTGGGTATGTTAAGACATAACCAAGCATGATAATCCAGGTATGTTTTCCTATATCAAGTTAGAATCCTACTTTGTGTTAGGATCTTAGGTAAGTATAGCTATGTATGAAATGATCATGAACATACATACTTAAGATTATTTAGAATCATAATGTTTTGATAGTATTAAGACTATACTAATGCATGTATGATTATGTATGAGATCGTGAGGATGACACTAGTGCACACTTAAGCATGCACAGTGGTACAAAATGAATAGAAGTTCAAAGACAAATGGAGATCAAGCGGGAGGAAACCACACAAACATAAAAGATAAGTATTTGAGTTGTTATTTGAATCTCTGAATAGTTAATGATATTGCTCGCAATAGTTGTAGGCATATTTGTATTCCTAGAATATATCATGCATAGTATAGCATTGAACAATATACTACTAATATGCATATGATGGGTAAGTTGGACAAACATTCCATTGTTGCTTTTCTAGAATGAAACCTCTTTGCCGACATGTTGAGAGCTGTGCATGCTCTTGATAGTATGTTCTGGTAGAGATGGAAGGCATCTAGATAACCACTGTATGCATACAGGATATGGAAAAGTGTTGTGCCAAAGTATTGATCAAGATAGTTGCATAAATATGTGAATCATATCTGTATGCATAATCGTTTATCATGTCAACATGATTTGATGATTATGAAGTATTACCAATCATGAAATTAACTTTGATTTGTAGGAAAGATCATGAAGAATGATGATCACCAAACAAGTGGTGGATGTTCAACAAGAAGACTTACAAATCAAACATACTATACAAGGCTTGTGGCTAGAATATTCTCTTAGAAAGAGGAAGAGGATCATGACGAGATGTTTGCTCCAAGTGGCTAGATAATACCATTCTCTTAATGGTGTAATTGAAGAAGAAGTACGAATTGAAGAAAGCTTTGTACGGATACCCAGGATCGATAGTCATTTGATGATATTAATGATCACCATGGGTGATGCGGATTTCAACCTTTGCTACAAGGTTGAAGATTTTGTTTATATACATATGACATTCTTCTCTTAGATGGATGCAAGAAGGAACTCACCACAGAGTTCGAATGATCTTGAGGCTCATATTAGTAGACCCATTTGACGGAAGATGGCACAGATAGATAGGCAGAAGATCACTCAATGTAGAGTGTGAATGGTGTTCAGTCATAAAGGGAGAATTGATAGCTTCTTGACAAGCTTGGGCTTTAACAAAAGTAAAGCTGATCCTAACCTTTACCTTAAGGTTATGGATGATGAACCTGTCATACTATTACTGTATGTGGATGATCTCTTTCTGACAGGGAATGAGAAATAGATCATGGAAAGCAAGAAGAATCTAGCTACATAATTTGAGATGAAAGATCTCAGATTGATGCATTAATTCCTAGGTCTGGAAGTATAGAAATGCCCAAAAGGAATCTTTCTTAACCAAGGAAAGTATTTGATATGTTGGAATGCAAAGCCATGGCCACTCCCATGGATTCCAACCTGAAGCTGTTAGCTGATGACTCCTCAGAGTTAGTGGATGAGACTCTGTACTAACAGATTATTGGGTCATTAATGTATCTGACGAATACCAGGCCATATATATGCTTTGTGGTGAACACCTTGAGTCAGTATCTAGTGGAACCTAGACAAGTTCACCTAATACCTGGAAAGCATGTGATGAGGTACCTAAAGGGTATGATAGATTTTGGTTTATGTTATCGTGGAGATCATGACTTCAGATTGTATGGCTAAATAGATGTTGATTGGGTAGGAAGTGTATTAGACAGGAAGAGTACATCAGGTGGATGTTATTGTCTAGGATCTGCCATGATCTTGTGGTTTAGCAGGAAGCAGTCTAGTGTGGCTCTCAGCACAGCTAAAGCAGAATATATAGCTGCTTGCTCTGCTAGTTGTGAAGCGATATGGCTTCGAAAGTTGTTATCAGGATTTTTTGACTTAGAGATGGACCCCACTTTGTTCCTGTGTGACAACCGGAGTTGTATCAAGATGACAGAGAATCCAGTGGTAAGTCAAAGCACATAGAGATATGATATTTCTATATATGGGATATGGTGCAGAAAAGGAGCTATAAAGCTTGAGTATGTGAGCACTGACAAACAAGCTGCTGATGTGTTGACCAAACCTCTATCTCGAGTAAAGTTTGAGTATTTCCGAGACAAGCTTGGTGTAGTTCAGAAAGACCCTCCTCGAAAGGGGGAGTGACATGGTCGATGATGATACTTGGATACTAGTATCGATATGGATACCTGTATCGATGATGAGATTTCCTGTATCGATGGTAAGGTCGATGATGAGGATACCTGTATTGATGTGGATACTTGTATCGATGATGTGGATACTTTTATTGATGATGAGGATACTGTATTGATGATGTGGATACTTGTGTCGATGATGTGGATACCTGTATTGATGATGAGGATACTGTATCGATGATGTGGATACTTGTATCGATGATGTGGATACTTGTATTGATGATGAGGATACTATATCGATGATGTGGATACTTGTATCGATGATGTGGATACCTGTATTGATGATGATGATACTTGTATCGATGATGTGGATACTTGTATTAATTATGAGGATACTATATCGATGATGTGGATACTTGTATTGGTGATGAGGATACTTTTATCGATGATGTGGATACCTGTATTGATGATGAGGATACTTGTATCGATGATGAGGATACTTGTATCGATGATTAGGATACTTGTATCGATGATAATGATACTTGTGTTGATGATGAGGTTACTTGTTCCGACAGTGAGGTCGATGATGAGGTTACCGGTTACGGCGATGAGGTCGATGCATGGTCCTTAGACTCTATCTAAGTGGATGAGAAGGGATTGTATCATCCTTGGACTTAGGTCCATGAACAGATCCGTAGACAATTTTCTTCGAGAAGAGGGCCCTAGTGGACGAGAGGGATTGTATCATCCCTCGACTTTGGTACCTGAATATATCTGTAGACAGTTGCATTCAAGAAGTGGTCCCTAGTGGACAAGGAGGGATTGTATCATCCCTGGACTTAGGTCCCTGAACAGATCCGTAGACAGTTGTTTTTGAGAAGAGGTCCCTAGTGGACAAGAGGATTGTATCATCCCAGGACTTTGGTCCCTGAATAGATCCGTAGACAGATGTCTCCTAGAAGTGGTCCCCATTGGACGAGAGGATTGTATCATCCCAGGACCTTGGTCCATGAATAGATCTGTAGACAGATGTCTTCGAGAAGTGGTCCCCAGTGGATGAGAGGATTGTATCATCCCAGGAATTTGGTCCTTGAATAGATCCGTAGACATATGTCTTCGAGAAGTGGTCCCCAGTGGACGAGAGGATTGTATCATCCGAAGACTTTGGTCCCTGAATTGATCCGTAGATAGATGTCTCCGAGAAGTGGTCCCTAGTGGACGAGAGGAGATTGTATCATCCTCGGAATTCGGTCCCTGAATTGATGCATAGACATATGTCTCAGAGAAGTGGTCCTTAGACTTTGTATAAGTTAACAAGTGGACTACATCATCCCTAGACATGATATGGTGTCTTAAATGGATAGGGATTGATCATCCTATAAATGGATCATGTGTATTGCAGGGTATGCTATTATGATATTGTTGATCGTGAGGATCCAGATGACGATGTTGTTGATCATGAGGATCCAAATGATGATGCTGTTGATCGTAAGGATCCATATGACGATGATGTTGATCGTGAGGATCCAGATGATGATGCTGTTGATCGTGAGGATCCAGATGACGATGTTGTTGATCGTGAGGATCCAGATGATGATGTTGTTGATCGTGAGGATCCAGATGACGATGTTGTTGATCGTGAGGATCCAGATGACGATGTTGTTGATCGAGAGGATCCAGATGTTGATGTTGCTGTGGCTGTTCGAGTGCTGCTGAAGATGAAGATTCAGTACTGAAGATGTTGATGTTCCAGTAACTGTTTGAGTTGCTGATGATGTATGAAGAAAGCTTCCAATGATTTATAGATGTATCATGTATCATGTATCATATATCATGTAGTTGATGACTCCTTGCTCATGCAGATGTTGTTATAATATCCTTCTTGTTAAGGGGGAGTGTTGAAATATTGTAACTTCTAAGAATATTATATTTGTACTTTATTATTCCGGAGATGTTTCATTCCTCCATGGAGACCCTATTGTATATCCAGAGATGTTTTATTCCTCTGTGGAGAATGTGGTAACTTGGGTTATTAGACTTCCCTAGTGGGGGTCGGCCCTGTATAAGTCATGTGGGTTAAAGGGTTATTAGACCACCCTAGAGGTGTCGGCCCAGTCAACTTTATGTTAAGTAGTTAAGTTGGGGCCGACCTAGTTAGTGTAAAAGTCATGTTAGAGTTGTGTATAAATAGAGGAGGTGTGTTCCTCTTTTAACACACATTCACTCTCTTGTGATTGGCGCATAGGTAAGAGAGAGATCTACTATGGAGGAGAAGGAGCTCATGTTTGTGGATTACATCTTTGTATTTGCTGGTCATCTATATTGAGGAAGCTTTGTTGGGTTTTCTACCCCATGAGGGTTTCCCAAGATAAATCTATGTCTCTTGTGTTTATGCTGTGCTTGTTGTTCTTTCAGTGATCCTATATATGCTATTGTTGTGAAATGGAATGTAATACTGATATTTTGTCTTAGAATATTAAATCTTAACATTATGTACATACTTGCATTAACATCTAGGTATGCATTTAGTTATTTGTACAAAAAAAAAGAGAAAAATAAAGAGATCTACCTCATGAAAAGATGTGCATTAAAGTTTAATGTTGAGAATAAATAAATAGAAAATAATTAAATTTGGAGAAATATAGACTTGGGATATTTTTGAGTTAGACTCCACTTGCACCCACACATTTGGGGATTGGGATCCTAGGATAAAGGAACATCTAGAGTAAATTGTGGGACTTATGTGTACCCTCATGTGAAGGTGACACATGGTTGGATGATAAATAATATTTGGAAATTTAATAAAAATAATAATTTTGCATGTGAGCGACATATGTCGCAAATGATTTTTCTATTTAAGAAAAAAATCATGGAAGGGAAAGAAACTTTTGGCTCCCTAATGCTAGATGGCTTTCATAATAAAAAACTGAGAACTTTTGTGACTATGTGAGTTTGGTGTTGGAATTATCCTGGTGATTGGGAGATCATTGCTGGATAATCTTGGCTTGCATGTTATTCTTTATGACCCCTAATAGCTCGGGGGACTGGGAGGAAGAAGATTACTCCTAGTGTGGTAGGGAGGTTAATCGAGGAGTTGGTTGGTATTTGGGCTTGGATTCAAAATCAAGACTACTAGACATTCAGGAACAAATTCGACAGTTGGACAACCGTCGTAATCAGGTTTCATATTTTAATACTGCTTACTTAATTTTATAGCTTAAAAAAATTATTTCATTTTCATTATAAAGGGTACACAAATGAGTTACAAGTATAATTGTATATTGCTGAAATTGTTTGAAATTGGGTTGTTTAGATGATTATTTAAGAAATGCATATGTTTTTGTTGAAATTTTGAGGGTCCCTGGATGAGGGTCCCTACAACAACCTTACGTCACATGTACCTGTCTTTTCTTGTCACACTTGACGACCCATCATAGTACATGCTATCCATAGCATAATCATATGCATTTAATCATCATTTCATAATTTCATATCATTCATAAACATTTGAT
This sequence comes from Larix kaempferi, assembly GCA_027924585.1. Taxonomy (NCBI): domain Eukaryota; kingdom Viridiplantae; phylum Streptophyta; class Pinopsida; order Pinales; family Pinaceae; genus Larix; species Larix kaempferi. Next base: position 5,443,940 of record BSBM01001120.1, read on the forward strand.
CATCATCGTAGTAATTTCATCATTTCACATAAGCATCCAATCATCATCAAAATCATTTAACAATATCAAAATAACATAATAATTGATCATCATCATAACATTGTCTCACAATAAATAGTTTTCAAACAATTATCTTTAAAAATGAAAGTACCAGTTCCACACATGGTTGGGTCATTCGAAACCAAATGCCCTCAAATAATAGTGTCGCAACACTGTCAAAAGTCAAACGACAAAACGAGGCACTACATACACCCTATCTTCAATAAAATTTGTCCCGAAGTTTTAAAATAAATATGGAAATTGTTCAGACATCTCCAATGTGTCCTCCCAGGTCGCAGAGTTGGGACTATAGCTATCCCACTAGGCCTTGAATTGGTCGACTAATTGATGCCAAAGCTACTGAGTTCACTGCTCCAAAATATGAATAGGCTCAGCCACTAAGGCCCCCTCGTTTGAAATCTGCAAGTTACTCAAGTCAATAACATGATATGGATCTGACATATAATGACACAAAAATGACACGTGAAAAACATCATGCATACGAATCTGTCATGATGGAAATGAAATATGGTAAGAAACTAGTCCCAATCTCTCTATAATCTCAAATGGTCCCATAAACCACAGCAACAATTTTCCCCCCTTTCCAACTTTGATGGAGCTCTTATGTGGCCTAACCCGCAAGAACACTCTATCCCCAACCTCATAATTCATGTTCGTCTGATGTGTATCAGCATAAATTTTTTGTTTGTTCTAGCCCTCTTTCAGATGTGCCCAGATGGACTAGTGCATCTGCTTCTCCATATATTGGATCAACTCGGGACCCAAAAGGACTTTGTCCTTAAGATGATACCAACTCAAGGGTGTTCGAAAAGGCCCTCCGTAAAGAAACTCAAATGGTGCCATCTGTATTGAACTCTGATAATTGTTGTTGTAAGTGAATTCTACCAATGGTAGATATTACTCCTAGCGACTCTGCTAGTCCATCACATACATGCGCATCATGTCCTCCAAAAGCTGGTTATCCCTCTTTGTCTGACCATCAATCTCAAGATGGTATGTTGTGTCGAAGTTCAGCTATGTGCCTAAGGATTCCTGGAAGCTCATCCAGAATCTCCCTGCAAATACTGATTCCCCATCAGAAATGATATTTCGAGGTATGCCATGCAATCGCACTAACTCGTTAACAAAGACCCGCACTATTTTTGGCGCTTAATAAGTAAATTTTACCAGAATCAAGTGCACGCTCTTGGTCAATGTGTCTACTACGATAAAAATGGAATTGTGCCTCCTAGAGGTCATCACAATCCAACTTTAAAGTCCATCAATATCACCTCCCATTTTGACTTTGGGATGGGGTGAGGTTGTAATAACCCAACCGAATGGCGATCCTAAGTCTTCACTAACTGCCATTCAAGGCACCTTTCCACAAAATCAACAACCTCTTTCTTCATATCCTGCCAGAAATATAATGGCTTGAAATTAACATGCATATTCTTAACCCCAGAATCGGCCATATATGTTTCCTTGTGGGCTTCAGATAGAATAAGGTTTCAAACTTCCTCATTTGTTGGCACATACATCTGCTTGTTGTATCACAAAAACCCATCATCTTAAAGTGTATAACCCTCATACTTAGGAACCGTCATGATTTCATTTTCAAGTTCTATTATGACTTCCGTGTACCAACTATCCTCCAATTGTAACTTTAGTATCTTCTCTTGCAAATTCGCTTTCAGTGGCAACACTGAGAATATGCAAGGCCTCAAAATCAAGGCATCTGCTACCTTGTTCATTTGCACACAAGTACTTTCGCATACAAGTGAATGTGAAAAATGCCTTTAAGCACAATAATGTACAAGAGCCTAGCTATAATGAGGGCATTGCATACTCCCCCTCTTTAGGAAACTTTGTCCCAAAGTTAACGTAAAATGCTAATCATACATCATATATATTTTTATATATTGATGCAATATTGTCAAACTTATTTGTATTCCATGTCCATGCTATTATATATAGTCATCCTATTTATTCTCAACATTGATACGATTCTGAAATACTATCGGGTCTTAGTGACTTAGACGAACATATTAAATTTTACCACTTAGTCATTTTGTCAACCCCATCATGTTCATTTTGAAGTGATTTTCGTGTGTATACCTCATTTCACCAAATTCATTTACGTTTGATCCCATCGGCAGGTCTTCCAAGTTACGTTTTCACTATTACCATGTCACGATTGAAACAAATTTGTAGTTTGTCTCTTTTTTTAAGGCATCATCATGCTGCAGAATCAATGTCATTATGTTCGGCTCATCGTGTTGATCATATCTGTATTTCGTTTAACAAAAAAACATCTTTGTTTGACTCCCTCGACACTCCATGGAAATTTTGACAAAGATGCATCCTTCGTTAATTCATTTGTTGCACCCTTTTATAAGTGCCACCTTCACGTCTAAATGAAAAAGAGCTTGCATCCACCATTATTTTTTTAAAAGAAACTTCCTATAGTTCCATCAAGGATCCTTCCTCCTTGCTCCATGACTGCAACATGATGCCAGAAGAACTACCTGTACATCACCACTGAGATTTGTCCCTCACTATTAAGTATCAAAATATTGCCCAAATAGTGGAATCTCTATAATAGATTTATACATTAAACAACATAAATGACAAATATGTTTATCATCATTTCGAGCCTCCAACTTCCCCTCCAGATGGTAATTCGGACTGTCAATTCAGGGTTTTCAAAGATCCCCACTTCCCCACAAATTCTTCCCCAATCTCATGATCAATCCTATATACTCAAGTATAACAAAAATAGAAAAAAACAACACACGACATGCTACATAAGCTATTCAATCGAAATATTGTAGACTTATTCTCTCAGTTTTCATCTATGAATTATGTGGATAAATAATGATTTTAAAATAAATTGGTTTATAAATAGTTTTTTAGTTGTGTTAGGAACCGATTTCATTAAATCGTAAATATATAGAACAAATTACATGCTTTACTAGTTCCATTAGACCTTTACTTAGTCAAACAATTGATTTGATTCTTGAATTGTCAAAGTGATTTGACTTAATACCATTGTAGTCCAATACACAAAGTGATTTACCCATCTTTACCATGTGAGGTGTCTTATATAAAATGTCTAAGAACATAAGTTCATGAAACAAATCATAACTCACATATGTCTTCTTATCTTTAAAATATATCAACTAATAATATCTAGCTTCCTTAAGCCTCAAGTTCCTTGCATTATATATTATATTAATGCATGCAAACCTAAAATTATATCAACAAGAATACAATACCTCAATAGCAACATCTATAATCTAATATCTATGTTACACTTCTTCAAGATATTCCTATAAATCGATTTACATTTTATGATTTGCTCGTCATATTTTCAAGAAATCATCATGAACTGAGTTACCTTTTTGGATCTACATTCAAACTTCAAGAAAACACATATATACAAATTGTATCAAATAATAAAATTGTAGGCTATATTTCCCTTGTAGATGTAACTTAAAACATGGCAATAGAATCTAAATAACTTACAGAATTCCAAGGAAATTGAAAACTACATATCTACGAATTATAACAACAATACTATGAAAACTTTCATTACTTTGATCAATTGGATTTTTAAGAACTTACTCAATAGATATATAAATATCCCATTAACTTGTTCACAAATCTTTAACCAACAACACTAATAAAGTCTATACTCAAATTTAAACTGTAAATATCAATGCTTTCCAAATTAAAAAATGTTCAACTGATCATATTCAGTAAGGAATGGTGGAAACAAGGTATCTTCATAGATTAAACATCAGATCTAACTCCTTAAATTCAGGTTGCAAGTCTGGCAAGAAACTTGGATGTCAAAGTTGTGCCCGCGATGGTTAAAAATGAACCATTTATCTTAAGCAAATCATGAAGACATATTTATGCACTAAAATCCACAGATCTATAAAACATAACCCGCATAACAGTTTGCACTAAAATCCACAGATCTATAAAACATAACCCGCATAACCATTTGGGGAAGTGTGAGCCATTAGGCCTGTGCTTTTGAATCTAGCTCTGATACCATAGTAACTCCCGCCAAGGACACCCATCGAATCCACTAACTCTTAATGCACATCTTCTAGTAAAATAAATCTAAATTTTATTCTTGGATTCAACCATTAATAATAATTCTTTTACTTGAATCTACCCATACAATATTCAGAGAAAACAACAGATCTGAAAAACAATGTAAATCATTAACATATTCCTTGCATTCTAATATAAACATGCATTTAAATCCACAAAACTATTATTTCTCAATTCTTGGGACCAATATCCATTCATTACTAATTTTGAAATGAAATAACGTAAACATGGTATATCAATATATCAACCTTTCTGTTTGCTTACGAAGTGCTGACGAAGGTTGTGGATGTTTTCACAAATCCACTGCAAGATTGCACACCAAATTCCAATCAATAAGAGTCCACCGGAAAACACCCTACCATACCCAATGGGTACTCTTCTTCCCCTGGGACCCCCAAGTCGCAACAAAGCTGGATGATAGAAAAAGATAGCAAAATCTTGGTATGTAGACTACTGCTATGAGGCTCCCGACGTCACTTGTACCAAGATGAACCACACCCTCAACAGACACCTCAAAAATATAGCATAACATATGCCATCCAACCATAGGGTAAAAATAGATGAAATCTTCATGCTCTCTTAGTCTCTTTACAACTTTTCAAGACTTTCCATGCATCTTATCCATGCACATGTATAACTTGGAATTATGAATTTATTTCTTTTATTTTATTACTCACCCTCCCAGTATCAGTTCTCTCAACTTTTCCATTTTCTTATTTTTAATTGAGATTTACTCCCGTCTAGTTGCCTATATTTTCTCATTGAAGATTCCTTCAATCTCTCATAATTTTGAGTTTACTAATTGTTATTTGCTCACCTTTCTTTATTCACAATTTCATAATTAAAATCTATAATCTAAGATTTCATTTTATATTAATTGAAACATTGTTCTCAATCTTTCAAAATACTATTTATTGCCCTTGTTTATAATTTAATTTAATGGTTGCATTCTTATTGCGATAGGATTATTAAGGGTTCCATGCTCCAAAGCATGCCCTTCAAATATTCCCCTGCTTAGTGTTTTAATTGAACTGTCATGTTCTCATTGTGATGGGGATATTAAGGGTGCCATTCTCTGTGCATGCCCTTCAAATATCTCCTCCCCCCCATGGTGGGGACTTGGTATGACGATTGAGACATCGTTAACACAGTCCATTCGACCCTATTGAGGGACTGGTGGTTCCTGGAGAATAAGGTTGTATCCTTATTGTGTGCCAGCGAGTCCACAGTCTACCCTCATGACAACACGCATTGATGAGCAAAAGCCTATGTCTCTTTTTCCTAACTCGTCACGTAAAATATGCTACTCTTACATCATTTTTAAATTCAACCATGTTACCTGATGTGGACCGATTGGCAATCACAATATGGCACCTACACATTAAAGATAACGTGCATTAAATATATTAAAGAAAAATCTTAATATAATCATATATATCAAACTAACATCACTTGCTGATGATACCCGACTTAGTCTGAAGTCCATGTGGTATTGATGCAACCTTGCGTCACATGTACTTGTCTTTTTCTTTTTTTGTCACACTTGACGACCCATCATAGTATATACTATCCATTAATCATACGCATTTAGTCATTATTTCATAATTTCATATCATTCATAAACATTCAATCATCATCGAAATCATTTCATCATTTCACATAAGCATTTGATCATCATCGAAATAATTTCACAATATCAAAATAACATAATAATTGATCATCATCGTAACATTGTCTCACAATAAATAGTTTCCAAACAATTATATTTAAAAATAAAAGTACGAGTTCCACACATGGTCGGGTCATTTGAAACCGAATGCCCTCAAATAATAGTTTCACAACATTGTCAAAAGTCGAATGACAAAACGGGGCATGACATATATCAATTTCCTAGGAGAATTTTAGGTAGAACTTAAGCAATTTCTTTGCGACATCTTCAAGTGACAATGAAAATTGCATTATATTTCCCAAAAACTTGAACATATATTTCTTTTTAAAGTGTTGCAAACATTCTTAATGTGATTCTTTAGCAAAAATCATTGCAAAGCCATACGCAAAGAATTAGTATAGTGGAAAACATCATGGTGTATGAACATGCATCCAATATTTAGTTGAAATAATATAGGCAGGAAAAGACAACAATAACGAAGGAAGAAAAAAACAAATAAGAGAACTAAATAGAATCATAATGTTGGGTTCTATCCAATGCATTTTCAACAAGAAATTATGGAGGATTCCATGTAGGGGAAGAAGACAAAACACATTTCCAAAATGAATGCAACCACATTGCAACTTTCTTCGATATTGCATTCTTCAAAATGACCGAAGCAACATGAATGTCATTTTGATGTGAGTTGAAAGCTAAAATGGTGTATTAGGAAAGACTCTCCCATGGGATGTGACATTTCATGAATGCATATTATAGAAAAAGAACATCAACATAACAAAAACTTCAATCTTGTAAATAATGCTAGCAAAAACAAAGGCACCTAGAAAGGCGTACATAGGACACCATGAAGGGATTGTTTTTATTAAATGGATTATATAAGAACTTTAGTTAACAATTAATGTTAGTAGACACAATATAACTTATATTTGTTAGTAAATAACATTCAATCCATTGTATATACTAGCTGGAAAGCCCGTGTAAATGTTGTAAAGGAGGTTGCTAGTTCAAACCCCGGATAACCCGTGCTCCATTGTGGTGGGATCGGTGGTTGTACCTAGGGATATAGTGGTAGCGGACGCAATTAAACACCTAGACCTTGTGTCACGCAAGTACCATCTCCATCCCATTTTTTGATTCCCCTAGTACGGAAAAAAAAACATGCAATCCATTGTAAGGACATTGTTATGAATTTCCCTAACATCTTGCTCCACTGATAACTCATCAATATCCCAAGAGTGAATGGTTTCCAATTTAGTAGGAATATTGAACACGAAAGGAGACTAGTCATCCTCATGAATCTAATACCAAATTCAATAATCTATTTTTTGTTTTGTTTGGGATGCCTCTTTTTGATAGGAATCCCTTCTCATGGCAAGCATACTCTCATGAGTTTTTTTGCCCAACAAGCATCTAAGCATGCTTATTGTATATCTTAGTTATAGAAAATCTAACAAAAATAAGGGATCCTACCTAATCTCTTATAATTTTTTATAAGTGTATGTGGTGAAGCCACCATTGGTGTGTAGATGTAGGAGTAGTGTCATTGTGGTAGGACAAACCATTTATGTTCACACCGTTCTATTGGACATGAATGATGAGAAATGGGTGCAGTTACTCAATAACTAATTTAACAATATAATGCAATTGGCATCCTCTCTTCCCCCACTCTTGATTCATGGGATTCTCAATTTGTGATGGATACATAACATTGACTCTATAATCTCATAGGAGGCAAAAAAAACCACTGCTTAAAAGTATAAAAGTACATGTTAGATACAACTGTTGAAATGACATTAACATATTTGTAGCAATAACACCTTTACAATAAATAGGTCAACAATATAAGAACAAATAATATTGTAATATGTCCAATGGAATTCACATTTAAAATTAGCAAGTTAGTTGTAAAAGAAAGAAATTGCTCTACCATATTTCTAATGATCTTCACATTTAAAATTAAAAGGTTATCACTATAACCAAAAGTAATGTCAACATTAACAGTAAGCTGTAAACTTGCAATGATGTGGTCATTTAAGAAAACCAATGCATGAAGACAAGTAATAATGTTGACATGAAAGAGAACCAATCCTATTGAATATATGAAGTAGCATGATCATTTGAAATTAAAAAAGTAACACTCCCCATTTAAATAACATTAATGTATTACAAGTTTAATGTTCATTTAGAATCTAGTTAACTCTTGAGTGTAGAAATTATGCTAATATTTTTTAAGTGGAACTCTTAGTTAAATTGAACATATTAAGAACATGGTTATATGAAATCTTGTAAAAAGTATGGGGCTTGTTCATTTCTTAGATTCTTTGGATTGATGCCAATTGCATACATGAGCTTTGTTTTTTTCCTATGGCATAAAAGTTCCATTTTGTAGTTGATACATTTTAGTGCTCCTTTTTTTTAAGCCATTAAGATGTTCGAAGAGAATAACGACTTCAATTTGAATGTTCCTATGTTATAACAACTCTAACTTGATATCTGTGACATCAAACATGGCATTTTGGAGCTCCTATGGTACCATTTCTGTGATTGTTTTTGGTACCAACATAGGTAGTTGTCGCAACATTCTCACTTGTTTTGAAATTTTGAAAATGATATTGTAGATATAAATTTCAAATGGGATATACACCTTATACAGATAAGACATCATTTGCATCAATACTGCAAACGATACAAAATCACGTAGGGTGTAAATAATATGGAGCCTTGGCACCACTGGTTTTGTGTGACATGTCTTGGAATGTATAACTTGACAGTGCACCAAAAAAATCATGACAACATGTAGAATATACTCCAATGTGTTTCTCTTCTATATGATAAACGTAGGTGGAGGTGGTCCTTGATGTAGTGTGACTGGGATCATCTATCAAGTTCTCAATTGAGGTTCGAGTAATGTGATGGATATTTCTCCATTATTCTGCATAGTATCACTTTCTATATACTCTAGCGAAATCGATGACTTCCCCTTGCTAATAATTGGGGTCGATCAAATCAATTAATTAACTAGGTTAGTGTTGCTAAACACCAAGACGCTTTGAAAGTACTATATTTCCATCAAGATTTGTTGTTCTCATCTTTAATGCAAACCACTTAAAATATTTCTTTGACTATTCATTAAACCAAAATAGTGCAATCGAAACATAAACTTGATCAAGAGATGAAGAGATGCATAACACAAATACATAGATTGAATATGTTCTTCCTACCCTCATAAATAGTCTTCTAAGTACTATGGGATATGTCCACAATGAGGATATCTAAACCAAACATGGTTTCCACAATAGTGCTTTGTAGTCCCTATGTTGAAACAAAGAAACTTATCATTTTTTAAAGCCAAACTTGATCTTCTTTACACCTCTTGCTTATAAACCTATGCAATTTCCCTCCTCCAAACTGCATATGAATGACACCATAACTCGATGAGCTACCCTGCCTGAAACAAATCAAATCCTCATATCTTGACTTCCAAATGCAAAACCATGTTGTCATACCCTAAACATATTGCCCAAAGTCATCATTATCACTACAAAGATCACCTTATCATTAATGCTTCTCAACATTAAAAGAATGATATACAATTGTCACTTACATATATAGAGTTTTTTTAAAACAATGAATCGCATAAAATGAGCTTAGATCCATATTGAATGCATCCCATGACATGCTTATACAAACAAAATGATAAAAAGACTTTTACCCTCCATAATAAAATTGAAAAAAAAATCTCACTTTGAAACACATACACAACTAAAAAATATTATAAACATAAAAATAAATAATGCAATGAAACTTAATAATTATATAACTTAAAATAAAGATTCTTTTGTCACTAATTTTTCCAATAATTATAAATCCTAAAATAAAAATTCCTTCCTCCACTAATTTTGCTTTTCTTGCTTACTTTTTACTTTTCAGTGTACCAACTAAAAAAATCAATCTTATAAGACCTCACCCTATAATGTAATGTTTATTCATTGATTTATAATTTAATGTGTATTCATTTGATCATTGATCATTTGACTAGTATGTCCAATAAAAAATAGAAAAGGTGGTAATAGACTTTTCTCCTCTGAGAGTCTCTCCACCCACGAGATTTTAGTTTATGTTCTATTTGATGTTAATTCTGTCCCATTGCCCATATTTTTAATAATTAAATTTAGAGATTATATTCATGGATATAATTATTTTTAATAATTAAATTTAGAGATTCTTTTCATGGACACAATTACTTTATAAACATTAAGGCACAAATAATTGACTATTTCTATATTTATTTCACATTATTTCCCATCACCCGTTAAAATTTGAGCTATTAATTGCTGCTAATTGCATATATGATCTTTGTTTTTCTTGTTCTATAAAAGTTCCATTTTGTAGTTGATATATTTCAGTGTTAATGACTTTAAAAGAGAATAATGAGATTGAATGTGCTTATGCTAGGTGACAACTCTATATTACCTTCTCCGTTACTTGGTGTAGGTGTTTGCCGTTACTTGGTATAGGTGTTTGTAGATGTTTACTGAGTTGTTGATATCCTTTTCCAATGCACCACTTTCCATCTGATAGTTGTGTAGTGATGTAGCATTACATTCGTGATCTTTGTCACCCATCCTTAGCAAGCCTACTGGTGCATCCTTCTCAAGTTTAGTTTCCATTTCTTTGTTCCAACTCTTTTCTAGTTTTTTGTTTACACAAACAAACCCTCGATCGAGGGCTTGAAGAGACGTCGATTGAGGGTTTCATGTAAACCTCAATCGAGGTCTCTTCAGGCCCTCGATCGAGGTAATTTAAAGAGCTAATAGCTCGATTGAGCACCTTAAAAGCAAGCCCATGGCCCTTTTCTTTGTAGAAATGAAATTTTGTGTTCCTTTCAAGGGATTAAACAATGTCATTAAATACCCATTAATGGGAGGACTTGATACCGTTGGATTCGTCAACAAATCCTCTATCCATGGACATATAATTTACAATTTTTAATCTTCGCATGCCATTTTTTTTAAAATTTCTGCTAAAGCTTACCCTGAAAAACCCTGCTGACAACTTCGAATGAGCTTAAAGATAAATCAACAACATTCAAAATACAAATCCAAAAATTTGAAAAAATATACAAGCACTACATCAATGCATCCTCTTCAAAAGGGTATTTTTAGTTTTGCAATTTATGTAAACAATCAAAAGATTTGGTGCACACACGCACATGTGTGCAAAATGCGACTGAAATATTCACTGGTCGGTTTGAAAAATAATAATAAATATAATTTTTCGAGAAAAATATGTATACACTATTGCATTCTGTCTAGATCATGTTCACATATTTCATTTCTTTTAATTATTAATTTAACATAAAATTATTTTGCACACACAAGCCACTTGTTAATTGCTCTTCAAGTTTTTAAGGACACATGTTTCATTAAATGAAAATTTGACAAGATAAATGACATTGTTATATTTTAAAAAACATCATTGGAAAGCCAACGTAATTCTCTACATTTCGTTTTTTGATTGCATGTCGAAATTCATATGGAAAATAAGAGTTTCGAGGGCTTCAATTTAATACATGGGTAAAATTTCCATTTTTCATTGCCATATTTGACCAAAAAGAGTTACCCATCTTCGTGGAATCACATAACAACTTTAATTCGATTGTTGTGACATTAAACAGAGCATTTGGGAGCTCCTATGACATAATATTGTGATTGTTTTTGGTACTAACATAGGTAATTGTTGCAACATTCTCATTTGTTTTAATATTTTAAAAATGATATCACACACATACACACACACACACACACACACAAACACAGACATATATATATATATATATATATATATTCCAAATGGGACAACCACCTTATACAAACAAGACATTATCTGCATCTATACTATAAATGATCAAAATCATGTAGGATGTAAATAATATGGAGCCATGGTGCTACTGGTTTTGTGTGACATGTTTTGGATTCTATAACTTGACAATGGCACCCAAAAAATCATGACAACATGTAGAATATACTCCATTGTGTTTCTCTTCTATATGATAAAAGGAGGTGGAGGTGGTGGTTGGTGTAGTGCGACTGCGATCTATCAATTCCTGAATTGAGGTTGGAGCAGTGCGATGGAGATTTATCCATTATTCCACATAGTATCGCTTTCTATATACTCTAGCAAAATCAAGGACTTCCCCTTGCTAATAATCAAGGTTATATTAGACCAATTAATTATCTAGATTAGTGTTGCTAAACACCAAGTTGCTTTGGAAGTGCTATATTTCCATCAGATTTTGTGTTCTCACCTTTAATGCAAACCACTTAGAACCTTTCTTTACTATTCTTTAATGCAAAAGAATGCAATCAAAACGTAAACTTGATTAAGAGATGAAGATATGCGTTACACAAAAACACAGATTGATATTGTTCTTCCTACCTTCATAGATCGTCTTTTAAGCACTATGGGATATGTCTACAACGAGAATCTCTCAACCAAACATGTTTTCCACAACAATGCTTTGTAGTCCCTACATTGAAACAAATAAACTTCTGATTTTTTAGAGCCAAACATCTTCTTGTTTACACCTCTTGCTTGTAAACCTATGCAATTTCCCTCCTCTAATTTACGTTTGAACAACACCATAACTTTGAGAGCTACCTCGCATTCAACACATTGAATCCTCATATCTCAAGTTCCAATGCAGAACCACATCTTCATATTGTAAACATATTCTCAAAGTCATCGTTGTCAATATACAAAGATTACCTTATCATTGGTGCTTCTCACTATAAAAAAAAATGACATGCTATTATTACTAACATATATAGAGTTTTGTAAAATCAATAAATCATATAAAAAGAGCTTAAACCCATTGGGTTTCATGATATGCATATGCAAGCAAAATGATAAAAAACCCTTTACCCTTCACAATAAAATTGAAAAACACAAAAATCCTCAAAAATAAAACTGAAAAAGACAAAAATCCTCACACTTTGAAACACACAAATAAAAAATGCTATAAACATAAAATTAACTAATGCAATCCACTATTTTCCCAATAATTACACAACATAAAATAATAAAAATACTTTCTTTCACTAAGTTTTCTTTGTTAGGAAGTTTCCTTTTGGTAAAAACAAAATACTTTCTTTCACTAAGTTTTCTTTGTTAGAAAGATTCCTATAGTAAAAAGGAAAGGAAGGTGCCTTTTGGAAGACCTGAACCCATCGCAACAATTAGACTATCTCCAGATTCTCCGCCATTTCCCACCGCCCATTGAAATTTGAGGTACCAGTTGATGCGATGGGGAACGTACCCCACCAAACTTTCTCCCCTACTGTTCTTCAGCGGGGAACAGGAAACCGTCCAAATCATGTTTGAGGACGAGCGGTGGAGAATCGATTATCGGAGATATGCCCAGAAGTAACAATCATTTTTAAGTGGTGCAAAGTCAAGCAATGAAAGCAAAAGGAAGGACTGGTGGCAGATGGAATCTTTACTTTACCTGGTCCTAGTGCCTTCCAGCTTGCATCAATTACTAGCGTGTGCCCACTGCCCACCAGCTGGCTCTCATCGCCATGTTGTTCAGCGGGGAACAGGAAACCGTCCAAATCATGTTTGAGTACGAGCGGTGGAGAATCGATTATCGGAGATATGCCCAGAAGTAACAATCATTTTTAAGTGGTGCAAAGTCAAGCAATGAAAGAAAAAGGAAGGACTGGTGGCAGATGGAATCTTTACTTTACCTTGTAGTCCTAGTGCCTTCCAGCTTGCATCAATTACTAGCGTGTGCCCACTGCCCACCAGCTGGCTCTCATCGCCATGTTGTTCTCGAGATTATATCAAACATCTTCGTTCACTTAATCTATCTATCTGCGTTGTATCTGTGTTTCTATCCATTTGCGCTTCACCTCCTCTTTGTATTGGTATTTCAATGGCAAACCTGCAAATTTCCTCAGTCGACACCCCCTCCACATCCGGCCACTACACGGGCTGCAACTTCAAAGTGTTCATCAATCACCGTGGCCCGGACCTTAAAATCCCCTTTGCCATCCCTCTTTATCATCTCCTTCATTCAGGTGGATTGCAGACTTTTCTTGACAAGGAAGAATTAGAGAAGGGAGAGTTGTTATCTCCTCAGATTGAAGGCGCCATCAGAACCGCCTCTATTCATATCACCATATTTTCACCTGGATATGCCGCCTCAACCTGGTGTCTGGATGAACTGCTCCTTATATGGAACAAGTATAAGTCTTGTGGCGATACTATAATTCCCGTCTTTTATGACGTGATGCCATCAGAACTTCGATGGATAACGGGACGGTATGCTGAAGCACTGAGTAAGCATGAACGGAAAGGCAGATACGATCCCAAAACACTCGAAAAATTGAGGGTAGCCCTCCATGACGTCTCGAACATAGTCGGTTTCGAACTCAAGGCCTACAATGGGTTGGAACTCCACACTCTCCCTGTCCCTATTATTAATCTCTTGTATTGATACATATATATTAATCTCACTTGTATTGATACATATATATTAATGTTTTGTTTGTTGTATTCTGAATTTGCAGTGACAAGGAGAAGTTGTTGGACGCTGTCGTGAAATGCGTGCTTAAAAAGGGCAGAAAAATAGGCCTGGATGTGGCCATGCATCCAACTGGTCTTGAAGAAAAAGTTGAAGAGTTTGAAAAGACTGTGCGGTTGCAAGAGCGGCAGAGTGGGAAAGTGAAGATATTGGGGATTGTGGGCATGGGTGGATCAGGCAAGACAACACTAGCCAAATATCTCTTCAATAAGAAAAGTTCCAATTTTGGTAAGTCTTGCTTCTTATTTGATGTTAGAGAGAATGCAGCGAGAAGGTCTTTAAATTCCTTGCAGACACAACTTATAAAGGACTTAGCCCATAGAGATGTGCAAATATACCATGTCGATCAAGGCATAGAGATGCTTAGAACCAATCTCGAATCTTCTCAGCATGCCTTAGTCGTGATAGATGATGTAGATCATGCAGATCAGTTGCATGCATTTTTGCCAATTAAGGACGTTCTTCCTTCCGATAGCTTAATATTGGTTACATCTCGCTACAAGGATGTCCTCACAAGGTCAGGAATAGCAGAGTCGTCAATCTATAAGTTGACAGGTCTCAACGAACAATACTCTCAACAACTCTTCTGCTTGCATGCCTTCTGTCAGCCTCATCCACTTTCAGGGTTCGAAGATCTTGTACATGAGTTTTGTAGGGCATGCAATGGATTGCCCTTGTCTTTAAAGGTGTTTGGGGGGCTTCTTTGTGAAAAGAGTGACAAATCTTATTGGAAAGGCCTGTTGAATGACCTTATTCTCCGAGCAAAACTTCATAATGACATTCTGCAGACACTCAAACTGAGTTACGATGCACTAGGGGTAGAGGAAAAGCAAATATTCTTAGACATTGCATGTTATTTCATTGGAGAAAACATGGATATGGTCATTAGAATATTGGACGGATCAGGTTGGAGCGGTTTGGTGGGGCTTCAAAATCTTCAGGCCAAGTGCCTTGTCGAGGTGGGCAGGAAAAATACCTTAAAAATGCACGATCACCTGCGAGACATGGGAAGAGAAATTGCGGATCAGGAAAAGTCTTCTGGAGTAATCCCGCATCGTCTTTGGCCTCTGATTAAGGACATTCCTGATTTGTGGCAGCGATCATCTGTAAGTGCTCCAATTATTCAAACCATTTTAATGTTTCTCTATTCAAAACAAGCAGATAGAGAAATCTTGTTGCTCTGTTTAATTTGTTTGTTGTTTGTTTTTGATGAATGAATAGGTAATAACCGAGGTGCGCGGAATTAGGACGGTTCCTCGCTTCGTTAAGTACTATGGAAATGTGCAAAGGTCAATATGGTCGAAAAATTGGTGCGATGAGGTGTTTGGAAACTGCCTCAGGAAGCTGAACGACCCTAGACCGTATTGTTTCAGTAATTTACAACTTGTTGCAACTAAAGATGATCATTTAAAAAGCATATTGAGAAGGGTCATGTCGCCAAATCTAATATGGCTCCGCTGGAATGACTGTCCCTACACTTGCCTGCCTTCCTGGATTACGATGAAGAATACAAGGGTTTTAGAAGTGTCTGGAAAGAAATTGAAAACACTTTGGCGATCAGAATCTCAGGTTAAAGCTAAAGCTGGTTTTGTGTTTATTACCTTGTGTTATTATTTGCTCCTCTATTTTATGGTAGATTATTGTTGTTATCGATATGGTAGAATTTTGTAGATGAAAATGATGATATCGATGAATATTGCGTTGCAGGCACCTCTGGAGTTGCGAGAGCTCACTATTTGTTCTCCTCTTTTAAAGTTTCCAAAATCCATTGGGCAGCTGGAGCACATCGAAAAGATTGTGGTGAAGCAGAGTCATCTCAAATCGCTACCAGAAGAATTTTGTCAACTGCGCTTGCTGAAATACCTCGAGCTCTCTAGGTCATGGAGTTTGCAAAAGCTTCCAAAATCTTTCGGGTACTTGGAAAATCTTCGACACCTCGATCTCTCCAGGTCATGGAGTTTGCGAATGCTTCCAAAATCTTTCGGGTCCTTAGAAAATCTTCGACACCTCGATCTCTCTGAGTCATCGAGTTTGCGAATGCTTCCAGATACCTTCGGGAACTTAATTCACCTTAAACATCTGAATCTGTCTGGTTGCTGGAGGCTGACCCTGTCGGAGGAAACATTTGCAAATATCACCACGCTCGAATATTTAAATCTGGAAGACTGTAGAAATGTGGGAGCGTTGCCTCCCGAAGTCGCACATCAACCGTCACTGGAATACTTATGTGTGTCTGGTACGGGTTTAAAAGAATTGCCTGAGGATATCGGAAACCTCAGCAATTTGGAATACTTATCTGTGTGTTGTAGGGATTTAAAAGAATTGCCTGAGGATATCGGAAACCTCAGCAATTTGGAAACGCTTGAGTCTGGAGGCCCTTTGGAAACGCTGCCAAGTTCGCTGGGTCACCTAAGCAACTTGAAGACTCTAACAATTGACTCCGAATTGAAATCTTTGTCCGATTCGTTGGGACAGTTGACTCAGCTGTCAACGTTGGAAATAACCAGGTGTAAAATAAAGTCCTTACCCGATTCGTTGGGACTGTTGACTCAGCTGTCATTCTTGAAGATAGAGTCGTGTCCAATAGAGTCCTTGCCCGATTCGTTGGGACTGTTGACTCAGCTGTCATTCTTGAAGATAGAGTCGTGTCCAATAGAGTCCTTACCCGATTCGTTGGGACTGTTGACTCAGCTGTCAACGTTGCGGATAAGCAGCTGTGAAATAAAGTCCTTACCCGATTCGTTGGGACGGTTGACTCAGCTGTCAAGGTTGCAGATAGAGTCGTGTCCAATAGAGTCGTTAACGGCAGAAGTCGTGAAGTTGAACAACCTGGTAAGGTTGACAGTAGATGGCTGCCCGTTACGCGAGCTGCCGTTGAAAAAGGTAGTGGAAGGAGAAACAGCTCTCATTGAGCTGTCCCGGCTGGAATACTTATATCTGTCGCTTACAAAAGTGTCGGAGATATCCTTTATTGAGGGTGTTTGTCCCACCCTTAAACATCTCGACATCAGAAAGTGTGATTATCTGGTAGAGGTTGGAGCACTGCCACCGACACTCACAAAGTTGTATTTACAGGATTGTGGTCAGCTGAGGAAAATGGAAGGGCTTTGGAATCTTACAAACCTTCGAGACCTCGTCATCCGCGGGTGTATAGAAGTGGAGGAGCTGCCAGGTCTGGAAAGGTTGATATCTTTGAAGGAGTTCGAGGCTGATGGATGTTCAAAGCTAAAAAGAATACAGGGACTAGGGCAGCAGACAGAGCTTCGAATGCTTAGCATGTCCTCCTGTTTTGCACTAGAAGAGATTGCAGGCGTTGAGGATTTGAGGTCATTGGAGGAGCTTAAAATTGCCAGCTGTCGCAAACTGCAGTGGGGTAGAGGAGTATTGAAAAAGTTGCGCCAACGAGGAGTACTCGTGAAGTAGGCCTGGAGGATGTTTATCCAAATTCAGATTCAGAGTATTTCTAACATAGAGGAGGTGGATATTATTGTAATTTTTGTCAGTAATATTACTGTTGTTTTTATAAAACCTACTTTCTTTCATTTTTTTAACCCACGTTACATACAGTGGAGAAGAATATTATTGTAATTTTTGTAAGTGCTATTACTGTAATTTTTGGAATTGCTAGGTTTACTTTTTATTTGTTTATTTACTTTATATTTATAAAAATAAAATATTTACAGAGAAATATAAATCTTTTCTTTTGCCTAGTGATATTATTACAATAATCTCAATAACTTCATCTTATCATCCTAGTAACCTTTTTAATTTTACCTTGATGGTAGTATTGGAAAAGAGTTGGATGGCTTGTCTATTAAGTTTTTTTTAAAGAATTATTTGAAATGTTTCAAAATCTAGATGGCAAGTCGTTGTGCCACTAAATATTGATGAACAAAAGTTAAAATGTCCATCAGGCTTGTTTGAAAAACTTTTAGTATAATTTTTTTTAAATTTGAATGAACATCCTTATTTTTAGCATGATATCATATTTTATATTGACATGATATATGCTTATTTAAAAATAAACCAATAGACGTGTTGAAATATACCCCAATGGCAATTCAGAGTTTTCAAAATATTAGATGGCTTAAAAAAGTGAGTCTTTTAAAGATCAATTGAAATCTTTAAACTCCCTTCAAGGAATATTTGGATTCCCTAACGGATTAATCATCGAGCCTCTTTGAAAATTTGAATGTGCATTTTTAATTTTGGCTTGCTGAAATGTTTCAAAGTGCTCGATGGCATCTTTCCATCGAGCCTCTTTGAAAATTTGAATGTACATCTTTAATTTTGGCTTGCTGACATGTTTCAAAGTGCCTGATGGCATCTTTAATTCTGGACCAATACATCTTTACTTTTGGATCTATGTTATTATTTCAATCACTTCAATACATTTTTTAATTTTACCACTATATGGTAATGTTAGAAATGAGCTTGATGGCTTGGCCATTGAGCTTCTTTTAAAGTATCATTCAAAATGTTGAAAAAGTGCATGACTGCAAGCCATGAAGCCACTTTGAAAGATTGATGAACAAAGTTGAAAAGTGCTCGATGGCAAGTCATTGGGTGTATTTGAAAGATTGAAAATTACAACTTTGAAAAATCCCTGTTGGCAAGCTATTGGGAGTTTCTAAAGTGCCCTATGGCTAGTTATCTAGCTTTTTTGAAGATTGGATGATAAAGTTCAAAATGGTATGATAGGAAACCATTAGGCCTCTTTCCAATACGAATGGTAAAGAAAAAGAATACCCGCAGGAATTGACCTTGCTATTGATATGAACTAAATTATTTGTTGGTAATGGAGTGCAAAAGCTTTGGTTTCTTTTCAAATAGTCATAGAAATTGTAACAATGTTTAATTAGAGGAATTCTCAAGGTAAAAAATGAGTCTCAAAACAAAAAAATGTACTATTTTGAGGTTAAAAATGGGCCTCCAAACAAAAAATGTACTGTCAAAATCAAATGTATAAGAGCCAATACGATTGATGATGATGTCAACCATAAAGGTGAATAGTTTTGGAGGGAAAGGGAAAAAACCCTTTTTTCTATCGTATTTTCAGCCTTTTTCCTTGTAGGTTTATTCAAATTTCAAGTGGTTGGACGTAGAATTAATTTCCACATTCAACGAGTACACACTTGACATACTTTTGACAGACCCCTGGTAGGAAAAATACTCTAAATACATTAAAATAACTAATTTCTGCATCTAACGAGTACCCACTTGTCATATTTTTTTAGGAGTGCTCACACTTGAAATTTGAGTAAACCTACAAGTAGATCAATTGAAAATACAATAGAAACAAAATTCCCCTTTCCTTGAGAAAATTATAACTCTTTTATATTTTTATGTTTTTGTGAAAAGTTGCAAATTATATTAAAGGAGTAGAAATATAGTAGAAGTTACAAATCTTGGTGGTCTTACCCTATCGTGCCAACTATGTAAAACCAGAGTTTTGTTGAAATAAGCAAAATAGTACATCAAAATGTTCATGTCTAAAGAGTGGCAAAAATAAGCTAGAACCGGGTGAAGCCGAGAATGTTCAGAGTCATGAAGGCTAATAACATCCTGTCCAAAAAAAGTCATGGCTGTGTAGCATATACAGGCAAAAAGAAAACGGAGTCAGCAGAGTAACCTCTTTAATCAGTAGCAGAAGGCGTCTCCTCCATAATGGGGCAGCTGTGGGCTGCGTTTGCTTTCCAAATCTGATCAGGGATCAGAGGCTTGGTTCCCAGAGTTGTAGCAGCAGTCCCAGTGGTCGTGGTGGCTTTGGCAGGTTGCCGAGTGTCATGAACAGGATGCTTGATAGGTAGGGGACCAGATTTTCTAGGAAGAATGGCGTCTCCAGCCTGCTCGTTCCTGGTTCTCTTGGCCAAGATGGGACATAGAGTACTGGGTATGGGAAAAGGCGTGCGTGGCTTCACCTTAATAGACAGAGGATCCTTGCTTCTAGTTATGGCAGAGGAGCTGCCACCAAGGTGGTGCAAGTCCAGGCTTGCATGAGTGGCTAAGGAGCCAAGACCGCCGCGAGGTGTTTCCACACAAATTGCAGACGAGGTGGCACCTAGGGTTGTGTTGCCGGAGCGAAGAGCGTTGGAGAAGGGCTTTGTAGGAGCATATGTCTCCCAACCATGCGTGACTTCCAAAATGCCCCGAGTGGATGACCAGTTCGGCAAGGTGGCGCATAGATCCTGAGTGACATGACGAGCAGAAGCCCAGTTTGTTTGCATATCCTCCATCAACTGGCCCATCATGTTTTTGACCAACCAGTAGGGGTCCCACGCTTGCTTTAGGTTTCCTAGTACCATGGTGTCAGCGTTGATGCGAGCTTCCCAGTTGTCCCACAGCAGGAAAATTGGTATAGAGACCTCAGGACTATAGCCTGTTCTTAGGGGTTTCTCCTCTGTCACGGTGTCATTGAGCTTGTTCTTGGCCTTGCTTCCTCTGGTTCTACCCATGGTGGCCGTGGTGAATAGGGAGAGGCGAATACAGGGACGAGTGAGACAGAGAGCAAGGTGAACGAACAGGTTGACGCCGAGAGTAGAGGGAACCTGGAGCATACAAGGCGAATTAACTTGTACAGTGCCTTGAGCCATGAGCCCAAGCCTCGCACACTTAAGAGCCTTCATCATGGGATCCAGGGTGGTGGAGGCAATGCAGTAGGTTGGCATATTAAATGTTGGGGCTGCTTGATGTCGCTTGGTTGACGTCAATAGTGGGACGCGTAATGCTTCTTAGGCCAGGGGTCAAGCTAGTGCGATCCTGTCCTATTTGCTTAGAGCTGGCACCCGCATCCGGGGGAATAACTCTTTTTTTTTTTTAACTATTATATTAATATTTTCTTTAAGAGGCCCTAATATGATAGTAGGCATAAAATTAGACTCCAAAGCCTTGATAGTATCTTGTCGAGATGTGCCAATTCAATATCTTTAGAGTAGTGATTGAAAATGGCCCAATTGTCAAGAGAAAGAATTCAGTTAGATGTCTATGTGGCATATACTCTAGTGGACATGTTTGCAAAACATGTGAACGTAGAGAAAAGGTGGCTACAAATCCCTTTAAAATATAGAATATGGAAATTTGCTTAATGCCTTCATAAGATAATTTTCTCAAAGGTTCCTAAGCTTCCATTGACAAGGTGATGTGGAACCCAAATGGAACTTTGAATATAGGTGTTTCTTTTACAAAGCATCTTGTTCACACATATGTTTTCCAAGGACTTGATTTGCAACCACATTTTGAGATTGATGCATGTGATTGGTGGTGTCATTGATTTAACATTTTATCATCCAGATAAACAACTCTACATTATGACTCATGGCAATAATAAGATTATTAAAAATGAGATGTTTTAAATGGTTTCAATCTTTATAACTTGATCAATGACCATGATGCAACTGTATGTTCACTTGTCCCCACCACAAGGGAATATGTAGCATCTATTTTCCATGGATGAATAATCCAAATCCAAAGCCGAATGATAATTGAACACGTGCACAAAAATTCAAAGGCTTCATCAAGACTATATTCTCATGCATCCAAGTGTAATTTTTCATGGCAAAAAAATTGAGTTTAATTCTCATTTGTTGTCAAAAACTACAACTTTGAGCACAACCCGCCAACAGACCTAAACAAAGTTAGATTGTTAGGAAACTTATTAACAACATCCAATATGAATTATTGACATTTTGCACAACATACATAGAAAACTAACATATGGCATGCCTACTACATATCATACCTATTTGCATGGTGCACAACAATATTATAGGCTTACATGGCTTATACTGGTGGTGTTTCACACATGGAACTCCCATTTTTGCATCTAATTTTGATGGTTCATGAGGTGTCACATGGACACCTATAAGAGATGAAAACCAGAGCATATGAGGTTAATTTCCAAACCTAAAACTATACAATTACATGGTTTACTATACTCTAAAAGCCACATTGAATGGAAGAATCTCCAAATCTGATTTTTTTGTAACTAGGTGGAATAAATTTCTTTGGTGGGAAATGATAGAATTATTCTTCTAAATTTTTCAATAATGTAAATGACATTTTTTGGGGCGGTTGAGACATTTTTTTGATTGACAAAGAGAAAATGAAGGGTCTTGCAAGGCTTGAAAGTTTTCCATATGCACTTGTATGTGAAGGATGGCAAGTGATAGTGGAATGGAGCTTGTGCAACATAGAAAATATAGATATGGAGTGGGTTGGCACACTTTCCATACAATGTCTATAGACCACTAGAAGACTATGTGTACAACATAGATTGCAACTATGTCTATGATGTGAAAATTTTAATTGTGTAAATTCCAATGCATTATATTGATAGTGAATGGTCCTTTTTCTTTACATTGCTTATTATATTCAATGCACTTGCTGTATACTACCTAACCTCCCTATCTTTGAATTGTTAGCCTAATATTTGAAACCACATGGATGGCATAGCTTTTACATATGGATATATTCATTTTGCCTCTATTCCAAATCCTCCTCGAAATAATATTTCTAATTTCTAATGGTGCATGTGTGATCAACGATTAAGATACTTGCATTCAAGGCAATTAGTATGGGAGTGACTACACCATCGGTTTGATGAATACTACATGGTATACAACTCTCTCAATGCACCTTAGGTTCTAACTTCTACCTTCTATTGACATGCTACTCATTGATGAAGGAACTTGTGTTTGAGGAAGATTGAGAACCTAGAATATTTGTTTATGTGACATGTTTGTTGATTTCTTCACAACGCATAACACTTGGTGCATATTCAAAGTCAGGGCTCCATACACAACATGATTGGCTTGCGAATGTTGTTGTGGAAAAAGGCCTGTTGTGGCCACAACAGATCCCATGCTTAGCTAAAGCACGAGAGCCCCATTTTTTTAAATCAATTTGAAGGTATATAGGTAAGTTTCTCTTTGTAAATATGATTTTCGGTTTAGATGTCTTTAAACATTACTGCTCATGTACCCGTACTTCATTTTCGCTGCTTGATCTGGGTTTCTTTATGTGTTTGGTTTGCAAAATCTTTAAATTTTGACTATTTTTGACATTTCTCTTGGCAAACCCGAAAACCGACATTTGGAGAACCCAAAACCCGAAACCTGAAAGTTTCGAGTGCGGGAAATTGTTGTTTTCGTTTTGGGATTTTCGTCATCTCGAAACCTGAAAGTTTTGGGTGCGGGATTTCATTTCTTTTGAAGTTTGTTTTAAATAAACCCGAAACCCGATGATGTCGCATTTCGGGATCCAGATTTCTGTTTGCGAGTTTTAGTAAACTCGAAACCCGACACTGTCGTGTTTCATGATTCGGGAATTCATTTTTAACGTTGCGTTTAATTGCATTCCGAAACCCGCAACCCGCAACTTTTGGGTTGTGGCATTCATAAACTTGGTTTTAATTTGGTCATATTTGTGAAACCCAAAACTCGAAACCCACCAGTTTCGGTTTTCGGCTTTCGGGAGTGGTAAATAAAACTTTTTATTATGTTTTGAACCCGATCCCGCGCTTTGCATCGGTCAATCTCAGCCGTCCATTTCTCTTAATCCTACGGTCGTGATTTAATTTGGGTAAATTGATAAATATAGGTTTTCATTTACTTTTCTTTATCATTTTTACTCCCCGAGTTACTCCGCTGAGTTGATTTTACCGTGGATTTCTCGCCTTCAGTCAATTGCTGGTTTTCAGTTATCACAGGTAGGATTGTCGTCATCCCATTTTTTTCAGTTGGTCTTTTAGCTGTCTGTGATTGTTGTTTTTTATTTTTGTTTTCTTTATTTCGTCAGAAATTACGAAGTTTGCCACTATGTCACGAAGTTCCCGGTCCAGGGCCGCTCTCGAGGGTACCTTAACCAAAGGCCCCAATTTTGGTATCTTCTCTGATACCAGTGGAAATGTCACCGAGACTTATCAAATGGATTGGTCTCAGATTTATGCTATTTTCGACAAAGATTGACCTCTCGCAGGTAGAATTTGATAGGCCCACTTATGAGAAGATTAGGGCTTCTCAGATTCACGCTATCGCTGCACGACCTGCTATATTACCCTATACAGATGCAATGAAGTGGATAATAGAGAATGCTAGTGTCAAAGATCAGTCTTTCAATGATGCTTTGGAAAATCAATTGACTCATTTCCGCCCTGAGGTTTTTACCCGAGCGTTTGCTCTCAGGCCGCATAAGCAGACCCTATCTCCTGACTTCATCCAATCCTCCAAGTCCCGTTACAATTTTGCTGAAATGATGAAGTCTTGGATGATAAAACCTAATGCCTTCATGCTTAAGCCTGATAATTTATACCCTATCGCCTGGTTCAAGGAACCCTACTCTTTGCTAGCGGCTATGTTGCGTCGACTGTTCGGACTCCCTAATTGTTCGTTGTTCAAAGATGAATGGGAACCTATAGCACATCATGTCTTGACTACCAGTGAATCCTTCCCATGGGCTTCCATCTTGTCCTCAGAACTAAAAAACGCTATCGAAGATTATCAGAAGTCTCCAGCTTTTAGAAAACCACATTTCTTTTTATCTGCCGATGTAATTGATGTTTTCTGCTCATAATTTCAATACCCCAACTTGAACTGGAATTGGACTCTAGCAAACCCACCTGTGCATATCTATCATTCGATCTTATGGGAAGAAAAATTTATCCCTTTACTATATGATATATGTGATTAGTTCCTCGGCATTGTTTACTTCAATATTTTCAAGCAAGAAGCACCAACATTTTTAGATGATGTCAAGACACTCATAAATACTATCAGTGATTGGTATGTGTGTGAGTATTTCTCATATATCAGAGTTTGGAGCAGTAATACTGTACATCTGTTACCCAGAATTGTCCCTGATAGATTGGATTTGCAGGAAATTTCATTTCAAACTGTGACTGATGGTATGTATAAAAAACTCACAGGACCTAGAAAGAAAGGGTGGCCTAAATTCCCTTTGAACCTTGGGTCATTGGTCATCCCAACCTCCAATTGGGCAGCCACCCTTGGTGACCAGTTGGTTGATTTCAAATTGGGATGTGCTACTAAAAGAAAGCACGACCCCAAGAAGCTATTGGATGCACATCTAAAGCAAACCCATGTAAAAATAGACTATGTGCATGAGAACATCCCAGATGACTCTATCTATCATGGAGTCAATACATTTTTTGAAGTTCTTGTCAGAGCAAAAGACATAGAAGAGCAGCATAACATTCTGCACTATCAGAAGGAATTAAAGCTCAGGGTGCTGAGTTATAGGAAATTGGAGCTGGACTTGTTGGACAAAGTGAGAAAACAAAGGGAAGGAAAGGAAGCTCAGGAAGCTAATCCTCTTCAAGTGGTGGTTCATTCAGAACAAGGAAAAGGCAAAAAACCCATTGAAGATTCTCCTCCTAAGAAAACATAAGAATATGCCAAATCCTTGTTATATACCTCTCAGTAATTTCAGAAAGATTTGGCACAATTGACATCAGTGTTGAAGGCTCCTGTAGAGCCCCAGAAGGTTACTGTGGATTCTCAAATAATGGAACCTTCAAATCCCCTTGAAATTATTAGTGCAACTGTGCAAGAAGATGATGATTTGGTGGTTACACATGCCAGCTCAACAAAAAGGCAAAGGATCCATGCTGATCCATTCCCCAACATTCAGATTATTGATTGTGATGTTGCTGAAGAACCTGAACCCCTGGTTTTAGTAACTGAGGAGAATACAGAACAATCCAAGTTGGTCAGTGACTTGTTAAATGTTATTGAAATGAAATGCTCTGTTCAGGATCAGTCATTTGAAGACACCTCTGTTCAGGATTTTCCGCCTCCAACATCTCAGTTAAACTCAGTTCAACAGTTTTCTGCTTCGCTTTCAGAGCATTTACCTCCCTTTTCATTGTCTCAACTATTCAATAGTATAACTTCTTCTTCTACCACACTTTCATGTAGTCAAGAGTCTTTCTCTATCCCTAAGTCCATGATGCCAGAAGCTCAAACCACCATCATTCCTACACAGTCACCTAAACCTATTCTACTAATACCTTCCATTGACCAATTCAGCTCCATTCCTTTTCCCATTTCATCTTCTATCACAATTTAGGATAAGCTTCCTGCAATCTCTCAGTCTACACCACTAGCTATATTTGTTTCACCTAGCATTGAGGAGCCACCTATATTCCCTCTCCATCATTAGCTCCTAATGCTGAAGAGCAGGCTCTTCCATCTGAAGCTTCCACTTCGGTCCCCTCAATCACACAGGTCCAGCCATTTGTCCAAGATGTTTCTGTCCTTGTGGTCGTTCCTCAAGTCACCATGTCCATCCCTCACCCTAGTGGTATCATGACACCTTCAATAATTTCCACTGCTAATGTCATTCCCATCACTACCCAGTTGGCTGATGAATAGGTGGATGAGGATGTGGTTCCTATTGGAAACTATTTTTATGACAAGGAAGAGAAGACAATATTCAAAAGGGTAATGAAGAGAAGTAAATATGAGCAAGCATTGGAATCACCTGCTCCCATTCAAGTCTTGTGGACTCAAAAAACTGGTGACCCTCAGTCTGGGGCTATTGAAGCAGCAACAGTTTTGGGGGATTTTGTTGGCGCCAATATAGATTCAGTCCACCTGCTGAACAGAGAGGTTGATCTTAAAAAGGAAAGGATCAAGGAACTTGAAGATGAGTTGGCCAGGATTAAAGATGAACGTAGCCTCCGTGTGGCTAATATCAGGCATGAATGGATGGAACGCTTGCATGCATCAGAACAGGAAAATATCTCCCTTCAGAACTAGCTTAATACTAAAAAGACTCAAAACTCCATCCATGCAGAAAGAATAGAAACCTTAGAGATACAAGTTGGAACTGTAACTACAAATGCAGCTTCAGTTGGTTTCTCTAACTTTACACCACAGGAGTTCAAAGACTTGGCCTTGGAGGTTAATCATACTATAAATTGCTTGAAAAGTTGTACATTGGATAGGATGAAATTAGGGAGACGTTTATTATCTTTGATAAACTGTCTTCTGAGCTTGAGGTACAGGAAATCAAGAGAATTCAGGCTTCCAAAGCTCAAGATGAGGTTAGTAAATGGCAAAGGTACATTAAAAACGTCCCTGCAGACTTCCTGATTCTCAGCAGTATTTAGATGAATAAGAACAAAGCTTCCTTGAATACCTGGCTCGATTTCAATGACTTTGCTGAAGAGATCATCAGAAAATCCAAAGGCCTTTGCACTCGACGTTGCTACACAGCTGATAGCATCATGGAATCTCTACATCTCCCATACATGGATCCTATTTCACAGGCCCTTCCACCTAAAAGCAAGTTGGAAGAAGTGGAGCATGATCGTGAAGAAAGCGCGCAGAAGATCTGGGCTATTGAAGCAGTCAACATTGGTCACGTGGAAGAATTGATTAGGAAACCGCTCTCCATCGAGGGCAAGATCCATTCTTACCTTCGCACTTGGCATAAGCTTTCCAAGTATGACATGGAGAACAACATATGCAATGCCCAAATAGTCATAGAATCTGTCAATTATCCAAACATAGATGAACTGTTATAAATATATGATAAGTGGCAGGATTTTCTAGCCCAATAGACTCATTTCTGATTTTCGAATCCCTATTATGTAGGTTTCATTTTTGTACTTTGTTGTAATTTAATATCTAAGGAAGAATACCTCTTGGAGGAAGAGGTTGGAATTTTTTGAATTGTAATTCAGCAGGAGATAAGACTGGGGATACTCTGTGGCCAGAGTCATTGTAATTTTGGTACAAGACATCTTAATACAGTAATGTTATCGTCGGATCCATCTTCTGATTATCACTTAAATTTCTTTAAGGATTTCTGATTTTATGTTCTAGATTGTCATCCTCTATACATATGATCTCTTGTTAGATATATAGTGAACACATAGGTCTGTTGTATTGGTTTTTCTGTATAACTGATGTATGTATGAAAATATTTGATTAAATTTCTTTAATTAAATACTTTCTTTATCGATTTCTGCATTTGATCATATATATATATATATATATATATTCAATCATTGTTGATTTTTCAATCAACAAAAGGATAACAGGTTATATCTTGATGGTCTTTAAGCTTGGATTATCATTGTTTAATTTTCATTAAATAAGTCATAATTTAAGTTAGAAAATATCTCATCTAAATGCATTTCTGTTAAAGGTGATAGACTGTTTTTTCTCCTACACCTCAAGGTTGATCTGCATGAACACCTAGCGTTTCATTTTAGAATAGATCTGACTTAAGATTAGGTTCTTTTTCTAAATAGGTTAAGTTAGAATTGTTCATTGTTTTCCATACCTTTGTTTCCCTAAATTGGGAAACTGTTCTTATTGATCAAACCACTTACTCATAGAGTGCCAGCGGAGGCCGAATATCCGTGGGTGATTACCACACCAAACAGCTCAAGGATAGAATTGCCCTTGTGTAGGGTCTTTCAAAGCTTTTCACTGGGTTTTCATCCCCTGTTGTGTGCCTTGGAACCCATTCCAGCACCTTGCACTTACCCTGCACACCCGAGGCATCAACAAATGGTGCTAGAAGGAGGGACACTAGTATAACATGCCTAAGCAAACCGCTAATAAACCTCCTCCAGCTAACACTTCAACGGTTCAAAACCGAAGCCAGACCAGGGCTTCAACATCTGAACAACCAACTGATTCACAGCCCACAGTTCTCCCTGTTACATCTGCCCAACCTACAGTTATACCTGTCACACCTGTGATACAACAGGAGAATAGAGGGGAAATCATTTTCACATCACCTACAAGGGTACCCATCTCATTAGAGCAGATATTGAAAACATCTGTCGATAGGGTCTTAAGAGCAGAACAACGACTTGCCGATCAAAGACGACATGGTCTAGCAGCCTTAAATTTAGAAAATATTCTATAGACTGGTGGTCGGGAATATCAACAAATTTACACTGCACATACTAGTGACTCACAGATTCAGTACGCCACTGATCTAAACACACAGGATCAACACAGAGTTGATCAACAACTTGAAAACCAAGAGTCGATTCATCAACCAGATTCTCCTGAATATAACCGTGAGACCACTCTCGCAGGAACACAAGGTCAACCAAATTTTGGAATTGGTGGTCCACCACCATCTCCCCCTTCATCTTCATCATCTTCCTCATACGGTGAGAATTCTTCTAGCTCATCCTCGGAAGAAGAAGAGCGATAACCTCCGATGGTAGGAGAAGGGCAAAATAGACCTTGGCTTGACCAAGTTGTAGTTTTCATATTAGGAGATCAACATAGATTACCAAAGAATCCTAAGAAATGGCTACCTAAATTCAACCCTGATGATAAGGTACTTGCATTGGATCACATAAAAACTTTCATGCAGGAAATCAGGCTTAGAAGCGTGGTACATGAGGATGTAGTATGCAGACTCTTTCCCTACACTTTTGAGGGTAAAGCAGCCACTTGGTATTTTTACTTACCGGCCCAATCTATAACATCCTGGGATGAATTCGAGAAACATTTTACCCAGAAATTCGGGGATGACAAAACACCGAAAGATCTTGTCTTAGAGTTATCCTCCATGAAAATCAAAGGAAAAGAAAGGGTAAGGGACTTTAACCGAAGGTTTTCATATCTTAAAAACAGAATTCTCACCAATCTTCTTCCTGCTGAAGAATTGTTGGTAGCTTATTATGAAAAAGGTCTTCCTATCCCTATTGCAATGTGGGTTAAAAGGGCACAGAAAGGTACTTTACTGGAAGCATTTGATGAAGCAATCCAAGTTGAGAAGGACATGTTTTGTCTGAAAGACAACTCTGAAATTTCAGAAGAACAACCTTCCACTTCCAGAAAAAGAATTGAGAACGCCCCTAAACCCACTGTTCAGAACAAGGATCCATTTGATATGACTGACATGAAGAAATTCATGCAAAGGATGTCAAATGATATGGTGGATTTAAAGAAGAACACTAATGATAATCAGAATCAAAACAGAGGTTTTGTAAGGCCACCATTTAGGAGACCTTACCAGCCTCCACAAAATCCACCACCACCAAATCCGGTAGATGCACTCACAAATGATGAACTCTGTTCTATTTTTAGATCATTGGTAGCAGAATCTCAAGTCACCCTTGACACTTCCAACGATCAGACCATCCCAGATCCACCACTACCTGAAGAAGAAGAAGAAGAAGATCCACATGTCGATGCTATGGGTTGCTTTTCAGAACTTCCTATGTGTGAAGAAGAAGAAGAACCTGAGGCGGTGTTTAACACACAACATCGTTATAACACAAGGTCAAGACCACAGCCACCTCAAGAACCTTCATCTTCTCCTCCGGTTCCCACAAAAAACAAGACTGTCCCACAAAAGGATATAGTCCTCTTTGAAATAGAGTACAATCTAGTTGAAGACTTAAAAGAGTCAAAGCAAACATCTCTCTGTTTGAGCTACTTAAGATCCCTGCTATGAGGGATTCCTTACCAAAAAGCATGATAGTCAAACAGTCGAGAGAGTCACAAAGTAACAATCTAGACTTTGTTACTAAATATGATGATCAGAAACCAACAAGTAAGAGGACTCCTCCTTTCTTGCTCACTTTTGAGATTTTCAATCGAAATGTGCACAACTGCATGATAGATTCAGGAGGGTCATCAAATGTGATGCCCCCCTATGTTTGCAGGAAATTGAATGCAACGTGGGAGCCTTGCCCAACTCATATTGTGCAACTTGACAGATCCAACGTCAGAGTGGTAGGTAAGTTGAGAAATGTTTTTCTTACATTGTCAGCTGATCCCAGGATCCATCAGACAATTGAAATCATGATAGCTGACATCCCAGAAGCCTATGGGATGTGGTTAAGCAGGGACTGGTCAGAGAAACTTAAGGGCTACTTTGCAACCGACTGGTCCCACTTATGGTTGCCCTACAATGGTCAACCGAATAAAATTAAGATCAACAGAGAACCTTTTATGAAATAGACTGTCACTGATCTTAATGATTCAAGCGAACCTGCTGGTTATCTCACCTCTCGTGTAGAGCAGTTTACATTCGATACCTTTTTTGGTGAATTCCCAGCTGATTCCTCACCAGAAGAAAGCATTCAAAACGAATCACATATTACTCATGTTACTTCTATACATTTCTCTGGTGAAATTGTGCATAATGTATACAATGTAAATACAAATTTCAGGTTAGACCCTATCTCATGGACTTTATTTTTTGATGGTTCCAAGTCCAAGGAAGGAGCTGGAGCAGGTTGTGTCCTAATTGATCCTAAGGGAATTAAAATTATTATTGCTTGCAGGTTAGAATTTGATTGCACTAATAATGTAGCTGAGTATGAGGCTTTGGTTCAGGGACTCAAGAAGGCTGTTGATTTAGGTGTGCAGGCGATTGAATGCTATGGAGATTCTGAAATTATAGTTAAGCAAGTCAGAAATAAGATACACTGCTTATCTCCATGCTTGGCTAATTATCAGAATATGGTAAGGGAATTAACCAACTCATTTGTAGCATTCAATATTAAATCAGTTCCCAGATCACAAAATTTTGATGCAGACCTGTTAGCAAATACAGCGTCTAGACTAATCCAGACAAAAGGTCTGTCTCCTCAAAATTTTTCCATTGAATTGATGTACAGACCCTCTATTACGGATAATGTGACTAATTGGAAAGTATTTGATTATGACCGACATATACTTGACTTCCTTACGGTTCAGGATACATTCCAAGATATGGCCATTGATGAAGCAGAACATGAAAAGTCACTCGCTGATCTCTCAAACGTTATCCCAAAGTCAGTGATCAATCTAGAAAAGTTTTATGATTTGCAAGACAAGTTCAAATATAGAACTAATTGTAAAACTCAAAGCTCATCCTTGAACTATGAGCGAGTCAATTTAGGCACCGAGCAGGAACCGCTTTTCATCAATTTGGGAGTTGATTGTACCCCTGAAGAAAGGAGGGCCATCATTGCATTGTGTAAATAGTATAAAGATGTTTTTTCCTGGACTTATGACAAATTGAAAACATTTGACACTAGCATCATGTTTCATAATACACCCATGAAACCAGAAGCTGAGCCATTTCAACAAAAGCTGCAGAAAATGCACCCCAGCTTAGAGCCCTCGGTAAAAAAGGAGTTGGAAAAGTTGCTCACTGCTCGAATTATCTTTCCAGTGAGACACACTCAATGGATAGCTAACTTAGTGCCTGTCCATAAGAAAAGTGGTGAAATTCGATTGTGTGTTGATTTCAGGAACCTGAATCGGGCTTCTGAGAAAGACAACTATCGTATCCCACCTATGGAACAGATTCTTCAGAAGGTAGTCGGGTCGGAGATGTTTTCCCTCCTAGACGGTTTTTTAGGATATAACCAATTTATGGTTGCTCCGGATGATCAATTAAAAACAGCTTTCAGGACCCCTTGGGGCATTTTCGCCTATAGGCGGATGCCTTTCGGGTTAATCAATGCAGGAGCTACTTTCCAGAGAGCTATGGACATAGCTTTCCAAGGGTTAATGCATAATTCTGTTGTGGTTTATCTTGATGATATCACTATTTACTCCAAAAGGCGACATGAACATGTGTTTTCTCTGAAACAGGTTTTCGACCATTGCAGGAAATTCGACATTTCTCTCAACCCTAAGAAATCTATTTTTGCAGTAACAGAAGGAAAGCTTCTGGGCTTCATTGTTTCGAAAGAAGGTATGATTATTGATCCCGAACGCACAGAGGCTATTTCAAAGATTGGGTTACTAGGCTCGCGCAAAGCAATGCAATCCTTCTTAGGTAAGATTAATTTTGTACGTAGATTTGTACCAAAATTTTCCCAGATTGTTAAACAATTACAACTTTTGGTCAAGAAAGATGTGCAGTTTACTTGGTCTCAGGAACAGAGAGATGCGTTTATCCAAATTCGAAAGGCTATTGCTGAAGCTCCTACTCTCATGTCCCCAGATTTTGATAAGGATTTCATTCTTTATACTTTTGCCACTGAATTTTCTTATGCAGCTTTCCTGACACAAAAGCATGACGATGATGTAGAAATCCCAATCTCTTTCATGAGCTCAACATTCAAAGGTGAAGAGCTTAATTACTCACAGATTTATAAGCAAGCCTCTGCGGTCTATAATTCTGTCAAACATTACAGGCCCTACTTGCTGAAGTCTCGAACTAAAGTCATTGTTCCATACTCTACCATTAGAAATGTCCTCATCCAAAAAGAGTTAGGGGAAAAGAGGGCCCATTGGATGACGGCCCTACAAGAATATGATCTTGAAATCAGACCAACTAAAATTTTCAAAGGACAAGGTCTTTGTCTTCTTACCACTCAATCTAATGACCCTATGCAGCAGCAATCCGAATGGGATCAAGAGGAGGCAGTTCCCTCAGGTGTTGTTAACGTTATCGATGATCCGACATCTGAATGGTATGATGATATCAGATTTTTCCTGAACCATGTGTTTTCCCCTGAAACTCTTGATTTTAAGAAAAGAAGGGCTTTGAGACTAAAAGCTGCTCCTTATCAGTTTATTGATCAAGTTCTTTTTAGGAAAAATTATGATGGAATATTTCTTAGGTGCTTGGAAAAACATGAAAGTGATGACATCTTATTCCAATTTCATGCAGGACCTGCTGGAGGCCATTTTTCAGGTGAGACTACAGCACATAAGATTCTTAGGGTTGGATATTATTGGCCCACGTTGTTTAAAGATGCTTACGCTTATGTAAGGAAGTGTGAACCATGTCAGAAATGCACAGGCATGTTTAAGAAACCTGCATTTCCTCTTCAACCAGTCACAATTCAGTTTCCATTCCAACAATGGGGACTGGATTTTGTCGGGCCTATAAACCCTGCTTTGTCCCTCCAACATAAGTATATTCTTACAGCAACTGACTACTTCACCAGATGGGTGGAGGTGGACCCTCTTAAACAATGTAATGCAAGTCAGGTAATTTCCTTCCTTGACAGTCAGATCATCACACGGTTCGGCACTCCTAAGTACTTAGTTTTCGATAATGCATCCTACTTCTCTTCAATTGATATAACTGAATATTCCTTTGAGAAGGGGATTAAGCTTAAGTTTTCTGCCAATTATTACCCGCAAGGAAATGGTTTGGCTGAGTCGTCAAACAAAAATATAATAAATATTCTCAAGAAGACTGTAGCTTCTCATCACAGAGATTGGAACACATAGTTATATAATGCTTTATGGGTAGATCGAATAACCCCAAAGGTAGCTATTGCAAATTCCCCCTACTGTCTCGTTTATGGCAAAGAAGCCATCCTTCCTGCTAATCTCACCATCCCTTCACTACAATTGGCCCAGTCTGTCCAAGAAGATGATTCTTCCCCTCTCCAACATAGAATAGACACTCTCTTGAAGCTAGAGGAGGACAAGGAAATAGCTAAGAATAAATTATATCATCATCAGCAGATGGTGAAAAGATGGTTTGATGAAAAATATTCATCTGACAGGGAATTTTCTGTTGGTGACCTGGTTCTAAGGTGGGATAAGAAACATAAAGATAAGAACTAGTATACCAAGTTTCAGTGCCTTTGGCTAGGACCTTTCATTATTACAGAAAAGATTGGTCCCAACACTGTTCGATTACAGACACTAGAGGGAGTTGTAGACACCTTCCCGGTGAATGTGTCTCTTCTCAAAAAGTATTTTGTTTGAACAATCTGGTGCACTTGTACATAGGTGTGGTTTGTTTTTCAATCATTTGTTTTCTTGCATTGACATTTTGATTAGTCTTCTTCTTTTGTTTTGGTTTTCATTAATAATGCTTCACACGTGTGGTAATGGCTTATGATCACTTTTCTTAGCAACAATTGCTTCTGAAGTTTCAGCATTGTTATCAATCTTACTTTCTAGCTTTTGATTAGAATTTGCTCTAAAGAATAAACAATCAATAAGTGCAGTACCTTTGGATACTTTTCACTTTGATCATTATCTTTCACAATGCTTTATTTGTGTAATTGAGGTATGGAAGATGGTCATCATTTCTCTATCTGGTGTTTCATGGTTGAACGGCATATCATAATAACCTGACCAGCTCCGATTGCTCAGGGATCCTTTTACAATCACTTTGAATATGAATTTTGTTTAAAATTATAAGTTACAAGGTGGGTGGTGTTGTTATCAAGCAAGCCCATTAGGTTCACAGGTGTTTAAGTGGAATGACATCTTCACATCAAGCCATCACACTTGGAAGATGACTTTCAGTTCTGCTGGAAGGTGGAAGATCCTATCACAGGTCGGTCCATTCATGATCCGCAAAGCACTGGTGAGTAACATTACCACTATATGGTCACCAAGCCATGGTGATGCCTTGTAGCCTATGCCAAAATAAATTGTTTTGTCTTTCATTATGGGATTTTGTTGTATACAAGAACAGGGGGGTCTTATCACAAGCCATCCCTGCTATGATCATGGGTTTGATCTTGGGCTGGAGTTATCACAATATGGTCACCAAGCCATGATAATTTATTTTGGTCTTACAGCCAGAAGACAAGGAGTCTCGTCATCGAGCTAGATTGACCAGCTTCCAGATCAGGCCTGTGAATGGAACTGTTTCATCTGATCACCAAGTCAGTATAGTGGTCTTGTATCAACAAGGTTTTATGTATAAAAAAAAAAAGACAAAAGACAAAAGAAAAGACAAAGAAGTATATATAATCCATAGAGGATCATTGAATATACATGCAACTAATAAATCAAGGTGATCTGTAATTAGGATATCCATGAACATTTCTAAGACTGTGACCAGGTTCAACACAAGCTGGTTTTCAATGATTACATCATGGTAAAGATTCGGTATTACTCTCTAAATCTCCTTATCAGATGAGTGTTATCTTTAAAATGGTCACTGTTTGAGATCTATCCATTTTCATGTTCACTGTTTGTTGACTGTTATCTTTTGAGTATTTTCTCTGAATTGAGTTTCAAGAAAGTGGTTGGTGAACATGTTGTCTTTAGTCATGATTTGATTGCAGAGATAACTGGTTCTTCCCAGCCAGTTGCCATTTGTTGCGGCCACAACAGATCCCATGCTTAGCTAAAGCACGGGAGCCCCATTTTTTTAATCAATTTGAAGGTATATAGGTAAGTTTCTCTTTGTAAATATGATTTTCGGTTTAGATGTCTTTAAACATTACTGCTCATGTACATGTACTTCATTTTCGCTGCTTGATCTGGGTTTCTTTAAGTGTTTGGTTTGCAAAATATTTAAATTTTGACTATTTTTTACATTTCTCTTGGCAAACCCGAAACCTGACATTTGGAGAACCCAAAACCCGACATTTGGAGAACTTGAAACCCGAAACCCGAAAGTTTTGGGTGCGGGAAATTGTTGTTTTCATTTTGGGATTTTCGTCATCCCGAAACTCGAAACCCGAAAGTTTCGGGTGCGGGATTTCATTTCTTTTGAAGTTTGTTTTAAATAAACCCGAAACCCAACGATGTCGCGTTTCAGGATTTGGGATTTCTGTTAGCGAGTTTTAATAAACCCGAAACTCGAAACCCGACGCTGTTGCATTGCGATTCGGGAATTCATTTTTAACGTTGCATTTAATTGCGTTCGGAAACCCGCAACCCGTAACTTTCGGGTTGCGGATTTCGGAAACTTGGTTTTAATTTGGTCATATTTGTGAAACCCGAAACCCGAAACCCGCCAGTTTTGGTTTTCGGCTTTCGGGAGTGGTAAATAAAACTTTTTATTATGTTTTCAACCCAATCCCGCTCTTCGCATCGGTTAATCTCAGCCATCCATTTCTCTTAATCCTACGGTCGTGATTTAATTTGGGTAAATTGATAAATATAGGTTTTTATTTACTTTTCGTTATCATTTTTACTCTCCAAGTTACTCCGCTGAGCTGATTTTACCGTGGATTTCTCGCCTTCAGTCGACTATCGGTTTTCAGTTATCATAGGTAGGATTGCTATCATCCCATTTTTTTCGGTTGGTCTTTTAGCTGCCTATGATTGTTGTTTTTTATTTTTGTTTCTTTATTTTGTCAGAAATTACGAAGTTTGACACTATGTCACGAAGTACCCGGTCCAGGGCCGCTCTCGGGGGTACCTTAACCAAAGACCCCAATTTTGGTATCTTCTCTGATACCAGTGGAAAGGTCACCGAGACTTATCAAATGGATTGGTCTCGGATTTATGCTATTTTCGACAACGATGACCTCTCGCAGGTAGAATTTGATAGGCCTGCTTATGAGAAGATTAGGGCTTCTCATATTCATGCTATCACTGCACAGCCCGCTATATTACCCTATACAGATGCAGTGAAGTGGCTAATAGAGAATGCTAGTTTCAAAGACCGGTCTTTCAATGATGCTTTGGAAAATCAATTAACTCATTTCCGCCCTGAGGTTTTTACCTGAGCGTTTGCTCTCAGGCTGCATAAGCAGACCCTATCTCCTGACTTCAGCCAATCCTCCAAGTCCCGTTACAATTTTTCCGAAATGATGAAGTCTTGGATGATAAAACCTAATGCTTTCGTGCTTAAGCTTGATAATTTATACCCTATTTCCTAGTTCAAGGAACCATACTCTTTGCTATTGGCTATGTTGTGTCGACTATTCGGACTCCCTAATTTTTCGTTGTTCAAAGTTGAATGGGCACCTATAGCGTATCATGTCTTGACTACCGGTGAATCCTTCCCATGGGCTTCCATCTTGTCCTCAAAACTAAAAAACGCTATCGAAGATTATCAGAAGTCTCCAGCTTTCAGAAAACCACATTTCTTTTTATCTGCCTATGTAATTGATGTTTTCTGCTCAGAATTTCAATACCCCAACTTGAACTAGAATTAGACTCCAGCAGACCCACCTATGCATATCTATCATTCAATCTTATGGGAAGAAAACTTTATCCCTTTACTATATGATATATGTGATCAGTTCCTAGGCATTGTTTACTTCAAGATTTTCAAGCAAGAAGCACCAGCATTTTCAGATGATGCCAAGACACTCATCAATACTATCGGTGATTGGTATGTGTGTGAGTATTTCTCATATATCAGAGTCTAGAGCAGTAATACTGTTCATCTGTTACCAATAATTGTCCCTGACAAATTGGATTTGCAGGAAATTTCATTTCAAACTGTGACTGATGGTATGTATAAAAAACTCACAGGACCTAGAAAGAAAGGGTGGCCTAAATTCCCTTTGAACCTTGGGTCATTGGTCATCCCAACCTCCAATTGGGCAGCCACCCTTGGTGACCAGTTGGTTGATTTCAAATTTGGATGTGCTACTAAAAGAAAGAACAACCCCAAGAAGCTATTGGATGCACATCTAAAGCAAACCCATGTAAAAATAGACTATGTGCATGAGAACATCCCAGATGATTCTATCTATCATGGAGTCAATACATTTTCTGAAGTTCTTGTCAGTGCAAAAGACCTAGAAGAGCAACATAACATTCTGCACTATCAGAAGGAATTAAAGCTCAGGGTGCTGAGTTATAGGAAATTGGAGCTGGACTTACTGGACAAAGTGAGAAAAGAAAGGGAAGGAAAGGAAGCTCAGGAAGCTAATCCTCTTCAAGTGGTGGTTCATTCAGAATAAGGCAAAGGCAAAAAACCCATTGAAGATTCTCCTCCTAAGAAAACATAAAAACAGGCCAAATCCTTGTTATATACCTCTCAGCAATTTCAGAAAGATCTGGCACAATTGACATCAGTGTTGAAGGCTCACCCTATAGAGCCCCAGAAGGTTACTTTGGATTCTCAAATAATGGAACCTTCAAATCCCCTTGAAATTATTAGTGCAGCTATGCAAGAAGATGATGATTTGGTGGTTACACATGCCAGATCAACAAAAAGGAAAAGGATCCATGCTGATCCATTCCCCAACATTCATATTATTGACTGTGATGTTGCTGAAGAACCTGAACCCCCGGTTTCAGTAATTGAGGATAATACAGAACAATCCAAGTTAGTCACATACTTGTTAAATGTTATTGAAATGGAATGCTCTGTTCAGGATCAGTCATTTGAAGACACCTCTGTTTAGGATTTTCTGCCTTCCACATCTTAGTTAAACTCAGTTCAACAGTTTTTTGCTTCGCTTTCAAAGCATTTACCTCCCTTTTCATTGTCTCAACTGTTCAATAGTATAACTTCTTCTTCTACCACACTTTCATGTAGTCAAGAGTCTTTCTCTATCCCTAAGTCCATGATGCTAGAAGCTCAAACCACCATCATTCCTACACAGTCACCTAAACCTATTCTACTAATACCTTCCATCGACCAATTCACCTCCATTCATTTTCCCATTTTATCTTCTATCACAATTCAGGATAAGCTTCCTGCAATCTCTCAGTCTACACCACTATCTATCTCTGTTTCACCTAGCATTGAGGAGCCACCTATAGTTCCCTCTCCATCATTATCTCCTAATGCTGAAGAGTAGGCTCTTCCATCTGAAGCTTCCACTTCAGTCCCCTCAATTACACAGGTCCAATCATTTTTCCAAGATGTTTCTGTCCCCGCGGTCATTCCTCAAGTAACCATGTCCATCCCTCACCCTAGTGGTATTATGACACCTTCAATAATTTCCACTGCTAAAGTCATTCCCATCACTACCCAGTTGGTTGATGAATATGTGGATGAGGATGTGGTTCCTATTGGAAACTATGTTTATGACAAGGAAGAGAAGACAGTATTCAAAAGGGCAAGGAAGAGAAGTAAATATGAGCAAGCATTGGAATCACCTGCTCCCATTCAAGTCTTGTGGACTCAACAAACTGGTGACCCTCAGTCTAGGGCTATTGAAGCAGCAACAGTTTTGGGGGATTTTGTTGGTGCCAATATAGATTCAGTCCACCTGCTGAACAGAGAGGTTGATCTTAAAAAGGAAAGGATCAAGGAAATTGAAGATGAGTTGGCCAGGATTAAAGATGAACATAGCCTCCTTGTGGCTAATATCAGGCATGAATGGATGGAACGCTTGCATGCATCAG
Organism: Larix kaempferi; assembly: GCA_027924585.1. NCBI lineage: Eukaryota > Viridiplantae > Streptophyta > Pinopsida > Pinales > Pinaceae > Larix > Larix kaempferi. The sequence goes on from BSBM01001120.1 coordinate 5,484,333, forward strand.
AACAGGAAAATATCTCCCTTCAGAACTAGCTTAATACTGAAAAGACTCAAAACTCCATCCATGCAGAAAGAATAGAAACATTAGAGATACAAGTTGGAACTGTAACTGCAAATGCAGCTTCAGTTGGTTTCTCTAACTTTACACCACAGGAGTTCAAAGACTTGGCCCTGGAGGTTAATCAGATTATAAATTTCTTGAAAAGTTTTACATTGCACAGGATGAAATTAGGGAGACGTTTATTATCTTTGATAAACTGTATTTTGAGGTTGAGGTACAGGAAATCAAGAGAATTCAGGCTTCCAAAGCTCAAGATGAGGTTAGTGAATGGCAAAGGTACATTAAAAACGTCCCTGCAGACTTCCCGATTCTCATTAGTCTTCAGATGAAGAAGAACAAAGCTTCCCTAAATACCTGGCTCGATTTCAATGACTCTGCTGAAGAGATCATCAGAAAATCCAAAGACCATTGCACTCTACGCTGGTACGCAGCTGATACCCTCATGGAAGCTCTACATCTCCCATACATGGATCCTATTTTTGTAGGCCCTTCCACCTAAATGTAAGCTGGAAGAAGTGGAGCGTGATCGTGAGGAAAGCACGCAGAAGATCTGGGCTATTGAAGCAGTCAACATTGGTCACGTGGAAGAATTGATTAGGAAACCGCTCTCCCTCGAGGGCAAGATCCATTCTTACCTTCGCACTTGGCATAAGCTTGCCAAGCATGACATGGAGAACAACATATGCAATGCCCAAATAGGCATAGAATCTGTCAATTATCCAAACATAGATGAACTGTTAGAAATATATGATAAGTGGCAGGATTTTCTGGCCCAATAGACTCATTTCTGATTTTCGAATCCTTATTCTGTAGGTTTCATTGTTGTACTTTGTTGTAATTTAATATTTAAGGAAGAGTACCTCTTGGAGGAAGGGGTTGGAATTTTTGGAATTGTAATTCAACAGGAGATAAGACTGAGGATACTCTGTGGCCAAAGTCATTGTAATTTTGGTACAAGACATCTTAATACAGTAATGTTATCTTCGGATCCATCTTCTGATTATCACTTAAATTTCTTTAAGGATTTCTGATTTTATGTTCCAGATTGTCATCCGCTATACATATGATCTCTTGTTAGATATATAATGAACACATAGGTCTGTTGTATTGGTTTTTCCGTATAATTGATGTATGTATGAAAATATTTGATTGAATTTCTTTAATTAAATACTTTCTTTATCGATTTTTGCAATTGATCAGATATATATATATATATATATTCAATCATTGTTGATTTTTCAATCAACAAAAGGATAACATGTTATATCTTGATGTTCTTTAAGCTTGGATTATCATTGTTTAATTTTCATTAAATAAGTCATAATTTAAGTCAACAAATATCTCATCTAAAGGCATTTCTGTTAAAGGTGATAGACTGTTTGTTCTCCTACACCTCAAGGTTGATCTGCATGAACACCAAGCGTTTCATTTTATAATAGATTTGACTTAAGATTAGGGTCTTTTTCTAAATGGGTTAAGTTATAATTGTTCACTGTTTTCCATACCTTTGTTTCCCTAAATTGGGAAACTGATCTTATTGATCAAACCACTTTCTCATAGAGTGCCAGCGGAGGTCAAATATCTGTGGGTGATTACCACACCAAACAGCTCGAGGATAGAATTTCCCTTGCGTAGGGTCTTTCGAAGCCTTTGGCTGGGTTTTTATCCCCTGTTGTGTGCCTTGGAACCCACTCCAGCACCTTGCACTTACCTTGAACACTCGAGGCATCAACAAGGCCATTCTTTTTATTTTATAATCCTATATACAAATTTGTCTAACAATTATATTAGATGAATCTTCAAGAAGTTGGGTTTTGTAGAGGATTCCACTCATATGAAAAGGAACGAAGAAGCATCGAATTAGTGAAAAAAATTCCATTGTCTTTGTTAGTATATTTAAATACTTATAAGTTAGTTAAGATCAACTTGTTCTATTGTGTCTTTAGGTAAATTGTATTTCTTTAGTATGTATTAGTATGCATTTGTACTTATGTAATCCAATGATCAAAATATGTTCTAGACATAGAGTGATTCGATGGTTCATCATCACCTCGACCTTAACAACCATTGATTTGTGGCTAAACACATGATTGGTGCATGATCTCTATTTAAATAGCATGGAGGGTCATTTTATTGATGATCAATTGTGAAAAACTCATATGTAAATTATTTTTCATTTTGCATTAATATATTGCATCATGTAGCTATTCGACTAGTGTTGTGGTCTATTTCCCTCTCTAAGGGTTTTAACCACGTAAACATATTGGTGTGTTGATATGTGATTTTTTTGTATGAATGATTTCTTAAAGTATTTAACCTATGTGGAAATATCATGTTTTAGCCGAACATGGTATTAGAGCACTTATGGATACGCACTCTCGTTGTTGATCGAGATCTTGAGCTAATGTAACTGCATGTATCAATGGATTTATGGATTTTTTGTATTTTTGTGCATTTTTTAGATAAGATAGGTTTTCCATTGCATCTGTAGCACTGATTTCAGTTGGAAACACTTTTCATTTCATTAGAAAAGGTTTTCATTTGCCCAAGATATGACCATTTTAACATATTTAGAGTTTCAATTTCAAATTTTCATTTTTTGTTTGTGTCTGGTTGTTTAAAAGTGCCTTGTAGGCCAAAAGAAAGGTTATTTCGGCAATCACACTCTCCAACAACAACAAAAATAACAACACTAGTAACAACAACAACAATAATAGTAGCATTAGCAACAACAACAACAACAACAAAAACAATAACCTCATATATTTTGTTTATTTCACTTGGTTGAAAGTTAGTTTATTAAGAGGTCTTGGGTTCAAGTTCTTCTTTATTTTATTTACAAAACAAATTTCATGTAACTGTCACTTGGTTGAAATTTAGTTTATTAAGAGGTCTTGGGTTCAAATTCTTCTTTATTTGATTTACAAAACAAATTTCATGTAACTGTAAGTTATAAAGTAACTTCAATTTAAAAGTGTTTCTCACTCATTTTATAAAAGTGGGTTACTTATTTTAAATAATAACTTGATTTGCAGAAGTGAGCTTATAGGTAAAGTTAGTGTGTGGGAGGAATTATTTACTACATGGACCACCATCACCATGTGGTTCAATCTATTATTGTCAAATGGCTCTTTGGTTCTATCTTTATGCTTTTTTTAAAGGTACAACTTTGACATCCAAAGTCCGTTTTTAGTGTTGTTTTTTTTAACTACCAATTTTTTCAAGATCGTTGCATCTAGGCCATATATTTCTATTTTTGAAGCCATATTACCTACACCTTATAATATGACTAGTCCAAGTGTTATTTTGCTTAATAGTACCAACTACTTCTCATGAAGAATCCATATGGAGGATGTCCTATGAAGTAAGGGAATTTACGGGATTAATTTAGGAAAAGTAAATGCCCCATATGATGCCTCAAAGAAAGTAAAATATGATAATAAAATTGGCAAAGCATGTGGATCAATCGAGATTTCCATCTCTAATGATTTAAGATTACTCCTTGAAGGAATTGACCAAGCAAATGCAACTTGGAAAAAATTGGAAACCATATTTGGCCACCACAATGAAATTCAAGATCACTTGCTTGAAAATCAATTAGTTGCTTTCAATCCAAGTGAATTTCCTTACATTCAAACCCATCTATTTAAATTCAAAACCCTTATAAGACTCTTAGTTAAAAAATGCAAGATATCTAAGCTAGAAAAGCAATGTATTTATGTTATTCTTGCTAAGATTGGTCCTTCTTATTATGTTTTTGTATCTTCTTTTCACTCCAACAAAGAAGCTCTAGGGTCTTCTTATACATAAGCCATTCTTGAATCTTTTTGTGATTCTTTGATTAGAGAGAAATATAAGTTCTTGCATCTTGGAGTGATCAGCGTTGTAAGTACATCTAATAAAGCCTTAGTGGCACAACAATAAAATAAATCCAAGCATCCAAAGAAGCAACACCCTTGCAACAATAAGAAAAAACAAGGTTCCCAACCCCTTTCAACAAGTTCCTACACCCAATGGTGTTAAAGGCACTAAATCAAAAGGTAAGAAGTTGAATGACATTGCAATTTTTGTGGGCAAGATAGTCATGTGGAATCTAAGTGTTTTAAGAAAATGAAAGCCTCGAAAGTAGTCCAATGAAGAAGCACAAAATTAATTGTAATTATTTTTATAACTCTTCTTCTCATGGACATGCACTTTTTTCTTCTAGTTTTTCATTTAATGCATCATCTACTTCTTCTTATAATGAATGGCTCATTGATTCTAGATCATATTATCATATGGCTAAGGATAAAGCCATTTTTTCTACTCTAAATTAATGTAACACCCAAAAAATATTTGTTGGTGATGATAGATCTCTTAGTGTTGTAGGATCTCGAAGAATTCATCTAGATGACATTCATTTCAAAGATGTATTATGTGTTCCAAGTCTTTTTTGTAATATCTTGTCAACCTATCAAATCACTCATTCTATTGAAGGTAAACATGTAGAGTTTTCACCTCACCAAGTTGTAATTAAGGATTTAAAAGATCATAATCTTGTCCTAGCAACTGGAATTATTGATGATATTATCAGGTTGTATAGATTTTGCAAATTTGGGTCATCATCTTTTTTATCAAATTTTATTGTTCATAGCAATGACTTGAACAAACTTTGGTATGAGTAATTTGGTTATGTAAACTATTGTTCATTGTAGTAGCTATGTAATAAAGAAATGGTGACTAGTCTTCCTCTCATTTCTTCTAGAGATGGTGTTTGTATTGGGTATGTTCTTGGAAAACATCAATGTGAAAATTTTGACAAACGTGCCTCTTGACACACCTTGCCACCCTTGCAGCTCTTTCAAAGTGATTTTTGTGGTATGCTTCATTTTGTTTCTTTCTCTAGCTTTAGGTACTTCCTAACTTTCATTAACGACTTCTCCAGACACACTTAGGTTTACTTTTTAAAGCTTAAGCGTGAATTTTTTGACATGCTTTTGGCTTACAAGGCCCTTGTAGAAAAATAATACAGACTTCAAATACACAAGTTAAGAACATATAATGGAAGTGAATATGTAAATAATAAATTTACAAATTATTGCACTACATATGGCATTTAATTGCAACATAATGTCCCATACACACCATAACAAAATGTTGGTACTGAAACAATGAATTGCACAATAAAGGAAATAGAAAATTGTATGATCCAATATAAAGGATTAAGTCCTCATTTTTTAGCAGAAGCCATTAATTGTGTCAATTACATAGTCAATCACACTTCCACAAATACTTTACAAGGTATAACACTTAAAGAAACATGGAGTATAACTAAACCATATGTAAGCCACTTTTGTGTGTTTGGTAGTGAAGCATGGGATCACATTCTTGATGAAAACAAAAATCATTACAGCCCAAGAGTCAAAAGTGCATTTTTTTGGATATTCTAAAGAAGTAAAGGGTTATAGACTTCTTCAACCAATTTCTAGTGACATTATTATTAAAAGAGATGTTAAATATGATGAAAGTATATCGTCCTACAAGCCTAATTCGACATTTGTGATGTCTTTGCTGATTATGCCACGTTCTATTCCCAACTTCTCTACTAGTGATCCTACTATGATTTATTCTTTAGATGATGACGGTAAGAATGAAAATCCACCTCCTCCCACTCACTTTCCTCTACTTGGGTCCATTGAACATGAACTTTCACCAGCACATTGCTTCCTATATGGGTCCATAAAACATGTGAAATTTGGTGATCCTAGAGATCAACATTGAACATGTTCATAGTTCTAGCAAACCTCTTCTCTTTTAGCCCAAGTTTTAGAGACTCACAGTCTAGAAATATTTGCAGAAGCTTCTAGTCATCCAGATTAGAATACAACAATGCATGAAGAATATTGTTACTTAATGGAGAATGATACTTGGGATCTGATACCTCTTCCGAAAGGAAGAAAACTTGTTAGATGTAAATGGGTGTACAAAACTAAGTATGCATCACATGGAAGTGTTGAAAGACTTAAGGCAAGGTTAGTTGCCAAAATATTTTTCCAATATGAAGGAATTGACTACAATGAAACCTTTGCCCCTATCAGCAAAATGAGCTCCATACACCTTGTTCTTTCCCTTGCTGCTTCACATAAAGGGTAGGTCCATTAAATGGATTTCAAATCTTCCTTCTTGCATGTGGATTTGCATGAATAAATTTACCTAGAACAACCTCATGCCTATGTTCATAATGACTCTAGTCTTGATTGTTTCCTTAATAAATATCTCTATGGCCTTAACAAAGCTCCTCGAGATTGGTATGCCAAAATGTATAACTTTCTTCTTGACATTGGTTTTTATAAATGCCATTCTAACCCCAATGTCTATACCAAAAAAGTTGGAAACCATCTCATAATACTTTATCTTTATTTTGATGACCTTATTCTTACTGGGAATGACCCTAAATTTTTAACCCATGTGAAATCCAACCTTAAGAATAAATTTGGAATGACCAACTAAGATATTTACATTATTTTCTTGGCCTACAAATTCTGCAAACCAAAGAAGTAATTTGTCTTTCTCATTCTAAGTATGTTTGTGATCTTCGCGCTTTCACATGGAGTATTATAAATTGTCCCCATATCCCTTCTAGGTTGGATTCAAACTTACTACCACCTATACTACACCCGAAGTAGATGCCATCTTGTATCATTAATTAGTTGTAAATATTTTATATGTAACTCATACCTATCATGCTAGGTCCTTTGTTGTTGGGTTTGTTTCTTGATATATGCAAATGCCCCATGAAATTCATGGGAGGTATCAAAAAGGATACTTCAGTATATTTGGAGTACAATTAAGTTTGGGATACATTACACTTAAAGCGACTCCTTTGATTTGTTGGTTTTATTGATTCTGATTAGGCCAACGGCCATGATGATTGAAAGTCTCCTATAGGTTATGTTTTTAGTCTTGGTTCTGGACTCATCACTTGGTCTTGTAAGAAACAACAAAATATTTCTGTTTCTTCAACAAAAGCAGAGTATTGAGGTATACTTAATGCAAGTCAAGAATCCCTATGGCTTTGATAGATCCTTTTGGAGTTTGGATTCCAGTGGCATTATCCAACTACCCTATGGTGTGATAATTAGAGTGCTATCAAACTCACCAAAATCCCATCTCAACATTATCTCATCAAACACATTGAGCTATAGATGCACTTCATTGGAATTCCTTATCCATTCTCCTATTCTTTCAACTTTGTAAATTCTTCAATCTTATCCCAAGTTGTTCTTAATGAGGATATTGTTAGGATATTTAGACACTTAGGATTTAGTTAAGATCAACTCAGTCTAATGCATCCTTAGGTAAACTATGTTTCTTTAATATGCATTTGTACTTATGTAATCCAATGTTCACGATATATTCTAGACATAAAGTGATTCAATGGTTCATCTCGGCCTCAATCTTAATGGCTATTGATTTGCGGATTAACACTTGATTGGCCCATGATCTCTATTTAAAGATCATGGAGATTTTCTTGATGATCAATTGTGATAAATTCATATGTAAATTTGTTTTCCTTTGGCATTAATATATTGCCTCTTGTAGATTTTTGGTTGCGGTTGTGGATAGTTTCTCTCTTTGAGGGTTTTAACCATGTAAAAACATTTTTCTATTGATCTATGATATGTTTGTATGAACGATTGCTTAAGATATTCGACCTATATGGAAATACATTGTTTTAGTATAACAGTCTTTGAGAATGCCAATCAAGTTCATGTGACTATAGGAGAGTATACCATGCATCAATATGTTATTGCTCAAATTTTCTATTCTCAGTAAAGATGAAACCAAAGAAACTAAACTATATGAATTTCTCTTATTTAGTTTTGTTCCTTGGATTATAAAAAAATAAGAAACGAACTTCCTCTGGTGGAGAACAAGTATCCATGTGGATAATATTCTTAGGGGCTTCGACATTGGTGATGTGGGTGATAGAAATTTGGATAATATTCTTATGGGCTTCGACATTGATGATGATGTCTCTATAGATGTGTGCTTTGACAAGGAACTAAGATTGAAGATCCTTGATACCATTTTTTTTTGTTAGATTATGCAAGCATCCTTAGGACTCATGCAAAAAAGGACACATTCAAAGCAAACATGAATCTATAATTGACATTTATGGAAAAACAAAGATGCTTTTAGATGTATTTGTGTGGGATCTTCATGGTGAATGTTATAGGTATTTCCAACAGGATGGCATGCCCTTTATGGATGGGAATAAACCAAAATTCAACAGTGTATATATTACAAAAGATGGATATATTATCATCGCAGCCTGTCCAAATCCTGTTTCAATTATATCATGGAATAAAGGTTTGTTCGAAACGCTCAGGGACGTTTTTCCATCCACTTCTTATGTTGAAGGCATATATTAAGGGGCCGACTCCCCATGGGATTTCGTCGTCTGTCGACGGCCTATGGGGAGCCGCCACCTGTTGGAACATATTTCTCCCTATTCCTCCCGCTACCGCCTCCACCAAATACATCGCCACCTCTAGCTCCTACACCTCTGCCTACCCTGCTCCCCCACCACCACCAGCTCTGCCTGCACCTCAACCAAACCCTCCACCACCACCCAAACCACCTCCGCCTCCAGCGCCACTTCCCAAGCCTCCTCCCGCGCCACCTCTGTCCCCTCCGCCCAAGCCTCCTCCAGCACCACCTCTGGCCCCTCCACCCAATCTGCCTCCTCCTCCTAACCCTCCTCCACCATCGAGTCCGCCTCCTCCTCCAATTCCATAGTCAGGCTTTAGACTCTCAAAGTGATCGCAAAATTCCAAAAGCCAAAAAACATCACACAGGAGCCAGGCAAGTAGTCAAGTAGAGTTTGAAGCAACTCATGGAAGGTCACATGGAACCCAAAATCACACAGGAGCTAGGAAGGAAGTCAAGTAGAGTTTGAAGCAACTTGTGGAAGGTCACATGGAACCCAAAATCACACAAGAGCCAGGAAGGAAGTCAAGTAGAGTTTGAAGCAACTCGTGGAAGGTCACATGGAACCCAAAACAGTTATTTTGACAGATCAGGATAACAAACATGAATGGTTGGTGAAAAACAATACCCAAATTATACTGTAGAATGAATTTCGGGTGCATTCCGGGAATATCCTTTGTGTCAATCCCCTATCAAATTTAAGGAATGATGATTGGGATCTATCATTATAATCCCTACTGTACTTCACAACGCAAGTGCCGCGGAGGGAAAAGATCACAGGTATCACACACATATCACAGTCTGCAACCCACAAAACGTCCAGGACAAAAATTGGGCAGTAATTTGTCTCTTTGTACCATGGCGTGTAAGGATTTTAGAGTGATGACTGTGGAATGTAAATGCTCGCATGGAAAACTTTCACAGAAAAATTTGTGGTCTATGAGATACAACGTTTTTACTTTTTATTATTTAATACCTTTGTGTTTGTATGCACCTATATACTCAAACATCTAGAGATGATCATGGATTTACTGATTTTGGGGTTTGTTATTAGCACATATTAACATGAATTAGTACTCCAAGAAAAACATTTTCTTCAATGTTGGATGTATATTTAGCAAATTTGAATTTTATTTCTCACCTATGCATTATAGTTGAAATTTATGTGAATTTTAGCAACCAAAGTTGAATGAGCTTTATTCGTAAAATGATAAATGCTCCTCGTTTGGGTTTTATTATTGACATAAAAGTATTTTTGTACACCTACTTCAACTAAACTTTTATATGCAACTCCCTCTAGCTTCCATGTGCTTGTATGTCTTTCTAACCTCACATGCTCACTTTCTTTTTCCTATTCATTATGATTGCATACACAAAGGTTTTCTGCTGCCCATACTCAATATTCACATAACCTCCTCTAAGGAATAAGACAACGAATCTTCTTGAAAATGGCCGCAATGACCATGGACATAAATGACAATGAAAATGCCTATACGGAAACCATTGTTTACATATAATTTTTTTTACACTCAATTACATAGTTGTACTCAATGGAAAAGTGCACTCTATTACTGATGAGTGCCTTCATATTAATTTGTTTACAAATGGAGCTCCAAGTGAAGTCCAAGATTTGTAAATGAATGCTTAGAGATGACAGTGAGATATTTATTTGACCAAATAAGTTGCAATTGGCTATAGTCACTTGGACATCATAGAGTAAAAAACAAATATTGTCATTATTCATGTACAGGTGGATGACAAGCACTAATAATTGTGTAAATGGATAGAGGCAAATGAGATGATGTCTTGGGCATCTTAAAAAGTGAAGCTTAATTGAGAGATGTGATGTGGAGATGATGAAAAGTGCCTTTGGTTCCATTGACAAGGAGGATTAATTGAGTGCAAGAAAATATGGAACTATTGAATATAATGGAGGACAGATAGTAGGGTTGGAATGAGAAAACATGGAGGATTAACTGTTCTTAATTGAATGTACTTAATTATTCTACACATATAATATTAATTTTGCAAATATTTCTGAATGTGTCCCCTATGCACACCATAACCATCTCACTTGATATTGATTGATATGATACAAAAGATAGATATATCTTCCCAAGGTTTCTTTAACATCAATTAACCTAGGGTATTGTTCTTTGTGTTGTAACCCCTAAAATATTCCCACAACCATCCTTGGATTGAATTGACCTATATCACTACCAATAGTTGTACAAGATCATTATTTAATTGCTCCATTTCATTCTTCAGTCAAGTAATTTTACTACTGCACTCCTATGGGAAGAGTGGAGGGAGAAACATAAGGATCCCGTGACAAGAGTGAAAGGGGAAGAATAAGAGAGATCCTTAACATCTTTTAGTGGATTTCTTGAACTTGTTCGGCCTTGGTAACACTGTTTAATAACCAAATATATTTTTCACAACATGACAAAATATTAAGAGTCAAAATTAGTACGATTCCAACTCATCCGTAAAGAGGTTCATGAACGAGAAAGAAAAGGCCATATTTGCATTTACTAGCTTCCATCGAATTTACTGCTTCTAGAAATTTGCAGGAACACAAATCTCATGAATGTTATCAGGACTATATTTTTACACTGGTTCATCCATACATGTGAGGCTAAACATTTAATGGATGCGAAACACCCTGCATCAATTACTTATGTCCGACTACGGTGGTCAAAATACCTTCAAAAGCCAGTTTCTTTGACGATGAAATGGTAAAATTTGTCAGTGAGGCTATCAAAGGGCTAGCTTCCAGAGTACTCGAACCAATACTCGACTAAATACTCCTTTCAAACATTATTACAACATTTTAAATTCAAAATAACATAAAAAATGCCACATCCCTCATCTGTGTAAAGAAGTATGTTTCATGGACGAAGAAATGTGTTTCCGAGGTTCTAAGAAGAACTCCACCTCGCAGAGAAGCAAGGTGGGGTTGTAGTTCCCCGTTGGTAGAATCACCCGGTTCCTCAAATCCGACAAGTATGTCAAACAAATGGGAGGAGGTTCTCCAGTCTACCTTGCGGTCGTTCTTGAATATACGGTAGCTGAGGTATGTTGATATTTATTCTCTATTTCGATTTATCGATCTGGGCCTTTTGGTGTGTGTTGATTAATTTAAATGCATTTATACAGGTATTTATAATTTTTAAAATAATATAAAATTTTAAGAATTAAAAAATAGATTAATATTCAAAAACCCAAAAACATGGTGAGAATGGTGAGATTGTTAATATCATTGATCTCACTCAACTAAACTATCCTTTCTCATAGAATTAAGGATAATGAAAATTTAATGGATCTTAATCATTGATTAAAACTAATTTTAAAAATGCAATAGAAATAGACCTCCATCCTGCACCAAACCTATCGAAGAACTATCTAACTAATTATATATAAAAAACTAGCATACTGCTTTCCTGAAACAATTAAAATGAAACATGTTTATAGGATAAATCCATGGACAATAAGTTTTTAAAAGACATTAACATGACACTAATGAAATCATGATTTTTATGTTAAACTCTGCAATTTAGATGATTCAATCAAGTCAATGATATATTTCTATTTCATTTAACCATCTAAAATACTCAAAAAAATGAATCGCTAGACCTGACTTTATTATCCATAAATTCATAACATTAGTCATTATCCGTTTGATTTGAAACGTGCATTGAGACCTACTCGATTTGAAGGCTGAAACTCTGTACATTTTAAATCTATCTCGATAAATAATTTCAAAAAGATTTACAAGTGGTCATCTTGTTGCAGCAACACTGTGAGGTGCACCTAGAACATGAGTAACAATTTTTCCCTTCCCTTTCTTTAACTCAAAGAATTTTAGCATACGTAATAGACTTTCTTTCCTCAACTGAGAAACAAGCTCCCATTATTTTCAAGGATTTGTATAGCTATACTAATTGCACAAATGTTGTAATTGTTTCAAATAGCAACAAAGCCAAGTTATTCTTATTTATCTCCAATCAGGTTTGGTTTTTGAACTCGTTGAATTAGGCTTTTCATCCCCCCTTATCAAGGTCATTATCCGCTACCTCGAGCTTGCCCTAGTGATAATGGACTATTGCTATGTTGACAATCAACGAATACACATTGAATGCATGAAGTGGTGAATGTGTGTTGATGCATGTAAGACACTTGGTTAATGCTTGTATTTTCTAAGACACCTAATATAATCTTTAATAGATGCAACCAATTTTGTTATGGTGTCAACCCCGTTTATTAAAAAATCATTGGCATTGTGATCTTTGTCCATGTTAAATTACATGGTGATTAAATGCTACCCATTGGTCAAACGTTAATATTTATATGTTTTGGAAAAATTGTAAGAGAAAAAAAAAGTAAAACAAATTTTCAATGTAATATTATTATTTTTATTTTGGTTGTCCTCATTTTACTAAATGTAAAAAAGGGTGTGTTGAATTTTTCAAAAATTGCACTTCGTATAAAATCAAATCAAAATTCCCCATCCCTAGAAAGATATAACATTCCAAGGTCCATAATGTTTCAATGTGCCCATCCTTGAAGGGAAAAATGTTTTCATGTTTACTAAATTGTTTATTATGTACACTTTTTTATTAAAAAACAAAATGAAATTTATTTTCAATGCTACATATTTTTAAGGCTTTTTATTGGTTGTTATAAGTCAAGTAAAAGAAGAGAGAATGGATGTAAAAGTGAGATTAAGTATACGGAGGGAGAATGAATATGTAAGCATAGTGAATAATTGTTTTCTAAGAAAGATCATATGTTTAAATTAATTGATGATATAATGAAGTTTTGAAGAGAAATTAAATGTTACAATTGGAACATTTATTTTATTTTATAGTTAAATATAATATTGGGTGTAGGCGTTGAGTTGTCACTGACCATCATTAGCAATCTAAATACCATTTATTATCCAAAAGCTCCTCTCATGAATATCACGTGAAAGCATGTACGACTACAAATGTAAATAAATATTTTTGACACATTAAAATGGTATAGAGAATCCAAGAAACCAAGATGTGGTTCTACAATTGTACAACATATAACCAACGACATAAATCTATCAGGTGTAAACATGATCATCTACAACACAAGTTTGTTTGAAAGGCCGTGAAACGAGTAAAGCACTCATAGGTAGGAGTAGGACCTTTGTCTCTTAAAGTTTCAAACATATACATGTGTGGTTATTGCACTAATAATATGTAATATGGATGGAGTTTTCCTTTACAAATACTAATTGATCAACATATGCTTATGACAAACTATCCATTTGTACTAAATCATGTCAGCATTCACTACACTCAAATATTCTTGCAGAATATTCATACAGTTACTATTGTCATTTGCCCAGGTTTTCTTTTTAAAATAATTTTTGCCATTCTGCATGTCATTTTGTCACTTGGAGAATACCTCAAAGAAGATGAGCCTTGAATTAATTCCTTTGTAGCAAAATTTTAAAATTTGCTATTATGTTTATGTCTATATCATTCATTTATTTATGAGATTAATTGTTATAGGTCATGCTCCTAGGTAACAACCACAATTATACACAATTGCTTTCAACCATGTCACAAAAGGGTTGTAATGTCTCTTAAATCGTAGAAGGAAGCCTTACCATTTTATTAAGGAAAAAAGGAGTTATGGGTAGCCAACTAAAAAATAACATAATTACAAACGAGGTGGTGTGAAGGAAGAAGGAATCATGCTACATATATGAAAGAAAGAGGGCACATCAACAACCCACATTGATGAATTTGTCAAGCTAAAGAGAAGCAGAAAAGCCTTGGTCAGATGGTTCCCTATCCAAGGAACCATGAAGGAGCTGTGAGCTATGGAGAGAGATCGCGTGGTGAAATATTATTGAGATCACATATCTGTATGAAAGAGAGATTGTCCCATGCGAAAGGAAGGAATCATGAAATTGCTTCATATGAAGGCATCCATGTGAGAAGTTTAGTGAAGAATAATAATTCCATTCAATAATAGTGTACTCATGGCATTTGATAATTACATTGGGTCTCCATAGGACCAATCTCAACCAAAGCACATACCAATTCCACCCATAAATCGAAGTAACAAGAAACAAATCCCCCTCAATATGGCTTGGGCATTGACTATCCATAAATCCCAAGGATTGGCATTAACAAGGTCAACAATTGACATTGGTAGCAATGAAGGTCAAGGATTAACCTTGAAAACAATGCCACGTACTACAACATTAGAAGGAATCCAAATTACACCATCATTCTCCTTCAAACGCTATGCAAAGATGAAAGACACTTCATATGTCTCACTTCGAAAAAATCAAGAGGCATGCCTTCATCCTCTATCCCTTTCACACTTAAAATTGCAACCCTCAATCCCTGCACCCACCCTACCAACTGAAAATCTCAATGTTGATTTCCAATATATTTAAATCCAAGCTTGATCATTACTTAGCCCTTTATTGTTTTACTTACATATGTATATTTTTGTGTATGAAAAATTAGTGTACAAATCATTTTATTTGTCATCTATTACATGGTTTTCTATTTATTGCTTATTAGTACTTGCAACATGGTTTTCCTTTCAATTCATCGACTGCAATCCCTACCATATATTAGCTAGACTTGCTTTTAAACATACAAAATTATATTGTCTAAGTACACACAAATTTCTCTCATTTTACAACATATTGAAATTCTTCTCGGCGTTTCATTTCCCCATTTTGGGGGTATGCTAGTATATTATGCCTCAAAGAAATGCTAGGCATATATTCCACATTATACCGTCTGAAATTCCATCGAAGGAAACTATGCACCATTGAATAAATACGAGCATAGATCCATCTTAAACCCATATCTATCAAGCATCGAGAGTGATCCAATTTCTTGAGGTGTATTTCTTTTTAAAAATTTAAACTCAAGAAATTTAATCTATCTTGATTGATAGATCCGGGTTTAAGTTTTGAGTTTTTATTTTATAAAAGAACATCTATTTTTTAATTACTTTTCAAAATATTTTATTTTATAAGCCGACATGGATTTTTTTAAAATACTTTCCATTTTTTTAATTATGTTTTAATTAAAAAAAACATAATATCTGAAATACATTAATGACCTACAAAATATTTATTACATTTTACTTTTTTTGACATTTTAATTAATGGCCAACAATAATAAATACAAACTTTAGCTACAAGATCTTCCTCATATATTACTTTTTACTTTTTAGCCGATAATAAAGACAAACGTTACATGTAACGTTACAGCATCTCCCCCATACTGGGGTGTAGAGCACCTCGTTTCACTCGGTGCAACGAGATAATTGTTATAAGGAATTTCTCTGCTATAAAAATACAAAATATGAATTTAAATTAAAAGCCACCACTAGCATACCAATCATTGGATAAGAAGTCGCACCCTGCTATTGAAGAAGAAAATTAATCTAGCAATGTAATTGTTGATTATTAGTAAATTAATTGGAGTAAAGTATATTAGTTATCTAGGAATTTTCAAAAGTTCATCGATGGTAAGTTATAAAAAAGGGTATGACTACCAAAGATTTAAAGAGGTGTTACGGCGTGAAGGTGCAAGTTATAAAGGAAAAGATTATTTAACTTTTTATGGAGGAGAAAGACAATGTCACAATTGCCACAATAATATTATGTTAGAATCGAAGATTAGTATAAGCTTTGAGGACAAAGCTTTTTAAGGGAGAGGTAATGTTGTGAAAGTAAAATAGTCAATATTATAGTTAATATAAATATTATCATAATTAGAAATAGGTTCCTTAAAAGAGGTATGAGAGGTATGACTTTATGTAGTTACCATCAAGCCTATAAAAGCTAGGCCAGTTTTCATTGTAATCATCTCTTTATATATATATATATATATTTTTTGTTTTTTTATATATTTAATTATTTAAGCATCCTAGCTATATTATTTGTTACAAGGTTCTTGTTAGTAAAAGGTGGTCTTCTCTTACCTTATTTGAAAGCTCGTCCCTGCACTCTGTTCCCATCCACCTATCACTCACGTCCTCCTTCACCATGCTAAGAATTCCCCTCTCCCACGAGTCCTGCAAGGGCAACGCATTGGTTACAAATAGTAGAATTAAGCAGGAAATTTGATGAAATCGCTCCTAATACATCCGCCTCACCCCAACCCGCATTCAAAGGAGAATTGAAGAACTGGACTCTAGAGGATGATACTCTATTAGAGTAGGAATGCACTCTAGATGAGGAAATTATGGAAAATATGGAGGGTTATGCTTAGAACCCTGGAAACACAAGAGCTAGAGACACTAAATTATTCAAATCAATTTCTCTTAACTAGCAGATTAATTATTTCCTAAGCAAGGATATCCTAGACACTCAGGAAGAAAGAAATGGTTTAGTACTGATGATGGAGGAAAGTATAGATCAAAACAACAAGTTACAAGCTCAGAACAAGATATTGGAAAGAAAGCTTGATTGTCTCTACAAAGCTACAACTGGTGTGGACTTTCCTCATGAAGACCAGTTGAATGCTCAAGCAAGCTAGGTCCCAACAAATTCTACTATGGATGATGAGACAAAGAAGCAAAAATAGGTTCGTTCAATTAGTTTTTTTGAGTTTTTGAATATCTATGTCAATATTAGCACTAAGAAAAACTCATATTATGTAATCCTCTTAGAAATGTTAGTAGGGTAGATAGAATTGTTACATTTAAACTCATGTTTAACATTTGGGCTGGAATTCCTTCGGGCTTACCAAAACTTTGAATTTTGACTATATGTACATCGTTCTTATAAATCAATAGAATAGAAACTCTGCTAGCTTCCTCAAAAAAACTTACTACTTTAAATTATATGTATATGATTTAATTTGTGCAATGATTAATGATCTATTTTTTAAAATCATTTATACAATTTTTAATATACTATAAAATTAAAATTATACTAGTTATAAAAATAAATTATACTAGTAAGTCACCAACTTCTAAGAGATCATTAATTTATTGGTTAATCTCTCCTTTCTCTAAGATATTTAGTATTCATGTAACAAATTCAAACAAAGTCAATCACGTTTTTTAACTTTAAATTATAGAATACTTAACCCAGTGTTACTAATTTCACTTATTTTAAGAAACAAGTGGTGATGATGATAGTTAGACAAATTTTGATCTATTAGACCTTAAGAAAGAAAAGAAAGGAACTACTTGGTTTTTTGTAGAGTTTTATTTCTCTACTAAAAAAGATTGGAGATGAGCGTTCCTAAATTACTATAATTTTAATGATATAAAAGGTTGGATAGGTTCATATTGTAACAAAAAGTTTGAAACTAAAACTTTATGTGAGTGTATGCACGACAATCTAAACAATTTTGCTATTAAATCCACTTGTTATAACTTATTTTATTTTTTTTTCCAAAGAAAAAGTCGTAATTTTATTTCAAAAAGATGAACAAAATTACATTCTGCACATGTAATAGGATCACAAAGATCCCTACATTATCACATATTTATTTTCCCAGTATTATCATATCTATCGTCTACTATATGAAAATAGTACAATGAAACTGTAAACAAATACATTTCCGTCAAGACGGCAGATCCCTATCTCCAGTGAAAGGGTGTCCCAGAGCCACCAGCCGATCCGCATCTCCCAGGATCCTCCTCCACTATTGAAACTGCTCCATCATGCAGCCGCCGACCTCCCCAGCAGCAAAGGCAGTCTTTAAGACAGAGCTCCCTGCAGCTTGTAAGGAAAGGTAGCGACGAGAAAGGGAACAAAGCCCATAATAGACAGCAAACCCTGAAACGAAATCCTCATCGAAGTATGCAGGAGATCTACGTCTGTGGACAAGCAGCAGACTCGATAGACCTCCCAAACCAGCGAAAAACGGCCAGCATGCAGACCCCAGATGAAGAAACTAGAGCAGACCACCGAGCCTCCACCGGATGAAGGAGCACCGCCTTGCAGGAAACCAAAAGGAGAACCCAAAATGTTGCCAAAGAATCAGTTAAAGAAGGGGAATATGGCCACCGGAGCCGCCACCATCGCAGCCACCGACGAAAGTGCCCTCTGCGCGCCCAGCATCCAGCATACCACCGTCGAATCCGCAGGTCGAAGTAGCGGCCAGACTGGAAGAATATGGCGCGATCCCCCGAGCTGATAGCCCATCTCTGCGTTGACGGTTGAATCCATCACGAAGCAATGCCCATCTCTGCGTCCACGGGAAAGTCGATCACGCCCAGTGCCGCCGCTCACGAGGATCTTGAACCATCTCTGCGTCCACGGGAAAGTCGATCACGCCCAGTGCCGCCGCCGTCGAGGATCATGAACCATCGGTTTAGATCTGGGCAAGTTCGCAGCCGCCGTCGAGATAGCAGCCTCCGTAAACCTCAGCGTTAGACCGTGGCTCCAAAGCTCCTGACGGCTTATCCTCGACCTGAGCAGAACCCCCGCCGGCCACCATTACCGAAACCCTCTCCACCGCTCGCCGTCTCAGGAATCCTGCAAAGAAACTCTACAGGAAAAGGAGGGGCGGCTGGGCCAAGCCCTGGCCGCCCAATCTACAGCAAAAATTCGCTCCAAGAACCTCTCTAAAAATTCGCTCCCATATTATCATTATAACTTATTTTATATAATAACACATACAAACAATTTTACTACCATGAAATTAAATAATATAAATATACATTTTAACCAACACAATGTTATGTTAATATTTTCCTTCCCATGAATCTAATTTTCAATCAAATCTTGGAATGCATACAAAAAATAAAATATATTTTAAAATAAAGTTTTAATCAATTTTTTTATTTGTCACATTAGTATAGTTGTATTCATAACCTTTCCATTATCATGATATGCAATTTTCATTTAAGCTATAAAAACTCATCGTGTACTATTATTATTTTTAATGTAGTGTATAATCTAACCTATAAAATAAGATCAATATATGACTAGAAAATCAAGGTAAAAGAACAGAAGGGCAAGCCAGTTTTAGAAGATAGCCTTCCACCATAGGCCACCTCATTACTCTTAGTATCATTGCAGATGAATGTCTCAATAATAAGCTCAACCTTCTTTGTTGCTTCATAGACTTTAGGAAAGCTTTTGATATAGTGTCCAGTAATAACAAGATTATGGAAAAGATTAGAAGACTTAAAGGTTCCTTTCGAGTTGACAATCGCTGCAATAAGGTTTTACGAGAATGTCTTTGCCAAGTTTAAGAACACCGAGGTTGGTCCAAAGATATTAATTGTAATATAGGAGTTAATCAAGGCTAGCGCCTCTTCCCTACCCTTATTGGTATATGTAATGCCCGCCTCAGCACTTATGATTGATTTGATTATTTTAGACTTATGATTTGAGAATTATGACTGATCATACTACTTTGGAGACCTACGACTGATTTAACTATTTTGAGGGCACTAGTTTGAAGTGACCCAGAGTTATAAAAACTTGAACCATGAATGATTGCTTTAGATTTTATATACGAAATAAAAATGGTTGGATAAATGATGATTTATGGATATACTCGACTGACTAAGAAAACGAAAAATGATGAATGTTGAAATTACTTGAAATGAAAAATGATGATTTGTTTATGCTCGACTGACTAAGAAAATGAAAAATGATGAAAGTTGAAATGAAAAATGATGATTTGTTTATACTCGACTGACAGAGAAAATAAAAAGGATGATACAAATGTTTTATAGTGCAGCGCGACTAATATGTGTTTGAGTGTGTGTGCAGTGGCAGGTAAGACGATTTACAGACTGAACCATAATGGAATTATAGGGGTCGTAAGAACGGAAAGAACACTTAGGGGTACGACGACTGACTTTCGACCCTGATTTAGCAATTCATGCATGGGCGAAACCGTTTCAGCTCACCTGGGGAAGCGTATGCCGTACGGGCAAGACCATAACGATTTGGTCACGTATGATGAGTTGAGGGGCGTGCAATAAGGAGAGCCTTATCCCTCAACATCCCTTAGTCTCCAAGGAGCGTAGTTGAGAGATCGCAGTAACGACTCCCGATTGCTACGCAGTACTCCCCATAAAAAGAAAGAAAGATACTGTCGGAAGGGCCCGTTGAAGAGGTATCTAGACAAAGAAAAATGGGAAAATAAAATTATTCATGCACGCATAATAAAAAAATAAAAATAAAAATAAAATATGTGTGGAG
The DNA here is from genome assembly GCA_027924585.1 of Larix kaempferi. Classification (NCBI taxonomy): domain Eukaryota; kingdom Viridiplantae; phylum Streptophyta; class Pinopsida; order Pinales; family Pinaceae; genus Larix; species Larix kaempferi. The sequence goes on from BSBM01001120.1 coordinate 5,505,052, forward strand.
ATTCTAAAAAATTTAATATTAAAAGAATTAATATTTTATTTTTATTATCATGATGGTTATAGTATTTATGAGAAAGGAGATTAAAAAATTGAAAAGTCAATAATCATTTCTTTATATTTAGTTGAAATATATTTCTTTTGTTTTAAAAGAAAAAGAAAGAAATTAAATAAAATATAAAATGTCTTGATTAAAATATTCTTTTATTATTATTTTAAAAGAAAAATAAAGTAAAAGAAATAAATTAGAAAACTCTTTGAATAAAATATTTTATTTATAAAAAGAAAAATGAAAGAAATCTAGATTGAACATGTGGTTAAATACAACAACTATATTTGAGAAGACAAACACAACTGGGACTCTCTTAAAGACAACTACACCTACCTTGCACTGATTTAGGGAACTAGGTGTACACATTGAGTTAAAAATAGACACTTGTACTTGAGAATAAAATTAATTAAAATATTAAATTAATTTAAATTTGTGCATGGACAGACACATGGCACACAAGAATTTGCTATATAATAAGGGAGGAGAAGGAGAGAAGGATCTCTCTTTCTCCCTAATGCTGGATGGTCATCATAATCACGGATTATGTTATGATCCTTGCAGTTGGGATTAGCCGGAACGAGGATTGGGAAATCCTTTCGGGAGGCTATTGTGTGTGTTCTTACGACCCCATGAGCTCGGGGGTTCGAGGCAAAGTAGAGTAGCCTCGATACGGTAGGGTGGTCAACCAAGGGGTTCATCGGTGATCGTGTGGGAGAACAGCGAGACCAAAGCTGCATTCTTTTGGAAATCTACATTCGACCTACTGCGGGAGCATCTGCTCATACAGGGTCTATGGAATTTAAGTTTTATTTGTTTACATTAGGTTATATTTGAAGAATGAATATTTAATTATGGGTTAAACTTCTTTTTGGAACGAAATTTTATTTATGATTATAGAACAAAAATTATTTTTATCTGGATACGATCAGAGATCTAACAGAATAATTCCCTACCTCTGATATTTCTGGAATGTAATCTTGTGTTTGATAAATTGAATCATCTTATAGAGAGAATGGTTGGGGGAGAGGAAGTTCTTTTAATTTAGAATTACTGTGTAAATAAATAGTACTCTGCAAACCCTTAGTGACAGTCCTGAACTTTGATTTTCAATTCGATACCATAGTTATTTTGTTTTGCTTGAATAAATTAAAACAAAGGTCGACTTTGTATGTCATTTACAGAGTTCGATCCTTAATTTCAATTTGATTGAACCCTGTACTTGGGATATGGAAGTCTATATCTCAGATCGATATTTCCCAATCGTTCTGTATCACAATGTGAGATCTTTTCCCAAATCGATTTGAATCTGCACCTTTAGTGTTGAAGTTTAAATTCAAATCGATATTTCCAAAACGATTGGTTCTGTATTACAATGAAAAATTTCACCTTCAAATCGATTTTGATATTGGATATCAGTGTTAAAATTTATTTCGGATCTATAAGTATAAGTTGATTCTTTCTACCCGAATGAAGCAACATCGACATTGTATGGTCAATAACCCTGTGTAGTTCGTATTCTCCAATAGATGGAATGGAAACTCTGTAATTTTGTGTAGTGTTATGGATCGAAAATCTGTAAATGCTGACCGTCTGTAATTTGTATTTATGGATCAAAAATCTGTAAATGTTGACCGTCTGTAGTTTCGCAGTTCCAATGGATGGAATCGAAACTCTGTACATGTTAAATATTGTGTGGTTTGCATGAATCCAAACCCCTTTGTGAAACTCTGTTCTTCATGTTTATAAACCAGCGTAAGTGTGTGTTAGATCAAGTCTGTGATACAAACGTGGAAATCCATAACATCACGGCTATGGATGATTACGAATTTTATGTCGATTGATTGGTTTGAATTTTAATGAGAATGTCTCCCACTTTTGGATTGTGTATTGATTTAAAATAATGCCTCTCTTTACTATATAGAGATTCTCATATTTGTAATATCTCTAATTATTACTTCGTAATCTTATTTTGTCCTTAAATTTATCGAAAGTGCATTCTTAATATAAGATACATATGTTTATGTTATATTTGATGTTTCTCAAAATGCCAAGTTGAAAATACAATATATTAAGTGGAAAGTACAAATCCATCCCATTTGTATATGAGTCATAGTATTGGTAATGACTTTTGCTAGCAAGAAGGATAGTGTAATGTATCACCACAATGCTTATGTCGTGATATAGTGTTATTGGGAATGATTAAGAGCTTAAGTTACTGATCATCATGGAGAAAGCTCTTAGGAGTTTCTCAAATAGATGTTATTCATTTACTCTGAGAGAAAAGTAAATTACGACTTTTAGTATAGTAGCATGACAGAAGTGTTGAGTTAAGTTTAGATGTACGAAGTGAACTTGTGATTTGACAACCTTTGTTTTATGCTCAAGACTCCTTAGGCAAGTTATGTTTAGAAATCATTGACTATAAACGTTTTTAGATATTGCACGATATAGTTTTGTGTCATATGTTTTCTTTTTACAAAATGGTTGGTACAAAAAAAAAATATAAAAAAATTCACTTGCTCAATTAGACAGATCTTACAGTATATACATTGCTAAGTTAGAAGGTTGTTTAATAGAGGCAAGTTGCACTGGCACAACATTAGCGGGAATTGCTCTCATCCTCCTTCTTTATGTTAATGATATTGTTCTTCTAGAAAGATGTCCCCCTAATCTTGATAACCAATTAAGACTTCTCAAGGATTTATGCTCTAGTATGGGCATGACCATCAATATCGACAAAACCAAAGTTATGTTTATAAAATATAATAAGGTCACTTACGCTCATTTTTTGTATGATAATATGAACTTGGAGGGAGTGACTTCCTACAAATATCTTGGGGTTGATATCCATCACAAGCTTAACTGGAACTACAACATCGAGAAAACGATCAATGGAGGGTGGAAAGCTTATTTTGGTCTTGAAAACAATTATAAGTCAGAAAACCTTGTGATGGTAAAAATAAATTTCTCTTTGAAACTCTCGGCAATCTTGTCCTCATGTATGGGTGTGAAGTTTGTGGCTACAAACTCTCTAGAGAATCTTGGAGAATGATTGAGCAATTCTAGAAGCGTTTTATAACTTACAATCTTAAAATTAAAAGCAATTTGTCATATCTTATTATCCTTATTGAAGTGGGTCCTTCCCCCAGTGAGAGCATAGTTATGACTATGTACCTAATGTACAAGAAAAAATTAAATAACTTGGGAGACCAAAGACTTTTAAAAATTTCTTTAAATTCCAGGCATAGCCACCTAAGACTCAAGCGAGGTTGGCATAAAGATGCCATGTCTTGGTTAAATATGCGGGGAATTGACAAAGATGTCACTTTGCAAAATATAGATGATACTATAGATATTATTACTTTAAAGTTCAAAGAGAATCTATGGTGTGATGAAACTGTATAGGATAAAATTAAATTAATATATTACAAGGAGGTCATTAACCCTAATATTGAATATCAAAATTATATTTCTATTTTAACTAGCGTAAATAAGAAGATCTGCATAGTTAAAATAAGAACGAACTCTCATGAGTTGCATAGTGAAACAAGGCATTAAACCTTTCTTAAAAATTTGTGAGTTGACTCGGATTTGTCATATTTGTGAGACTATGAGTGTTGAGGATGAAAAGCACTTCCTCTTAGATTTCCCTACGTACACCCACATAAGGTCTCAGTTTCAAAATTTTTGTTGCAATACGAACCTGCCCAACCTTCTATCTCATCAAAATTATAGTAATTTAGGAACACTCCTCTCCGAGATTTTTGAGCACTGTTAGAATCCAATGATTTGAACAAACATTCAAGCACATAATGACAATCACACACAGATATCCGTCGAGAAGATAATACTGAGTCAAAATTTCAGCTGTTTTATTCATTCTTAGATAATGTTTTTATACAATAGGTGAGATGGTTGGAGTGGTCACACCTACTCTCTACTTCCCATTCATTAAGTGCAATTATACATTAATACAAGATAATGATGACATTAATGGTCCCAAACTAGGGTCCCCTCCAACATATCCCCACCCCAAACTCTTCTTCGCCCCGAAGAGAACATGTATGCAAAAACAGTCGTGAGTTGTGAATCTTCAGCCTTTGTCTTCAATATGGTAATAGTCAGTTGAAGCCTAACTCTTTAATCATTTGGTTGACATTCATCTCCATCAGCTCATAACTGAGGTATTTTGGCTCTTATTTCTATACCATTTATCTTCCTTCCACTTCCGATGTCGCAACCTAAGAAATGTTATGCAATTCCACACCAAGGGGAATAATCTTCACGTATTCTTGTGTCATCATCTTTAACATGTTACTAAGGCTGATTACTAAGTCTACCCTAAAGGTTACTAAGGTTGATTACTATGTTTAGTGGTTTGTGAATGAATTAAGTTTTTTAGGAGTTTACGGAAATGAAAAACTAAGCAAGAGATTCCAATAGTAAAATTAACACAACAATATGAACAATATATAAATCATATATTAAACACATGATATATTTTAACAAATGATTATATGATAGAAAGCAAAAAGACCAATGCTAATGGAGTTGTATTGTTGGAGTGTTGTTGTAGTACCAAAAATGTATTGTGAATTTCTCTTGGTCAATTTAAATTATTGAGAGATGAGTTGATTAATAGGGAGGGGGATTCCTAATATACCATGAAGATACATGGAATATGTACAGACTCACTAAGTGTGGCTCCACACGATAAAATGTGGGCTAGAGGAGTCACAAGAGTGTGTCCAACACTACACGAATAGAGGGTGTATCCCGACAGGACCCTGCGGTCACTCTCGAGTTGTTCCCTCTTTCTCTGTGAAATTTTCCCACACAAAGAGAAATGAGACACTGGATTTTCATCTTGGGAGGTTAATTGAATGTGAAAATTAACTACTAGTCACTTAGTCCCTTTCTGGTTTGATCAACTGGTCAATCAAAGATGCGGAGATATAGAGCATATGGGGACAAAGTCTTGTAAATTTTAACAATTTTAGAAATGTTTTCTTGCTTAGATTAGTACCCCAAGAGTCTCTTTTCCGGTCAATACTCAGGAAAGCCCTTCTCCATGAACCCTACTTCAAGAAATCAAGGGGGTTCGTTTCAACCAAAATAAAGAATGAAAGTGGAAAATATTATCTAATTACTACACTACTAAAGATAGTGCACTATTATTCGTTTTACTTTTGCAAGAAATAAAAGAAATTGTTCAAATGTAAAGTATACTTCCTACAAAAGTAAACAAATTGTTCCTACGTCTCGAGTGAGTCAATGGCCCAACAATTGGATTGGACCACGATGGTTAATTTTAATCAAACTAAGTTAATTTTAACCAAACTAAGTTAATTTTAACCAAAGAAACACTAAAGAAGATAAAGTGCATGAAAAAATTAGACCGACACAAATCTCCCCAGGGGGGGATGGGGAGTAAGCTCTTATGAGCTCATTTAAAAATAAAATTTTACTAAGCCTTTACAATGAGATCTAAAAAAAGGAAGAATACTTATTTCTCCTTATGGTTTTGGAGAAAAGAAGTTTACAATTGCTTGGGAAAAGAGTTAATATGAAGAAGAAAGTTCCCAAAGGCTCTGGATTTCTTGGATTTATCAATATTTTGCCCAAAAAGCCTTAAAACTTGATAAAAAGTGCAAAAAAACAGCAATATGTTTGTGGTTAAATATTCCCAAAATCACTTTGAAAGTGATTTGGACAAACCAAAAAAATTACTAGAAAGAGAATAATTAAAACTAGATCTAAACTAAAACAACTAAGAAAATTGGGCTGCCAATTTCTTAGGATATTGGACATCCTTTAAGGGGATTCCAATGAATCACTTTTATGATAGATTTAACATTTCAACTTCAAAAGAAACTATCTTTAAACAAGTTTTAAGATTGGAAAAGTGAAAGCTTGTAAAAAGATGAACTTCTTTATGCTAGATATAGGTAAAAAGAACGATTTGAAACTTTGAAAGACTCTAGATCTATGCAAGATAACTTATAATCTACGTCTAGAAATGATTAAACTTTGTAACAAAAATATCTTTAAGATATAAGCTAGATTATTAACCAGTAATCGAGAAAGATTTAGTTTATAATTAGAAAGAAGGTGAAGAAACCAAGAATTTATGAACTTGAGCTTATGGAGTTGTAGAAGTGGATCAAAGAGGGATTTTTCCTTTCTTTTGAGAGATCCAAATGAAGAAGAAATCAATCAAGAATCTCCTTCTCTCCGGATAGAAGTACCTTCAATTCTTAGAATATACTTGCCACAAAAAATCTTGTCAAATCTGTATAGCCTACACTCAAGATTAGGATATCATGCAAGTAAGCAAACTAAACATGAAAATTCCTTAGTCTTTAAGCATAAACAAATAAATGAAGAGATAAAATAAATCAACTCCTAATTCCTATGGATTAGAAACAATCACTCTAAGGCATAAATATTGACAAATCAAACTAAGATACAATTACCTCAATGAAGCATAAGAGACAATCAATATCCACACAACCAAGATGATACACCCATGTAGCCTCCAAAGCTTTGATTCATTACTAAAAGATAAACACTATTACAATAGAAAAATGGTAGAGCTTCAATCCTTCCATCCAAATGAGGAATAATGGGCTTGCTTTTATAGATTTGAGCGCCCAAGAGGGCAAGTTCATCAAGGGAGGGCGAATTGAACAAGTGGCAGCCCACATGTGAAGAGAAGGACGAGTTGAGAGTAATCTATGGGATCATGATTGATCCAATCCTTGGAGGATGACACCACCTCTCATGAAGAGGTGCGCCTCCTCTCTTGGTCTTGTCACCACCCAATGTGAGGCCTCCACATCACCAAAGTCGCCCACCATTAAAGATATGTGCCCCCCTTTAGATGGAATGTGCCCTCCTTTACAGGAGTTCCAATCCTCAATCAAATCCTTTGAGAGATGCTCCAAAATTTCCTTGGATTTGATTGCCAATCATCAAAGATAAGGATCTAACAAACTTCCTTGATTAGTGGGATCTCAATTTTGACTTTATTATGTCTTATTTGGCCATTTAATTGGTCTTTTTGGCCTTTTTCGAGTAAATATTATTTTTGGAGATAAATATTCTCTCGAAACTTAGGAAAAGTGGGTTTATGGTTTTAGTGGGTGCTATGGCTTAGAAAACGAGCATCCACTTGACAAAATTAACCCACAAACCATGCTTTTATTACATTTTATTTTTTTCCAATTAAACTATTAAAAAATAGCTTGATTTGACAGGATTTTTTTCTTCTTTCCAAAACTTAAAAAAATCCTAGGGGGACCTAGAACATGTTCATATGACTCTAAATTAATGCTTAGCATGGTCATACACATTGACACTTAGAATATAATAACGTCCTAAGGTCGAGACACCAAGACGACCACCCCAACTTTGGAGGTATGAGTGAAAAACTCAAAAATTATAAGTCGTTTATTCAACAACATATAATTAAAAGGGAAAAAACACTCTAGGATAGTCGGATTGATATCTAAGTCCTAGGAAATCTGAGTCTGTTACATTAAGTCATCATGGTAGTAGATTTTTTACAACATCCCCAAGGGACATGAACATTTGAAAAAAATAAAAAAGTGGTCGAGAAGGCCTGAAGGACTTCTGAAATCTGATTATGAACAAGTTCCCTTGTTCAAACTTTGTCGGCTCACTTGAAATCTAACTAAGTAAAACTTAGTAGGAAACATCTGTCTCCATCTAAGGACACGTGCTCTTACTGATCTTTAATAAAAAAGAGTAGGTGAGAACTCCAAAACTAAGATCCATCAATATCACATATATAAAAGATGCCAAATGAAATTGAGTTGTAAAATAATGTACAAGGTTAATTCTACAAAATAATGTACAAAACTTTATTTACAGGAAGAAAAACTAATTTACAACAAAGGTTAGCATATAAAACCTACTATACAAAAAACTATAGTACAAAAATAATCTAAAGAATAAAGAATAAAGAATAAGCTACAAAGGGAAAAGTTTAGAAAAATCATGATATACCCCCATGGGAATTTAGATATTGTTGCTGAAGAACAACTTAAGGATTCAACCATTCACAGGGAGAATCAATTTCTCACCATCCATGTCATTTATGAAGAAATAATTTGTGCATGTTGACTCATATATAACGTATGGACCCATCCATAAGCAAATGGAATTTCCATTCTTGCCCGACTTCTCTCGTCGCTTGTCTCGTAATAAGACTATATCACCAATCTGAAAAGGCCTTGGTCTAGAAAACTTGTCAAAAGTCCTTTTAACTCTGTCATGATTCTTGATACACTGATCAAGCGCCTTCCTTTTGTTTTCATCTAATTCTACCAATTAAATAACTCTATTTTTCACTACATCTTGATATAAGCTAAAGTCTTGAAGGATCTAATATACCAAAAGATTTAGATGAATGGGAAAAGTAACATCAATGCCATATTCAAGCTCGAAAGGACTTTTCCTAATTGAACTCTTCTTTGTAATCCTATTAGCCCATAGAGCATACTTAATCTTGCTATGCCATGCTTTCTTGGTATCACCAACTGTTTTCTTTATTATGGTCATTAGATTTTTATTACTTGACTCAGTAAGACCATTCCCTTGAGGATAATAGTTGGATGCATGGGATAGGACAATACCATACTTGAAGCAGAAGGAAGATATATCTAATGAATTGAAAGTCGGGCCATTGCCGGTGGTTATTTTGGTTGGCACACCAAATATTGTGATGATTTTGTCTTCTAAGAAATACATAACCACTTGGTCAGTTTCCTTCTTGGAGGGTATTGCTTCTACCCACTTGGTAAAATAGTCGGTTGTGGTAAGGATCCAAGTGTATCCATCATTTGAATTTTCCTTAAACTGACCAATGAAATCAAGCCCCCACTACTGGAAAGGGGATTGGACCACTACTGGTTGAAGGGGAAAAGATTTCAATTTTTGCTTCTCAGTGAACAACTAGCACTAGGGGAAACTCCTGACAAGCTTGTGCACATATGAAAAAAGACTAGGCCAATAGTGACTTGCTCTAAGGATTTTGTGGTTTGTTGTTTTAGCTGCGGAATGTCCACCACAAAAACCTGAATGAAAATCAACCAAGATTTTTTTGGACTCTGGTTCATCAACAAACCTAATTATTAATCCATCTGGGTTCCTCCAACCCATTCCATTTTTTTATGCAATAATTGGTGGATTTTAACCTCAATGCTCTTCTTTTATGGCCAATTAGGTGATCTGAACATGTGAGGTTAAGAAGGAAAAATATGATATCTGAATACCAAGGTTGTTAATCAAATATTTGAAGTTCCACTGATACTCTTTGTTCTAAATTACTGCTATGAAAAACAATTCCTAAGGACTCTTCATTTCCTTGAGTTAACAATTTAGTTAGGACTTGTCCTTTTATTAATTTAGTGGGTTTTATTTCTAAGTCGTAGTCCTGAATTTTCGAAAACCACTTGCCCCTTATGCCTAGACAATTTTGTTGAGACAAAATGTCTTTGACAACTGCATGAGGAACATATTCCACAATCTTTGAATATCCAATACAAGTCCTAAAATGCTTAAGGGACTTGACAAGAGAATATACCTACTTTTCCATAATGTTATGCTTCAATTTTGAATGTTACAAGGCCCTACTCATGAAAGAAATAGGTCGCTCTTGCCCTTCATTATTCTTCTGAAGCAAGACACCAACAATTGTGTATTCTAAGGCAAAGGAAAATATCTGAAACTCCTTGGAGTAATCCAGATTGATTGAACTGGAGATATGGCTATGGAATATTTGATATACTTGGATGCATCTTTTCCTTCATCCTTCCATTCAAATTTAGCATCTTTCTTTAACAATTTCTATAAGGGCTTCATCAATTCTACTAAATTTGGGATGAATCTTCTTATGAAGATGATCTAACCATTGAAATATTGGAGGGATTTTACATTCTGGGGAAAGGGGACCCTTTTAATAGATTCCACCCTCTCAGGATCAATCTTAAACCCATCTTTAGAGACGATATGGCCTAACAATTTTCCTTCATCCACCCCGAAAATTGACTTGGCCATATTTAATGAAATGTTGTATTTACGACATCTCTCAAAAATTTGCCTTAGATGTTTAACATGGTCATATCTTTCTTTTGAAAATACTGTTAAATCATATTGATATATTTCAATTATTTTACCAATGAGTTCCTTGAAGGAAAAGTCCATGGCCCTTTGGAAAGTGGCACCCATGTTCAATAAGCCAAAAGGCATCCTTAGAAATTTATAAGTACCCCATGGTGTGGAAAATGTTGTTTTATGTTGATCCTCCTTGTTAAAAAACACCTAATTATATCCATAGAAACCATCCAACATGGGCATCATTCCAGAACCAGTTACTCTTTGGATTAAGGTTTCCATGTCGGGCAATGGGTAATTATCCTTTAAACATGATATGTTAAAATTCTTGAAGTCTATCCATATTCTTATTGACCCATTTTGATTTCTTACTACTACTAAGTCGGAGCACCATGATGAATGTCTTGTAGGTGCTATGATCCCTGTTGCTAACATCTTTTGTGATTCCTTTTGGACAATAGGGGCCAACTTAGGATTTATTCACCTAATTTTTTGGAGGAAAGGTTTGACCTCTTTCATTTATTCCTAAAGGAGAATAGTGTGTTGGATCACATATTCCTGATAAGATTTGAGTTCATCATAGCTAAAGTCCAACACATCTCTATACTCTTTGATTAAGTCGATTAATTCATTCCTTTCCTTTTCTGAAGTACCCTTTCCAATTTGTATTAACTTGGGGTCTTTATATGTTCCAATATTAATTTCAATACAATCCCCAAGTTTCATTGTCTCTTTTCTATTTTTATGTCTATCCTGTCTGTCAAAAAAAATTATAAATATATAAGCCCCTTTGGAATCTGATTTCTTACATTCTCCCCATGATCCTGATAGTCTTTACCCTCCTACTAGTAGCTGACCACACAACCCTCAAATTCTTGAAGATTATGAATGAAACTTAGGACCTTCTTATCATAATTAAAGACCTGCCAATGATCTATGTTATCAGGAACCGATGGTCTAAAATTGATTTCCATTTTACCATCAGCATTGATCATCTCATCTGAAGGCTACAGGGTGGATGCTGCTACTACTAGCTTATTTGCTAAACTATTCTCTTATCTAGGGATTTCTTGAAGATTTAGTCGGCATCAAACCACTCCATGGTATCCCATATAGCATTCCTATAATTTATTAATCTTTCACACTTTCACTCATACTTATTATTTAGTTGGAGGATAACCAAATCTGAATCACCCTTAATGCTTAGCATCTTTATCCCCATGTCCTTAGCTATTTCTAGTCCAAGCAACAATGCTTCATATTCTACTACATTATTAGATGCCTCAAATTCAAGTATGAAAGCAAACATGAAGGTTTGCTTAGAAGGTGAAATGATTACTCTGCCATACCCTTTTCCTGCCTTAGAGTATGCCCCATCAAAGTACATTTTCCATACTTCATCTATATTCTCATTTTTTTTCTCTTTCTTTTATAGGAACCATGCAATTAGATAGGATGGCATAGTTTTCAAAGTTATCTGTATTAAACACAAACTCATTCGAAGGCTTCTTAGGGTTTTCTACATGACGCTTCCTTTCAAATTCTCTATGGAGTATAACCCTTGTGTTCTCTGATGCAGGTACAATTGCATAAGTCCAATCCATTTGAATATGACCTCCTAAGGTTGCAGCCCATTTCCTTGACAGAAGCATGCCCTAGTTATCTTAAACATCAATCACTAACACATCCATTGTTATGTTGACATCAATATACTTAGCCAAATTCACTTGAAGCTTTAGGATTATCCCTAACACATCAATCTATCTTGCATCCATGGCACAAACATTGTGGTAAGGTCATGTCATTCTTAAAGTCAATTGTTCCATAACCTTTCTTGTAATTAATTTTGATGAAGCACCTGAGTCAAGCATGCAATTGTGAAGAAGCATATCATTTACTAACAAGGAGACATATAATGGTGGATGATATTCTCTTATTGAATACACACTATGAAGTGTTATTGGCACATATTCAATAACATCATTATTACTTGGAAGAACTTTTTGCTTGACATTATCATGGGTTTTATCCTTAGGGATTTATAAATCTTTCATAAACTTATCCTTTTGATGGGGATCTTTAAGGATTTCAGTTGCATGCACAAGCAATTTAGCATTATTTAACCAACTACCCATGCCAAGTTTTGAATTGTTTGATTTAAGAAGATTTATCACCTTAGGAACAAATGGAGTTGCTTTGGTTGGTGTAGAATGGTCCCTTCTCTGATAAGTGGCTCCATTGAATCTAGCATCCATCATCTGCTTGACTTTCTCTTGTGTAGGATTTTATCCATAGTTCTTTGTGATGAAGTCTTTTTCTTGACTATACTCTATGGTTTGTTTCCAATGATGATTAGATAGAGGGTAGGTTTGGCCTACCACATTTATGAATTCGGGTTCTCTTGATTTTGCATCTTGGTTACTGGTCTAAGGAACCCCTTGTTCCATAACTTGACTAGGTATATAACAAGTGGATTCTTGATTAAACTAATTACATGGCCTACAGTAAGGAAGTGCATCATCTACCATGTTAGTTGACTCTAACTGATTTGGAATTCTTTGCTCATCAACAAGTGCTTTCTTCTGATATACTTGATTAGGCTTATGTTGAAAGTTCCATGGTGTTTGTGATACATGGGAAGCTTGGTTCCTTTCCATCATAAACAATCTATTGAATGGGATTCAGTTAAGAAACATGATTGGCCATTTCTTGATTTTGATTGGTTACCAAGGTTTTTAACATTTCAGACATTTCTTTCATGGGATTCTTGAATGAATCTTAATCTTCTGTCTCTACGACTTTCCCTTTTGACTCTTGATGTTTTTGATATGATGAAATGCTTCTTGTGAATCCTAGTATGTTAGAATTTCCAGATGCTTGCATATTCTTTTCGATCTTAATGGCCATGTATTGATCAATTTTAAGAGCAACAGGCTCTTTGTCTCTTAGCTGATACCTCATATCACTAGTGAATGCTTCAATGTAATAGATGAGGATTGAGTCATCAGAGGGCTTGATGTTTGTATCAATATTTGAAATTAAGTCCCTAAAATTCTTGTTGAATTCTTGCATTTTTTCATTCTCGTTCTTTTTTACGGTATGGAGAGCTTCTAACTGATGTCTCGGTTCTTTATTCTCTCCCCATTTTCTTTAAATCCAATTAAAAATTCATCAAGAGTCTTATATGAATTCTCACTTAAGTCCAAATACCAATTTGTCGCATCATCTTCAAGAGACAAAGCAAATAATTTCATGTTAACATGATAATGATTGTGGGCAAGCGCATTACACCAACTGACCAAGAGTCTTGAAAAATTATGTAAATGAGACTTAGTAGTGACAACATTGTTTCCTTGAAAAGTTGGTAGCTTCTTGATAACAACATCTGGTATAGCATGAGTTTGACCTGATATCTGAGAAAAGTCAAGGGTATTAAAAAAATATGTCATTTCTTCAGATGGATTATTATTTGCAAATAAGTTATCGATATATGGGATGGACTGGGATCCTAGATATTCAAGGATCCTATGAGAACCATGTCTATTCAATCTCCTTTGATAATCCCTTTCAGGCTTAGGAATGAGATCGACTAAACCTTCAAAGTTTATTCTTATAGAATACCTTGGAGGGTTTACTGACAGTGGAGTCGCCAGATGGATTGAGTAAAATTTATTTTATTAGACTTGATCAATTAATTTTTATCTTTTTAAAAGTAAAGAAAATTTAAGTCGTACTCCAGTAATAAAAATATTTATCCCCGACAACGGCACCAAAAAATGTTGTCGCCTTTCACACACCTGTGGGTTAGCGCAACATAAATATTCAAGCCGCTTGGTGTGTCCTTGAGGGAAAGCCTCAAGTCAAGTATTATCACTTGATTCTTGACTCCTCTATTTAGGAAAACTCCTAACGAATCGAAGGGGGGTAGACCCTAAAGGACACACTGAGCAACTTGAATATTTTTGTTGTGCTAACCCCTAGGTGTGTGAAAGCGGCACCATTTTTTGGCATCGTTGTCGGGGATAAATCTTTTTATTCCTGGAGTACGCCTTAAATTTACTTTATTTTTAAAAATATGGTGAGAAATTGATTCTCCTCGGCAACGACACCCAAAAATGGTGTCTCCTTTCACACACCTAAGTATTAATCCTTCTAGGTTCCTCCATCTCAGTCCATCTTGTGTTATGCAATACTTGGTAGCTTTTAACCTCATTGCTCTACTTTTATGTCCAATTAGGTGATCTGGGCATGTGAGGTTAAGAAGAAAAAAGATGATATCTGAATACCATGGTTGTTGCTCTAATATTTGAAGTTCCATTGATACTCTTTGTTCTAAATTACTGCTCTGACAAACCATTCCTAAGGCCTCTTCATTTCCTTGAGTTAACATTTTAGCTAGGCCTTGTCCCTTTATTAACTTAGTGGGTTTTATTTCTTATACAATAAGTGAGACGGTTGGAGCGGTTAAACATGCTCTCAACCGCCCAGTCGTTAAGTGCAATTATACATTAATACAAGACAATGATAACATTAATGGGCCCAAAAGGGTCCCCTCCAACAAACACAGAAATATAACTCTTGAAAGCAAACCAAATAGTTCCTTACTTTTCTTTCTTAAAATTCGATAGACCAAAATTAATTTAAATGGATATTAACTATATATATATATAATCTAAATTCTATTAAACATTAAATTTACAATAATTATATTACTAATGAATTTTAAACCTTATCATTATACTAATATTGAAAAATATTAAATTTACCTTACATAAATCACCTAAAATATATTTTAAAATTATCATTTTAAAAATATATAATCACAAATTCAAATATCCAAAATTAAAAATTTAGATATATAATATTTTTATTTTTATTAATTCAAACATTTACTTTTCTTAATTGGATAATATTAAATTTACTTTATTTTCATTTTAATTATATTATATTTAAGTTTAATTTATTTTGAACTTCTTAAAATTGTAATCTCAAAGTAAATTTTCAATTTTTAAAAATACATTAAACTTTCTCAATTTTACACTTAATTTTAACGTAAAACCAATAAATATTCTAATTCACTCATGCAATTATGTATAACTATTTAAAGAGCTCTAAAATAATATTTCATATATTTTTTGGATTCTTTTTTCAATGTGCTTCACAACCCTAGAGTTTTCTACTTCTACAAATCCAAGCTAAGGGGACTCATCTGAAGGGTGCCTCACCCCTGTTGGTATTACTTCGAGAATTGAACCTCGACCTCAACCTTGTATCGTCTTGGTCCCGGAAAATCCAACCAACTGAGATACCCCTCGAGGCTATACACTTTTGGAATATATATATAAGCATTAAAGTAGGAAAAAATGCAATATACATATTAGGTTAAAAAAAACAATCATAGGTAAAAATAACTTGATCGGATGAGATTAATAAATCATAAGAGGATCATAATATTAACATAATATTGTGCCCGTAGGGATGTAGCTTAATCGACGATTTGCTTGATATGAAGGAAATGTTGTAAATAGAGGTCATGAGTTAAAATCATCCTGTCTTACCTGTGCCCCATGCTTGCGGGTTGTGTGGGTGCACCTAGGGGTATAGTGGTAGCGGACGTGATTGGATCCCTGGACCCTGTGTCACGCGAGTACCAGCCCCTTCCTAGTTGCCGATTCCCCTAATTACAAAAAAAAAAACCATAATCTTGTACAAATCATTTCGATAATTGAAAAGAAAACACAAAAAAATACATAGTTGATTAGGAAATTACAATGTTCAATGAATATCACATAAAAATTCATATCAATATGATCATATTGAGAAAAAAATTCGTTGAATTCATCCATAAAATTTAACTTTTCTCTGAGAAAAATATATAGAAATTTTAGTATATCAAAGTCAAACAAAATTAAATTTAATTATTAAAACCGTTAAAATATAGGAAAGAAATTATAGTTTTCAATAAAAATGAGTAGATCATATCTATTTTATTGACCCCAACACACAAACATATATGTGCAAACATATTTACATTTACATACGGTGATTTCACATTTAAAAGGCAATTATGTTTTAACTCCAATATAAAATCTAAGTAGATCTTTTACAATACATTTACAAAGTAAACTACAAACTTTGTACTCTATGTAATTAACATACATCTTGTGTATATGAACATACATTTCAAAACTCTCATCATATTTATTATGATTATGCAATTTGACTTTCGTATAAATGTAAATCTAAATCATCTTCATTTATACATAATTTGACTTTCGTATAAATGTAAATCTAAATCATCTTCATTTATACATAATTTTTTTTTATTAACTATTATCTTTAGGTAATTTGACTTTCACATAAATATAATTTTAGATGATCTTCACTTATATCTAAATTTTTATTAACTATTATTTTATATTAAATTTTGTAAAAATTATTTAAAAACTAAAGTTCTCAAAAAAATAATTTAAAAAGTAAAGTTCATAGTGAATGGTCATCAATACAATCGTAAATTCTCATCATATTATCACATAATGAACATCTATAAAATCTAGCAAGTAGTAGATGAAAAGGTCGAAAAGTAGTAGATGAATGGGGGCTTAGTAAATTTTTTTATTTACTAAACTTTTGTTGAATAAAACAATTTTAAAGCCATTGACCTTATACTAAAGGAATACAATATACAATATAATAATAATGAGATCATAATATTAAATTGCCCTTTTATATATTTTATAATTCATTACTTAGCATTTAATTAATAAAATGTAAATAAATTTACATATTTTAACTAAAAAGTTAACAAAAAAACATTTTTTTACATGTTTTAATAGAGTGATGAAGGAAATGATATCTCCTAAAAATATTCTCTTAATTCCAATTTATAAAGAGATCAACATATCGAGGAATAGTTTGTAGATTGTCATCTCTATGTATATATAGAGAGAAAGAAACACTTTAGCAGATCCTTTGTCGAAGATAGATTTATAGGTGGATGAAGGTCGATGGCTCAGATGGGAAAACAAAAAATGACAAAGAGATAGAACATGCCCCGGGTCCTTATCTGGGATAGATATCATATATGCAATCTTTTTATATCAGTCTTGTTAGTCCTAGATCTATCATCCTATTTTTCTTCACCTTTTTCCTTTCCAATCCAATTGCTTTTTGAAGTCTTTTTAGACCTAGTCAAGTTATCTAGTCCTAGATTGATTTTTGTTTTTAATTGCATTATATTTCAAGTTTAAAAGTTGGTTTTACCTTAGATCTTCAATGTTTTATAATCTCCTTTGAGCATATTTATGGCTTGAGTAACTATGCAGGTTTTAAATCAGCCCAAGGGTTAAGTGTTAAATGCTAAAAAAGAAGGTTCAATATTTTGAACATTCCGACAATGCAAATCATCATTCTTCTTCACATACGTGCTGCTGGAAAAAAGCATGATATGACATAGCTTAATCGGGTGGCACTTCAAGCAATAATTGTGCTAAAAGCCTCGAAAAGTGGTGCGATTATTAGTAAATGTGCCATTTCTATGATATTAATGTTTCATTATGAGTTCTCAGGATTATTCCATTTCAACTTATGATTGCTTTGTTCTATGCTAACCCCTGTTTGGCTGTAAGATTGCGGGACATGCCCGACATAACTGTACCATTCTAGGTTCAAGTTTCTTATCAACAGGAAAAATCCTCTTGGGTAAAGCTTGGATACTTTATCCTTACAGGCTTACAAAATGAAAAGAGCAAGCGGCCCAAGCGGGAAATTACTCTAGTTTGATCTAGAAGACATGGAATGGGCCAAACTACTCCCACACTACGTTTAAAATCTGAAGGAGTCGAGATCGTATTCCATGTGCAAGAGGATACAAGGCCATAATACCCATTTCATAGAGCATTTTTCTTTGAATTTCAAGGGTTCAGTTGCTGATTTTGGTGGTTTTGAACTCCAGGCCTCTGAGGAATCAATTTCAGTTGCAATTGGTGTGACTGTAGAAAGTGAGAGATGGTTCAAAAAGAAACCAACTGATGCAAACTATAATCAATTTCTCCTTCCTCAACATAAAAACCCCGATTGGAGTAAAGGAATCCATAGGAGCTTCCTGAAAGAGGAATGGCGCGATATCTTGGGCATTGTTCAACGTTATGTAACCTGTGAGGAGTGGTTTTCTAAAGTGTATATGTACCATTTAAGATTCCTAGTTTACATAGCAGGCATTAAAATATTAAATTTTCCCTAATATCTACTAAGAAGCCTCTCGAAGATGGCTACTAGGGTTCAAAACCACCCTGAACATACCAGCCATAGTGTTTTTCATCATGGCTTGGTAAAAGTACTTGTACTGGAGGAATTAAAGAAACAAGGAAGGTCTTGGTCACATTTCATGTTTTCGTCAGGCTTTAAGATTGAACAAGAAATGGCTAATGGTAACAAAGATAATGAGAATAATAAAAAGAGGAAACAACTTGAAGCTTCACAGGAAGCATTGAAACTTTCTCTCAGAAGCGATCGGGGTGAAAAATTTGTACAAGAGGAAGTCTCAAAGCATAAGGAACAATGTAGTTTTGAGCTAGAATCTGTAGTGAGG
The DNA here is from genome assembly GCA_027924585.1 of Larix kaempferi. NCBI lineage: Eukaryota > Viridiplantae > Streptophyta > Pinopsida > Pinales > Pinaceae > Larix > Larix kaempferi. The sequence continues at coordinate 5,523,830 of BSBM01001120.1, forward strand.
GAAGTGAATTCGCAGATGCCAGTTGAAAATGATGAAGAGAAAGCGCATTTAGAGGTCAAATAATTGGAAGTTGTTCAGGGTCGAGAGGTTTCTACTTCTGAAGATAATATTCAAGTCAGAAAGCAAGGGGAAGAATCCATTGACACCAATTAGATGGTTGAAAAAATTGAGAAACGAGGTATGCTTGAGCAGTCTTTCTCTAATTCTAAAATGTTTGATAGTTTCATTCTAAAGCCCGGAACCATTAAATGGAGACTAGAAACCCGAGACACCAATAAGCTAAAATTTAACATGAGCGTGCTTCTATATCCCAAATTGAAAAAATAAAATGTTATCGGCATCGAGGAATTCTTAGATGAAGAGGATCGTAAATCCAAGAAGGTAGAGGAAATGTTGACTGGGGTCCTAGAAAAGATTGATGAAGGCCTTAAAGAATTTCCAGAGCTCTTAGAAGAAAAACATGCAGTCGAAGGAAATGTTTTGATCGAGGATTTAAAAGATAAAGCGAGCCGAGACCATATAGATTTTAAAATAAAAGAGAAATGCATAGATACACATGAATAGGTTCAGTCTTCCAAAAGACAAGAAATTCCAGTTGAAATAGATTGTTCCATGGAGGTTCTGGTGGATGAAACTTGCTCTGGAGAAGAGTCAGATATATAAATCCTTAGAAAATAACTTCAATAGTATAAGGCACATAATAAACATCTGAACACGTCTAATGACATAATTATGCAGGTGAATCAGATGCTTAGAAACCATCTATAAGAGTTAAATACAAATTATGAAGAATTAATCTAGGTGGCTTAAGAAGCGGTAAAGAGGAGGAAAGAAGCTCAACAAAGAAATGAAGAGCTTTCAAAGCATAATGAAGACCTTCTGGAAAGAATTCGGGTTACAGAGAAGGAATTTTCTAGGTTGCAGAGAAATTCCCAAGCCTTAGATGGATTAACTATTCTTCCTGAAGCAACACGTTGCGTTTGATTAAGCTTAGTTTCCAAGTTTCAAACGCTCTACGTGTTTCAAGCATCGAAAAGGAAGTACATCAATCCTGGAAAGTTTTGAATAATTACTATATATGGAAAGATCAAGACTTTTCAAATAAATATTTAATCCTGGCTCGTTTTGTTGAGAACGATAGGTGTCTCTCAGAAATTATGAAATCACAGCTAGCGATTATCTTCAGGGTCGATTTTTGATGAGTCAAAAGTATGAATTGAATGCAATCCTTTTGTTTTAACTATTTAATTCAATCTGTAACTATTCTTGTAATATTTGATCTTGAGATTGTGGATCTCATAAACTGCTTCTAGATCTTAGTTTAGCTATAAAATGTAAAAAGTTATATGGTAGTAGGGGTTATGATATGACAATTGTGAGGTCTTTTGGGAGAGCTTAAGGAATATACTCTGTTCATATTGAAGATCTATAATAAATGCTGAGATTTATATTATATATCAAAAACCAGGTTTTAGCTTTCTTTTAGCTTGAATATTCTGTTGTTTTATTTCAACTATCATTGTTATGAAATCTTTCATGTTGATGTTTTCACTATGAATGCTCATATTGTGATTGAATGTTCATGATATATATGTCAAGAATGTGTTTATGAACATAGTGTTTTTAATTTTATTTGTTATTGAATAATTTTTTCCACATGCTATCATTAAATCAAAAACCCGAGCAAGCTTGATATATTTGTTTCTCTTATTTGGTCAGTCTTTTTATCTTCAAGTTCTGATGTTTTCAGTTGTCGTTTTCTCTCCCCTTTGTATTTGCATTCCCTTCATTCATTACTTAACCAATCTTTAAAATATGAGGTGCCCAAAATATGTATCATTGTAGTCTAGTAGATAATTTAGGACTAACATCTTCTGGCACCGTTTCTGGGGATGGAAGTGAGTTATTTTCCCTAGGTATTTTCAACATTTTGGTCTGATTTTGATGGTGAACAAGATCAACATATTTGAAAGACTACATTTTCACCTATATTTCAATAAGCAGTTCTGGCTTCCATAGGGATTGGAATAAGGGGTAATCCTCATTCACCGAATATACCATCTCAGTTTGATCCAAAAAGGCTCATCAAAGAAGCAAGGGCCTAACAGAGGGAACTTCTTAGTTCTCTTACAGAGGATTAGTCTTCACTTCTCTCAAAGGTTGAAGATTTAGATTCTGCTTCAGCAAGTCTGTTATCAAAAAAAGAAAAGGATTGGAAACAAGTCTTATCAGTATTAATCCCTATGTATCAAGCAACAGATCCTATAAGTGATAAGGAAGATTTTAAGATTCTTACGAACCCCCTATCATTTGAGGAAAATAAAGAAGAAACTCTTAAAATCCTAGAATTTAGTTATTTAAAATCCCCAGATCTAGTTGTTACACCATATACTCCACTTACCACTAAACTTAAGTTTCTACCTATTACACCAAAAGAACAGTCTTCTTCAGTCATGGATGGATTGGTAGGTGGTGGAGGAGCCCCACCGAATCGGATGGATGCAATTGTAGCTTCCAAATATGCCCATTTAGTTTTACCACGTCCTCTGAATGCATTACTTGGTGGTGATTACCTTAAGTATCTACCCATATTTGATGGACAGGGTGAGGTTTTAGCTAAAGAACATATGAATGCCTATTATAGTTATGTTGATAACCAAAACATTGAAAATGAAGATGCGTGTATGTGGGTTTTTGTGCAGAGTTTAGATGGGGAGGGCAGGAAGTGGTTTAAAGAGTTTCCCCCTAATTCCATAAATGGGATAGATGTTCTAGAAGAAGCCTTTATGAAACATTGGGGGGATACAAAAGACTATCTCTATTACATAATAGAGTTTGGGGCATTGAAAAGAAAACTAAATGAATCAGTGGTAGCTTTTACAAATATTTTGGCAGCAGATAAAATTAGGTCTAAACCACATTATCAAGATGGAGAAAAGAAAAGGATGAAAGAAGTGGGGCCATCTACTTCAACTTCAAAAACACTAGAAAACAAGATTGATGAGATGACTAAACTCATCAAGTATATTTCATCAAATCTTTCCAAATTAGAGATGGAGAATAAAACTCAGAATAAACCTACCCAGCAAGAGGATCATCGAAATCAAAATCAGTTTAGGAAAGCTTTTAATCGAAGGTTTTTTCCTAGAGAGAGAAGAAATAATGATGATCAAAGGATACAACCCCATTTCAAAATAATATGGTTGATGAAACTGAAGAAGTTGATGAAATTGAAATTGAAGAGCAGAATCAGGATATAAACCATCTTGAAGGAAAGACTTCGTGTGGTCATCTAACTAAGTCTAATTATCGTCATTCAATGGTTTTTTATCAAGATATTGAAGATAGTTTTGAGAAGAATTTTTCAAATCTAGTATGTTCAGCCGATATTTATCAGTCTACTCCACAAAGGAATTATGACCTGAGATCTGGGAGCAAGCAGGTTTTTTAGAATCAACATAAAAATGTAATTGTTCCTGTCAAGCAAGTATCATCAAATATCCTTGAAAAGAAGAAAAATTAGCATGTTAACAAAGATAAACCTACAAAAAATGAAGAAATAGGACACTACAAGGAAAAGATCCCGTAGCGGAGGTCATAAAGGATGTTTTTAGTGTTACAAGATTGGAAAAAATTGTCAAAAAACCTCCGCTACGACCTCCGCCAATGGTAACAGTTGTTTTTACGGAGGTCATAACAGATACATTTCATAGCTAAAAATACTCAGGGTGATCCGGATTTTATGGGCAGAACGAAATGAATACAGATTATTATCAGATGCTTCACAAAATAACAGAGACACAGTAAAACTTTTTTTCTATTCAATAAGGGAATAAGCTAAAATTGTAAAATGAAGGGGAAAACAAGCTTGCTAGAATGGTGGCGGCTTATCTCTTAGAAGAGATGTGACAGCTGCGCTCATTCGCAAGAAGATGGTTACAATGAGGCAAGGCCTTTTACGATAACCAGGAATGTAAAAAACCCTAGACATCCAAAAACCTAACCCTAGGAGATGAAGCGCCAAAAGTCATGTGGGCCTCGTTTGGGTAAGTTAGTACATCAACTTCTCAGGGTCGTAACTTTTGCATACGATCTTCGTTTGGGGCGCAAAATAGCTCATTGGAAAGATATATCCGAGGACTAAAATGGTAGAAACAAAATCCTATAATTAGATGAAACGATGGAATCTTGCGACCGCAACATGCCCAAAAAAACGTCGTTTAGGGACTCAAAACGGATCCGGAAGTTCAGGACCCGAAAAAACTGTTAAAAATAGTAAATTACCAAAAGTGCCAGAAAACTGTTTTGAGCCAGTTGGAAAGGTGGGTGGCCACCGATATCCACCTGGATCAATCCTCCCTCGTTAGGAAGCAATGGTCTCCATTGCGTTTAGTTGCCCTATCAGATGAGGAAATTTCTGCTGAATTTAGCCCCGGGTGAGCCACTTGCCTTGGTGCAGGAGCTGCCCTGCTTCGACAACTCAATAAAGCTGGATCCTTTGATTTCGAGTGTCATTGATTTTTGTGTCCACAATATGATTACTGAATTTCTGTTGCAGGCATTCAGGGTTGAGCTCTGTTGGTGTCAACTTCTCTGCTATCTTTGAGGTGTCTAATAATGGTGGGAAATATGGCCGAAGGAGAGCCACGTTGAAGATTGGATGCATACCAAAAAAGGGGGGAATGTTGAGCTCAAAAGTATTGTCACCCACCTCCTTGGTGATGGTGTACGGACCATAACAAAGTGGGTGAAGCTTCCGATGGGGCCCTGTAAGGTTTTCTTTCTACAAATGCAACCAAACTTTGTCGCCCACCTGAAACTTATGTGGCACCCAATGTTGATCATGGCGCTGTTTGTACTTGGCATTAGAATTCTATAGAATATCCTGAACCTGTTGGCAGATATGTTGGATTCGTTCAATGAACCGGGTGGCTTTGTCAGCTTCTGGGGACGAGTCGGCTGAGGTGGTCGCCAGGGGAAGTGCAACATCCATGGGGCCCAAGGGTTGGAAGCCCAACCCCACCTGAAAGGGGCTGTGGCCAGTTAACCTATGCAGGGCTCGGTTGTAGCTATGTTGGACATAGGGAAGAATCTCATCCCATGTGCAGGGGTGTGTTGAATTGTACATGCGCAGGATATGTACAACCATCTAGTTGACGACCTCGGTTTGGCTGTCTGTCTGGGGGTGGAAGGCAGTGGATTTGGTGAGCTTGGTATCCAGTAGTGACCAGAGGCTCGACCAGAATGAGCTGAGGAATCGATTGTCACAGTCTGAGATAATGGTCTATGGGATACCAAAATGTACCCATACTCGTTTAAGGAAGAGCTTGGCGGTGGCTTCTACTATGATGTTCTTCTTGCAGGCGGCTAGAATCGCCATCTTGGAAAAGCGATCAACAACCACAAAAACAAAGTCATTTCCCCTCTTGGTGGACGGGAGGCCCGACATGTAGTCCATTGAGATGGATTCCCATAGCCTGTCAGGAGTAGCCAGAGGGGTGTACAGGCCCTGTTTCTTAGTGGTCGGTTTAGCAATAGCGCAAGCGGTGCAGGACCTAATATACTTACCGACATCTTGTCGAAGTTTTGGCCAGTAGAAATGTTTCTGCAATACTGCCACTGTCTTTTCGACGCCAAAGTGTCCTGCCACTCGACTGTAGTGAGATTCCCAAATCAACTTCACGCGCTCACTTGATGTAACCTAGAGATAGCCTAGACGACACAACAACCCGTATTGAAGATGGAAATTAGAAACCATTGAGTTGGTGCCCAACATTTGGTAGGTGCTGGAGAAGTCAGGGTCTGTCGCGTAGAGGTGGGGCCATCTGGAGGTCTCGTGGCCGTAAGAGTCAAGCACCGTGGTGAGTGCCATGACTGGAGGTTGAATGAGGCAGTCATCAACTCGGTTGGTACTCCCTGTTTTATATTTGATGTTGAGGTGGAACTATTGTAAGTATGTTGACCACTTCTGATGGCGGTCATTCTGCAACTTTCCTTGGGTATGCATGAACTGTAGTGGCTTGTGATCAGTGTGGATGATTGTCTCCTTCCCAAGAATTTCATGTATCCACTGGCGGTAGGCTTGCACAATGGATTACATTTCTTTGTCGTAAGTAGGGTACTTACGGACATCATCTGATAGTGTCTCACTATGATATGCCACGGGGTGGCCGTGTTGAGTGAGAACGACGCCCAAAGCATAATATGAATCATCTGTCTTGATCTCAAAGGGATGTTGTAGGCCTGGCAATGAGAGTATCGACGATGAGCACAAACACTTCTTCAAGTCATCGAAGGCTTGTTGTTGGGACAGGCCCCACACAAATTTTGCCTTACCGACGATAGAAATTGGCGAGGCCTAAGAAGCTCTGAAGTTCAATGAGTGTGGTTGGGGCTGGCCAGTCATGGATGACCTGGATCTAGATCCACATGCACACCATGTTGATCAATGATGTATTCGAAGTAATGGTCCCTGTCCATGCCGAAGGAGCATTTTTCCAAGTTTGCATATAGTTTGTGCTGCCGCATGGTGTGCAGAACCTACTGAATGTGTGTAGAACCTATTGAATATGTTGCAAGTGTTCTGCCCAAGTCTTGTTGTAGATGAAGCTGTCATCCAGATACACCACTACAAAAGTATTGGTGAAAGGTCATAGGATATCGTGCATCATCCTCATAAAATTTGATGGAGCCTTTGTCAAACCAAAGGGCATGACCAACCATTCAAAAAGACCTTCTTTTGACTTGAAGGTAGTCTTCCATACATTTGTCTGTTCTATTGGGAGTTGGTGGTAGCCAGACTTCATATCAATCTTACTAAAGTATTTGGCCCCCGTGAGCTGATCAAGGAGGTCGTTGATTCGGGTACTAGTTACGAACTGTGATTTTATTTAGGGCCCGGTAATCAATGCAGAGTCACCAGATCCCATCTTTCTTCTGCACCAGCAGGATTAGGCTCCCTGAGCTCGGACAGATGCGCCCCTTATGGATAAATTCTTGGATATGCCTCTTGATCTCCTCGTTTTCCAACAGAGAGCGGCGATAGACTGGCCCATTGGGTAGCGGTGCGCCTAGGGTCAAATCGATGGGATTCTTGACCTGGCAGTGCAGAGGTACAACGGTAGGAGAGGAGAATATATTTGAGTATTCTTCCACCACCTTATCCACTTGCTTCTGTTGTGTGGAGATATCGGTCGCGGAGGCCCTGGATGTGGCTGCGATCTTTCTCTCACTCTGAGAGCGAATCACAAAGAAGACAAATTTCCCAGTCTGAGAGATGACCTTCCTGCATTGCTTGGAAGAGATCAAGGAAATAGCACTAGGAGGGACTGCCTTGGTTATCTTGTACAATTTCCTGTTCAAAGAAATAATAACACTACGAGGCCTAGACTCATATACACCATGACGTTTCCATAAATAAGGTTGGCCCAAAAGAACATCTGAAACTTCGAGAGGAGCAACATCACACAATACCTCATCCTTGAAGGGCTTGATGTCGTACGACAATCGACACTGTTGGCTGACATGAAGATCGCTTCCTTTGCAGAGCCATCCAATGGTGTAGGGTTATAGGTGCTGCGTTGTCGGCAGGGCCAGGCGCTTGACGACCTGTGCTGAGATGAGGTTCTTCTGGATACCGCTATCAATGATGAAGTGCAGCGGGGTTCCTTTTACCCACATCTGTGAATGGAAGAGGCGTTCTCCTTCTTCTAGCTCATCTGGTTCATCAGGTTGGAGCTTGGTGGTAGCAATGGTGGCACTGGGTTCTGTGTCAATGATCCGTCTTCCCCTTTCTGGTTCGGACTCAGAGTCAGAATCCGCACCTGATTCAAATGCTTTCACTTCGTCCACCAACGACTGCTTTGAGCGGCAGTCAGCAGTGTTATGCCAAGGGCTCTTATAGAAGTCGCACCACTTCCCAGTATCTTTATTTGTCTCTCCAATGTCCTTATTTGCTTACAGCTTGGACTGGTTGTCCTGATACTATCCATCTTTGCTCTATCCTTTATTTTGTGGGTTTGGTCCGTCCTTTCCTGTATTTTACTGTGAGGGGTTCACAAGCCCAAATTGCCGCGCCTTTTGTTTGAGCTTCTGCTCGATTTTGACGCCATATTGGTAGGCCGTGCCCAAGGAAGAGATGTCTAGAAATTCCATTTTGGTTTGGATGTATCTATGCAGACCACTGTTACGATATTCCTATACTCCATCCTAGTCCCACCAGTATTTTGATCATTTACATTTTTAGTCATGCATGCACTTTTAGGGTTTGCATGCATTTTGCATGCATCCCAGTCATTAGTCCAGCACCTAGCCCTCAGTTAGCCAGCCCCCAGGAGCTTCTCACCATTCATTTTTATCCCTCCAGTTGCTTAATGCACCCTTCTTCCTTGATTTTAGGAAGCAACTTGACCTTCTTCACCTACCAGTCCAGTTGTCTTCAGTTTATACTCAGTTACACTTAGTTACAGTCAGTTACACTTAGTTATACTGAGTACACTTAGTTACACCTACCAGACTCAGTTTGACTGATAGTTGACAGTTACTTGAGCATTGATGACTCCACTGATGATGATGAAGACTTTTAGTTGTGCTCCGATGATCATGAGGACACCTAGTTGTGCTACGATGACACTCTATTGATCTTATGATCACTCTGAGAGGCTATTCGAATCCTCTCTACCATTGTACTATTTATTTGTCCATATTGTGATTAATTAATTAGTGTGTGTGAATTATTATTGCTTCTATCCGAGTTCTATTGTACCATATTATTCTGTTGCTCATTATACTGTATTGTTCACTCTTCTTCTATTTTTCTGCTTAATCATAATTACTCTTGTGAGGTATACATCATCTCTTAGATCTGCTGTGAGGATTTTCACATGGTATCAGAGCATGTTGAGAGTATTGTTTATTTCCATTCTTGAGAGTTTTTTGCAGGTTATTACCAAGATTTCGAGTGCAACGGTTGGAGCAGTTTCTGCATTTTTGCAGCATTAGCATTTGCAGTTATTCTATATTGTTTTTGTAGGTCTTCTACAGCTTCTATGTATCCATCAGGAATTACTCCTCCTTCTCCATTCAACTATGATGAATGGAAACCAAGAATGATAGCATATTTGAAGAGCCATGATCTCTTTGATTGTTATTTTGAAAGAGAGTTCGAATCCCCTGAAGAGAAGATTGATTGGTTAAATAAAGGTGATGGAGCCTTTGGATCAATGATGCTTTCTTTGCCTAAATACATGAGATTTCATTTCGAATACCGTGATGGTGTTGAAACTCCAAGAGAGTTATGGACTCCAAAAGAGTTATGGGCTCACCTAGATGAAAACTTTGCAGAAAGAATGAAGGGATTGGTCCAAACCCATTCGAAAGCAAGCATAGTGATCCATTCGATCCCCTTGATGGTCTCTCAGATCATGAACCAATATCATCTCATATTGAAGTTGTTGACAAAGAACTTGAAGATTTTCCACTCATGCTCAAACTTTCTTCTCTTTCTGTGCTAGCTCACACTCTAGATATTGCAGAAGGTCTTAAATCCTCTCTTGCACCAGAGTTTGTTGGTTTGCATCATGATCACATGATTATTTCGGAGGTAAAATCAGCTATTGGAGGTAATGCATTCACTCCTCTCAAGCAATCATCTCTTTTATACTACTATATGATCATTAATTCATGCTTTCAGAAGGTTATTGAAGATTATGGCCATTGCCATTCGCTTGGGATAAATTTTCATGCAATTACTGGTTTTGATCTCACCCCTCATGGTTCAAATGAGATCTCAAGAAACAATGATTCAAGTCTTGGATCTAATTTGGATTCTAAGCAATTACTACTTGGGATAATTTCTCATACAATTACTGGTTTTGATCTCACCTCTCATGGTTCAAAGGAGATCTCAAGAAACCATGATTCAAGTCTTGGATCTAATTTGGATTCTAAGCAATTACTACTTGGGATAATTTCTCATGCATATGACTCCACTGATGATGATGAAGACTTCTGGTTGTGCTCCGATGATCATGAGAACACCTAGTTGTGCTCCGATGACACTCTATTGATCTTATGATCACTTTGAGAGGCTAATTCGAATTGCCACCTTAGGCATTCGAATCCTCTCTACCATTGTACTATTTATTTGTCCATATTATGATTAATTAATTAGTGTGTGTGAAGTATTATTGCTTCTATCCGAGTTCTACTGTACCATATTATTCTGTTGCTCATTATATTGTATTGTTCATTCTTCTTCTATTTTCCTACTTAATCATAATTACTCTTGTGAGGTATACATCATCTCTTAGATCTGTTGTGAGGATTTTCACAACCACCACAATACTTGAGCACCAGATGTCGCTCTGAATCTTTGATACTGAGCTTGGTGCACAAGGTATGGAAGATATTTGTGAACTCTAACACTTCTTGGTTTCTTTCTTGTCGCAGTGTGGTCCATTTGGTATACAAGTCGTCATAACTTCCAACAGGGTAGTATTGTTCCTTAATAACATCCCTCAGGGATTCCCAAGTGGCCATGATTGAAAATAATGAGGGTTCCTCTATGTCCTTTTGCTCGTAGAAAGTTTCCCACCAATCTTTGACAGAGGGAATGACTTTGAGGAGTGCAAAAGTAATCTTTTCTCTATTCGAAAAGTTATGGACAGAAAAATACCCTTCTAGTAGATTCAACCACTTATCTACAACATCTGCATCTATCTGACCTTCAAATATAGGAATATCAAAGTTGATTTGTACCTTGAAGGGGGCAGCGCCTCCACTCGAGGAAGATGCGTCGCTTGTTGGTAGCCGCCGAAGGATTTGCGCGAAACTATCCATCATCTCGTTCCTTGGTTTCCTGAGGGATTCCTCAAGAAACATTTTGAAAGGATCTCCTGTCCCGTCATCTTTATTTTCTCCTGCCATGAGAGGTCGCTTGGGCGTGCGAGAGCTTTTGTCCTCAAGAGAAACAAGCTCGAGACCCAATTCTTTGTACCTTGACCTCGTTGGGGACATGCATTAAGACGACAAGGAGCAGACCACTTTGATACCACTGATCCATATTTTATGAACAGAACAAAATGAATATATATTATTATCAGAAGCTTCACAAAATAATAGAGATACAGTAAAACTGGTTTTCTATTCAATAAGGGAATAAGCTAAAACTGTTAAATGCAATGGAAAACAAGCTTGCTGGTATGGTGGTGGCTTATCTCTGAGAAGAGATGTGATGGCTGCGCTCATTCACAAGAAGATGGTTACAATGAGGCTCTCAAGGCCTTTTACGATAAACAGGAATATCAAAAACCCTAGACATCCAAAAACCTAACCCTAGGAGATGAAGCGCCAAAAGTCATGTGGGCCCCGTTTGGGTAAGTTAGTACATCAACTTCTCGTGGTCGTAACGTTTGCATACGATCTCCGTTTGGGGTGCACGATAGCTCATTGGAAATATCTATCCGAGGACTGCAACGATTGAGACAAAATTCCATCGTTAGATGGAGAAAAAATGGCTCCGGAAGTTCAGGACCTGAAAAAACTCCTATAAATAGTAAATTACCAAAAGTGCCAGAAAACTGTTTTGATCCAGTTGGAAAGGTGGGTGGCCACTGATATCCGCCTGGATCACAGGGACCGAAGTTTTTAGTGGATGTTTCTTTATCGATTCACACAACTAAATTTATGCACCCTAGTGTGTTTCTTACTAGGATGCATCAGTGCTATATGATTAGAAAAGACGCACTGGTGTACTCAACTAGAACAAGCACCATAAAGAATCAAATTTCAACACCGCATAGTGCTTACGTATAGAATATATGAACTAGTGCATCTTTACAACATAAACGCACTAGTGTGATATTTTACATCATACGCACTGTACAGTTTTTCATTATTTTTAAATTTAACATCGTTATATATTTATCAAGTGGCACCGGTACATTTAATATTCAAATGCACTAGTTCATTTAATATTCGAATGCATCGGTGCTTACAAACTATCAACATGACTAAGTGCAGTTTAACACATCAAACACATCGTCGGGCTTAAAAACTAAAAACTGGTGGGCATAAGCTTTGATCGTTCTTAGTGTGCATAAGCCATTTACATTCACCAGTGCGATTCATAAAATAAAATGCACTGGTGTTTAATGTTATACAAGCACCAGTGCGTAATTTTCGTTTATACACATCAGTGTGCAATGTTATTATAGGAGCCCCAATGCGACATATATTAATAAACGCACTGAATATGATTCTTTGAAGAATGTATACTGATATTTCATTCATATATATATATATATATATATATATATATATATATATATATATAATATTTTATTCCATTATTCATCTGAAATTGAAATATTTGTTTATAGTAAAATTCATTTCAATTTTAATTATTGAAATTGTTTGTTTGGATTAATTTCTTATATCATAGATGCAAGAATTTATTGTAATATTTAATCATCCATACATTTAATTATCAATGTACCATTTATGACTGATGTATGGCTCTGAAGAATGTAGTTTTGCTCCATCTTTAATGAAAATACGCCATTTTTTCTTGGCAAAAAAATTACGAATATACCATTTCACATGTAACATTTTACAATAATATTGAAGAATGCAATAGAATACAAATTTTTATTTTATTATATATCAATAAGAGTGCCTTTGTCATACAAAATACAACAACATAGAGACAACGCCAATAGCCTTTGTAATACAAAATACAACAACATAGAGACAACGCCAATAATCAAAATGTCAAAATGCATGTAATTATTGTTACACTTATTGGTAATTTGTCTTTGAATTCAGACACTATGTTTAGTACATTATTATACAAAATATATGATTTTCACAGACAATTATTTCAAAATATACAACAAGCTACAACAGCTTGCATTAACATCAAAATTAAATATGGAGCACCATTCTTCATTGGAACTGTCATTGGTGCTCATGCCACTTGCATCAATTGGGTTATTTGGCTAAATGTTTTGTTGATTGGATCGATTTTTTTCCTCTTCTTCAACCTCCATCTGCAACATAAAAATAAAGTATACTGAGTGTATCTACATTACAAGCGGGATGTCACCAACCCAAATTTTGAGACTATTTATTTTATTTGCAAAAACATTTTGTTAAATCATAATTACAAAGTTTTGTAATTATGACCAAATTTGGTCAAGGATGATTGTAATAACATATTATTATTATTTAATAAATTAAAATAAGAGACAAACACCCAAAGAAACTGTTAAATGAGTATTCACTGACCCACTAAGAGGAATGGAAGCTGTTAGAAGGCATGGGACAAGTGTCAGCATTTGGACTCCACCACTAGCTGTTGGTTATGGGACAACTACCCCTAAAATTGTGGAATTATCCCCCAGGTGGGAGGAACAGAGCTGTTAGCTCATTAATGACCAGGTTAATCACTAAAAAGGCCTAGGCAGCCTAGATAAGGCAATATCTATTGAGCAAGGAGCTCCATATATTATTTTCTGCATAAATAATTCCTCAAGTGTATCAGGTGATCACTAAGAGATTCGAATAGGGAGGCTAAGTGGATGTGCATTGTGAGTCTGTTGAATTGATTTTGAGAAGGAAACTAGAGGTGCTGGTGCAGGTCTCTTTGACTGCTAAGTCTATATGACTAAATGATCCAAAATTATTGTTGCAAGTTGATTACCTAAAGCTTCTACAGGTTCTTCTTCCTAGTGGTTCAGTGAACAAGCTCGGGGGTCCTAAGGCAAGTAATTTGGCTTTCTTCAGGAGTAGGTTGGGTGGAACAGTCTCCTTGGGTTGTTTGTTTCTCCTACACTCATCAGGTTCTACTGTTCTGTCTTTTTTATTTTCAGTTAAATGATTTTCTGCATTTGTAGATTTAGTATTTATAGTTAATGGTATATAGAAGTAACTGTTTTAATTTCTGACCTAGGTATGATTTTGTATAATGATGGTTAAGTAAATGAGATGTTTGATTAAATATTTTCTCTGCATTTTTCTCATACTGTTTTCTGTATAGTACTCTAGTACAGAGAAGTAGAATTAAGTCAGATGATTGATGGGAAGAATGCCAAGTGAATGATTAGACTAACACTGTGATGCTTCTTTTAATTCTGCAATATCAATTATAGATGTTTAAACTCAGAAAATAGAACAACATATCATAAAATAGATATTGTAGCATTTTCTCTACTTAGTAACAAAAGTAAAACACTTCATCTCTGCACAAAACTACGTTTTCAATTATCACTATCTAATTTTTGAAATCTAATGCTATGGATTCTATTACTATTCTTTCCAACAAAAGGGTGTTAAAATTCCACTTTTTCAGGCATCATCATTTCTAAAATTTAACAGCTGCAAATATTCTTTTTACACATAGTTGCTACTTAGTACATATGACGATAAATAGATACTTATCATTCACAAATTAATAGCATCATTGTATACTACTATTTCATTTCAGTATCCATATTTCAGTATCATTGTATACACAGAGTTGCTACTTAGTACATATGACGATAAATAGATACTTATCATTCACAAATTAATAGCATCATTGTATACTACTATTTCATTTCAGTATCCATATTTCATATTTTGATTTAGTATCATCTACAAATAAATTCAAACACTTCCATCATAGGCAGAACCCTAGCTCTTTTTCATTTATTATTTAGAATTCTTTTGCAATACTTTAGACATAGGATCGAAACCCTTAATAGGGAAAACCAATCATTTACAATAACGTGATAGGTTCATAACTGGTTCGACGGTCAAACCTTTACATTTGAAATAGAAACTCAGATGTTATCAGTTTCCAAATAGATTAAGATTTCATGTTCAAACATCATGGAATAAGCACATAAAAATTAAATGAAAACAAACCATATACCTGCATGAACACTAGTTTTTTTTTTATTTCAAAGTTTTCAAATCAAAAACATTGAGTTGGCTCTCGGCCATTACCAAAACGATAGCGTAGTTTTAAGTTAAACACAGAGCAAGAAAAACCTACCATCGAAACCTACAGGGTAGGGTTTCGACTGCTTGGAACAAGGTCGAACCCTTTGGCACGTAGCCATTATAAACGCACGATAGTTCAAGTATCAAATTATCACAAACCTGGAGCATGGATCTCAGTTTTCAACACAAGTAAACATTATCAAGTTACAGAAACCAAAATCTTTGTTTATCCAATTTAGCCGAGGGAAAAAACCCTCTCAGCAGTTACATTTATTTACAAATTATCTGCGTTGAAAAACAACACCATAGGTTGGTGCCGAATGGGTTGAGGATTCCATCCTCCCCAGGCTGCCAGAAAGCTCATAATATTTCGACAGTGGCCCAAGATAAACATGAAGTCTCGGTTAAGAACACATAAATACCCAACAGTCACTTAACCGAAGCAATAGGGTAACCACCGAAGCTTACCAATTCTTAAGCAGCTTCCAGTTAACCAAACTCGAACTTGAAAACCGAATGTCGAAGGAACCTTCCAAAACATTTAAGATATGTCAAATGAGCATCACGATAGGAGTTTCAGTAAAACGAAATAACATTAACTACAACTTTTAAACAAATTAGAAGGGATAGGTTCAAAACTTGTTACATTACCTTGATAGGTATTTCTGGAGCAGAGACATCGCAACCATTGTTAAACCTAGCCACCACTCCACTTCTGAACACAGCAGAGGTCGAAGACAACTAAGAAATTATACATTATAACATACAGAAGACCGACCACTTGATTCAACCTACACAAAAGATTACTATCAGCCACAGAGCTCTCCCATTATCTTTTCAAGTACTGTAAACTCTCATAGGAAGCTCGGCTCTCCAAACTATCGTCAAGTAGCAGGAAATACCAACAGGTCACGGGTTCAATTCGTGAATAAGCTCACTAAAACCTGCTAGAGAAACCTTGGAGTTTCCTCGGCCTGTCGGCCTCTCCCCAAAACCACTCTCAACAAACAACAAGTGCCAAGGAAAACAATAACTTCGAACATAGTGGATATTAGGGTTAAGTTTCAAAATCCAAGACCCACGTATGATCAACGGTGGAGATTCACTTAATCAGCACTTCATATCCCCAAGAAATTACCATATTTATGATGGGTATTAATCGCTATTGCCACCGTGGAGACAGCTAGGACAACCCTCAAGCTAGATCAATTACAACTCGACCAAGTAGATTGCCCTATCACATTACCTTCACGTGATGAACCACGATGGTAGCCACAGTGATTTTCCACTAAGCAGGTAGATAGGAGCTTTAAATGCCAAGGTTGGATACGACAGCCTGCCAACAATTGTTCATCACCATATTAATAACCGGTCTCATCACACATCGACATGTGAACTATGATACAACCCTGTCATAATATAAACCTTATAGTATCAAATTACAAAGTATCATTCTTGGCTATGAACGGGTCACAATATCGGTCACGTTGTTTATATGTTGTATGAATTTAGGACATTACATAAGCCCGTTGCATATAGTCGACATGGCAAAGAAATAAAATAGAATTGCATGAAATCATATGTTTTCAAATAGGAATTGCATAAATTGTTGTATATAGTTTTAGACTATAGATAATACAAAGAGAGTGTTTATATATTTACATTCTAGGAATTATCTTGTAAAATGACATATAGTTTATACTACAGGACATGTATATGAATTTGCATATAGCTCTTGCACAATAGTTGCATATAGTCTATATATCAAAGTAATTGTATGATAATTACATACAGTTGTACATAATAGAACCAGTTTGGTATTTACATGAAGTTTGCATAACATAGCATAGAGCAAGAAGTACATATCAATCATACATATAAATATGAAAACTAGATCATTAACTGAAGATATCTCACCGGTTGCATTTCGACATTATTCTCTAAAACCATTAAGACACGTGGAGATTACCGAGACTAGTTAGGAACTCTTCTGTCACGCTTCATAAACATTAAAGATCTTACCTATAATTTGCGAAAGGAACGATTCAAATGCTTTAGCACGAATGCTAAGTAAGCCTCGGGGTACCCTCAGGACCCCTTTCATTCTCAAAAGAAGAACAACAGTTAGCACTTGTAAACAATTATGATTCACAGAACATTGACATAAGTATTATAAAAATATAATTGAACATCCATTAGCATCTTAGTGGAGACTATAATTTCTTTTCTTTTTCACATCGCAAACAATACATTTATGATCATTCAAACATTTAGTACAGCAAGACGACATAGAAAGCATTTATTATAATTCCACACAGTTAGTTTACACATTAAATGCTACGCTGGAAATTTTTACATTTTAATGAATTTTTTGGATGTTACACGGGAATAATGAAAAATAAATAGATAGTATACATGAATGTAAATTGAAAAGTGACATACCATAGAAATAATCGACTTATGAATGATACACATTCTCTCAAAACCAAATCTCATGCCTTTTATCAACTAGTATTCTGTTGGCTCCACTCCATACTTGGTTTCCTGCAAGTGTTATGCCTCGTCACAAATCATAGATTTAATATAAAATATTTTTGTTTTTTTATTAATTATAAAATGAGAGAAGTAAAACAACATAGAGACTTACAAAATCCACAATTAATTTTTGATACGCCAACATATACTCACAACCCTTGCTTAACCCAATGTCAATCAATTCTTCTAATGAGTCCTCTTTGTATGTTAACACATGTCTGAAGTCATGCAAGGATTTCCAGTGAAAACAAAAAAAATTAAATATACCAATCACAACAACTACAAAATCTTTATTTCTTACAACGAAATAAAAAATACTCACAAACCTTTCTATCAACCCCGTTTTTCCTTGTCGTCCTGTCTTATGTGCTGAATGGGTTCCGTTTTCTTTTCTTTTATGCAACAAAACAATTGAAAACTAATATTTAATGTTGAATTAATTAATGATATGTATAACATAAACATAAAAAACAATGATTTCATACATTTGAAGCACATTGTTGTTGATATGGCTCTTCCTGCGATGCAATTATGTCCATTTCCTTGAACATCTCCTTGTACACTTTCTTAGACATCCCTACTGGAACATTTCGCATATCACCTCATTCATCCTTTGGGATTCTCATAATATTCTTGAAAATGTAAAATGACATTAAACTATCTTTCTATTGATATAAAAAATAAATATGATAGAATTAAAATTATTGAATGAATGACACTTTGTAATAGTTATAGATACATATTCTACATAAACATGTCTAGGAATATTACTTTTTGAATGATTCTTTTGTTGTTGTATTTTTTTGCTATTGCAAGCCTGACAGGTCTCATTAACCATTGCTCTGGGAACGCCTCTTGTAGTTTACATATGACCTGATTCTTCGAATCATTTGATTGGTTTCTATATTGTAAGTGAAAAGTACGTCTGTATGTTCTTTCCACTAAATCCCTCATAGTATTATAAAATTATTTCCCCCTTCTATTAACTTCCAGAAGCATTCCAGATGAGCTAAGGACCAATTTATCATCATTTGCATCTTCCATAAAAAAAAATTCTTAATATGATGACATTGACTTCTGTTGTTGTCAGTCCCTGCATAACATTCAACATATGTGAATTACGTTATTTGAAACATATTGGTGAATATTCTTAAGTAGATTATTACGCTCTTCTGGACTTAGTTTGGTAAGAATCTTATCGAGCTTCATCATTTTTTGGCTCTGCATGTCACGCATTAATCAATACATATTTGTTAACTTTACAAATATTTCAAACAAATTAATTTAAATACATAAATTAATTAAAATCACTTGCCTTCTTCGTAATTATGGATACGCTCCCATGATGTTGATTAAAGTTGTTATTCATTGAACTCATAGCATGCATTTTCTATCAATAAACAACCTGTACCATTAAATACATAAGTTATCAATATATTATACAAACAAATTACAGACCTTCAAAATATGACAAAAAAAATTAAAAGGGATTAAATCTTATATCGGTGTCCTTTAATACATGAAAAGCCCCAGTGCTTCTGTAACAAAAATGCACCGGTGCGTTACCATAAATAGGATGCACGAGGAACAAAGAATCGAGATACGGAAATCGAATTTTGTGTTTTTGTAAAATAAGAAAAATGACGCGACGCAGTTCATATCCGGTGCGTTACACTAAATGAAACATGAAGCATATAGAGGATACATGGCCCGATAAATTCAAGGATGAAGTATGTAGCCTCCGATTGAGCATAGCCATTGATGGCGTCAACCCATATTACCAAACAAACAACATCTATATTGTTTGACATGTAGTAGTGATAAATAACAATATCCCCCCATGGTTTTCCATGAAGAATGAGCATCTTATGTTGGCTCTTATAGTCCTTGGTAAAATACAAGTGAAGAATATGTATGTTTACCGACAACTATTGATCGATGAATTCAGGGAAATATGGGAAGGGATACAGGTATATGATGTGTTGAGATCCATCCCATCACATAGGATTTTTACACTGTATGGCGTATGTGCGTACACCACACATGATTATCTATATGCACAACACATGATTATCCAGGGTTAGGAGTTTGCTTAGGTAAATAAGTTTTTTTATTTTTTTTATATTCAAAACAATAATTTTTAACATATTTAATTCGGTGTGATTTTCTTCATCTTCAACACTAACATGCTCTCTTTACTATAACATCACAGGTCTAGTAACAAAAGGTTATTATGTATGTAAACATTGTGGACCTTCTATGAAGGCTAGGTGGTCCAAATACCTACAAAAGTCAATGTGCAAATTCTCTAGGGTATTCCTCCAAGAAAACCACTCTTATAGAAGAGCAAAATCTGCTTTCAATGGTAAACGAGAGAGAACCCAAAGGCCTGAAATAATGATACTGACTAACTGGCTTAGAGAATATTACAGAGAGAAGGAGAAGGAATACACAGAGACGTTCAATTCAAATGTAAAACCTGTGATTGATGATCCTGAATTCTTCAACACCTATGTTGATAAAATTCCCATAGGGATGAAAAGGAAATTGATATTTTATGAGCTCCCATATTGGAAGCATCTTAAGATTTCCCACTTACTAGATCCCATGCATATATTTAAAAATGTTTCATGTTCTTTGTGATGTCACATATCATCCAAAAAAATTGACAAGATGAAAGTCGGGAAAGACCTTATTTCTTCAAATACTAAAGAGAAGCATTGGCCAAGCCAAGAAAATAGAGGAGACGATGGCCCCTATTATTTCATTTAAAAAATATGATGTCCCGTGGATTTTGAAGAAAGACAATCTTAATTCGGCAAAAGAAGTTATATTGGGCGTGAAGGCACCTTAATTTTATGGGTCTACTCTACAACGTTGCTTTACTACATCAGATAAAAAGTTGTCAAGTTTGAAATCACATGACCATCTCAACCTTCTAAGGGTATGTATAATGCCAAACAAAAATTATTACTATTTATTTATATATTATTCCACAAAATTTAAAATAAAATTAACTTTTTTTTATTTACTTTGTAGTGTCATTATCCGTTGTCCGTGCGTGTGTGAACCATGAATTTCCCGATGACCTGCGGCATTCCATATCTAGACTATCTACATTTGTACTATTAGTAATAATATCATCACTATGATTGGCCAAAGGAAACTCTATTATATGCCAGGATGATGAAGACCTCTGAGTGAAAATATGGAGCGACAATGGTACAGACAGGGTGAAAAGCAGTTCACCCCATGGAGAAAGATCAGAGCAGACAGGGGAAACTGAAGCATAGATGATCGATTATTCCAAGATCAACGGTGGATATTTCAATCAGGGCGCCCAAACGCCCGACGTTTATCAAGCTCAGAGGGACCCTGATTGAAAACTGTGCAATACACGTGGCAACCTCAAAACAGTTCAGGGCCTCGATAGCAGTCTAGTTAAACGACTTTTTCGGAACCCTAAAAACAACTAAGGTCCGTCACACGAGTTTCTAGTCACACACCGCCGAAGTAGTTGAGTTTCCAGGACTGGTGGGTCCACCCCATAAAGCTGCATCGGTGGATTTCACATCTGAAGGAGGTAAATACGTAGCATCAAAGGACACCCGAGCTTCAGGGTGATAAAATTGCTTAGAGTTTAACACTCCCGAGATGTCCCTGCAACAAAACCGCTACCTACACGTGGCAGCTTTAGGATTGTTTAGAAGCTGAAAAGTAGTTTGTCTAAACCACTTTTTCGAGGCCATGAAACCGCTAAAGACTACCATAGTTGTTCTCCAAGCCACGGGTCACCACGAAGATGAGCCGTGGGAAGATAGGGACCCATCCATAAAGCTGTGCCCACTATGCAAAAATATCGAGAAGGGCTTAACGAAAGATCGAGGATTGCCTAAGCATCGAGGCATCTAAATTGCTCAAAGTCTAAACATCTCAAGGACTACCATGAATGAAAATCAGCTGTTCCACGTGGCAGTTCCACGACGGGTCAGGGCCCTAAAAGTAGTCTTCTTAAACTGCTTTATCAGGGCTCTGAATCCACTTGTGGTTTTCGGTATACGATTTATCGCTGCAGTCTATCCTCACCATTTTTTTTTAAAAGACCGCCCTTAAACGATCTTTTCCACTGCCACCGCCATTTTGGATCAAACGTCTCCCAACACTCATTACCACCGCCTTCATCGTTCAAGAGGAATATTCTCTTGGCACGTAAAATCCAGATGAATGACTCAATAATCATTGCTCAAGGATGGCATGATTATCAAGGAGAAAGAAAATGAGGTTATAAGTACTCCAACAAATGCAAAGCTTGAATCATGGACTTTTTGCCTCAAGGGTCAGAGTCATTGAGCATAATGCGTGAGTCTACCATAGATGTCGAGCGAAGCAACAAGGATACAAGGTTTCGATGGCTCATTTTATTTCTAGCAGAAGCACACAAGGAGAATTAAGGGCATGGATGACCCATTTTCACGAGCAGCTCAAAGATGCGCATGCGCAGAAATTCAGGTGGAAAGGAAGTGGAGTCTCAGTCGATATGTCTAAGGGAAATTCAGTGGTTGAAAAGGAAGCAAGCCTTTTGAATGCAGAAGCACAGAAGGCAGGGGCATGCAGTCCCATAGAAGGATGATCAAATTGTGAAGCAGGTGTACTTGAACAGTTTCAATTGTTGAAAGAGATATCAGGTCTCATTTCACAACTCGGTGATGTCGATGAACTTTCACCTCGTCGAAAGCAAGGTTCGAGAGCAAAGGGCTTGGATGGGGTAGAAGGGATAGATGATGAAGGTTTTAAAAATGTTTTAGCAACACATAACAGTGAAGTACCCACGTTAACATCCTCTTGGCGCCAAAATGTTTGACTTTTATCAAACTCAGAGCATCCCTAAAATAAAGGCAAAGTGCTAATATGTGGTTTCCTCGGAGCAGCAGGGTTCTTTCCATTCAACAAGACGTACTTATTCCCCAGTAGAGTGGTCCCCAATCACAGCAGTAGGTTAGACAGCATTAGTCCGTAAGACTGTTTTTGTAACAGATTCTGTTGGAAAGTACAAACATAAATGCATAAGCCGGTGGGCTATAACAAACTCTCTGTAACAACTTATTTTGTAAAACCTGTGAAGGCTATATATAGTAGGAAAGGCAAAGGCCAATGGTCGACTCTTTTTGTAAAAAGTATAACTTCTGATATTTGTATTCTGATCAAGATATAAAGAAGAACTTCATTTTTCCCGATCTTGGTGTCTTGTGGATTCAAACTTTTGATATGTCCAGTTAGTATTCTTTCTCTTGTAAATTCATCTCTGTCATATTGTTCATGATTTATGAAGTTGATTTTGATTTAAATATGAGTGCTACAAGCTTAAATTATTGTTCCTAAGATGGTTATGGCGTGAAATATTCATGTTATGTTATCTGCTAATAATATCCTCACATTGTTCAGGTTTTAGCTCTGTAAACATTGTTGTGTTAACTACTGAATTCCGCCTTCGGCTTAGTACGTTATTCTTATACATAAGTTAAAGATTTACTCTCAATGATGTACCTTTTTCTTGTTCCATTTCATAAACATCATCCCTTTCAAATTCTATTCATTGTCATATTGAAACACTGCCCACATTATTCCAAGATTGGCTATATACATTATATTCTAGTAAATGTGGTTTTGATAAAGTAAAAGAGCATAGTAAATTTTATTGATTCCCAAGAACAGTTCTAAAAACAACCTTAGAACGTCCCTGGGACTAACATATTTTTTGGCTCCGTTGTCGGGGAAAGCAAGCAAGAAGATAAATCTTCCCTGGGGAAAACGACAAATTATACACTCCCAATTTCATAGTGGATGAAACCATGTAGTAGGCTGTAATCCACTTGGAGACTCCATCAAAGTAAACCTAGCATCTAGATGAATACATACCCGCTAGATCCCTAGCCACAAAGAATATGTAGCTTTAGAAGATTCAGTCTCCTGGAGACATAGATGTGGAAAATATAAGTCTACTTCACCAGGCCACTGACGAAGTTTCTCTCCACCTCTGTTTGGTCCCCAATTCCTTAAATCTGAATTCCTTGTCCAAACCCCTGAAAGAGAACCTTCTCCATAGAATCCACACACTCCCTATGATTTGCTTAACTCCTAAACGTTTCCCACCGGGAACAGAGAACCTTTTGTTCGTACAAATCCTCTCAAATATTTTATTCCTCCTCAAGGCAATAAGCTAATATTAAAATACCTCATGTCAAGAGGAGGAGGAGGACCTCCACCACCACCACCCAGGACACCTCGATGGGTGGCTAGTCGACATGGCCCTCTGCAATTGCCGACGCCCTTGAATGATATGCCCACTCACTATTTGAATTTGTTACCTAAGTATGATGGAAGTAAGGGAATGTCTGCGGAAGATCATGTAGATCGATTCCAAGATTTCACTATCAACATTCTCATCGATCATGGTGATGTGTTCATGAGAATATTTGCTCAATCACTGGAAGGGGAAGCCGCAAAGTCGTTCAAATCACTACCCAATGCTTCCATCAGTACAATGGAAATTCTAGAAACCACCTTCATCAAGAAGTGGGGAATCAAGCATGATAGCCTATATTATCTGACACAATTTTTGGCCCTAAAAAAAACAACTCTGAAAATGTGGTAGAGTTTACTGCAAGGTTCAACAAAGTATATCATCGAATCCCTAAAGAAATCATACCTACTGAAGCCGCAGCCAGATCCACTTACGCAGGATCTTTCCCCTCTGATTTTGCTATCACGTTGAGGGAAAGAAAATCACTCTCTCTCAGTATAATGCAGGATGGCGCCATAGATGTTGAAGAAAATTTGAGAGCAGGAGGAAAGATAAAATTAACCAATTATATCGAGCAGAAAGACAAAGGGAAGACTAAAGAAGAGAGTAACTCTTCAGAAGTTAAAGACTGTTGAGAAGTAAAAATCGATGAAATGAATCGAATCATCAAGAATTTGTCAAATAAAGTTACTAGGATGGAGTTAGAAAGTAGCAGTCCTAATAAGAAAACCCATGTTCGTCGTCCTACTCAGTTATGAAGACCATATAACCCTCAAATGGTAGACAGAGAAAAAAGGAATGATGACCAACCACTAAGGCCACCTTTCCGTGAAAATGAGAATAATCTATTTCAATTTCTAGAGGAAGAAATCTATAAGAATTTGAAGAGCAACTGAAGTGGATGGAAGAAGATTCATATCTTATGCACCTCACTAAAGATGATTATGAGAAATCACTCCCATATAATTAGACTGGTCTAGATCTTATGAAATCCCAAGAAAGTGATCAATTCCCTGGTGAGTATCCACTATTTCAAAATGCTCAACCAGATAAATTGCAAAGGAAGTATGACTTGATACCAAGGCCAGAATTGGCAAACAGACAGAACAATGTTCCTCCCAAGAACTCTCCCCAGAAATCGACCCAAGCTAAGTTTCCTCAAAAACCTCCCCTGTTAAAAAGCAAAATCCCACCAAAGAATAAATCAACTGAGGTACAGTCTCAGATAGCCATTTTAAGCTAGGCATAAGCCCCCATAAGAGAATAGAGCCAAATCCCAAAGAAGGGTCTACCCCTTTCAATTGGGAACATGAATTGAGAAAACTAAAAATAGTCATTTCCTTGACTAAATTGATGAAGAACCCTATGTACCAGAAACAGATTGATAAGATGTTACACAGAGTTGAAAACATTGACCAACAGGATTCCATAAATCTAAATGATGAATCCCCATCCTTTCAATGTGTCCCTCACATCGATGATAAAGAAGAGCCCACTGCTCCTTTTTATGTTATCCTGAACATACACGAGAAACTACTTCACAACTATATGCTAGACACTGGAGCATCTCACAATTTGATGCCCGAAGTGATCATGGAACAATTGGGACTAGAGATCACCAGGCCATATCATGATCTCGACAATTTCGATTCCAGAAAAGTGAAATGCATAGGTATGATAAAGGATTTGGTAGTCACTCTTGCTCAAATACCAGCCAAAAGTGTAATGATGGATGTAGTGGTAGCAAATGTCCCAACAAAATATGGTATGCTTCTATTAAGGAGTTGGGCTAAAAAATTGGGAGGCACCATGCAAATGGATATGAAGTATGCAACAATACCCGTATTTGCTGGAGAGACTAGATGATGGTATAGAGAAGCTATGTTGGCTTATGTGATAAGTGATCAAAACAATCCTATGAATTATCCCATATATGCAGCTAATGAAGATATGGGTTGTTACATGTTATTGTTGGGTGATCTTGCTAAAGAGAAAATTGTGCAAGCTCAATTGGTAGAACGCATTGCCGAGGATAATAGAAATCAGGTGTGGAAACTATATTTTGAGGGAGCCTCTACCAAAGAAGAATCTAGAGCTGGTGCAGTACTATCATCACTGGCAGGGGATGAGATCAGTCTATCTTACAAACTAGATTTTGATACTACTAACAATGTTGTTGAATATGAGGCTCTCATCCTTGGCCTCCGAGCTTCTAAAGACTTAAAATCACTAAGCTGGCAGTCTTTGGGGACTTTGAACTGGTGGTAAACTAGATTAAAATATTTTATCAAACCAAGCATCCAATGCTCAGAGGATATCGAAATCTCGCATGGGACCTTATTGAGAATTTCTTTAACGTTTTCAACATTACTTTCATCCCCCGAGAAGGCAATCAACAAGCTGATTCATTGGCCTTGATGGCTAGTTCTTTTAATCCTCCCAAGAAGTTGAAGCTAAAGTATGAAGTGGAAATACAATATCGCCCTTATGTTCTTGACAATGTGAAAAATTGACAAGTTTTTGAGGATGACCAACAGATCAAGTGCTTTCTATACTTCATAGACGAATTCTCGAATACTAATATAGATGGCCAAGTAGTAGAAGAAGAATAAGATATCATACATGTAGAAGATGGAAAAACGCATAGGTTGACACAACAAATTGCTGGCCACAATATTTTGCAATTGAAGAAAAACTTTATTCCTAAAGGGCTAGTGCCTCTAGAACAACTGTTTGACAAAAATGAGATCCCAGTAAAACCGACAGTACAACCAACTACTGAAGATGTGCATGAATTAAATGTTGGCAACCATGAAGAACCAAATTTCATAAAAGTTTCATAGTCTGTCACCATCGAACAAAAACAAAGGTATGAGGAACTTTTCAAAGAGTATATAAATATTTTTTCCTGGAAGTATGAAGACCTGAAAACTTATGATACAACTATCATACAACATAGGATCCCTCTAAAGCCAGATGCTATAAAGCCAGCAAAGCAAAAATTGAGATAGGTAAATCTTGTCCTACACCTTGTAATAGAAAAGGCGGTGATAATGTTACTTGATGCAAAAATCATCATCCCTCACAGATATTTAGAGTGGGTGGCCAACCTGGTACTAGTCAGAAAGAATGGAGAAATTGTCTTTGTGTTGATTTTAGGAACCTGAATAAGTTTTCTTTAAAGGACAACTACCCTCTTCCCAAAATGGATCACATTCTCCAGAAAGTCGTCGGATCAACTAGAGTGTCTATGATGGGCAAATTTTCAGGCTATAACCAAATCTCCATGCACCTAGATGATAGGGAAAAGACAACTTTTACCACACCATGGGAACTTTCATGTATGATGGGATTCCTTTCGGTCTTATTAATGCCAGTGCGACTTTTCAAAGGGCCACGGATAGAGAATTCATCGGTAAAAAAGATAAATTTATTGTCATATATCTTGACGATATGACATTAATTTCAAATTCAGATGAATACCATCTTCAACATCTACAACAAACCTTCAGGAAATGCAGAAAGTTCGGTCTATCCCTTAATCCCAAGAAGTCCTTTTTTGCAACGACGGAGGGAAAGTAGTTGAAGCATATTGTCTCTAAAGATGGGGTGAGGGTAGACCCTGATAGGGTAGCCGCTATCAGACTGATTGAGCTCCCAAGAAATAAAAAGGA
This sequence comes from Larix kaempferi, assembly GCA_027924585.1. Taxonomy (NCBI): domain Eukaryota; kingdom Viridiplantae; phylum Streptophyta; class Pinopsida; order Pinales; family Pinaceae; genus Larix; species Larix kaempferi. The sequence goes on from BSBM01001120.1 coordinate 5,551,325, forward strand.
GGTACAATCCTTTATTGGCAAGATAAACTTTCTCCATAGATTCATTCCCAATTTTGCTGAAATAATGAAGGAAATCACTAATATGCCAAGAAAGAATGTTAAAATTAATTGGACCACAACTGCAAGGGACTCCTTTAAATAGATAAGAGATGCCTTGGGAGAAGCACCTGTTTTGACTAGTCCTGATTACACAAAAGAATCTCTAATATTCTCCTTTCCCTCTGAAGTTACTATTGTAGTGGTCCTCTTACACAAGAAAAATGAAGGACATGAGAAACCCATTACCTTTTCGAGTCGAGCATTGAGATATACGGAGATGAAATATAGCACGATGGAAAAACAGGCATATGCACTAGTCAAAGCTTTTAAGTCATTTAGGTGTTATGTCCCGCATTCCAAGATCATCGCCTACGTCCCAGGAAGTACCATCAAAGATATCTTGTGTTAACCTGACATCGAAGGAAGAAGAGGGAAGTGGATCTCCAAAATCCAGGAGTATGATATGGAGATCAAGCCTACCAAATTGATGAAGGGATAAGGACTAGACAAACTCCTAGCTGAGTCAAATTACCAAGCTCTTGAGATCAATCTGATCGATCAACTTCCTGGTTAGGAGGAAGAAGATATTCAGGAAAATATTCCTAACAACGTTGCTAAGAAGTTTATTGGGTCATACTGGTACAAGGACATAGTTTATTATTTACAACACCTCACTTGTCCTCCTGGTCTAGATAAATCTAAAATGAGATCTCTTAAACTCAAAGCTGTCAAGTACTTTATTCTAGATGGATATCTCTTTTGGAAGGATCCACTTGGTGTTCTGCTAAATTGTGTTACTGAAGAAGAAATATAAGGCATAATGATAGACTTCCACAAAGAGATGTGCAAAGGACATCATGCATGGAGAGCGATCACTTATAAATTCCTACGAGCCGGTTATTTCTGGCCTACATTATTCATTGATGCCAACAAGATTGTCAGATCATGCAAAGAATGTCAGTTATTTGCCGGGAAGCAGAAACTTAAACCTTTACCCCTTAAAACCATCTTAAACCCATCAGAGTAGAAGCACCCTTTAAACGGTGGGGCATTGATTTTATTGGAGAAATAAACCCTCATTCCACTGGCCAACATAGATGGATTCTTACGGCCACTGACTATTTCACAAAGTGGGTGGAAGTAATTCCCACGAGGAATGCCAATGATACGGTCATAATATATTTCCTAGAAGAGAATATCCTGGCAAGATTTGGCTGCCCGACACTAGTACAAAATGAGAGATAAGTGACCAGGCGACCAAAACAATTGGTCACCACAATTTTTTCAAGTGATAAATGACCAAAATTGAGAAATTTTAAGTGAACTAACTAAAAACAACCAAGATAAATGACCAATTTCAGAGGTAGGGGGCTCCTGAATTTCGACTTGATCATCGATTGTATCTAGAGCTTCTTCACCAATTTCAGAGGTAGGCGGAGAATACACATCCAAGAGATAGATATTTTTCTCAACACATCAAAGTCCCTGAGCGAATTTTTCATCACAATTATAACAAAGCCCTTTTTCTTTGCATGCCCGCATCTCTGTTTCAGACAAATGCTTGATAGGAGTTGATCGAGGAGCTAGTGGAGCGGGAGGTCGTTGAGAACCCAAATTTTTGAAGGGAACAAAATTGGGTTTGGAGCGTTGTTGGGCTGCAATCTTGTCTTCTGTCAACTTAGCTAACTCCAGGTCTTCCATCATTGTGGTGGGACAGAACATTTTGACCTCAGATCGGATTGCATCCTTTAGACCACTAAAAAAACAACTCCTGTAGAAGTCATCAGGAAATCCTTCTATTTGGTTGGCTAGTTTCTCAAATTCTTTTTGATACTCTCTCACAGTGCCAATTTGGTGAATTTTAGTGAAGGATCCTGTGAAGTCATTAAAAGCACTAGGACCAAATCGCTGCAAAAGGAGCTGGCAAAAATCTGACCATTTTGGCTCTTCATGAGCCTTGATGTACCAACGGTACCATTGAAGAGCTTCTTGTTCCAAATGAAAGGATGCAAGTGGCACTTTGTTGACATCAAAAGTATTATGCAGACTAAAATATTGTTATGCCCGATAAAGCCATCAAGTCGGATCAGTACCATTGAAGCGGGGAAAATCAAGCTTCGGACCACGGAAATTGCTGGAAGAAGAGAACCTATTGTCTGAAGAAGATTCTGACTGTCGTTTATTGTTCATGGCTGAATGCTCAAGATGGAGGCCGAGAAATTTTTCATCAAGATCCTGGAGTTTGGTTTTGAGGGCTGCAAGTTCTTCCTCCATGGTTTTTGCTCCTGCGCGGGTGACAACCATAACCAGGAGTTTTTTTTGTTTTTGTTGAGTGGGTAGAAAAACAAAAACAAAACTGTTTTAGTAAAGGAAAATTTGGATTTGGGAAACAAATATGGTGGGTAATTTGGGTTTGAATAGGTTTTGGACACTTTCAAATAGACAGGGAAGCAGAAAATGAGGATTTCAGAAGCGGGGTGAAAGAATGTGAAAATTTGTTAGAGAGGGACAAAGAAGCATAAATAGGGAATGAACATAGTGGCAAAATTTGAAGGTGATTGGGTGAAAATTGAAGAAGTTATGGCAAACCCTAAAAATAGACAAATGTGAGATTTCTGGTTTGGGGAAGTGGAATTTGGGAGAGGGTCCTCAGGAATGAAATATGCAAAATGGGATTGTGGGGATGTTAGTGAATTTTCAAGGGAAACTGAGTGAAAACAAAGGAGATATGGCGAAAAAATATTTTTTTTTTTGAAATAGATCTGCAAGGGCGCGGAAGGGATCGGTAACAGATGGATCTGCAAGGGCGCGGAAGGGATCGATAACAGATGAATCTGCAATGACGTAGAAGTGATCAGAAACAGATGGATCTGCAACGGCAGGGAAGTGATCGACAACAGTTCTAGATAGAGGAAATCTGCGATTTAGCAGCTGAAAATAGATATGAACCCCAGGTATGCTCGGTTTCCTAATGGTTGAGGGGATTCACTCAACCACCAATGTTGTCTAACGAATTTCGTATTGGGGCAGTACCCCTCACTCCACGACTCAGGTAAAACTGATAACCGCTTTCCCACAAACGACAACTCTTGGTTTACCTCACGGGTGGGAACTAGTCAATCAGGTAGGGGTCATTACCCTTTTCGTTGGCAGGTCCTCTCAATGGGACAGCTACTTCGGGGTTCCTGTGGTACTCCTCACAATGAGTTTTAGGGCTTATGCCCAAGTACTTCCCACAGTTAAGTGGATAGGGATTATTCCCAGATCCGAACCTACAAAAGATGCGGATTTTTTCTTTTGGAAGAAATTTCACCCAGCGAGCCCAAGAAAGTGCTCTGATACCAGATGTGAGGAACCTGCAACAATTAGTTGATAAAATACACAATATATGAGATCACAGAATATTTTTATTGATCGCAGGCCACTTCGAGGGGGCAACCTCCTTTGAGCAAGCTCAATACAAATAAATTCACGGTACCTTCATTGGTCTCAACACAAACTTATATACTAAATCTAAGCGCCAATACCATGGGTTAATACCATGTGCCAATACAAACAATGGGCCAATACAAACTATGGATAAACAATTACTACAAGACGACTTACAAAGCATATGCGTCCAACAAAAATAATACAAACTATGGATCAACAAATACTACAGGACGACTTACAAAGCATATGCATCCAACTACAATATACTAACAAAGTAAATAGAATGGTTGACATGGGTTCCTAACATGGACCTTCTTGTCTTTTCAAGCTCTTCAGGGTCTTTACTAATATCTTCTTGTTCTTTTGCTAATTCAGTCTTCAATCTTATAACTTCATCATTTTGATCTTCTAGCTCATCTTGTAAATCTTTGTTCTTGAGTTTCAATCTCATGAGCAATGCCTATGTCTCCTTTTGGTATTTTTCAAATGACCCCAAAATATTCTTCTTAAGCCTCGGATTGAATTTGAGATCAATATCCAATAGGGTACATGCAAATGCCTATTTGAATTTCAACAAATCTTCCTTTTCATCTTCTGTAAGTAGAATTTCAATATTATCACATTCAGAATTATCACTAACAAAAGAGTCCTTATCTTCACTTACATCTGAAACTTGTACTTGCTTCTTATCATCAGAGGGCTTGACTTCGGTTTCCTTTTCTGTGTCTTGATTTTTCCTTTGGTACTCTCCTTACATCTTGAACCAAATATATTTGGCAGAGGTGTATTGTCTTACACTTTCTTTGATAGGACTTGAGAGTCCATCCATTAGAAACTTCAAGGAAATATTATTGTCTTTTTCGGCTGTTGTCTTTGTCTTCTTGTTGGGCTGTACAGGTGGGTTAACCACAATTTCCCAAACACCGAATTTCTTCAAGTAAGATTTCATTTTACTTCTCCAACCAATGTAATCTGATATTTCAAATACTGGAATTTCATGGTTCACTTCTGTTGGTCCTTCCATCTTGTGTCCACGGATCCCTTCAAGATTTCTAGGATTGTGATGAAGTCCCTCTCTGATACCAATCAATGGACACAATGGCACACTGAGAGGGGGGGGGGGGGTGAATCATTGGGCCATCCTTTAAGACCAATTTCAACTTCTTTCTCTAACTCAATCACATATCATTTTACAATTTCATTTCAAAGCTATATATCAATACTCATCAAATTAGCCAAGCCATTCATAACATCAATTCACACCATTAGTTTTTGGCTTGTTGTTAAAAGATCCTCCACTTCTAACTTTGTCTCCTAGATCAGAAGAATATCCTGATTTGTTATTGAAATGAGATCTCTAACACCTTTCTCTTTAGGCTTGATACCCATTCCTCTGATATTCTAGGAGACTGGATTCATTATTTGTATGAGGATGTAATATGGGCTCCTTTCAACATTTGATCTTGGTGCTTGTTTTTTCCTACATTCCAATTGCTTTTGGACATGACCTTTTCAATAGTAGGCTGGGATCCCAAGTTCTTTTCCCTCCTAGCTTCGTCCTCCCTTTTTCTCTTTCCAACCTTCTTCCTTTCTTCCTGGAGTTTTCCTCAATTACTTCCCCTTCCTCTTCTGAAGACCCTCCGATATTTTCTAAGTGTTCCCCTTCTCTTGCAAATTTGTTGCTGTTGGATCCCGAGATGCTGAGATAATCTGATCTTCCTTGATATTTTGAAGGTCTTCGTTTGATACCAGATTTGGAATAGACCCGCCCTGGGTGGATGGGGCCAGCTCCTCTAAATATTCTTCAAAGGTCTCCTCTTTAGTGTTGCGCATAAGGATATGGAATTGATTTCCTTTAAGTGGATATGGGATTCTAGAGGAAAAGGAACCAAAATTTTCCTTTTCTGGTCCTAACTGACCCTACTTGGATTTCTTGGAACCATTAACCACTTGCCATTTTTGTGCAGGACATTAGAGTAAATTTGGGGTCTAAAATGGGCCTTATAATAAAACAAGCCATTGATGCATTGGAATTCGAGAACCAATAGAATTTCAAGAAAATGAGTCCACCATAATGGTTGACTTGGCATATTTGTCATAAAAAAATACATTTTTAAATTCGTATATTCAACTTATCTCTCTATGGCTTTACTCAAATTTCGAGTGGGAGCACTTGTTGGATGTGAAATTCAATTATGCATCCAGTGTACCCACACTACATACTTTTGATGGACCCCACCCCATGAAAACAAGAAATACATAAAAAGCGTGTTACTTGAAAGTAACATGTTTTTTATTTATTTATGTATTTCCCTTTTTTGTGGAGTGGGGTCCATAAAAAAGTAACACATTTTTATATGTATTTCTCATTTTTCATGGCGTCAGGGCCATTAAAAGTATGCAGTGTGGGCACTCATTGGATGCATAATTGAATTCTACATCCAATGAGTGCTCCCACTTGAAATTTGAGTTAAACCACACGGAGATAAGTTGAAAATACAAAATAAGTAGTTTTTGTCTCTTTTCCTTCAAAATGTTTAACTATTATTTTATTTTTTTCATTAGGAGGCCCATTTTAAACCAAATTTGATCTAATGAGTTTGTTCAACCAAGAGTTTTTGAGTTTGTTTGCATTCTTTAGCAAAATATCCATATCCGTGGCAAATGTGGCACTTGAATGGTAAATGCTCATAGTCCAACTATTGGATATGAGCCCATTCATCCACAGATAGGGAAATGGATTCTAGGAGTCCTACTTATATATCCACCTCAACACAAATTATGGCACATGAATTCTGATCTTTGGGTTCTCCCTGCTGATGAATTTGCCTAGGGCATTTCCAATAGTCCTCAGAGATTCCAAGTTCGAATCATGAATGGGAATATGTAGAAGCCTGACCCACACGGGAAAAACCTTGGGAATGTCTTGCGAGGGGTCAAAATATGGACTCCATTTGTTCAGGTAGAGACCTCAAGGCCCCATAAAATAAGGCCCATTTCAAAAGATCAGATCTCTATCTTCCTTTGAAATGAGTTTGAATACAAAAAACCCTTTACCTATAAAATATGAGGTAACTCCCTAAGAAATCAACGACCTCCAATTTCATTGAATCCATGCCTCCATCGATTTGGGAGAAGTCCATAAACCTGTAAACTGGTTGAGCAAACCGTTGTTTTCAAGCGAGAGAGCACTCGTGTGGGGTTGCTCAAGGGGAAGGGCAATTACAAGGACCAAGTCCAATTTTTTCACAAAACGAGAAGGAGCAGAAGAGGCCAACATTTTTCTCTAAGCTGCAATAATTTTCCTGAAAGATGCAACCTCATGAAGCAAATAGGATGGAGGGGCATCCGATCCCACCACCTCGCCAATGGTATCCCTAAATCTAGCGTCCCATATGCCAAAAGATCCGTCGATTGAATCTAGGTTCCCGAGCGTTGAAATTTACTGCAAACGCATTGAGTATATCCTCAAGATCCCTTAACCGCAGTGAAATTCACTAATACTATGGTGTATTCATTAATCATCACAGTTTGAGCATTAAAAACACATTCAATAGCCATATCTACCATGACATTCATGCACATGGGTTGAAACCTTTCCTTAATAGGGAGGAATTGAAAGCAAGAGAGTTGTTATATACTCAAATTGAATGTGCCTGCATCAAAACCACATCTATCCATATCACCATTTTCTCTCTTGGATTTTCAGACTCTCGATGGTGTCTACCTTTTTTCACACTTTATCATTTCCAACCTAAACACACTTCATTGCATTCCATATAAATATAATGATCAATGGCCTTACTAAAGTCCTTGATAGCCCATTGCTTGGTTCATCTATCAAATTTGGTTTTCTCGGTTGTTCCCTTCACTTATAGGTGTGGTATTGTGTTCATCTATGAAAGTTTCAAATTTAGGTCATAATGTTGCCCCTTCTACAGAGTCCATGAATGCTAGCATTAGATTAGTGGCAAAGAGTGGCACATTTGTGGAGGATGGAAGAGGACACACCTTAATGAACATATATGCCTCTGGAGCATGCTTGCATATATTTTCCCTCTTTGCATCTCTGCATTTGTAATAGTCCATAACACTTCCAAGATTACATAATATAACATCAATTTGGTTATCTAGTCTATGACATTATACTCAATGTCCAGGTGGGCAAGGTCATAAAGGATGTCAATGTCTAGGATTCCAAGTGCACTATCCCATGCGATCTTTCTTATGTGGTTTGACACAAAATTCTTAGCAAACTTGTTTCTTTCACAAGCACATGAAACCAATAGTAAAATTGTACTTGTAGTACTGTAAGTTTACCAATAAATGAATCCATGATATGGGAAGAGGCATTGTATCCCTTCAATAATTATGACATTAGTTTAGGAACATGTTGTTAAATGTTTATAATGTTGGCATTAATTAAATTCCTAATTGATTTTTTCACATATTCCATAACATCGACATGAAAAACAAAAAGATTTACCATCAAACACTCACCTCTCTAAATCAAAGTAACAACTACTTGATGTGATTATGATATGACTAAATCAAAGTATTTGTTTACTAGTTTGATTGTTAGAAGCCTCTAGATGCTTTGACACACATCCCTACAACATTTCAGCTGAAAAATTAGAATAGTATTTACTTACATATATAAATAATGCCAACAAAAATTTCTTAGAAAATATTACTCACTCAATTGTAACTCTCACTAATTTGAAATCTTCTAGGAAATTGTAACACCTACCAAGGATACCCGTCGAATCCACTAACTATTAATGCACTTTTTTAGTAAAATAGATCTAAATTTTATTCTCGAACTTGACCATTAATAACAATTATTTTACTTGAATCTGCCCATACAATATTTACAAAAAACAACATATCTAAACAACAATGTAAATTATTAACAAATTCACTGCATCCTAACATAAACATGCATTTAAATCCACAAAACCATTATCGCTCAATTTTTAGGACCAATATCTGTTCATTACTAATTTTGAAATGAAATAGCATAAACATGGTACATCAATACCAACCTGTCCACTTGCTTGTGAAGTGCCGCCAAAGGTTGTTGATGTTGTCGCATATATGTTGCAAGCTCGCACACCAAATGCCAATCAATAAGAGTTCACTAGAAACCACCCTATTATACCCAATGGGTACGCTTCTTCCCCTAGGACCCCGAGCTACAATGTGGTTAAATGATAGAAACATATAGCAAAATATGGTACGTAGTCAACTACTATAAGGATACCAACCTCACTCGTACCGAGATGAACCAAACCCTCAGTAGACACCTAAAAAATATGGCATAACCTATGTCGTCCAACCATAGGGTAAAAAGAGATGAGAGTCTCATGCTCTCTCTATCTCTTTATAACTTTTCGAGACTTGCCATGCATCTAATCCATGCACATGCATAACTTGGAATTATCAATTTATTTCTTTTATTTTATTACTCACCCTCCCCGTATCAATTCTCTCAACTTTTCCATTTTTCTTATTTTTTATTGAGATTTACTCTTGTTTAGTTGCCTAGATTTTCTCATTGAAGATTCCTTCAATCTCTCATAATTTTGAGTTTACTAATTGTTATCTACTCACCTTTCTTTATTCATAATTAAAAAATAATCTAATATTTCATTTATATATTAATTGAAATATTTTGAAATACTTTTTATTGCCCTCGTTTATAATTTAATTTAATGGTTGCATTCTCATTGCAACATGAATATTAAGGGTTTCATGCTTCTCGTATGCCCTTCAAATATTCCCCCACTTAGTGTTTTAATTAAACGGTCATGTTCTTGTTGTGATAGGGATATTAAGGGTTCCATGCTCTACACATGCCCTTAAAATACCCCCGTTATGGTGGGGACTTGGTACAATGATTAAGACATCATTAACTCAGTCCGGTCGACCCTATTGAGGGATTGGTGGTTCTTAGAGAATAATGTTGTATCCTTATTGCGCGCCCCCCAATAACTTCCTCATGAGTGACCGAGTCTATGAACTACCCTCACGAAAACACACATCTGACAAGAAAAAGCCTCTGTTGCTTTTTCCCAACTCATCATGTGGGATATGCTAGTATTACATTCTTTTTCAATTCAACCTCATTACCCATGGATCGATTGGAAATCTCAATACAACACCTGTACATTAAACATCATGCGCATCAAATATTTTAAAGTAAAATCATAATATAATCATATATATCAAGATAATATCACCTGCTGATCATACTCAACTCAATATGGAGTCCATGTGGTATCGACGCAGCTGTAATGCCCTCCTTTGACTGAGTTTGACTGATGAACTTTTGAAGGAACTTATTTGAAATGAACTGGTTAAATAAACTAAAATAAATGTTTTTTGTTTTATTTTGAATAAAATTTTCCGACTGACTAGCAATTGATGATTATGTTAAGTAAATTGTGGAATTAGAAACAAAGCAAGTGAATGCTTATGTTATGAACAAATGGAAATAATGTTTTTTTTATTCCGTAGATGTGAATAAATGTTGTTTACTGATTAGTAATGGATGGAATTGAATAAATCATAATGATCTTTTATATTGTGCAACACTACTAATGTGCGCTTTGAGTGTGTGCAATGGCCGGTAAAACGACTTACCAACTGACTCTCAAGTGGAAATAAAAGGGGTCGTAGATAATAGGAAAAACACATAAGGGTGCGGTGACTGACTGTCGACTCTTAACAATAATCCACGCACAAGTTGAAATCCCTATCAACTTTGATCGGGTGGCGTGTGTTGTATGGGTATGCCTTAACGATTTGGTCACATACGATGAAGTTGAGGGGCACGAAATAAGGACAATCTTATTCCTCAACTGCCATTAGTCCCACATAGAATGTAGAGGGTTGACTTAAGGTAACGACTCGTAAATCACTACATCACACTTCCCATAAAAGGGGGAATAATTATTTGTCGGAAGGACCCATGGATGTGGTACCTATACAATGATGAGAAGCAATTTATGTGTTGAAATATTGTAACTTCTAAGAATATTATATTTGTACTTTATTATTCCAGAGATGTTTCATTCCTCCATGGAGATCCTATTGTATATCCAGAGATGTTTTATTCCTCTGTGGAGAATGTGGTAACTTGGGTTATTAAACTTCCCTAGTGGGGGTCGGCCCTGTATGAGTCATGTGGGTTAAAGGGTTATTAGACCACCCTAGAGGGGTTGGCCCAGTCAACTTTATGTTAAGTGGTTAAGTTGGGGCCGACCCAGTTAGTGTAAAAGTCATGTCGGAGTTGTGTATAAATAGAGGAGGTGTGTTCCTCATTTAACACACATTCACTCTCTTGTGATTGGCGCATAGGTAAGAGACAGATCTTCTATGGAGGAGAAGGAGCTCATGTTTGTGGATTACATCTTTGTATTTACTGGTCATCTATATTGAGGAAGCTTTGTTGGGTTTTCTACCCCATGAGGGTTTCCCAAGATAAATCTATGTCTCTTGTGTTTATGCTGTGCTTGTTGTTCTTTCAGTGATCCTGTATATGCTATTATTGTGAAATGGAATGTAATACTGATATTTTCTGTCTTAGCATATTAAATATTAACATTATGTACATACTTGCATTAACATATAGGTATGCATTTAGTTATTTGTACAAAAAAAAAGAGAAAAAAAAAAGAGATCCACCTCATGAAAAGATGTGCATTAAAGTTTAATGTTGAGAATAAATAAATAGAAAATAATTAAATTTGGAGAAATATAGACTTGGGATATTTTTGAGTTAGACTCCACTTGCACCCACACATTTGGGGATTGGGATCCTAGGATAAAGGAACATCTAGAGTAAATTGTGGGACTTATGTGTACCCTCATGTGAAGGTGACACATGGTTGGATGATAAATAATATTTGGAAATTTAATAAAAAGAATAATTTTGCATGTGACCGACATATGTCGCAAATGATTTTTCTATTTAAGAAAAAAATCATGGAAGGGAAAGACACTTTTGGCTCCCTAATGCTAGATGGCTTTCATAATAAAAAACTGAGAACTTTTGTGACTATGTGAGTTTGGTGTTGGAATTATCCTGGTGATTGGGAGATCATTGTTGGATAATCTTGGCTTGCATGTTATTCTTTATGATCCCTAATAGCTCAGGGGATTGGGAGGAAGAAGATCACTCCTAGTGTGGTAGGGAGGTTAACCGAGGAGTTGGTTGGTATTTGGGCTTGGATTCATAATCAAGACTACTAGACATTCAGGAACCTCTTCGACTGTTGGACAACCGTCGTAATCAGGTTTCATATTTCAATACTGCTTACTTACTTTTATAGCTTTAAAACATTATTTCATTTTCATTATAAAGGGTACACAAATGAGTTACAAGTATAATTGTATATTGCTGAAATTGTTTGAAATTGGGTTGTTTAGATGATTATTTAAGAAATGCATATGTTTTTGTTGAAATTTTGAGGGTCCCTACAACAACCTTACGTCACATGTACCTGTCTTTTCTTGTCACACTTGACGACCCATCATAGTACATGCTATCCATAGCATAATCATATGCATTTAATCATCATTTCATCATTTCATATCATTCATAAACATTTGATCATCATTGTAGTAATTTCATCATTTCACATAAGCATCCAATCATCATCAAAATCATTTAACAATATCAAAATAACATATTAATTGATCATCATCATAACATTGTCTCACAATAAATAGTTTTCAAACAATTATCTTTAAAAATGAAAGTACCAATTCCACACATGGTTGGGTCATTCGAAACCAAATGCCCTCAAATAATAGTGTCGCAACACTGTCAAAAGTCAAACAACAAAACGAGGCACTACATACACCCTCTCTTTAATAAAATTTGTCCTGAAGTTTTAAAATAAATATGGAAATTGTTCACACATCTCCAATGTGTCCTCCCAGGTCGCAAAGTTGGGACTATAGCTATCCCACTAGGTCTTGAATTGGTCGACTAATTGATGCCAAAGCTAATGAGTTCACTGCTCCAAAATATGAATAGGCTCAACCACTAAGGCCCCCTCATTTGAAATCTGCAAGTTACTCAAGTCAATAACATGATATAGATCTAACATATAATGACACAAAAATGACATGTGAAAAACATCATGCATACGAATCTGTCATGATGGAAATGAAATATGGTAAGAAACTAGTCCCAATCTCTCTATAATCTCAAATGGTCCCACAAACCACAGCAACAATTTCCCCCCCTTTCCAACTTTGATGGAGCTCCTATGTGGCCTAACCCGCAAGAACACTCTATCCCCAATCTCATAATTCATGTTCGTCTGATGTGTATCGGCATAAATATTTTGTTTGTTCTAGGCCTCTTTCAGACGTGCCCAGATGGACTAGTGCATCTGCTTCTCCATATCTTGGATCAACTCGGGACCCACAAGGACTCTGTTCTTAAGATGATACCAACTCAAGGGTGTTCGAAAAGGCCCTCCGTAAAGAAACTCAAATGGTGCCATCTGTATTGAACTCTGATAATTGTTGTTGTAAGTGAATTCTACCAATGGTAGATATTACTCCTAGCGACTCTGCTAGTCCATCACATACATGAGCATCATGTCCTCCAAAAGCTGGTTATCCCTCTTTGTTTTACCATCAATCTCAAGATGGTATGTTGTGTTGATGTTCAGCTATGCACCTAAGGATTCCTGGAAGCTCATCCAGAATCTCCCTACACATACTGGTCCCCCATCAGAAATGATATTTCGAGGTATGCCATGCAATCGCACTAACTCGTTAACAAAGACTCGCACTATTTTTTACGCTTAATAAGTAAATTTTACCAGAATCAAGTGCACGCTCTTGGTCAATGTGTCTACTACGATAAAAATGGAATTGTGCCTCCTAGAGGTCATCACAATCCAACTTTAAAGTCCATCAATATCACCTCCCATTTTGACTCTAGGATGGGGTGAGGTTGTAATAACCCAACCGAATGGCGATACTAAGTCTTCACTAGTTTCCATTCAAGGCACCTTGCCACAAAATCAACAACCTCTTTCTTCATATCGTGCCAGAAAAATAATGGCTTGAAATTAACATGCATCTTCTTAACCCCATAATCGACCATATATGTTTCCTTGTGGGTTTCAGATAGAATAAGGTTTCAAACTTCCTCATTTGTTGGCACATACATCTGCTTGTTGTATCACAAAAACCCATCATCTTAAAGTGTATAACCCTCATACTTAGGAACCTTCATGATTTCATTTTCAAGTTCTATTATGACTTCCCTGTACCAACTATCCTCCAATTGTAACTTTAGTATCTTCTCTTGCAAATTCGCTTTCAGTGGCAACACTGAGAATATGCAAGGCCTCAAAATCAAGGCATCTGCTACCTTGTTCATTTGCACACAAGTACTTTCGCATACAAGTGAATGTGAAAAATGCCTTCAAGCACAATAATGTACAAGAGCCTAGCTATAATGAGGGAATTACATACTCCCCCTCTTTAGGAAACTTTGTCCCAAGGTTAACGTAAAATGCTAATCATACATCATATATATTTTTATATATTGATGCAATATTGTCAAACTTATTTATATTCCATGTCCATGCTATTATATATAGTCATCCTATTTATTCTCAACATTGATACGATTCTGAAATACTGTCGGGTCTTAGCAACTTAGACGAACATATTAAATTTTACCACTTAGTCATTTTGTCAACCCCATCATGTTCATTTTGAAGTGATTTTCGTGTGTATATCTCATTTCACCAAATTCATTTACGTTTGATCCCATCGGCGGGTCTTCCAAGTTACGTTTTCACTATTACCATGTCACGGTTGAGTCAAATTTGTAGTTCGTCTCTTTTTTTTAAGGCATCATCATGCTGCAGAATCAATGTCATTATGTTCGGCTCGTCGTGTTGATCGTATCTGTATTTCGTTTAACAAAAAAACATCTTCGTTTGAATCCCTCGACACTTGATGGAAATTTCGACAAAGATGCATCCTTCGTTAATTTATTTGTTGCACCCTTTTATAAGTGCCACCTTCACGTCTAAATGAAAAAGAGCTTGCATCCACCATTATTTTTTTAAAAGAAACTTCCTATAGTTCCATCAAGGATCCTTCCTCCTTGCTCCATGACTGCAACATGATGCCACAAGAACTACCTTTACATCGCCATTGAGATTTGTCCCTCACTACTAATTATCAAAATATTGCCCAAATAGTGGAAGCTCTATAATAGATTTATACATTAAACAACATAAATGACAAATATGTTTATCATCATTTTGGGCCTCCAACTTCCCCTCCAGATGTTAATTCAGACTGTCAATTCAGGGTTTTCAAAGATCCCCACTTCCCCACAACTTCTTCCCCAATCTCATGATCAATCCTATATACTCAAGTATAACAAAAATAGAAAAAAGAAACACACGACATGCTACATAAGCTATTCAATCGAAATATTGTAGACTCTTTCTCTCATTTTTCATCTATGAATTATTTGAATAAATAATGATTTTAAAATAAATTGGTCTATAAATAGTTTGTTAGTTGTGTTAGGAACCGATTTCATTAAATCGTAAATATATAGAACAAATTACATGCTTTACTAGTTCCATTAGACCTTGACTTAGTCAAACAATTGATTTGATTCTTGAATTGTCAAAGTGATTTGACTTAATACCATTGTAGTCCAATACACAAAGTGATTTACCCATCTTTACCATGTGAGGTGTCTTATATAAAATGTCTAAGACCATAAGTTCATGAAACAAATCATAACTCACATATGTCTTCTTATCTTTAAAATATATCAACTAATAATATCTAGCTTCCTTAAGCCTCAACTTCCTTGCATTATATATTATATTAATGCACGCAAAACTAAAATTATATCAACAAGAATACAATACCTCAATAGCAACATCTATAATCTAATATCTATGTTACACTTCTTCAAGATATTCCTATAAATCGATTTACATTTTATGATTTGCTCGTCATATTTTCAAGAAATCATCATGAACTGAGTTACCTTTTTGGATCTACATTCAAACTTCAAGAAAACACATATATACAAATTGTATCAAATAATAAAATCGTAGGCTATATTTCCCTTGTAGATGTAACTTAAAACATGGAAATAGAATCTAAATAACTTACAAAATTCCAAGGAAATTGAAAACTACATATCTACGAATTATAACAACAATACTATGAAAACTTTCATTACTTTGATCAATCGGATTTTTAAGAACTTACTCAATAGATCTATAAATATCCCATTAACTTGTTCACAAATCTTTAACCAACAACACTAATAAAGTCTATACTCAAATTTAAACTGTAAATATCAATGCTTTCCAAATTAAAAAAATGTTCAACTAATAATATTCAGTAAGGAATGGTGGAAAAAAGGTATCTTCATAGATTAAACATCATATCTAACTCCTTAAATTCAGGTTGCAAGTCTGGCAAGAAACTTGGATGTCAGAGTTGTGCCTGCGATGGTTAAAAATGAATCATTTATCTTAAACAAATCATGAAGACATATTTATGCACTAAAATCCACAGATCTATAAAACATAACTCGCATAATAGTTTGCACTAAAATCCACAGATCTATAAAACATAACCCGGATAACCATTTGGGGCAGTGTGAGCCCTTAGGCCTGTGCTTTTGAATCTAGCTCTGATACCATAGTAATGCCCGCCAAGGACACCCATCGAATCCACTAACTCTTAATGCACATCTTCTAGTAAAATAAATCTAAATTTTATTCTTGGCTTGAACCATTAATAATAATTCTTTTACTTGAATCTACCCATACAATATTTAGAGAAAAAAACAGATCTAAAAAACAATGTAAATCATTAACATATTCCTTGCATTCTAATATAAACATGCATTTAAATCCACAAAACTATTATTTCTCAATTCTTGGGACCAATATCCATTCATTACTAATTTTGAAATGAAATAACGTAAACATGGTATATCAATATACCGACCTTTCTGTTTTCTTGCGAAGTGCTGACGAAGGTTGTGGATGTTGTCACAAATCCACTGCAAGATTGCACACTAAATTCCAATCAATAAGAGTCCACCGAAAAACACCCTACCGTACCCAAAGGGTACTCTTCTTCCCCTGGGACCCCCAAGTCGCAACAAAGCTGGATGATAGAAAAATATAGCAAAATCTTGGTATGTAGACTATTGCTATGAGGCTCTCGACGTCGCTTGTACCAAGATGAACCACACCCTCAACAGACACCTCAAAAATATAGCATAACATATGCCATCCAACCATAGGGTAAAAATAGATGAAATCTTCATGCTCTCTTAGTCTCTTTATAACTTTTCAAGACTTTCCATGCATCTTATCCATGCACATGTATAACTTGGAATTATGAATTTATTTCTTTTATTTTATTACTCACCCTCCGAGTATCAGTTCTCTCAACTTTTCCATTTTCTTATTTTTAATTGAGATTTACTCCCGTCTAGTTGCCTATATTTTCTCATTGAAGATTCCTTCAATCTCTCATAATTTTGAGTTTACTAATTGTTATTTTCTCACCTTTCTTTATTCACAATTTCATAATTAAAATCTATAATCTAAGATTTCATTTTATATTAATTGAAACATTGTTCTCAATCTTTCAAAATACTATTTATTGCCCTTGTTTATAATTTAATTTAACGGTTGCATTCTTATTGCGATAGGATTATTAAGGGTTCCATGCTCCAAAGCATGCCCTTCAAATATTCCCCTGCTTAGTGTTTTAATTGAACTGTCATGTTCTCATTGTGATGGGGATATTAAGGGTGCCATTCTCTGCACATGCCCTTCAAATATCTCCTCCCCCCCATGGTGGGGACTTGGTATGACGATTGAGACATCGTTAACACAGTCCATTCGAACCTATTGAGGGACTGGTGGTTCCTGGAGAATAAGGTTGTATCCTTATTGCGTGCCAACGAGTCCACGGTCTACCCTCACGACAACACGCATTGATGAGCAAAATCCTATGTCTCTCTTTCCTAACTCGTCGCGTAAAATATGCAACTCTTACATCATTTTTCAATTCAACCTTGTTACCTGATGTGGACCGATTGGCAATCACAATATGGCACCTACACATTAAAGATCACGTGCATTAAATATATTAAAGAAAAATATTAATATAATCATATATATCAGACTAACATCACCTGCTGATGATACCCGACTCAGTCCTAAGTCCATGTGGTATTGATGCAACCTTGCGTCACATGTACTTGTCTTTTTCTTTTTTTGTCACACTTGACGATCCATCATAGAATATACTATCCATTAATCATACACATTTAGTCATTATTTCATAATTTCATATCATTCATAAACATTCAATCATCATCGAAATCATTTCATCATTTCACATAAACATTTGATCATCATCGAAATCATTTCACAATATCAAAATAACATAATAATTGATCATCATCGTAACATTGTCTCACAATAAATAGTTTCCAAACAATTATATTTAAAAATAAAAGTACTAGTTCCACACATGGTCGGGTCATTTGAAACCAAATGCCCTCAAATAATAGTTTCACAACATTGTCAAAAGTCAAATGAAAAAACGGGGCATGACATAAATCAATTTCCTAGGAGAATTTTAGGTAGAACTTAAGCAATTTCTTTGCGACATCTTCAAGTGACAATGAAAATTGCATTATATTTCCCAAAAACTTGAACATATATTTCTTTTTAAAGTGTTGCAAACATTCTTAATGTAATTCTTTAGCAAAAATCATTGCACATGCCATATGCAAAGAATTAGTATAGTGGAAAACATCATGGTGTATGAACATGCATCGAATATTTAGTTGAAATAATATAGGCAAGAAAAGACAACAATAACGAAGGAAGAAAAAAAACAAATAAGAGAACTAAATAGAATCATAATATTGGGTTCTATCCAATTTTCAACAAGAAATTATGGAGGATTCCATGTAGGGGAAGAAGACAAAACACATTTCGAAAATGAATGCAACCACATAGCAACTTTCTTCGATATTGCATTCTTCAAAATGACCGAAGCAACATGAATGTCATTTTGATGTGAGTCGAAAGCTAAATGGTGTATTAGGAAAGACTCTCCCATGGGATGTAACATTTCATGAATGCATATTATAGAAAAAGAACATCAACATAACAAAAACTTCAATCTTGTAAATAATGCTAGCAAAAACAAAGGCACCTAGAAAGGCGTACATAGGACACCATGAAGGGATTGTTTTTATTAAATGGATTATATAAGAAATTTAGTTAACAATTAATGTTAGTAGACACAATATAACTTATATTTGTTAGTAAATAACATTCAATCCATTGTATATACTAGCTGGAAAGCCCGTGTAAATGTTGTAAAGGAGGTCGGTAGTTCAAAACCCGGATAACCCGTGCTCCATTGTGGTGGGATCGGTGAATGCACCTGGGGATATAGTGGTAGCGGACGCAATTAAACACCTAGACCCCATGTCACGCAAGTACAATCTCCATCCCATTTTTCGATTCCCCTAGTACGGAAAAAAAAAAACATGCAATCCATTGTAAGGACATTGTTATGAATTTCCCTAACATCTTGCTCCACTGATAACTCATCAATATCCCAAGAGTGAATGGTTTCCAATTTAGTAGGAATATTGAACACGAAAGGAGACTAGTCATCCTCATGAATCTAATACCAAATTCAATAATCTATTTTTTGTTTTGTTTGGGATGCCTCTTTTTGAGAGGAATCCCTTCTCATGGCAAGCATACTCTCATGAGTTTTTTTGCCCAACAAGCATCTAAGCATGCTTATTGTATATCTTAGTTATAGAAACTCCAACAAAAATAAGGGATCCTACTTAATCTCTTATAATTTTTTTTAAGTGTATATGGTGAAGCCACCATTGGTGTATATATGTAGGAGTAGTGTCATTGTGGTAGGACAAACCATTTATGTTCACACCCTTCTATTGGACATGAATGATGAGCAATGGGTGCAGTTACTCAATAACTAATTTAACAATATAATGCAATTGGCATCCTCTCTTCCCCCACTCTTGATTCATGGGATTCTCATTTTGTGATGGATACATAACATTGACTCTATAATCTCATAGGAGGCAAAAAACAAACCACTGCTTGAAATGACATTAACATATTTGTAGCAATAACACCTTTACAATAAGTAGGTCAACAATATAAGAACAAATAATGTTGCAATATGTCCAATGGAATTCACATTTAAAATTAGCAAGTTAGTTGTAAAAGAAAGAAATTGCTCTACCATATTTCTAATGATCTTCACATTTAAAATTAAAAGGTTATCACTATAACCAAAAGTAATGTCAACATTAACAGTAAGCTGTAAACTTGCAATGATGTGGTCATTTAAGAAAACCAATGCATGAAGACAAGTAATAATGTTGACATGAAAGAGAACCAATCCTAAAAACCATTGAATATATGAAGTAGCATGATCATTTGAAATTAAAAAAGTAACACTCCCCATTTAAATAACATTAATGTATTACAAGTTCAATGTTCATTTAGAATCTAGTTAACTCTTGAGTGTAGAAATTATGCTAATATTTTTTAAGTGGAACTCTTAGTTAAATTGAACATATTAAGAACATGGTTATATGAAATCTTGTAAAAAGTATGGGGCTTGCTCATTGCTTAGATTCTTTGGATTGATGCCAATTGCATACATGAGCTTTGTTTTTTTTCCCTATGGCATAAAAGTTCCATTTTGTAGTTGATACATTTTAGTGCTCCTTTTTTTAAGCCATTAAGATGTTCGAAGAGAATAACGACTTCAATTTGAATGTTCCTATGCTATAACAACTCTAACTTGATATTTGTGACATCAAACATGGCATTTTGGAGTGCCTATGGTACCATTTCTGTGATTGTTTTTAGTACCAACATAGGTAGTTGTTGCAACATTCTCACTTGTTTTGAAATTTTGAAAATGATATTGTAGATATAAATTTCAAATGGGATATACACCTTATACAGATAAGACATCATTTGCATCAATACTGCAAACGATACAAAATCATGTAGGGTGTAATAATATGGAGCCTTGGCACCACTGGTTTTGTGTGACATGTCTTGGATTGTATAACTTGACAGTGCACCAAAAAAATCATGACAACATGTAGAATATACTCCAATGTGTTTCGCTTCTATATGATAAACGTAGGTGGAGGTGGTCCTTGATGTAGTGTGACTGGGATCATCTATCAAGTTCTTAATTGAGGTTGGAGTAATGTGATGGATATTTCTCCATTATTCCACATAGTATCACTTTCTATATACTCTAGCGAAATCGATGACTTCCCCTTGCTAATAATTGGGGTCGATCAAATCAATTAATTAACTAGGTTAGTGTTGCTAAACACCAAGATGATTTGAAAGTACTATATTTCCATCAAAATTTGTTGTTCTCATCTTTAATGCAAACCACTTAAAATATTTCTTTGACTATTCATTAAACCAAAATAGTGCAATCGAAACATAAACTTGATCAAGAGATGAAGAGCTGCATAACACAAATACATAGATTGAATATGTTCTTCCTACCCTCATAAATAGTCTTCTAAGTACTATGGGATATGTCCACAATGAGGATATCTAAACCAAACATGGTTTCCACAATACTTCTTTGTAGTCCCTATGTTGAAACAAAGAAACTTATCATTTTTTAAAGCCAAACTTGATCTTCTTTACACCTCTTGCTTATAAACCTATGCAATTTCCCTCCTCCAAACTGCATATGAATGACACCATAACTCGATGAGCTACCCTGCATGAAACAAATCAAATCCTCATATCTTGACTTCCAAATGCAAAACCATGTTGTCATACCCTAAACATATTTCCCAAAGTCATCATTATCACTACAAAGATCACCTTATCATTAATGCTTCTCAACATTAAAAGAATGATATACAATTGTCACTTACATATATAGAGTTTTTTTAAAACAATGAATCGCATAAAATGAACTTAGATCCATATTGAATGCATCCCATGACATGCTTATACAAACAAAATGATAAAAAGAATTTTACCCTCCATAATAAAATTGAAAAAAAAATCTCACTTTGAAACACATACACAACTAAAAAATATTATAAACATAAAAATAAATAATGCAATGAAACTCAATAATTATATAACTTAACATAAAGATTCTTTTGTCACTAATTTTTCCAATAATTATACATCCTAAAATAAAAATTCCTTCCTCCACTAATTTTGCTTTTCTTGCTTATTTTTTACTTTTCAGTGTACCATCTAAAAAAATCAATCTTATAAGAACTCACCCTATAATGTAATGTTTATTCATTGATTTATAATTTAATGTTTATTCATTTGATCATTGATCATTTGACTAGTATGTCCAATAAAAAATAAAAAATAGAAAAGGTGGTAATAGACTTTTCTCCTCTGAGAGTCTCTCCACCCACGAGATTTTAGTTTATGTTCTATTTGATGTTATTTCTGGTCCCATTGCCCATATTTTTAATAATTAAATTTAGAGATTATATTCATGGATATAATTACTTTTAATAATTAAATTTAGAGATTCTTTTCATGGACATAATTACTTTATAAATATTAAGGTACAAATAATTGACTATTTCTATATTTATTTCACATTATTTCCCATCACCTATTGAAATTTGAGGTATCAATTGTTGCTAATTACATATATGATCTTTGTTTTTCTTGTTCTATAAAAGTTCCATTTTGTAGTTGATATATTTCAGTGTTAATGACTTTAAAAGAGAATAATGAGATTGAATGTGCCTATGCTAGGTGACAACTCTATATTACCTTCTCCGCTACTTGGTGTAGATGTTTACTGAGTTGTTGATATCCTTTTCCAATGCACCACTTTCCATCTGATAGTTGTGTAGTGATGTAGCATTACATTCATGATCTTTGTCACCCATCCTTAGCAAGCCTACTGGTGCATCCTTCTCAAGTTTAGTTTCTATTTCTTTGTTCCAACTCTTTTCTACTTTTTTGTTTACACAAACAAACCCTCGATCGAGGTTTTTTTACAAAACCTCGATCGAGGGCTTGAAGAGACCTCGATTGAGGGTTTCACGTAAACCTCGATCGAGGTAATTTAAAGAGCTAATGGCTCGATTGAGCGCCTTAAAAGAAATCCCATGGCCCTTTTCTTTGCAGAAATGAAATTTTGTGTTCCTTTCAAGGGATTAAACAATGTCATTAAATACACATTAATGAGAGGACTTGATACCATTGGATTCGCCAACAAATCCTCTATCCATGGACATATAATTTACAATTTTTAATCTTCGCGTGTCATTCTTTTTTAAATTTATGCTAAAGCTTACCCTGAAAAACCCCGCTGACAACTTCGAATGAGCTTAAAGGTAAATCAACAACATTCAAAATGCAAATCCAAAAAATTGAAAAAATATACAAGTACTACATCAATGCATCCTCTTCAAAAGGGTATTTTTAGTTTTGCAATTTATGTAAACAATCAAAAGATTTGGCGCACACACGCACATGTGTGCAAAATGCGACTGAAATATTCACTGGTTGATTTGAAAAATAATAATAAATATAATTTTTCGAGAAAAATTAAACGAAAAATATGTATGCACTATTGCATTCTGTCTAGATCATGTTCACATATTTCATTTCTTTTAATTATTAATTTAACATAAAATTATTTTGCACACACACAAGCCACTTGTTAATTGCTCTTCAAGTTTTTAAGGACACATGTTTCATTAAATGAAAATTTGACACAATAAATGACATTGGTATATTTTAAAAAACATCATTGGAAAGCCAACGTAATTCTCTACATTTCGTTTTTTGACTGCATGTTGAAATTCATATGGAAAATAAGAGTTTCGAGGGCTTCAATTTAATACATGGGTAAAATTTCCATTTTTCATTGCCATATTTGACCAAAAAGAGTTACCCATCTTCGTGGAATCACATAACAACTTTAATTCGATTGTTGTGACATTAAACAGAGCATTTGGGAGCTCCTATGACATAATATTGTGATTGTTTTTGGTACTAATGTAGGTAATTGTTGCAACATTCTCATTTGTTTTAATATTTTAAAAATGATATCACACACATACACACACACAAACACAGACATATATATATATATATATATTCCAAATGGGACAACCACCTTATACAAACAAGACATTATCTGCATATATACTATAAATGATCAAAATCATGTAGGATGTAAATAATATGGAGCCATGGTGCCACTGGTTTTGTGTGACATGTTTTGGATTCTATAACTTGACAATGGCACCCAAAAAATCATGGCAACATGTAGAATATACTCCACTATGTTTCTCTTCTATATGATAAAAGGAGGTGGAGGTGGTGGTTGGTGTAGTGCGACTGGGATCTATCAATTCCTGAATTGAGGTTGGAGCAGTGCAATGGAGATTTATCCATTATTCCACATAGTATCGCTTTCCATATACTGTAGAAAAATCAAGGACTTCCCCTTGCTAATAATCAAGGTTATATTAGACCAATTAATTATCTAGATTAGTGTTGCTAAACACCAAGTTGCTTTGGAAGTGCTATATTTCCATCAGATTTTGTGTTCTCACATTTAATGCAAACCACTTAGAACCTTTCTTTACTATTCTTTAATGCAAAAGAATGCAATCAAAACGTAAACTTGATTAAGAGATGAAGATATGCGTTACACGAAAACACAGATTGATATTGTTCTTCCTACCTTCATAGATCGTCTTTTAAGCACTATGGGATATGTCTACAACGAGAATCTCTCAACCAAACATGGTTTCCACAACAATGCTTTGTAGTCCCTACGTTGAAACAAATAAACTTCTGATTTTTTAGAGCCAAACTTCTTCTTGTTTACACCTCTTGCTTGTAAACCTATGCAATTTCCCTCCTCTAATTTGCGTTTGAACAACACCATAACTTTGAGAGCTACCTCGCATTCAACACATTGAATCCTCATATCTCAAGTTCCAATGCAGAACCACGTCTTCATATTGTAAACATATTCTCAAAGTCATCGTTGTCAATATACAAAGATTACCTTATCATTGGTGCTTCTCACCATAAAAAAATGATATGCTATTATTACTAACATATATAGAGTTTTGTAAAATCAATAAATCATATAAAAATAGCTTAATCCTATTGGGTTTCATGATATGCATATGCAAGCAAAATGATAAAAAACCCTTTACCCTCCACAATAAAATTGAAAAACAAAAAAATCCTCAAAAATAAAATTGAAAAAAACAAAAATCCTCACACTCTGAAACACACAAATTAAAAATGCTATAAACATAAAATTAACTAATGCAATCCACTATTTTCCCAATAATTACACAACATAAAATAATAAAAATACTTTCTTTCATTAAGTTTTCTTCCTAAATAAAAAGTACTTTATTTCACTAAGTTTTCTTCCTAAATAAAAAGTACTTTATTTCACTAAGTTTTCTTTGTTAGGAAGTTTCCTTTTGGTAAAAACGAAATACTTTCTCTTTCACTAAGTTTTCTTTGTTAGGAAGATTCCTATAGTAAAAAGGAAAGGAAGGTGCCTTTTGGAAGACCTGAACCCATCTCCAGATTCTCCGCCATTTCATTATTTATTAAAATTAATGTAATTATATATTAAAATTTCATTATTTATTAAAAGTAATGTAATTAAATTCTTTAATATAGTAATGATATTTGCAATATTCAGTTTTAAGATTTTAATAAATAATGTTTATAATAGATTGTTTGTTTTGAAAAAAATTATTCAATCCCATTTTGACTGTAAGACCTTCATCAATTTCATAAAAATCTAAGTAGTTTTTACTCTTCCAAATAATGTCAATAGAAATATATTTTTATTTTTCTTAAACTTTGCCAAAATCATTTTGAAATTGAAAAAAACTCGAATATTATAACAAAAGAACATTTTGAAATTGAAAATAACTCAAAAATCACAACAAAATAACATAATATGATATATGCAAAGTGTGAGCCTCTAATAGCTACAATCAGCAGTTCTACCCTTCTTCAAACTTTGTTTGGTTGTGCTCACTAGTCATAAAGATAGGGCAATTGGTTGTGCTAACGGGTAAGGATAGGGTAATTTAGAAGTGAAGGAAAAATTCATGGAAATATGGAAAATAAACAAATTAATAATGAAAATAACTAATTGGATAAAAGAAGACATTATTTTAAATTTTAAATTTGTAAGAAAAACAATTGAAAAGTGAAAGCAAAATATTGAAAAGATTCTCAATCTCAAGAGGAGTTTGTTAATGATGGTTGCACCAAACCAATATTCATGGCAATTGATAAATTGAAGCTATTTCAATATTGATCTTGGAAAAAACCACCAAAGAGAACAAGATATTAATGCTTAATTTATGTCAAAATTTAGTTAAATGGGTGTGTAAATGATTTTTTTTTAAAAAGAGTTGTCTAAAACTTTGAGGAGGACTTTACTTTTCATTCTTCATAATTCATAATAGATTCATCTCTCTCAAAATCCCCGTTCCATCTTGATTGTGCCATTTCAACACCTTATATTTAGAATGTCAACAATTCCAACTAGATTTTGGTGAAAAATATCATTAAATAATCAAATCTTTAAATTATGAAAACATGACTTTCTCTTCTTCAGAATCCATTTTTGATTGCATAAATAACATAAATAGATTTAGGACCTACAAAAACCATATCTCAACCTCTTATTTTTACTATGCCAACATTTCCAACAAACTTTTCGAAAAAAACCAATATGTTAAGAAAAAATACATACAAATCATATAAACCATGTTGAGATTGATATCTATGAAGATTTCTTACAAAGTTATTATTACATGAATTTTTTTATTTTTTTTTATTTTTTACCCAGTTCAGAAAAGGGTAATGCCAGAAGGAAAACATGGGTTAGACAGTGATAGTCTAGTGTATTCATTTTTCTACCCCAAAAATTGCAAGAAACCAGATTTTACAATTGCTCCTACAAGTTAAATTGAATTCGACTAAAACATGTAAGTTAAGTATTTTACTTCAAGTAGGAGATAATCTCCTTCAAAGATTTTACAGATAAATAAAAATTTAAGGCAAATTTCCATTTCGTTTGCACCTAAATTTTTTAGGTCAAGTTAAACCAAAAGAAAATCAAAATTAGGTCTCGGACTGAAATTTAAACTAAAATTTTTTAGGTCAAGTTAAGCCAAAAGAAAATCAAAATTAGGTCTCGAAATTTAAACTAAAATTATTTTAATCACCATTGGAAAACATCCAAATTATTTTAAATGCAGAGAAAGTTCTTATAAGAGGTTCAATGTTAAATCTAGCATGCTTATTTTAAGCATAACGTTCAAGAAAAGGGGAACTGTGGTTACCTTGGTGTCCAATCTCAGTGAAAATATCCAACGAAGAGTAAATGATGGACTACGAACTTGCAACAACATCCAATTTGATCCACAACAAAGTAGACCAAAGTTGTAACTTTAATATTTAAATAGCTTTAATCCAGAAGAGAAAACTGCAAAAAATAATGTTAAGTAGCTTAAATTTTATAGCTAAGCAAATGTCACTCCGTCTGATCAAATAAATCTACAATCTAAAAACAGAGCACAGCATTTCAACTTGAAGGGACAGCTAACAGTCCAAGGTAATTTAGTTTATTGAAAACCTAATCCATCCGGATGTAGGAACTACAAAACGTAACATGTGCAAAGGGATGGAGAAAATCGACATATCTCAACAAAAGCAAATAGAAAAAGGATCAAATATTACCCTCTAAATTCTAGTGTGGAGTGGATCTGCCCTTTGAAACTCCATCCAACAGATGCAGTCTAGAGTTGAATGTATAAATGCAACCCTGTTGTTGAATGTGCGTCCGACCACCACATTTCCACACTTGTAATCTGTTATTCCAATCTTCGAAGAAATGTTGTAGTTTTTTTCTTCATCCTACACATGCTGGCCAAATTTCTACTCAGTCAGTGAATTGCCCAATCACATGGACTCGCCACTAGCCAGGCCTTGCCTTAGATACAACAATGTTGTCGCTCACCAGTGATCACAAGGAAATGCTCAAATCCTAAAGAGAGAACTTTCTCTGGTAAGGATCAGAAGCTGAAACCATAGAAATACTTACAATGCAAAAATTTCTCTGTTAAGGATTGAAAGTTACAATGCAATCTCAATAAAGATAAAACCCCACAAAATTAGCATTAGTTTTGTCCAATGTCGATTGTGAGTTATCTTACGAGCTATGAGCAATAAAGTAGCAAAACCCACCTGAATATCAACAAAAAATAACCAAAAAAAACCATTGGGTATCAAAATCTAGCCCTAACTACAACACCCAAGACACTAAAACAAGCTAACATCTCGACATTGAAGAATCCCAATAATCTATACAACCCAAAATCTAGATATCTACTAGAAATTCTCAGTGAAATGGATGCAAGAAAACCTCCACGGTTCCACCTACTCTAGCACCTTGCTCTTCTCCTATTTCTTCTCCCGTTGACGCAAAATTAGCTCAACTATATCTACTACCTTATTCTTCTCTGGGGTAGGACCTTTGTTAACCGGTTATCCCGAGTAAGTTATCAAATCTATTCACGATCCTAGCATTTAGTTTCACATCCTATACTCAGGTTTGATCACGTGAAGAAGAAGATGGAAAATCGAGTTGGCAGCCTCTCAGACCGAGGTTTAATTAAGTTTGGTGATGCCATTAAATGCTTTTAACACTTAATCAAACACATAACTTAGTAACTTGTAAGCTAAGACAATAAGATCATATTAGCAATAGCAATGTCGACCGTCCAATCGAGTCACTTAACACATGTCCCCAACTCACCGAGCCCGCTCTTCCCACTAGGACGAAGGTCAAAGGGAACTGGGTAGTCTCCAACTCTCTAGACTCTAAGTCTCCCACTAAATCACTGATAACCCTTGGACAGGGAAAATTTAGAGCTGCCCTTCTGTTGCAAATTTACACAGTCGTGTTGAATTTCATTATTGAAGGGCTTCACATAAAATTAACTTTTTTTTGCATGGTAAAATTCATCGGGGCCTTCTATGATAGGTAAAATGGCCTTTGAAGGGCACTGAAGGCTTCAAATTTGAAGCCTGGTGCAAAGTCAAGCAATGAAAGAAAAAGGAAGGACTGGTGGCAGATGGAATCTTTACTTTACTTTACCTTGTAGTGCCTTCCAGCTTGCATCAATTACTACCGTGTGCCCACTGCCCACCAGCTGGCTCTCATCGCCATGTTGTTCTCGAGATTATATCAAACATCTTCGTTCACTTAATCTATCCATCTGCGTTGTATATGTGTTTCTATCCATTTGCGCTTCCCCTCCTCTTTGTATTGGTATTTCAATGGCAAACCTGCAAATTTCCTCAGTCGACACCCCCTCCACATCCGGTCACTACACGGGCTGCTACTTCAAAGTGTTCATCAATCACCGTGGCCCGGACCTCAAAACCCCCTTTGCCATCCCTCTTTATCATCTCCTTCATTCAGGTGGATTGCAGACTTTTCTTGACAAGGAAGAATTAGAGAAGGGAGGGTTGTTATCTCCTCAGATTGAAGGCGCCATCAGAACCGCCTCTATTCATATCACCGTTTTTTCACCTGGATATGCCGACTCAACATGGTGTCTGGATGAACTTCTCCTTATATGGAAGAAGTTTAAGTCTGGGGATACTATCATTCCCGTCTTTTATGACGTAAAGCCATCAGAAGTTCGATGGACGACGGGACGGTATGGTGAAGCACTGAGTAATCATGAACAGAAAGGCAGATACGATCCTAAAATAGTTAAAAAATGGAGAAAAGCCCTCTCTCGTGTCTCACACATAATCGGTTTCGAACTCGAGGACTACAATGGGTTGGAACTCTCAACTCTTCCTGTCCCTATTATTAATCTCTTGTATTGATACATATATATTAATCTCACTTGTATTGATACAAGTATATTAATCTCACTTATATTGATACAGATATATTAATGTTTTGTTTGTTGTATTCTGAATTTGCAGTGACAAGGAGAAGTTGTTGGACGCTGTCGTGAAATGCGTGCTTAAAAAGGGCAGAAAAATAGGCCTGGATGTGGCCATGCATCCAACCGGCCTTGAAGAAAAAGTTGAAGAGTTTGAAAAGACTGTGCGGTTGCAAGAGCGGCAGAGTGGGAAAGTGAAGATATTGGGGATTGTGGGCATGGGTGGATCAGGCAAGACAACACTAGCCAAATATTTCTTCAATGAGAAAAGTTCCAATTTTGGTAAGTCTTGCTTCTTATTTGATGTTAGAGAGAATGCAGCGAGAGGGTCTTTAAATTCCTTGCAGACACAACTTATAAAGGACTTAGCCCATAGAGATGTGCAAATAAACCATGTCGATCAAGGCATAGAGATGCTTAGAACCGAGCTTAGAACCAATCTCGGATCTTCTCAGCAAGCTTTAGTCGTGATAGATGATGTAGATCATGCAGAGCAGTTGCATGCATTTTTGCCAATTAAGGACGTTCTTCCTTCCGATAGCTTAATATTGGTTACATCTCGCTACAAGGATGTCCTCACAAGGTCAGAAATAGCAGAGTCGTCAATCTATAAGTTGACAGGTCTCAACGAACAATACTCTCAACAACTCTTCTGCTTGCATGCCTTCTCTCAGCCTCATCCACTTTCAGGGTTCGAAGATCTTGTACATGAGTTTTGTAGGGCATGCGATGGATTGCCCTTGTCTTTAAAAGTATTTGGGGGGCTTCTATGTGAAAACAGTGACAAATCTTATTGGAAAGGCCTGTTGAATGACCTTATTCTCCGAGCAAAACTTCATAATGACATTCTGCAGACACTCAAACTGAGTTACGATGCACTAAGGGTAGAGGAAAAGCAAATATTCTTAGACATTGCATGTTATTTCATTGGAGAAAACATGGATATGGCCATTAGAATATGGGACGGATCAGGTTGGAGCGGTTTGGTGGGGCTTCAAAATCTTCAGGCCAAGTGCCTTGTCGAGGTGGGCAGGAAAAATACCTTAAAAATGCACGATCACCTGCGAGACATGGGAAGAGAAATTGCGGATCAGGAAAAGTCTTCTGGAGTAATCCCGCATCGTCTTTGGCCTCTGATTAAGGACATTCCTGATTTGTGGCAGCGATCATCTGTAAGTGCTTGAATTATTCAAACCACTTTAATGTTTCTCTATTCAAAACAAGCAGAAAGAGAAATCTTGTTGCTCTGTTTAATTTGTTTGTTGTTTGTTTTTGATGAATGAATAGGTAATAACCGAGCTGCGCGGAATTAGGACGGTTCCTCGCTTCGTTGATGACAATGTATTTCGGGAATCAGAAGAAGAATGGTCAATATGGTTGAAAATTTGGTGTGATGAGGTGTTTGGAAACTGCCTGAGGAAGCTCATTACACCGTATTGTTTCAGTAATTTACAACTTGTTGCAACTGAAGATGATCATTTAAAAAGCATATTGAGAAGGGTCATGTCGCCAAATCTAATATGGCTCCGCTGGAATGACTGTCCCTACACTTGCCTGCCTTCCTGGATTACGATGAAGAATACAAGGGTTTTAGAAGTGTCTGGAAATAAATTGAAAACACTTTGGCGATCAGAATCTCAGGTTAAAGCTAAAGCTGGTTTTGTGTTTATTACCTTGTGTTATTATTTGCTCCTCTATTTTATGGTAGATTATTGTTGTTATCGATATGGTAGAATTTTGTAGATGAAAATGATGATATCGATGAATATTGCGTTGCAGGCACCTCTGGAGTTGCGAGAGCTCACTATTTCTTCTCCTCGTTTTTTAAAGTTTCCAAAATCCATTGGGCAACTGGAGCACATCGAAAAGATTGTGGTGAAGGCTAGTCATCTCAAATCGCTACCAGAAGAATTTTGTCAACTGCGCTTGCTGAAATACCTCGATCTCTCTCAGTCCAGCCTTTTGCAAATGCTTCCAAATACCTTCGGGAACTTAATTCACCTTGAACATCTGAATCTGTCTGGTTGCTGGAGTCTGACCCTGTCGGAGGAAACATTTGCAAATATCACCACGCTCGAATATTTAAATCTGGAATACTGTAGTAATGTGGGAGCGTTGCCTCCCGAAGTCGCACATCAACCGTCACTGGTATACTTATGTGTGTCTGGTACGGGTTTAAAAGAATTGCCTGAGGATATCGGAAACCTCAGCAATTTGGAAACGCTCGAGTTAGGAGGCCCTTTGGAAATGCTGCCAAGTTCGCTCGGTCACCTAAGCAACTTGGAGACGCTAACAATTAAAGATTGCTCCGAATTGAAATCTTTGCCCGATTGGTTGGGAGAGTTGACTCAGCTGTCAATGTTGGAAATAAGCTGGTGCCCAATAGAGTCCTTACCCCTCAGCAATTTGGAAACGCTGCCAAGTTCGCTGGGTCACCTAGGCAACTTGAAGACGCTAAGTCTTAGTCATTGCCGCGAATTGAAATCTTTGCCCGATTCGTTGGGACGGTTGACTCAGCTGTCAATGTTGGAAATAAACAGGTGCCCAATAGAGTCCTTACCCGATTCGTTGGGACAGTTGACTCAGCTGTCAACGTTGAAAATAAGAAGGTGTGAAATAAAGTCCTTACCCGATTCGTTGGGACGGTTGACTCAGCTGTCAACGTTGGGGATACAGGGGTGCCCAATAGAGTCCTTACCCGATTCGTTGGGACTGTTGACTCAGCTGTCAGATTTGACGATAACGGCAGAAGTCGTGAAGTTGAACAACCTGGTAAGCTTAACAGTAGCATACTGCCCGTTACGCGAGCTGCCGTTGAAAAAGGTGGTGGAAGGAGAAACAGCTGTCATTGAGCTGTCCCGGCTGGAATACTTAGTACTGAGGGATACAAAAGTGTTGGAGATATCCTTTATTGAGGGTGTTTGTCCCACCCTCAAACATCTCGAGTTCGTAAAGTGCGATGATCTGGTCAGCTGCATTTAGAGGATTGTGGTCAGCTGAGGAAAATGGAAGGGCTCTGGAATCTTACAAACCTTCAAAAACTCAACATCCTCCGGTGTAGAGAAGTGGAGGAGCTGCCATGTCTGGAAAGGTTGATATCTTTGGAGGGGTTCTTTGCTAATGGATGTTCAAAGCTAAAAAGAATAGGGGGAGTAGGGCAGCAGACAGAACTTCGATGGCTTTCCGTGTCTTCCTGTGTTGCACTAGAAGAGATTGCAGGCGTTGAGGATTTGAGGTCATTGAAGACGCTTAATATTGCCAGGTGTCCCAAACTGCAGTGGGGTAGAGGAGTATTGAAGAAGTTGCGCCAACGAGGAGTACTCGTGAATGTTTATCCAAATTCAGATTCAGAGTATTTCGAACATAGAGGAGGTGGATATTATTGTAATTTTTGTCAGTAATATTACTGTTATTTTTAGAAAACCTACTTTCTTTCTTTATTTATTTTACCCACGTTACATACAGTGGAGAAGAATATTATTGTAATTTTTGTAAGTGCTATTACTGTAATTTTTGGAAGTGCTAGGTTTACTTTTCATTTATTTATTTATTTACTTTATATTTATAAAAATAAAATAATTACAGAGAAATATAAATCTTTTCTTTTTGCCAGTGATATTATCACAATAATCTCAATAACTTTATCTTATCATCCTATTAACCTTTTTAATTTTACTTTGATGGTAGTATCGGAAAAGAGTTGGATGGCTTGTCTATTAAGTTTTTTTTAAAGAATTATTTAAAATGTTTCAAAATCTAGATGGCAAGTCATTGTGTCACTAAATATTGATGAACAAAAGTTAAAATGTTCCATCAGGCTTGTTTGAAAAATTTTTAATATAATTTTTTTAAAATTTGAATGGACGCCCTTATTTTTAGCATGATATCATATTTTATATTGACATGATATATGTTTATTTAAAAATAAACTAATACAGGTGTTGAAATATACCTTAATGGCAATTGAGAGTTTTCAAAATATTAGATGGCAATGTTTAAAAAAGTGTCATATTGTTTAGCCAAGGTGAGTCTTTTAAAGATCAATTGAAATCTTTAAACTCTCTTAAGGAATATTTGGATTCCGTAACGGATTAACCATCGAGACTCTTTGTAAATTTGAATGTGCATCTTTAATTTTGGCTTGCTGAAATGTTTCAAAGTGCCTGATGGCATCTTTCCATCAAGTCTCTTTGAAAATTTGAATGTACATCTTTAATTTTGGCTTGCCGACATGTTTCAAAGTGCCTGACGGCATCTTTAATTCTGGCCCAATACATCTTTACTTTTGGATCTATGTTATTATTTCAATCACTTCAATACATTTTTTAATTTTACCCCTATATGGTAATGTTAGAAATGAGCTTGATGGCTTGGCCATTGAGCTTCTTTTAAAGTATCATTCAAAATGTTTAAAAAGTGCATGACTGCAAGCCATGAAGCCACTTTGAAAGATTGATGAACAAAGTTGAAAGTGCTCGATGGCAAGTCATTGGGTGTATTTGAAAGATTGAAAATTACAACTTTGAAAAATCCCTGTTGGCAAGCTATTGGGAGTTTCTAAAGTGCCCTATGGCTAGTTATCTAGCTTGTTTTGAAGATTGGATGATAAAGTTCAAAATGGTATGATAGGAAACCATTAGGCCTCTTTCCAATACGAATGGTAAAGAAAAAGAATACCCGCAGGCATTGACCTTGCTATTGATATGAACTAAATTATTTGTTGGTAATGGAGTGCAAAAGCTTTGGTTTCTTTTCAATTAGTCATAGAAATTGTAACAATGCTCAATTAGAGGAATTCTCAAGGTAAAAAATGAGTTTCAAAACAAAAAAAATGTACTATTTTGAGGTTAAAAATGGGCCTCCAAACAAAAAATGTACTATCAAAATCAAATTTATAAGAGCCAATAGGATTGATGATGATGTCAACCATAAAGGTGAATATTTTTGGAGGGAAAGGGAAAAAAAACTTTTTTTTTTTTTTTTTCGTATTTTCAGCCTTTTTCCTTGTAGGTTTATTCAAATTTCGAGTGGTTGGACGTAGAATTAATTTCCACATTCAACGAGTACACACGACATACTTTTGACAGACCCCTGGTACGAAAAATACTCTAAATACATTAAAATAACTAATTTCTGCATCTAACGAGTACCCACTTGTCATATTTTTTAGGAGTGCTCACACTTGAAATTTGAGTAAACCTACAAGTAGATAAATTGAAAATACAATAGAAACAAAATTCCCCTTTCCTTGAGAAAATTATAACTCTTTTTTATTTTTACTTTTTTGTGAAAAGCTGCAAATTATATTAAAGGAGTAGAAATATAGTAGAAGTTACAAATCTTGGTGGCCTTACCCTATCGTGCCAACCATGTAAAACCAGAGTTTTGTTGCAATAAGAAAAATAGTACATCAAAATGTTCATGTCTAAAGAGTGGCAAAAATAGGCCAGAACCAGGTGAAGCCGAGAATGTTCAGAGTCATGAAGGCTAATAACATCCTGTCCAAAAAAAGTCATGGTTGTGGAGCATATACAGGCAAAAAGAAAACAGAGTCAGCAGAGTAACCTCTTTAATCAGTAGCAGAAGGCGTCTCCTCCATAATGGGGCAGCTGTGGGCTGCGTTTGCTTTCCAAATCTTATCAGGGATCAGAGGCTTGGTTCCCAGAGTTGTAGCAGTAGTCCCAGTGGTCGTGGTGGCTTTAGCAGGTTGCCAAGTGTCATGAACAGGATGCTTGATAGGCAGGGGACCAGATTTTCTAGGCAGAATGGCATCCCTAGCCTGCTCGTTCCTGGTTCTCTTGGCCAAGATGGGACCTAGAGTACTGGGTATGGGAAAAGGCGTGCATGACTTCACCTTAACAGACAGAGGATCCTTGCTTCCAATTATGGCAGAGGAGCTGCCACCAAGGTGGTGCAAGTCCAGGCTTGCATGAGTGGCTAAGGAGCCAAGACCGCCGCGAGGTGTTTCCACACAAATTACAGACGAGGTGGCACCTGGGGTTGTGCTGCCAGAGCGAGGAGCCTTGGAGAAGGGCTTTGTAGGAGCATATGTCTCCCAACCATGCGTGGCTTCCAAAATGCCCAGAGTGGATGACCAGTTCGGCAAGGTGGCGCACAGATCCTGAGTGACATGACGAGCAGAAGCCCAGTTTGTTTGCATATCCTCCAACAACTGGCCCATCATGTTTTTGACCAACCAGTAGGGGTCCCAGGCTTGCTCTGGGTTGCTTGGTGCCATGGTGTCAGCGTTGATGTGAGCTTCCCAGTTGTCCAACAATAGGTGAATTGGTATAGAGACGTCAGGACCATAGCCTATTCTTAGGGGGTTCTCCTCTGTCGCGGTGTCATTGAGCTTGTTCTTGGCCTTGTTACCTCTGGTTCTACCCATGGTGGCCGTGGTGAAGAGGGAGAGGTGAATACAGGGACAAGTGAGATAGAGAGTGTAACGTCTCCATCTTAACCCCATGGAATTAAAATTGTAAATGATGTAATATTGTTATGAAATCATGGTGAGGAGCTCAAGGCCAAGGCCCCGCCATCGATTTATTGATGCATATGGATTACGTGCCAGCCAGGCACAATGGAATTGTGAATATCATGTAAATATGCATTTTAATAAAATACCCACAACTAGCTATGCAATGCAACAAGAGATGGAGGCATGATTTTACAAGGAATTGGGAGGGAAAACATTCAAACCCTTGAGCCAATCAAGTCAAGCCAAGTGTCAATAAGAGAACCCATCAAACCCTCAACTACCCATGTTGACTTTTGTACCCAATCATTGATTTCTCCCAAGAGTTGGCTGAGGTAGTTAATGCCTTGGGGAATGGGAGGCATGGCTGTCCAAATTCGAGTATGGGTAAGCCACCCTGCATGGGAAATCGCATTTTGATTCTTGGGAAAGAAAAGAGCCATGAATTTCTCCCCCAAGCCATTACCCATCAACCAGCTTTGCTCTCCCATGAATTGGGAGCTACCTGGGCGTTTTCCAGCCACGTTTTTATGGTTTTGCTTTGTTCTCTAGCTGGAAAGAGGGGGTTTTGTTAGTTGCATAGTGGTTGGGAGTATGGGAGATTGATTTGGGGTTTCATTAGGGCCGTTTTGGCCATTTGGATGCACAAAAATACCCATGGAAAATCGGGATGGTTCCCTGTGGACGATTTCCCCATCCATAATCTGTTTTTGGTGTGCCCACGTTTTGGGGAAAATCTATGGCCATCTTGTTGTGAATTCCATTGCTGGAAATGTGTATCCATGCCCGATGGTTGTGCTTGCTGTGTGAGAAATTAATATGTTGGGGTATGGGTTATGGGTACCCATTGCTTTGGCTTGAGCTTGAGTGCAGGTACCCATGGTTCCAATGTAGCCTGATAAACCCAACTGTGGACTGGCTTGGATTAGACGAAATGATTAATTGGCTGTGAATGAGCTGGAATGTCCCCTTTTCCTTGTAGAAATCATTCCTATCTCAGGGGTGGTCTCTGAGTGCTGAAATAATATAGGCTGGGCAGAGACCTACGGTTGGGTGGAATGTTGCAACGACATAGCTAGTTGTTTGGGACCATTTCACCATAAAGATAAGTGTTTCTTTGTCTATGTGATTTACCTCTGCAATGTTTTAAATGGATGACTATTTTGATATGATGTATGCATATGATATGTGTGTGGATAATGTTTCAATTCTACTGTGCATAATTTCTTGTTTTCCATCTGCACCCATCTCTTTTAATGGTATGAATCTAATGAATTGGGTTGAGTTTTATGAAAAGCCCCATAGAATGGCATCATGTTCCCTCCCTTGCCTTGGATGGATGGGTGGGTACATTACAGAGAGCAGGGTGAACGAACAGGTTGATGCCGAGAGTAGAGGGAACCTGGAGCATACAATGCGAATTAACCTGTACAGTGCCTTGAGCCATGATCCCAAGCCTCACATGCTTAAGATCCTTCATCATGGGATCCAGGGTGGTGGAGGCGACGCAGTAGGTTGGCATATTAAATGTTGGGGCTGCTTGATGTCGCCTGGTTGACGTTAACAGTGGGATGCGTAATGCTTCTTAGGCCAGGTGTCAAGCTAGTGCAATCCTATCCTATTTGCTTAAAGCTGGCACCCGCATCCGAGGGAATAACTCTTTTTTATTTTTATTTTAATTATTATATTAATATTTTCTCTAAGAGGCCCTAATATGATAATAGGCATAAAATTAGACTCCAAAGCCTTGATAGTATCTTGTTGAGATGTGCCAATTCAATACCTTTAGAGTAGTGATTGAAAATGGCCCAATTGTCAAGAGAAAGAATTTAGTTAGATGTCTATGTGGCATATACTCTAGTGGACATGTTTGCAAAACATGTGAATGTAGAGAAAAGGTGGCTACAAATCCCTTTAAAATATAGAATATGGAAATTTGCTTAATGCCTTCATAAGATAATTTTCTCAAAGGTTCCTAAGCTTCCATTGACGAGGTGATGTGGAACCCAAATGGAACTTTGAATATAGGTGTTTCTTTTACAAAGCATCTTGTTCACACATATGTTTTTCAAGGACTTGATTTGCAACCACATTTTGAGATTGATGCATGTGATTGGTGGTGTCATTGATTTAACATTTTCTCATCTAGATAAACAACTCCGCATTATGATTCGTGGCAATAATAAGATTATTAAAAATGATATGTTTTAAATGGTTGCAAGCTTTATAACTTGATCAATGACCATGATGCAACTGTATGTTCACTTGTCCCCACCACAAGGGAATATGTAGCTTCTATTTTCCATGGATGAATACTCCAAATCCAAAGCCAAATGATAATTGAACATGTTCACAGAAATTCAAAGGCTTCATCAAGACAATATTCTCATGCTTCCAAGTGTAATTTTTCATGGCAAAAAAATTGAGTTTAATTCTCATTTGTTGTCAAAAACTGTACAACTTTGAGCACAACCCGCCAACACACCTAAACAAAGTTAGATTGTTAGGAAACTTATTAACAACATCCAATATGAATTATTGACATTCTGCACAACATACATAGAAAACTAACATATGGCATGCCTACTACATATCATACTTGTTTGCATGGTGCACAACAATATTATAGGCTTACATGGCTTATATTGGTGGTGTCTCACACATGGATCTCCCATTTTTGCATCTAATTTTGATGGTTCATGAGGTGTCACATGGACACCTATAAGAGATGAAAACCAAAGCATATGAGGTTAATTTCCAAACCTAAAACTATACAATTACATGGTTTACTATACTCTAAAAGCCACATTGAATGGAAGAATCTCCAAATCTGATTTTTTTGTAACTAGGTGGAATAAATTTCTTTGGTGGGAAATGATAGAATTATTCTTCTAAAATTTTCAATAATATAAATGACATTTTTTGGGGCGGTTGAGACATTTTTTTGACTGACAAAGAGAAAATGAAGGGTCTTGCAAGGCTTGAAAGTTTTCCATATGCACTTGTACGTGAAGGATGACAAGTGATAGTGGAATGGAGCTTGTGCAACATAGAAAATATAGAGATGGAGTGGGTTGGCACACTTTCCATACAATGTCTATAGACCACTAGAAGACTATGTGTACAACATAGATTGCAACTATGTCTATGATGTGAAAATTTTAATTGTGTAAATTCCAATGCATTATATTGATAGTGAATGGTCCTTTTTCTTTCCATTGCTTATTATATTCAATGCACTTGCTCTATACTACCTAACCTCCCTATCTTTGAATTGTTAGCCTAATATTTGAAACCACATGGATGGCATTGCTTTTACACATGGATATATTCATTTTTCCTCTACTCCAAAGCCTCCTCGAAATAATATTTCTAATTTCTAATGGTGCATGTGTGATCAACGATTAAGATACTTGCATTCAAGGCAATTAGTATGGGAGTGACTACGCCATCAGTTTGATGAATACTACATGGTATACAACTCTCTCAATGCACCTTAGGTTCTAACTTCTACCTTCTATTAACATGTTACCCATTGATGAAGGAACTTGTGTTTGAGGAAGATTGAGAACCTAGAATATTTGTTTATGTGGCATGTTTGTTGATTTCTTCACAACGCATAACACTTGGTGCATATTCAAAGTCAGGGATCCATACACAACATGATTGGCTTGTGAATGTTGTTGTGGAAAAAGGCCATTCTTTTTATTTTATGATCCTATATACAAATTTGTCTAACAATTATATTAGATGAATCTTCAAGAAGTTGGGTTTTGTAGAGGATTCCACTCATATGAAAAGGAATGAAGAAGCATTGAATTAGTGAAAAAAATTCCATTGTCTTTGTTAGTATATTTAAATACTTATAAGTTAGTTAAGATCAACTTGTTCTATTGTGTCTTTAGGTAAATTGTATTTCTTTAGTATGTATTAGTATGCATTTCTACTTATGTAATCCAATGATCAAAATATGTTCTAGACATAAAGTGATTCGATGGTTCATCGTCACCTCGACCTTAACAACCATTGATTTGTGGCTAAACACATGATTGGTGCATGATCTCTATTTAAAGAGCATGGAGGGTCATTTTCTTGATGATCAATTGTGAAAAACTCATATGTAAATTATTTTTCATTTTGCATTAATATATTGCATCATGTAGCTATTCGACTAGCATTGTCGTCTATTTCCCTCTCTAAGGGTTTTAACCACGTAAACATATTGGTGTGTTGATATGTGATTTGTTTGTATGAATGATTTCTTAAAGTATTTGACCTATGTGGAAATATCATGTTTTAGCCAAACATGGTATTAGAGCACTTATGGATACACACTCTCGTTGTTGATCGAGATCTTGAACTAATGTAACTGC
This sequence comes from Larix kaempferi, assembly GCA_027924585.1. NCBI lineage: Eukaryota > Viridiplantae > Streptophyta > Pinopsida > Pinales > Pinaceae > Larix > Larix kaempferi. Next base: position 5,591,760 of record BSBM01001120.1, read on the forward strand.
ATGTATCAATGGATTTATGGATTTTTTGTATTTTTGTGCATTTTTTAGATAAGATAGGTGTTCCATTGCATCTGTAGCACTGATTTCAGTTGGAAACACTTTTCATTTCATTAGAAAAGGTCTTCGTTTGCCCAAGATATGACCATTTTACCATATTTAGAGTTTCAATTTCAAATTTCATTTTTTGTTTGTGTCTGGTTGTTTAAAAGTGCCTTGTATGCCAAAAGAAAGGTTATTTCGGCAATCACACTCTCCAACAACGACAAAACTAGCAACACTAGTAACAACAACAACAACAACAAAAACAATAACCTCATATATTTTGTTTATTTCACTTGCTTGAAAGTTAGTTTATTAAGAGGTCTTTGGTTCAAGTTCTTCTTTATTTTATATACAAAACAAATTTCATGTAACTGTCACTTGGTTGAAAGTTAGTTTATTAAGAGGTCTTGGGTTCAAGTTCTTCTTTATTTTATTTACAAAACAAATTTCATGTAATTGTAAGTTATAAAGTAACTTCAATTTAAAAGTGTTTCTCACTCATTTTATAAAAGTGGGTCACTTATTTTAAATAATAACTTGATTTGCATAAGTGAGCTTATAGGTAAAGTTAGTGTGGGGGAGGAATTATTTACTACATGGATCACCATCACCATGTGGTTCAATCTATTATCATCAAATGGCTCATTGGTTCTATCTTATGCTTTTTTTAAAGGTACAACTTTGACATCCAAAGTCCGCTTTTAGTGTTGTTTTTTTTAACTACCAATTTTTTCAAGATCGTTGCATCTAGGCCATATATTTCTATTTTTGAAGCCATATTACCTACACCTTATAATATGACTAGTCCAAGTGTTATTTTGCTTACTAGTACCAACTACTTCTCATGAAGAATCCATATGGAGGATGTCCTATGAAGTAAGGGAATTTACGGGATTACTTTAGGAAAAGTAAATGCCCCATTTGATGCCTCAAAGAAAGTAAAATATGATAATAAAATTGGCAAAGCACGTGGATCAATCGAGATTTCCATCTCTAATGACTTATGATTACTCCTTCAAGGAATTGACCAAGCAAACGCAACTTGGAAAAAATTGGAAACCATATTTGGCCACCACAATGAAATTCAAGATCACTTGCTTGAAAATCAATTAGTTGCTTTCAATCCAAGTGAATTTTCTTACATTCAAGACTATCTATTTAAATTCAAAACCCTTATAAGACTCTTAGTTAAAAAATGCAAGATATCTAAGCTAGAAAAGCAATGTATTTATGTTCTTCTTGCTAAGATTGGTCCTTCATATTATGCTTTTGTATCTTCTTTTCACTCCAGCAAAGAAACTCTAGGGTCTTCTTATACATAAGCCATTCTTGAATCTTTTTGTGATTCTTTGATTAGAGAGAAAGATAAGTTCTTGCATCTTGGAGTGATCAGCATTGTAAGTACATCTAATAAAGCCTTAGTGGCACAACAATAGAATAAATCCAAGCATCCAAAGAAGCAACACCCTTGCAACAATAAGAAAAAACAAGGGTCCCAACCCCTTTCAACAAGTTCCTACACCCAATGGTGTTAAAGGCACTAAATCAAAAGGTAAGAAGTTGAATGACATTGCAATTTCTGTGGGCAAGATGGTCATGTGGAATCTAAGTGTTTTAAGAAAATGAAAGCCTTGAAAGTAGTCCAATGAAGACGCACAAACTTAATCGTAATTATTTTTATAACTCTTCTTCTCATGGACATGCACTTTTTTCTTCTAGTTTTTCATTTAATGCATCATCTACTTCTTCTTATAATGAATGGCTCATTGATTCTAGATCATATTATCATATGGCTAAGGATAAAGCCATTTTTTCTACTCTAAATTAATGTAACACCCAAAAAATATTTGTTGGTGATGATAGATCTCTTAGTGTTGTAGGATCTCGAAGAATTCATCTAGATGAAATTCATTTTAAAGATGTATTATGTGTTCCAAGTCTTTTTTGTAATATCTTGTCAACCTATCAAATCACTCATTCTATTGAAGGTAAAAATGTAGAGTTTTCACCTCACCAAGTTGTAATTAAGGATTTAAAAGATCATAATCTTGTCCTAGCAACTGGAATTATTGATGATATTATCAGGTTGTATAGATTTTGCAAATTTGGGTCATCATATTTTTCATCAAATTTTATTGTTCATAGCAATGACTTGAACAAACTTTGGTATGAGTAATTTGGTTATGTAAACTATTGTTCATTGCAGCAGCTATGTAATAAAGAAATGGTAACTAGTCTTCCTCTCATTTCTTCTAGAGATGGTGTTTGTCTTGGGTATGTTCTTGGAAAACATCAATTTGAAAATTTTGACAAACGTGCCTCTTGACACACCTTGCCACCCTTGCAGCTCTTTCAAAGTGATTTTTGTGGTATGCTTCATTTTGTTTCTTTCTCTAGCTTTAGGTACTTACTAACTTTCATTAACGACTTCTCCAGACACACTTAGGTTTACTTTTTAAAGCTTAAGAGTGAATTTTTTGACATGCTTTTGGCTTACAAGGCCCTTGTAGAAAAATAATACGGACTTCAAATACACAAGTTAAGAACATATAATGGAAGTGAATATGTAAATAATAAATTTACAAATTATTGCACTACGGATGTCATTTAATTGCAACATGATGTCACATACACACCATAACGAAATGTTGTTACTGAGACAATGAATTGCACATTAAAGGAAATAGAAAATTGTATGATCCAATATAAAGGATTAAGTCCTCATTTTTTAGCAGAAGCCATTAATTGTGTCAATTACATAGTCAATCACACTCCCACAAATACTTTACAAGATATAACACTTAAAGAAACATGGAGTATAACTAAACCATATGTAAGCCGCTTTTGTGTGTTTGGTAGTGAAGCATGGGATCACATTCTTGATGAAAACAAAAATCATTACAGCCTAAGAGTCAAAAGTGCATTTTTTTGGATATTCTAAAGAAGTAAAGGGTTATAGACTTCTTCAACCTATTTCTAGTGACATTATTATTAAAAGAGATGTTAAATATGATGAAAATATCTCGGCCTACAAGCCTAATTCGACATTTGTGATGTCTTTGGTGATTATGCCATGTTCTATTCCCAACTTCTCTACTAGTGATCCTACTATGATTTATTCTTTAGATGATGACGGTAAGAATGAAAATCCACCTCCTCCCACTCACTTTCCTCTAGTTGGGTCCATTGAACATGAACTTTCACCAACACATTGCTTCCTATATGGGTCCGTAAAACATGTGAAATTTGGTGATCCTAGAGATCAACATTGAACATGTTCATAGTTCTAGCAAACCTCTTCTCTTTTAGCCCAAGTTTTAGAGACTCACAGTCTAGAAATATTTGCAGAATCTTCTCATGTGGGCTTCACTCAATAAAACGGTATCATAGCACGTTCGTTCGTAGCATATGAAACAATACCCCTAAGTTCACTAAATATTGGAAAATACCTTCCAAAATCGCTTGTTTTAACCCCCTCCCAATTTGCCTTCCCAATTTTAAAAAAAAACCCTATTTTAATTAGATATTGTATGTATCAACTTTTTCATTAACATTTGTTATACCCCTTTTATATTTCTACCTAGTATATTGATATGATACCCCTCTTATGACCCCACATGCATTCTACAATGCACCTTGCTTCTTTCGATGTATATTGTGGATGCACATTACTTCACCCACAATGCAATTACTCAACCACATATCATTATGATTTGCAACATCTAATGGTCTAATGAAGAGATAGGAGATCACTTCTTGTATGTCACTAGAGCCAATGCACATAGTACAACATTTAGATTGCATGTTGCAATTCCCCAATCGCTGACTAAGCCTGTTGTGGGCTAGGTATCCAAGCCCCCAGGTCCTGTAACAAGCTCTAGGAGGATGAATAAACCTCCCAAGGCCTCTAATAGGCACGAGTGGTTGGGTATTCAATCCCCCAAGGCCTATCGAGGGCCTATAACAGGCAGGCCCTGGAGGCTTATAGCATCCCAAGGCGATTGGTAACAACTGGCTGAGTGCTATTGGTAACAATTGGCTGTCAATGACCACTGTCTCTCGACTATGATCTACTGGAAACCCACTTCACCACGAAACCCCCTGGCCTCAAGCATGCCTCAAGATGTGATTTCCCTACGTACTGGTAAGCTCGAGCCTTGCCTTAACCTGATTTCTCATCTGGTCGTGATCCCACCATCTCCATTTGGTGGATATTTGTCATTCCGCCCATATAAAAAAGACCCCAAAGTATTTTTTGTATTGTTACATTAAATTAAAAAAACCCCTTTCCCCTTAATATATAAGCAATATAATTTTTAGGTTTTCATGAATATTTAATACTGCAATATGAATGAATGTGGTATTATATTGCCTTCTAGTGAAGCCCTCGTGAAGCTTCTAGTCATCCAAATTAGAATACAACAATGCATGAAGAATATTGTTGCTTAATGGAGAACGATACTTGCGATCTTATACCTCTTCCGAAAGGAAGAAAACTTGTTGGATGTAAATGGGTGTACAAAACTAAGTATGCATCACATGGAAGTGTTGAAAGACCTAAGGCAAGGTTAGTTGCCCAAATATTTTTCAAATTTGAAGGAATTGACTACAATGAAACCTTTGCCCCTATCAGCAAAATGAGCTCCATACACCTTGTTCTTTCCCTTGCTGCTTCACATAAAGGGTAGGTCCATTAAATGGATTTCAAATCTTCCTTCTTGCATGTGGATTTGCATGAATAAATTTACATAGAACAACCTCATGTCTATGTTCATAATGACTCTAGTCTTGTTTGTTGCCTTAATAAATATCTCTATGGCCTTAACAAAGCTCCTCGAGATTGGTATGCCAAAATGTATAACTTTCTTCTTGACATTGGTTTTTCTAAATGCCATTCTAACCCCAATGTCTATAGCAAAAAAGTTGGAAACCATCTCATAATATTTTATCTTTATTTTGATGACCTTATTCTTACTGGTAGTGACCCTAAATTTTTAACCCATGTGAAATCCAACCTTAAGAATAAATTTGGAATGACCAACTACGATATTTACATTATTTTTTTGGCCTATAAATCCTGCAAACCAAAGAACTAATTTGTCTTTCTCATTCTAACTATGTTTGTGATCTTCGCGCTTTCACATGGAGTATTATAAATTGTCCCCATATCCCTTCTAAGTTGGAGTCAAACTTAGTACCACCTATACTACATCCGAAGTAGATGCCACCTTGTATCATTAATTAGTTGTAAATATTTTATACGTAACTCATACCTATCATGCTAGGTCCTTTGTTGTTGGGTTTGTTTCTTGATATATGCAAATGCCCCATGAAATTCATGGGAGGTATAAAAAAGGATACTTCAGTATATTTGGAGTACAATTAAGTTTGGGATACATTACACTTAAAGCGACTCCTTTGATTTGTTGGTTTCATTGATTCTGATTAGACCAACGGCCATGATGATTGAAAGTCTCCTATAGGTTATGTTTTTAGTCTTGGTTCTGGACTCGTCACTTGGTCTTGTAAGAAACAACAAGATATTTATATTTCTTCAACAAAAGCAGAGTATTGAGGTATACTTAATGCAAGTCAAGAATCCCTATGGCTTTGACAGATCCTTTTGGAGTTTGGATTCCAGTGGCATTATCCAACTACCCTATGGTGTGATAATTAAGAGTGCCATCAAACTCACCAAAGTCCAATTTCAACATTATCTCATCAAACACATTGAGCTATAGATGCACTTCATTGGAATGCCTTATCCATTCTCCTATTGTTTCAACTTTGTAAATTCTTCAATCTTATCCCAAGTTGTTCTTAATGAGGATGTTAGGATATTTAGACACTTAGGATTTAGTTAAGATCAACTCGGTCTAATTCATCTGTAGGTAAACTATGTTTATTTAATCTGCATTTGTACTTATGTAATCCAATGTTCACGATATGTTCTAGACATAAAGCGATTCAATGGTTCATCTTGGCCTCAATCTTAATGGCTATTGATTTGCGAATTAACACTTGATTGGCCCGTGATCTGTATTTAAAGAGCATGGAGATTTTCTTGATGATCAATTGTGATAAATTCATATGTAAATTTGTTGTCCTTTGGCATTAATATATTGCCTCATGTAGCTTTTTGGTTGGGGTTGTGGATAGTTTCTCTCGTTGAGGGTTTTAACCATGTAAAAACATTTTTCTATTGATCTATGATATGTTTGTATGAACGATTGCTTAAGATATTCGACCTATATGGAAATACATTGTTTTAGTTTAACAGTCTTTGAGAATGCCAATCAAGTTCATGTGACTATAGGAGAGTATACCATGCATCAATATGTTATTGCCCAAATTTTCTATTCTTCGTAAAGATGAAACCAAAGAAACTAAACTATATGAAGTTCTCTTATTTATTTTTGTTCCTTGGATTATAAAAAAATAAGAAACGAACTTCCTTTGATGGAGAACAAGTATCCATGTGGATAATATTCTTAGGGGCTTCGACATTGGTGATGTGGGTGATATACATTTGGATAATATTCTTATGGGCTTCGACATTGATGATGATGTCACTATAAATGTGTGCTTTGACAAGGAACTAAGATTGAAGATCCTCGATACCATTTTTTTTTGTTAGATTATGCAAGTATCCTTAGGACTCATGCAAAAAAGGACACATTCAAAGCAAACATGAATCTATAATTGAAATTTATGGAAAAACAAAGATGATTTTAGATGTATTTGTGTGGGATCTTCATGGTGAATGTTCATAGGTATTTCCAAGAGGATGGCATGCCTTTTATGGATGGGAATAAACCAAAATTCAACAATGTATATATTACAAAAGATGGATATATTATCATCGCAGCCTGTCTAAAGCTTGTTTCAATTATATCGTGGAATAAAGGTTTGTTCGAAACGCTCAGGGACATTTTTCCATCCACTTGTTACGCTGAAGGTGTATATTAAGGGGCCGGCTCCCCATGGGATTTCGTCGTCTGTCGACAGCCTATGGGGATTCACCACTTGTCAGAACATATTTCTCCCTATTCCTCCCACCACCGCCTCCACCAAATACACCGCCACCGCTAGCTCCTGCACCTCTGCCTACCCCGCTCCCCCACCACCACTAGCTCTGCCTGCACCTCCACCGCCACCCAAACCAACTCTGCCTCCAGCGCCACCACCCAAGCCTCCTCTCGTGCCACCTCTGTCCCCTCCGCCCAAGCCTCCTCCCGCGCCACCTCCAGCCCCTCCGCCCAATCCATCTCCTCCTCCTAACCCTCCTCCACCACCGAGTCCACCTCCTCCTCCAATTCCATAGTCAGGATTTAGACTCTCAAAGTTATCGCAAAATTCCAAAAGCAAAAAAACATCACACAAGAGCCAGGCAAGTAGTCAAGTAGAGTTTGAATCAACTCGTGGAAGGTCACATGGAACCCAAAATCACATAGGAGCCAGGAAGGCAGTCAAGTAGAATTTGAAGCAACTTGTGGAAGGTCACATGGAACCCAAACTCACACAGGAGCCAGGAAAGCAGTCAAGTAGAGTTTGAAGCAACTTGTGGAAGGTCACATGGAACCCAAAACAGTTATTTTGACAGATCAGGATAACAAACATGAATGGTTGGTGAAAAACGATACCCAAATTATACTGTAGAATGAATTTCGGGTGCAATCCGGGAAGATCCTGTTATCACATATATAGTAGCCGGGCTACCATACATTATTTTTTTGATTCCAGTACACTATTCAGCCAGTTCCCTTACATTGAGATGCTGAGATGAGCATATATTATGGATTACTATTGGATTTTGGACAGTATATATTCCCCATGCCATGACTGAGTCTCAGGACACTCAGAGAGATGACCGATGTAGATATTATACCATTTGTACAGAGCAATCAGTAGTGCTCAGAGTCACAGTAGCAATTTCAGCGTACAGATGATGGTTCAGAGGATGAGCATTCAGGTATATGACTCAGCAGGTATATCATGGTGTTGTGGTTACATTGCTTTTATATTCATTCTTATAGCATGTCTTAGCATTTAGTGTCATGATCTAGCGATCATATAGATATGTGGACCTGGTTGGTCTTATATATATATTCTATTGTCCCTACTTAGACTTAGAATTTCATTATTCATACTCATTGGTTTTACCCTCCTTAGGGAGAATAGAGGTGATCATTCCACCATACCTTGGCTTGCCAGTGTTGGCTCCATTATTCATTGTCTTCATCCATCCATTACCTACCTTATAATTTATCACCCTGATTTACTACTTGACTAGTGGCATGGAGGACTTTTCCCCACTGTAGCCTCTGTGTTGGATGAGCTTCCCTGTTTATTGTGTCTCGGCTCTGAGTTGGTGACAAAACTTACCTATGGTGAGTTGGATTTCCTAGAGAAATCCCCCTAGTCACTAAAGTTGTGTTGGCTAAACCTGAAACTTTTAGTGCTGCCATGAATACAAAGTATGGGAAATGAAATGTTATATCTTGTATGAAAAGCCCATTCATGCAATGTGTTTTTAAACACACATGAATGAAAGGCAAGCCAAATGAAAATGGCTATGAAATAAAATATTCTATCTTTTGTGAAATGTAAATACCTAGGTAAACAAGCTGTCTGTGACACACTTAGAAGTGCTCAGGTAAACAAGTGCCTTAAAAACACACCTGCAACAAAAAGCCTAAATAAATGTAAATCTATGCAATGTGTTTATAAACACACATAGATCAAAGGCCATGGAAAATTCAGGCCCAAAAAGCAATGGAACTTAAATGCTATATCAAAACAATTGCTGGCCTCATTTGTATTATGGATTGTGCGCATTTATTAAAGGTGAATAAACCCTCTTTGAACAACTCATCCATTTGTGAGACACCGCCATTCCCTATGTTGTTGCTCATTCAGTATATGCTATGGTGTGTATTCCATTTCCCATATCCAAAATGTCACAATGTTGATTTAGTCAGCCATCCCTTGGCCTAGATAGTTTATTTTAAGCCTTCACCCTTCACTAGCAAATTGATCACAACTGTGAAGTGAGTATGGTTTTGAAAGTCTAGTCTGAGTCATAATAATAATTCATGACACTATATATTTGGATTTAGAACGCCAGTAATGATTAATTTTTGTTATAATTGCTATTTGAATGAGTTGTAGAGCATGCATTAACCTTTGCACTTTGCAGCAGCTTCTGATGATAGTCTGAGTTATATTTGGTCATGTTGACTTGGTCAAACCTAGTTTGACCAAGGTCAACCACAGGACATGAGATGGTTGGACCTTTTGATGATACATAGAGATGATATATAGTCTATGTACATGTACATGATGGTTCTATGTGTCAGATACAGGTTTATGATGATGATTTGTGGTTTACAGCATTATTTGATCATTTACAGATTATTATTATTTCACCTGTTCGAGTATATTGGATATATTATATGATCATGCAGAGATCCATATGGTGTATGAGTACAAATCTTGGATATATTTGGACCTTCTGAGTCCAATGAGGTAGTCTACTTTCAGTTCCGGGTAGCTACAGTGATGATTGAGCCTCAGTAGGCTATCCTAGTGCAATTTTGGTCTGTCGGAGACCTTGTTAGAGCAGAAATGGTTTTTATCTGGTTGACCTAGGGTGTTGTGCATGGAGGGGGTGGTCCAGCCACTTGATTTCATCATATTACCCCCCTCCCAGACACACTGGTGCCCTCACCTTGACAACGCAGGAACTCTAGGAGGAATTTTGGGTAGTTTCACGCTTCCTGAGGTAGTTCAGGATTGGTAGAAATGGCTACAAAGGAATTCGATTTGGGATACTGAGGCAAAGTTTTGGCATGGGATGATCAGTGATGTGAGTGGGATGTTTTCCACACCTTCTCCAGCAGTTTTAGCTTCATCGGGACCCACATCCATCACTTATGGCATTTTCTGATGATTTATGAGGCCTCCTGAGGCCCACGATTTGTCCATAGAGGCACGATTTGGTACTTTGACGACTATTTTATTATTATTGTGCCATGGGGATTGACCAAGTGTGTCTAAAATTACCCCTTGGACCCACCATGAGCTAGTTGTTATATTTTGTCATCATGATTTAGTGGGATCCCCTCTCCTAGGGCGATTTTGTCCACTTATTGTTATATTTCATTAGTGATCCATGTATTTTATTGTTGAGCTCATCTCAACCGTTGATTAGATCTTTTGATCTTTTAATCTTAGCCACTCATTCAAAAAGTGGTTAGATTATGGACTCTCTCCCTCCTATTTAAAGGAGAGAGCCTCTCATTATAAAGGGGACTTGTGGCTCTGGATTATTGGAATAGAAAATTGTTATTGCATCTATCTCCAGTGTTGTGGTGAATGTTTTTGGTGTTCGTTCGTTGATTCTTCCTTTGCACTGAGTTATTGGAGATCTTTTCTTTCCATATTTTTTGTACCATCTTTTTGCATCTACAGGTGGAGGTCGAATTCATCTAAGGAGGACGTATTGGTAGCGGAGGACCCTCCCTACTTCTTCTTTGGGTTTCTTCATCGGTTACAGGAAGTATTACTATCCCAGGACCTTCTATTTCATGTCACTATTGCATTTCGCTTGTATTTCCTCCATACTTGATCTTTCTGATTGAAATCACTTTCCTTGGATTGACAGGTAGAGGAGGTCGCACTTGTGGGCTAGGGCATCATTTCGGCAAGCAAAATCAATAATCTCTCATTTGATCTCTGCGGGAGTCTTCCTCAACAACAAGGCATCTCATTCACATCACTCAGTTATGATCTCAAGGTAATCTCTTTCCATGATCTATCCACTTGTCTAAAATATTTCAAACCCTAATTAATCAAAACCCCCATTTTTACATTTTTTCAGATCTACTAAGATCTAGTGGCTTCTTGGGTAAGATATTTAAAACCCACCTCTATAGTATCCACGGCATCTCGGATCTATAGTTTGGTGAGGATTGGCCTCCATTTGACCCCCTTCCCAAGGCAACTTAGCCTCTTCAAGTGAGGTCGCACTCCTTGGTTTGGGTGAGTTAACCTAGATCTAGTACGTGGGTAGTTGAGATTCCTCTTGATTTGCAATCTATATATCCAATAACCTACCCCTAGACTATCACCTTTGTGATTTCTACCTTGTGGGCCCTATTCCACATTTTAAGGGATTAAAACCCCATTTTGGACCACTTGATATCTTAAAACTCAGATCTAGTGAGATATAACCCTTGGATTGCCTTGATATTCTAGATCCACATGGTCACTTGCTTAAACTACTTGGATCTAAATTTTGGATGCCATTGGACTTGTCTTGATCCCATTTATCATACTTTTTACCCTCCTTGGGCAAAGTCGCACTTCTTGGGGAGATTGAGTTTGTCCACTTATAGGACGTGGGTAGTTGAGATTTCGGTGGATTTGGAACACACATACCTTGAAACCTATGTCTAGTAGGTCATTTTGTGAAATCTTGCCTTGGGGATAGCATTCCTTGTTTTAAGGGATTGTGGTCCACTTGGGTCACATCATGAATTATTAGATCTAGATAGATCCATCCATCAAACCTTTAGTATCCCACTTGTATTATGTTATAGAGGTCATGATCTACAAGTTAACTTCACTTTGACTCCATTTATCCCAATTCCCAAGGCACTGATCTTTCTCCAAGCTTATTCGACTTTCCTAGATTGTTGAGTTAACTTGTGGTTTGATCCTTGTTTGGGTTGCTTGAATCCCTTGATGTTGTCCTATCTCAGGATCAAGCTTATCTCATGTACTGGTTAGCCCCAATTCAATCCCTAAACTACCCTGCATTGGACACAGTTCCCAAGGCAGTGGATTTTCTCATAATTGACTAGTACTTTAATCCTAGATCTCATTTCAAATACTATAAGTCACTCTCACATCAACAATGAACCAAAGCTATACTCATTGAACCCCTTACTTATCTTGTGACTTCATCCTTAGGTCTAGGATGCACCATACACCTTACAATACTTCACTCATACTTTGATTTGGTGTTTTGGTTTGATCTCTCCTGTCGGGAGTAGATCTGGGTCTCCCCCTTTGTTGTCTGGGCTAGATAGCATAAAGTGAAGGTTGCCTCGATTGGTGTGACAACCATCTATTGGAAGTTGAGGTGATCGTGGTTTCACCTTTTGAGTTTCCCTTTCCTACTACCATCCATTAATGGATACATCCATAGGGGTAACTACAGCTTAGGTGATAATAGATCCTTTGTGCCAATCTCCTATCAAATTTAAGGAATGACGATTAGGATCTATCATTATAATCCCTACTGTACTTCACAACGCAAGTGGCGCGGAGGGAAAAGATCACAGATATCACACACATATCACAGTCTGCAACCCACAAAACGTCCAGGACAAAAATTGGGAAGTAATTTGTCTCTTTGTACCACGATGTGTAAGGATTTTAGAGTGATGATTGTGGAATGTAAATGATCGCATGGTAAACTTTCACAGAAAATTTGTGGTCTATGAGATACAGTGTTTTTACTTTTTATTATTTAATACCTCTATGTTTGTATGCACCTATATACTCAAACATCTAGAGATGATCATGGATTTACTGATTTTGGGGTTTGTTATTAGCATATATTAACATGAATTGGTACTCCAAGAAAAACATTTTCTTCAATGTTGGATGTATATTTAGCAAATTTGAATTTTATTTCTCACCTATGCATTATAGTTGAAATTTATGTGAATTTTAGCAACCAAAGTTGAATGAGCTTTATTCGTACAATGATAAATGCTCCTCGTTTGGGTTTTATTATTGACATAAAAGTATTTTTCTACCCCTACTTCAACTAAACTTTTATATGCAACTCCCTCTAGCTTCTATGTGCTTGTATGTCTTTCTAACCTCACATGCTCACTTTCTTTTTCCTATTCATTCTGATTGCATACACAAAGGTTTTCTGCTGCCCATACTCAATATTCACATAACCTCCTCTACGGAATAAGACAACGAATCTTCTTGAAAATGGCCGCAATGACCATGGACATAAATGACAATGAAAATGCCTGTAAGGAAACCATTGTTTACATATAATTTTTTTTACACTCAATTGCATAGTTGTACTCAATGGAAAAGTGCACTTTATTACTGATGAGTGCCTTCATATTAATTTGTTTACAAATGGAGCTCCAAGTGAAGTCCAAGATTTGTAAATGAATGCTTAGAGATGATAGTGAGATATTTATTTGACCAGATAAGTTGCAATTGGCTATAGTCACTTGGACATCATAGAGTAAAAAACAAATATTGTCATTATTAGATTCTATTCCATTTTAGGTAGATGGAGCAAAACCAGTTATTCATGTGCAAGTGGATGACAAGCACTAATAATCGTGTAAATGGATAGAGGCAAATGAGATGATGTCTCGGGCATCTTAAAAAGTGAAGCTTAATTGAGAGATGTGATGTGGAGATGATGAAAAGTGCCTTCGATCCATTGATAGGGAGGATTAATTGAGTGCAAGACAATAAGGAACTATTGAATAGAATGGAGGACAGATAGTAGGGTTGGAATGAGAAAACATGGAGGATTAACTGTTCTTAATTGAATGTACTTAATTATTCTACACGTATTATATTAATTTTGCAAATATTTCTCAATGTGTCCCCTATGCACACCATAACCATCTCACTTGATATTGATTGATATGATACAAAAGATAGATATATCTTCCCAAGGTTTCTTTAACATCAATTAACCTAGGGTATTGTTCTTTGTGTTGTAACCCCTAATATATTCCCACAACCATCCTTGGATTGAATTGACCTATACCACTACCAATAGTTGTACAAGATCATTATTTAATTGCTCCATTTCATTCTTCAGTCAAGTAATTTTACTACTGCACTCCTATGGGAAGAGTGGAGGGAGAAACATAAGGATCCCATGACAAGAGTGAAAGGGGCAGCATAAGAGAGATCCTTAACATCTTTTAGTGGCTTTCTTGAACTTGTTCGGCCCCTGGTAACAATGTTTAATAACCAAATATATTTTTCACAACATGAAAAAATGTTAAGAGTCAAAATTAGTACAATTCCAACTCATCCGTAAAGAGGTTCATGAATGAGAAAGAAAAGGCCATATTTGCATTTATTGGCTTCCATTGAATTTACTGCTTCTAGAAATTTGCAGGAACACAAATCTCATGAATGTTATCAGGACGATATTTTTACACTGGTTCATCCATACATGTGAGGCTAAACATTTAATGGATGCGAAACACCCTGCATCAATTACTTATGTCCGACTGTGGTGTTCAAACTACCTTCAAAAGACAGTTTATTTGACGATGAAATGGTAAAATTTGTCAGTGAGGCTATCAAAGGGATAACTTCCAGAGTACTCGAACCAATACTCGACTAAATACTCCTTTCAAACATTATTATAGCATTTTAAATTCAAAATAACATAAAAAATGGCTCATCCCTCATCTGTGTAAAGAAGTATGTTTCATGGACGGAGAAATGCGTTTCCGAGGTTCTAAGAAGAACTCCACCTCACAGAGAAGCAAGGCGGGGTTGCAGTTCCTCGTTGGTAGAATCACCCGGTTCCTCAAAGCCGACAAGTATGTCAAACGCATGGGATGAGGTGCTCCAGTCTACCTTGCGATCGTTCTTGAATATACGAAAACTGAGGTATGTTGATATATATTCTCTATTTCCGTTGATCGATTTGGGCCTTTTGGTGTGTGTTGATTAATTTAAATGCATTTATACAGGTATTTATAATTTTTTAAATAATATAAAATTTTAAGAATTAAAACATAGATTAATATTCAAAAACCCAAAAACATGGTGAGAATGGTGAGATTGTTAATATCGTTGATCTCACTCAACTAAACTATCCTTTCTCATAGAATTAAGGACAATGAAAATTTAATGGATCTTAATCATTGATTAAAAATAATTTTAAAAATGCAATAGAAATAGACCTCCATCCCACACCAAACCTATCGAAGAACTATCTACCTAATTATATATAAATAACTAGCATACCGCTTTCCTGAAACAATTAAAATGAAACATGTTTATAGGATAAATTCATGGACAATAAGTTTTTAAAAGACATTAACATGACACTAATGAAATCAGGATTTTTATGTTAAACTCTGCAATTTAGATGATTCAATCTAGTCAATGATATATTTCTATTTCATTTAACCATCTAAAATACTCAAAAATGAATCGCTAGACCTAAATTTATTATTCATAACTTCATAACATTAGTCATTGCCCATTCGATTTGAAACCTGCATTGAGACATACTCGATTTGAAGGCTGAAACTCTGCACATTTTAAATCTATCCCGATAAATAATTTCAAAAAGATTTACAAGTGGTCGTCTTTTTACAGCAGCACTGTGAGGTGCACCTAGAACATGAGTAACAGTTTTTCCCTTCCCTTTCTTTAATTCAAAGACTTTTAGCATACATAATAGACTTTCTTTCCTCAACTGAGAAACAAGATCCCATTATTTTTAAGGATTTTTATCGCTATACTAATGGCACAAATGTTGTACTTGTTTCAAATAGCAACAAAGCCAATTTATTCTTATTTATCTCCAATCAGGTTTGGTTTTTGAACTCGTTGAATCAGGCTTTTCATCCCCCCTTATCAAGGTCATTATCCACTACCTCGAGCTTGCCTTAGTGATAATGGACTATTTCTATGTTGACAATCAACGAATACACATTGAATGCATGAAGTGGTGAATGTGTGTTGATGCATGTAAGACACCTGGTTAACGCCTGTATTTTCTAAGACACCTAATATAATCTTTAATAGATGCAACCAATTTTGTTATGGTGTCAACCCCGTTTATTAAAAAATCATTGGCATTGTGATCTTTGTCCATGTTAAATTACATGGTGATTAAATGCTACCCATCGGTCAAACGTTAATATTTATATGTTTTGGAAAAATTGTAAGAGAAAAAAAAAGTAAAACAAATTTTCAATGTAATATTATTATTTTTATTTTGGTTATCCTCATTTTACTAAATGTAAAAAAGGGTGTGTTGAATTTTTCAAAAATTGCACTTCGTATAAAATCAAATCAAAATTCCCCATCCCTAGAAAGATATAACATTCCAAGTTCCATAATGTTTCAATGCCTGCCCATCCTCGAAGGGAAAAATGTTTTCATGTTTACTAAATTGTTTATTATGTACAATTTTTTATTAAAAAACAAAATGACATTTATTTTCAATGCTACATATTTTTAAGGATTTTTATTGGTTGTTATAAGTCAAGTAAAAGAAGAGAGAAAGGATGTAAAAGTGAGATTAAGTATACGGAGGGAGAATGAATATGTAAGGAAAGTTAATAATTGTTTTCTAAGAAAGATCATATGTTTAAATTAATTGATGATATAATGAAGTTTTGAAAGAGAAATTAAATATTACAACTGGAACATTTATTTTATTTTATAGTTAAATATAATATTGGGTGTAAGCGTTGAGTTGTCATTGACCATCATTAGCAATCTAAATACCATTTATTATCCAAAATCTCCTCTCATGAATATCACGTGAAAGCATGTACGACTACATATGTAAATAAATATTTTTGACACATTAAAATGGTATAGAGAATCCAAGAAACCAAGATGTGGTTGTACAATTGTACAACATATAACCAACGAAATAAATCTATCAGGTGTAAACATGATCATCTACAACACAAGTTTGTTTGAAAGCCATGAAACGAGTAAAGCACTCATAGGTAGGAGTAGGACCTTTGTCTCTTAAAGTTTCAAACATATACATGTGTGGTTATTGTGCCAATAATATGTAATATGGATGGATTTTTCCTTTATAAATACTAATTGATCAACATATGCTTACGACAAACTATCCGTTTGTACTAAAGCATGTCAGCATTCACTACACTCAAATATTCTTGCAGAATATTCATACAGTTACTATTGTCATTTGCCCAGGTTTTCTTTTTAAAATAATTTTTGCCATTTTGCATGTCATTTTGTCACTTGGAGAATACCTCAAAGAAGATGAGCCTTGAATTAATTCCTTTGTAGCAAAATTTTAAACTTTGCTATTATGTTTATGTCTATATCGTTCATTTATTTATGAGATTAATTGTTATAGGTCATGCTCCTAGGTAACAACCACAATTATACACAATTGCTTTCAACCATCTCACAAAAGGGTTGTAATGTCTTTGAAATCGTAGAAGGAAGCCTTACAAATTTATTAAGGAAAAAAGGAGTTATGGGTAGCCAACTTAAAAATAACATAATTACAAACAAGCTGGTGTGAAGGTAGAAGGAATCATGCTACATATATGAAAGAAAGAGGGCACATTAGCAACCCACATTGATGAATTTGCCAAGCTAAAGAGAAGCAAAAAAGACTTGGTTAGATGGTTCCCTATCCAAGGAACCATGAAGGAGCTGTGAGCTATGGAGAGAGATCGCGTGGTGAAATATTATTGAGATCGCATATCTGTATGAAAGAGAGATTGTCCCATGCGAAAGGAAGGAATCATGAAATTACTTCATATGAAGGCAGCCACGTGAGAAGTTTAGTGAAGAAAAATAATTCCATTCAATAATAGTGTACTCATGGAATTTGATAATTACATTGGGTCTCCATAGGACCAATCTCAACCAAAGCACATACCAATTCCACCCATAAATCAAAGTAACAAGAAATAAAATCCCCCTCAATATGGCTTGGGCATTGACTATCCATAAATCCCAAGGATTGGAATTAACAAGGTCAACAATTGACATTGGTAACAATGAAGGTTAAGGATTAACCTTGTAAACAATGCCACGTACTACAACATTAGAAGGAATCCAAATTACACCATCATTCTCCTTCAAACGCTATGCAAAGATGAAAGACACTTCATATGTCTCACTTCGAAAAAATCAAGAGGCATGCCTTCATCCTCTATCCCTTTCACACTTAAAATGGAAACCCTCAATCCTTGAACCCACCCTACCAACTGAAAACCTCAATGTTGATTTCCAATATATTTAAATCCAAACTTGATCATTACTTAGCCCTTTATTGTTTTACTTACATATATATACTTTTGTGTATGAAAAATTAATGTACAAATCATTTTATTTGTCATCTATTACATGGTTTTCTATTTATTGCTTATTAGTATTTGCAACATGGTTTTCCTTTCAATTTCATCGACTGCAATCCCTACCATATATTAGCTAGACTTGCTTTCAAACATACAAAATTATATTGTCTAAGTACACACAACTTTCTCTCATTTTACAACATATTGAAATTCTTCTCGGCATTTCATTTCCCCATTTTGGGGGTATGCTAGTATATTATGCCTCAAAGAAACGCTAGGCATATATTCCACATTATACCATCTGAAATTCCATCGAAGGAAACTATGCACCATTGAATAAATACGAGCATAGATCCATCTTAAACCCGTATCTATCAAGCACCGAGAGTGATCCAATTTCTTGAGGTGTATTTCTTTTTTAAAATTTAAACTCAAGAAATTTAATCTATCTTGATTGATAGATTTGGGTTTAAGTTTTGAGTTTTTATTTTATAAATGAACATCTATTTTTTAATTAATTTTCATAATATTTTATTTTATAAGCCGACATGGATTTTTTTTAAATACTTTCCATTTTTTTAATTATGTTTTAATTAAAAAAAAATAATATCTGAAATACATTAATGACCTACAAAATATTTATTACATTTTACTTTTTTTGACATTTTAATTAATGGCCAAAAATAATAAATACAAACTTTAGTTACAAGATCTTCCTCATATATTACTTTTTACTTTTTAGCTGATAATAAAGACAAACGTTACATGTAACGTTACAACATCTTCCCCATAATGGGCTGTAGAGCACAAGTTTCACTCGGTGCAACGAGATAATTGTTATAAGGAATTTCTCTTCTATAAAAATACAAAATATGAATTTAAATTAAAAGCCACCACCAGCATACCAATCATTGGATAAGAAGTCGCACCCTGCTATTGAAGAAGAAAATTAATCTAGCAATGTAATTGTTGACTATTAGTAAATTAATTGGAGTAAAGTATATTAGCTATCTAGGAATTTTCAAAAGTTCATCGATGGTAAGTTATAAAAAAGGGTATGACTACCAAAGATTTAAAGAGGTGTTATGGCGTGGAGGTGCAAGTTATAAAGGAAAATATTATTTAACTTTTTATGGAGGAGAAAGACAACGTCACAATTGCCACAATTATGTTAGAATCGAAGATTAGTATAAGCTTTGAGGACAAAGCTTTTTAAGGGAGAGGTAATGTTGTGAAAGTAAAATAGTCAATATTATATTTAATATAAATATTATCATAATTAGAAATAGGTTCCTTAAAAGAGGTATGAGAGGTATGACTTTATGTAGCTACCATCAAGCCTGTAAAAGCTAGGCCAGTTTTCATTGTAATCATCTCTTTATATATATATATATATATTTAATTATTTAAGCATCCTAGCTATATTATTTGTTACAAGGTTCTTGTTAGTAAGAGGTGGTCTTCTCTTACCTTATTTGAAAGCTCATCCCTGCACTCTATTCCCATCTGCCTATCACTCACGTCCTCCTTCACCATGCTAAGAATTCCACTCTCCCACGACTCCTGCAAGGGCAACGCGTTGGTTACAGATAGTAGAATTAAGTAGGAAATTGAATGAAATCGCTCCTAATACATCCACCTCACCCCAACCTGCATTCAAAGGAGATTTGAAGAACTGGACTCTAGAGGATGACACTCTGTTAGAGTAGGAATGCACTCTAGATTAGGAAATTATGGAAAATATGGAGGGTTATGATTAGAACCCTGGAAACACAAGAGCTAGAGACACTAAATTATTCAAATCAATTTCTCTTAACTGGCAGATTAATTATTTCCTAAGCAAGGATATCCTAGACACTCGAGAAGAAAGAAATGGTTTCGTACTGATGATGGATGAAAGTATAGATCAAAACAACAAGTTGCAAGCTCAGAACAAGATATTGGAAAGAAAGCTTGATTGTCTCTACAAAGTTACAACTGGTATGGACTTTCCTCCTGAAGACCAGTTGAATACTCAAGGAAGCTAGGTCCCAACAAATTCTACTCTGGATGATGAGACAAAGAAGCAGAATTAGGTTCGTTCAATTAGTTTTTTTGAGTTTTTGAACATCTATGTCAATATTAGCACTAAGAAAAACTCATATTATGTAATCCTCTTAGAAATGTTAGTAGGGTAGATAGAATTGTTACATTTAAACTCATGTTTAACATTTGGGCTGGAATTCCTTTGGGCCGACCAAAACTTTGAATTTTGACTATATGTACATCGTTTTTATAAATCAATAGAATAGAAACTTTGCCAGCTTACCAAAAAAAACTTACTACTTTAAACTATATGTATATGATTTAATTTGTGCAATGATTAATGATCTATTTTTTAAAATCATTTATACAATTTTTAATATACTATAAAATTAAAATTATACTAGTTATAAAAATAAATTATACTAGTAAGTCACCAACTTCTAAGAGATTATTAATTTATTGGTTAATCTCTCCTTTTTCTAAGATATTTAGTATTCGTGTAACAAATTCAAACAAAATCAATCATGTTTTTTAACTTTAAATTATAGAATACTTAACTCAGTGTTATTAATTTCACTTATTTTAAGAAACAAGTGGTGATGATGATAGTTAGACCAATTTTGATCTATTAGACCTTCAGAAAGAAAAGCAAGGAACTACTTGGTTTTTTGTAGAGTTTTATTTCTCTACTAAAAAAGATTGGAGATGAGCGTTCCTAAATTACTATAATTTTAATGATATAAAAGGTTGGGTAGGTTCATATTGTAACAAAAAGTTTGAAACTAAAACTTTATGTGAGTGTATGCACGACAATCTAAACAATTTTGCTATTAAATCCACTTGTTATAACTTATTTTATATAATAACACTTACAAACAATTTTACTACCATGAAATTAAATAATATAAATATACATTTTAACCAACACAATGTTATGTTAATATTTTCCTTCCCATGAATCTAATTTTCAATCAAATCTTGAAATGCATACAAAAAAATATATATATATATTTTAAAATAAAGTTTTAATCAATTTTTTTATTTGTCACATTAGTATAGTTGCATTCATAACCTTTCCATTATCATGATATGCAATTTTCATTTAAGCTATAAAAACTCATTGTGTACTATTATTATTTTTAATGTAGTGTATAATCTAACCTATAAAATAAGATCAACATATGACTAGAAAATCAAGGTAAAAGAACTGAAGGGCAAGCCAGTTTAGAAGATAGCCTTCCACCATAGGCCACCTCATTACTCTTAGTATCATTGCAGATGAATGTCTCAATAATAAGCTCAACCTTCTTTGTTGCTTCGTAAACTTTAGGAAACCTTTTGATATAGTGTCCAGTAATAACAAGATTATGGAAAAGATTAGAAGACTTAAAGGTTCCTTTCGAGTTGACAATCGCTGCAATAAGGTTTTACGAGAATGCCATTTCCAAGTTTAAGAACACCGAGGTTGGTCCGAAGATATTAATTGTAATATAGGAGTTAATCAAGGCTAGTGCCTCTTCCCTACCCTTGTTGGTATATACATTGCTAAGTTAGAAGGTTGTTTAATAGAGGCAAATTGCACTGGCACAACATTAGCGGGAATTGTTCTCATCCTCCTCCTTTATGTTAATGATATTGTTCTTCTGGAATGATGTCCCCCTGTTCTTGATAACCAATTAAGACTTCTCAAGGATTTCTACTCTGGTATGGGCATGACCATCAATATCGACAAAACCAAAGTTATGTTTATAAAATATAATAAGGTCACTTAAGCTCATTTTTTGTATGATAATATCAACTTGGAGGGAGTGAATTCCTACAAATATCTTGGGGTTGATATCCATCACAAGCTTAACTAGAACTACAACATCGAGAAAAGGATCAATGGAGGGTGGAAAGCTTATTTTGGTCTTGAAAACAATTATAAGTCAGAAAACCTTGTGATGGTAAAATAAATTTCTCTTTGAAACTCTCGGCAATCCCGTCCTCATGTATGGGTGTGAAGTTTGTGGCTACAACCTCTTTAGAGAATATTGGAGAATGATTGAGCAATTCTAGAAGCGTTTTATAACTTACAATCTTAAAATTAAAAGCAATTTGTCATATCTTATTCTCCTTATTGAAGTGGGTCCTTCCCCTAGTGAGAGCATAGCTATGACTATGTACCTAATGTACAAGAAAAAATTAAATAACTTGGGAGACCAGAGACTTTTAAAAATTTATTTAAATTCCAGGCATAGCCACCTAAGACTCAAGCGAGGTTGGCATAAAGATGCCATGTCTTGGTTAAATATGTGGGGAATTGACAAAGATGTCACTTTGCAAAATATAGATGATACTATGAATATTATTACTTTAAAGTTGAAAGAGAATCTATGGTGTGATGAAACTGTACGGGATAAAATAAAATTAAGATATTACAAGGAGTTCATTAACCCTAATATTGAATATCAAAATTATATTTCTATTTTAACTAGCGTAAATAAGAAGATCTGCATAGTTAAAATAAGAACAAACTCTCATGAGCTGCATAGTGAAACAAGGCATTAAACCTTTCTTAAAACTTTGTGAGTTGACTCAGATTTGTCATATTTGTGAGACTATGAGTGTTGAGGATGAAAAGCACTTCCTCTTAGATTTCCCTACGTACACCCACATAAGGTCTTAGTTTCAACATTTTTGTTGCAATACGAACCTACCCAACCTTCTATCTCATCAAAATTATAGTAATTTAGGAACACTCCTCTCCGAGATTTTTGAGCACTGTTAGAATCCAAGGATTTGAACAAACATTCAAGCACATAATGACAATCACACACAGATATCCATCGAGAAGATAATACTGAGTAAAATTTTCAACTGTTTCATTCATTCTTAGATAATGTTTTTATACAATAGGTGAGATGGTTGGAGTGGTCACACCTACTCTCTACTTCCCATTCATTAAGTGCAATTATACATTAATACAAGATAATGATGACATTAATGGTCCCAAACTAGGGTCCCCTCCAACATATCCCCACCCCAAACTCTTCTTAGCCCCGAAGAGAACATGTATGCAAAAACAGTTGTGAGTTGTGAATCTTCAGCCTTTGTCTTCAATATGGTAATATTCAGTTGAATCCTAACTCTTTCATCATTTGGTTGACATTCATCTCCATCGGCTCATAACTGAGGTATTTTGGCTCTTATTTCTATACCATTTATCTTCCTTCCACTTCTGATGTCGCAACCTAGGAAATGTTATGCAATTCCACACCGAGGGGAATAATCTTCACGTATTCTTGTGTCATCACCTTTAACATGTTACTAAGGCTGATTACTAAGTCTACCCTAAAGGTTACTAAGGCTTATTAAGATGTTTAGTGGTTTGTGAATGAATAAGTTTTTTAGGAGTTTACGGAAATGAAAAACTAGGCAAGAGATTCCAATAGTAAAATTAACACAACAATATGAACAATATATAAATCATATATTAAACACATGATATATTTTAACAAATGATTATATGATAGAAAGAAAAAAGACCAATGCTGATGGAGTTGTATTGGAGTGTTGTTGTAGTACCAAAAATGTATTGTGAATTTCTCTTGGTCAATTTTAAATTATTGAGAGATGAGTTGATTAATAGGGAGGGGGATTCCTGATATACCACGAAGATACATGGAATATGTACAGACTCACTAAGTGTGGCTCCACACAATAAAATGTGGGCTAGATGGAGTCACAAGAGTGTGTCCAACACTACACAAATAGAGGGTGTATCCCGACAGGACCCCGCGGTCACTCTCGAGTTGTTCCCTCTTTCTCTGTGAAATTTTCCCACACAAAGAAAAATCAGACACTGGATTTTCGTCTTGGGAGGTTAATTGAATGTGAAAATTAACTACTAGTCACTTAGTCCCTTTCTGGTTTGATCAATTGGTCAATCAAAGATGCGGAGATATAAAGCATATGGGGACAAAGTCTTGTAAATTTTAACAATTTTAGAAATGTTTTCTTGCTTAGATTAGTACCCCAAGAGTCTCTTTTCCGGTCAGTACTTAGGCAAGCCCTTCTCCATGAACCCTACTTCAATAAATCAAGTGGGTTCGTTTCAGCCAAAATAAAGAATGAAAGTGGAAAAGATTATCTAATTACTACACTACTAAAGATAGTGCACTATTATTCGTTTTACTTTTGCAAGAAATAAAAGAAATTGTTCAAATGTAAAGTATACTTCCTACAAAAGTAAACAAATTGTTCCTACGTCCCGAGTGAGTCAATGGCCCAACAATTGGATTGGACCATGATGGTTAATTTTAATCAAACTAAGTCAATTTGAACCAAACTAAGTTAATTTTAACCAAAGAAACACTAAAGAAGATAAAGTGCATGAAAAAATTAGACCGACACAAATCTCCCCGGGGGGGATGGGGAGTAAGCTCTTATGAGCTCACTTAAAAATAAAATTTTACTAAGCCTTTACAATGAGATCTAAAAAAAGGAAGAATACTTATTTATCCTTATGGTTTTGGAGAAAAGAAGTTTACAATTGCTTGGGAAAAGAGTTAATATGAAGAAGAAAGTTCCCAAAGGCTCTGGATTTCTTGGATTTATCAATATTTTGCCCAAAAAGCCTTAAAACCTGATAAAAAGTGCAAAAAAACAGCAATATGTTTGTGGTTAAATATGCCCAAATTCACTTTGAAAGTGATTTGGACAAACCAAAAAAATTACTAGAAAGAGAATAATTAAAACTAGATCTAAACTAAAACAAGTAATTAAGAAAATTGGGCTTGTGAGAGCCAATTTCTTAGGATATTGGACATCCTTTAAGGGGATTCCAATGAATCACTTTTATGATAGATTTAACATTTCAACTTCAAAAGAAACTATCTTTAAACAAGTTTTAAGATCGGAAAAGTGAAAGCTTGTAAAAAGATGAACTTCTTTATGCTAGATATAGGTAAAAAGAACTATTTGAAACTTTGAAAGACTCTAGATCTATGCAAGATAACTTATAATCTAGGTCTAGAAATGATTAAACTTTGTAACAAAAATATCTTTAAGATATAAGCTAGATTAGTAACCGGTAACCGAGAAAGATTTAGTTTATAATTTGAAAGAAGGTGAAGAAACCAAGAATTTCTGAACTTGAGTTTATGGAGTTGTAGAAGTGGATCAAAGAGGGATTTTGCCTTTCTTTTGAGAGATCCAAATGAAGAAGAAATCAATCAAGAATCTCCTTCTCTCCGGATGGAAGTACCTTCAATTCTTAGAATATACTTGCCACAAAAAATCTTGTCAAATCTATATAGCCTACACTCAAGATTAGGATATCATGCAAGTAAGCAAACTAAACATGAAAATTCCTTAGTCTTTAAGCATAAACAAATAAATGAAGAGATAAAATAAATCAACTCCTAATTCCTATGGATTAGAAACAATCACTCTAAGGCATAAATATTGACAAATCAAACTAAGATACAATTACCTCAATGAAGCATAAGAGACAATCAATATCCACACAACCAAGATGATACACCCATGTAGCCTCCAAAGCTTTGATTCATTACTAAAAAATAAACACTATTACAATAGAAAAATGGTAGAGCTTCAATCCTTCCATACAAATGAGGAATATTGGGCTTGCTTTTATAGAGTTGAGAGCCCAAGAGGACGAGTTCATCAAGGGAGGGCGAATTGAACAAGTGGCAGCCCACACATGAAGAGAAGGACGAGTTGAGAGTAATCTATGGGATCATGATTGATCCAATCCTTGGAGGATGACACCACCTCTCATGAAGAGGTGTGCCTCGTCTCTTGGTCTTGTCACCACCCAATGTGAGGCCTCCACATCACCAAAGTCGCCCACCATTAAAGATATGTGCCCCCCTTTAGATGGAATGCGCCCTCCTTTAGAGGAGTTCCAATCCTCAATCAAATCCTTTGAGAGATGCTCCAAAATTTCCTTGGATTTGATTTCCAATCATCAAAGATAAGGATCTAACAAACTTCCTTGATTAGTGGGATCTCAATTTTGACTTTATTATGTCTTATTTGGCCATTTAATTGGTCTTTTTGGCTTTTTTCGAGTAAATATTATTTTTGGAGATAAATATTCACTCGAAACTTAGGAAAAATGGGTTTATAGTTTTAGTGGGTGCTATGGCTTAGAAAATGAGCATCGACTTGACAAAATTAACCCACAAACCATGCTTTTATTACATTTTATTTTTTTCCAATTAAACTATTAAAAAATAGCTTGATTTGACAGGATTTTTTTTTCTTTCCAAAACTTAAAAAATCCTAGGGGGACCTAGAACATGTTCATATGACTCTAAATTAATGCTTAGCATGGTCATACACATTGACACTTAGAATATAATAACCTCCTAAGGTCGAGACACCAAGACGACCACCCCAACTTTGGAGGTATGAGTGAAAAACTCAAAAATTATAAGTCGTTTATTCAACAACATATAATTAAAAGGGAAAAAACACTCTAGGATAGTCGGATTGATATCTAAGTCCTAGGAAATCTGAGTCTGTTACATTAAGTCATCATGCTAGTATATTTTTTACAACATCCCCAAGGGACATGAACATTTGAAAAAAATAAAAAAGTGGTCGAGAAGGCCTGAAGGACTTCTGAAATCTGATTATGAACAAGTTCCCTTGTTCAAACTTTGTCGGCTCACTTGAAATCTAACTAAGTAAAACTTGGTAGGAAACATCTGTCTCCATCTAAGGACACATGCTCTTACTGATCTTTAATAAAAAAGAGTAGGTGAGAACTCCAAATATCTGGTTCTTGCACAAAACTAAGATCCATCAATATCACATATATAAAAGATGCCAAATGAAACTGAGTTGTAAAATAATGTACAAGGTTAATTCTACAAAATAATGTACAAAACTTTATTTATAGGAAGAAAAACTAATTTACAACAAAGGTTAGCATATAAAACCTACTATACAAAATACTATAGTACAAAAATAATCTAAAGAATAAAGAATAAAGAATAAGCTACAAAGGGAAAATTTTAGAAAAATCATGATATGCCCCCATGGGAATTTAGATATTGTTGCTGAAGAACAACTTAAGGATTCAACCATTCACAGGGAGAATCAATTTCTCACCATCCATGTCATTTATGAAGAAATAATTTGCGCCTATTGACTCATATATAACGTATGGACCCATCCATAAGCAAAAATAATTTCCATTCTTGCCCGACTTCTCCCGTCGCTTGTCCCGTAATAAGACTATATCATCAATCTGAAAAGGCCTTGGTCTAGAAAACTCGTCAAAAGTCCTTTTAACTCTGTCATGATTCTTGATACACTAGTCAAGCGCCTTCCTTTTGTTTTCATCTAATTATACCAATTGAATAACTCTATTTTTCACTGCATCTTGAGATAAGCTAAAGTCTTGAAGGATCCAATATACCAGAATCTTTAGATGAATGGGAAAAGTAACATCAATGCCATATTCAAGCTCGAAAGGAATTTTCCTAATTGAACTCTTCTTTGTAATCCTATCAGCCCATAGAGCATACTTAATCTTGCTATCCCATGCTTTCTTGTTATCACCAACTGTTTTCTTTATTATGGTCATTAGATTTTTATTACTTGACTCAGTAAGACCATTCCCTTGAGGATAATAGTTGGATGCATGGGATAGGACAATACCATACTTGAAGCAGAAGGAAGATATATCTAACAAACTGAAAGCCGGGCCATTGTCGGTGGTTATTTTGGTTGGCACACCAAATATTGTGATGATTTTGTCTTCTAAGAAATACATAACCACTTGGTCAGTTTCCTTCTTGGAGGCTATTGCTTCTACCCACATGGAAAAATAGTTGGTTGCGCTAAGGATCCAAGTGTATCCATCACTTGAATTTTCCTTAAACTGACCAATGAAATCAAGCCCCCACTACTGGAAAGGGGATTGGACCACTACTGGTTGAAGGAGAAAAGATTTCAATTTTTACTTCTCAGTGAACAACTGGCACTAGGGGAAACTCCTAACAAGCTTGTGCACATTTGAAAAAAGACTAGGCCAATAGTAACCTACTCTAAGTATTTTGTGGTTTGTTGTTTTAGTTGCAGAATGTCCACCACAAAAACCTGAATGAAACTCAACCAAGATTTTTTTGGACTCTGGTTTATCAACAAACCTAAGTATTAATCCATCTAGGTTCCTCCAACCCATTCCATCTTGTTATGCAATAATTGGTGGATTTTAACCTCAATGCTCTTCTTTTATGGCCAATTAGGTGATCTGAACATGTGAGGTTAAGAAGGAAAAATATGATATCCGAATACCAAGGTTGTTAATCTAATATTTGAAGTTCCACTGATACTCTTTGTTCTAAATTATTGCTATGAAAAACCATTCCTAAGGACTCTTCATTTCCTTGAGTTAACATTTTAGCTAGGCCTTGTCCTTTTATTAGTTTAGTGGGTTTTATTTCTAAGTCGTAGTCCTGAATTTTTGAAACCCACTTGCCCCTTATGCCTAGACAATCTTGTTGAGGAAAAATGTCTTTGACAATTGCATGAGGAACATATTCCACAATCTTTGAATATCCAATACAAGTCCTAAAATGCTTAAGGGACTTGACAAGAGAATATACCTACTTTTCCATAGTGTTATGCTTCAATTTTGAATGTTACAAGGCCCTAGTCATGAAAGAAATAGGTCGCTCTTGTCCTTCATTATTCTTCTGAAGCAAGACACCAGCAATTGTGTCTTCTAAGGAAAAGGAAAATATCTGAAACTCCTTGGAGTAATCCAGATTGATTGAACTGGAGATATGGCTATGGAATATTTGATATACTTGGATGCATCTTTTCCTTCATCCTTCCATTCAAATTTAGCATCTTTCTTTAACAATTTCTGTAAGGGTTTCATCAATTCTACTAAATTTGGGATGAATCTTCTTATGAAGATGATCTAACCATTGAAATATTGGAGGGATTTTACATTCTGGGGAAAAGGGACCTTTTTAATAGATTCCACCCTCTCAGGATCAATCTTAAACCCGTCTTTAGAGACGATATGGCCTAACAATTTTCCTTCATCCACCCCGAAAATTGACTTGGCCATATTTAATGAAATCTTGTATTTACGACATCTCTCAAAAATTTTCCTTATATGTTTAACATGGTCATATCTTTCTTTTGAAAATACTGTTAAATCATATTGATATATTTCAATGATTTTACCAATGAGTTCCTTAAAGGAAAAGTCCATGGCCCTCTGGAAAGTAGCACCCACGTTTAATAATCCAAAAGGCATCCTTAGAAATTTATAAGTACCCCATGGTGTGGAAAATGTTGTTTTATGTTGATCCTCCTTGTTAAAAAACACCTTATTATATCCATAGAAACCATCCAACATGGGCATCATTCCAGAACCAGTTACTCTTTGGATTAAGGTTTCCATGTCGAGCAATGGGTAATTATCCTTTAAGCATGATATGTTAAAATTCTTGAAGTCTATCCATATCCTTATTGACCCATTTTGATTTCTTACTACTACTAAGTCGGAGCACCATGATGAATGTCTTGTAGGTGCTATGATCCCTGTTGCTAACATCTTTTGTGATTCCTTTTGGACAATAGGGGCCAACTTAGGATTTATTCACCTAATTTTTTGGAGGAAAGGTTTGACCTCTTTCATTTCTTCCTAAAGGAGAATAGTGTGTTGGATCACATATTCCTGATAAGATTTGAGTTCATCATAGCTAAAGTCCAACACATCTCTATACTCTTTGATTAAGTCGATTAATTCATTCCTTTCCTTTTCTGAAGTACCCTTTCCAATTTGTATTAACTTGGGGTCTTTATATGTTCCAATATTAATTTCAATACAATCCCCAAGTTTCATTGTCTCTTTTCTATTTTTATGTCTATCCTGTCTGTCAAAAAAAATTCTAAATATATAAGCCCCTTTGGAATCTAATTTCTTACATTCTCCCCATGATCCTGATAGTCTTTACCCTCCTACTAGTGGCTGACCACACAACCCTCAAATTCTTGAAGATTATGAATGAAACTTAGGACCTTCTTATCATAATTAAAGACCTGCCAATGATCTATGTTATCAGGAACCGATGGTCTAAAATTGATTTCCATTTTACCATCACCATTGATCATCTCATCTGAAGGATACAGGGTGGATGCTGCTACTGCTAGCTTATTTGCTAAACTATTCTCTTATCTAGGGATTTCTTGAAGATTTAGTCGGCATCAAACCACTCCATGTTATCCCATATAGCATTCCTATAATTTATTAATCTTTCACACTTTCACTCATACTTATTATTTAGTTGGAGGATAACCAAATCTGAATCACCCTTAATGCTTAGCATCTTTATCCCCATGTCCTTAGCTATTTCTAGTCCAAGCAACAATGCTTCATATTCTACTACATTATTAGATGCCTCAAATTCAAGTATGAAAGCAAACTTGAAGGTTTGCTTAGAAGGTGAAATGATTACTCTGCCATACCCTTTTCCTGCCTTAGAGTATGCCCCATCAAAGTACATTTTCCATACTTCATCTATATTCTCATTTTTTTTCTCTTTCTTTTATAGGAACCATGCAGTTAGATAGGATGGCATAGTTTTCAAAGTTATCGGTATTAAACACAAACTCATTCGAAGGCTTCTTAGGGTTTTCTACATGACGCTTCCTTTCAAATTCTCTATGGAGTATAACCCTTGTGTTCTCTGATGCAGGTACAATTGCATAAGTCCAATCCATTTGAATATGACCTCCTAAGGTTGCAGCCCATTTCCTTGACAGAAGCATGCCCTAGTTATCTTAAACATCAATCACTAACACATCCATTGTTATGTTGACATCAATATACTTAGCCAAATTCACTTGAAGCTTTAGGATTATCCCTAACACATCAATCTATCTTGCATCCATGGCACAAACATTGTGGTAAGGTCATGTCATTCTTAAACTCAATTGTTCCATAACCTTTCTTGTAATTAATTTTGATGAAGCACCTGAGTCAAGCATGCAATTGTGAAGAAGCATATCATTTACTAACAAGGAGACATATAATGGTGGATGATATTCTCTTATTGGATACACACTATGAAGTGTTATTGGCACATATTCAATAACATCATTATTACTTGGAAGAACTTTTTGCTTGACATTATCATGGGTTTTATCCTTAGGGATTTATAAATCTTTCATAAACTTATCCTTTTGATGGGGATCTTTAAGGATTTCAGTTGCATGCACAAGAAATTTAGCATTATTTAACCAACTACCCATGCCAAGTTTTGAATTGTTTGATTTAAGAAGATTTATCACCTTAGGAACAAATGGAGTTGCTTTGGTTGGTGTAGAATGGTCCCTTCTCTGATAAGTGGCTCCATTGAATCTAGCATCCATCATCTGCTTGACTTTCTCTTGTGTAGGATTTTATCCATAGTTCTTTGTGATGAAGTCTTTTTCTTGACTATACTCTATGGTTTGTTTCCAATGATGATTAGATAGAGGGTAGGTTTGGCCTACCACATTTATGAATTCGGGTTCTCTTGATTTTGCATCTTGGTTACTGGTCTAAGGAACCCCTTGTTCCATAACTTGACTAGGTATATAACAAGTGGATTCTTGATTAAACTAATTACATGGCCTACAGTAAGGAAGTGCATCATCTACCATGTTAGTTGACTCTAACTGATTTGGAATTCTTTGCTCATCAACAAGTGCTTTCTTCTGATATACTTGATTAGGCTTATGTTGAAAGTTCCCCAGTGTTTGTGATACATGGGAAGCTTGGTTCCTTTCCATCATAAACAATCTATTGAATGGGATTCAGTTAAGAAACATGATTGGCCATTTCTTGATTTTGATTGGTTACCAAGGTTTTTAACATTTCAGACATTTCTTTCATGGGATTCTTGAATGAATCTTAATCTTCTATCTCTACAACTTTCCCTTTTGACTCTTGATGTTTTTGATATGATGAAATGCTTCTTGTGAATCCTAGTATGTTAGAATTTCCAGATACTTGCATATTCTTTTCGATCTTAATGGCCATGTATTGATCAATTTTAAGAGCAGCAGGCTCTTTGTCTCTTAGCTGATACCTAATATCACTAGTGAATGCTTCAATGTAATAGATGAGGATTGAGTCATCAGAGGGCTTGATGTTTGTATCAATATTTGAAATTAAGTCCCTAAAATTCTTGTTGAATTCTTCCATTTTTTCATTCTCGTTCTTTTTTACGGTATGGAGAGCTTCTAACTGATGTCTCGGTTCTTTCTTCTCTCCCCATTTTCTTTAAATCCAATTAAAAATTCATCAAGAGTCTTATATGAATTCTCACTTAAGTCCAAATACCAATTTGTTGCATCATCTTCAAGAGACAAAGCAAATAATTTCATGTTAACATGATAATGATTGTGGGCAAGCGCATTACACCAACTGACCAAGAGTCTTGAAAAATTATGTAAATGAGACTTAGTAGTGACAACATTGTTTCCTTGAAAAGTTGGTAGCTTCTTGATAACAACATCTGGTATAGCATGAGGTTGACCTGATATCTGAGAAAAGTCAAGGGTATTAAAAAAATATGTCATTTCTTCAGATGGATTATTATTTGCAAATAAGTTATCAATATATGGGATGGATTGGGATCCTAAATATTCAAGGATCCTATGAGAACCACGTCTATTCAATCTCCTTTGATAATCCCTTTCAGGCTTAGGAATGATATCGACTAAACCTTCAGAGTTTCTTCTTATAAAATACCTTGGAGGGTTTACTGACAATGGAGTCGCCAGATGGATCGAGTAAAATTTATTTTATTAGACTTGATCAATCAATTTGTATCTTTTTAAAAGTAAATAAAATTTAAGTCGTACTCCAGTAATAAAAATATTTATCCCTGGCAGCGACACCAAAAAATGTTGCCTCCTTTCACACACCTAGGGGTTAGCGCGACATAAATATTCAAGCCGCTTGGTGTGTCCTTGGGGGAAAGCCTCAAGTCAAGTATTATCACTTGATTCTTGACTCCTCTATTTAGGAAAACTCCTAACGAATCCAAGGGGGGTAGACCCTAAAGGACACACCAAGCAACTTGAATATTTCTGTTGTGCTAACCCCTAGGTGTGTGAAAGCAGCACCATTTTTTGGCATCGTTGTCGGGGATAAATCTTTTTATTCCTGGAGTACGCCTTAAATTTACTTTATTTTTAAAAAGCTGGTGAGAAATTGATTCTCCTCGGCAACGACACCCAAAAATGGTGTCGCCTTTCACACACCTAAGTATTAATCCTTCTAGGTTCCTCCATCTCAGTCCATCTTGTGTTATGCAATACTTGGTATCTTTTAACCTCATTTCTCTTCTTTTATGTCCAATTAGGTGATCTGGGCATGTGAGGTTAAGAAGAAAAAAGATGATATCTGAATACCATGGTTGTTGCTCTAATATTTGAAGTTCCACTGATACTCTTTGTTCTGAATTACTGCTCTAACAAACCATTCCTAAGGCCTCTTCATTTCTTTGAGTTAACATTTTAGCTAGGCCTTGTCCCTTTATTAACTTAGTGGGTTTTATTTCTTATACAATAGGTAAGATAGTTGGAACGGTTAAATATGCTCTCAACCGCCCAGTCGTTAAGTGCAATTATACATTAATACAAGACAATGATAACATTAATGGGCCCAAAAGGATCCTCTCCAACAAGCACATAAATATAACTCTTGAAAGCAAACCAAATAATTCCTTACTTTTCTTTCTTAAGATTCAATAGACCAAAATTAGTTTAAATGGATATTAACTATATATATATAATCTAAATTCTATTAAACATTAAATTTACAATAATTATATTACTAAAGAATTTTAAACCTTATCGTTATACTAATCTTGAAAAATATTAAATTTACCTTAAATAAATCACCTAAAATATATTTTAAAATTATCATTTTAAAAATATATAATCACAAAATCAAATATCCAAAATTAAAAATTTAGATATATAATATTTTAATTTTTATTAATTCAAACATTTACTTTTCTTAATTGGATAATATTAAATTTACTTTATTTTTATTTTAATTATATTATATTTAAGTTTAATTTATTTTGAACTTCTTAAAATTGTAATCTCAAAGTAAATTTTCAATTTTTAAAAATACATTAAACTTTCTCAATTTTACACTTAATTTTAATGTAAAATCAATAAATATTCCAATTCACTCATGCAATTATGTATAACTATTTAAAGAGCTCTAAAATAATATTTCATATATTTTTTGGATTTTTTTTTTTAATGTGTTTCACAACCTTAGAGTTTTCTACTTCCACAAATCTAAGTTAAGGGGACTCATCTGAAGGGCGCCTCACCCCTGTTGGCATTACTTCGAGAATTGAACCTCGACCTCAACCTTGTATCATCTTGGTCCTAGAAAATCCAACCAACTGAGAGACCCCTCGAGGCTATACACTTTTGGAATATATATATAGGCATTAAAATAGGAAAAAATGCAATATACATATTAGGTAAAAAAAAATCAATCATAGGTAAAAATAACTTGATCGGATGAGATTAATAAATCATAAGAGGATCATCATATTAACATAATATTGTGCCCGCAGGGATGTAACTTAACCGACGATTTGCTTCATATGAAGGAAATGTTGTAAATAGAGGTCATGAGTTAAAATCACCCCGACTTACCTGTGCCCCATGCTTGCGGGTTGTGTGGGTGCACCTAGGGGTATAGTGGTAGCAGATGTGATTGGATCCCTGGACCCCATGTCACGCGAGTACCAGCCCCTTCCCAGTTGTCGATTCCCCTAATTACAAAAAAAAACCATAATATTGTACAAATCATTTCGATAATTGAAAAAAAAACACAAAAAAGTACATAGTTGATTAGGAAATTACAATGTTCAATGAATATCACATAAAAATTCATATCAATATGTTCATATTGAGAAAAAAATTCGTTGAATTCATCCATAAAATTTAACTTTTCCCTGGGAAAAATATATAGAAATTTTAGTATATCAAAGTCAAACAAAATTAAATTAAATTATTAAAACCTTTAAAATATAAGGAACAAATTATAATTTTCAATAAAAATGAGTAGATCATATCTATTTTATTGACCCCAACACACAAACATATATGTGCAAACATATTTACATTTACATACGGTGATTTCACATTTAAAAGGCAATTATGTTTTAACTCCAATATAAAATCTAAGTAGATCTTTTACAATACATTTACAAAGTAAACTACAAACTTTGTACTCTATGTAATTAACATACATCTTGTGTATATGAAAATACATTTCAAAACTCTCACCATATTTATTATGATTATGCAATTTGACTTTCGTATAAATGTAAATGTAAATCATCTTCATTTATACATAATTTTTTTTATTAACTATTATCTTTAGGTAATTTGACTTTCACATAAATATAATTTTAGATGATCTTCACTTACATCTAAATTTTTATTAACTATTATTTTATATTAAATTTTTAAAAAATTATTTAAAAACTAAAGTTCTAAAAAAAAAAAATTTAAAAAGTAAAGTTCATAGTGAATGGTCATCAATACAATCTTAAATTCTCATCATATTATCACATAATGAACATCTATAAAATCTAGCAAGCAGTAGATGAAAAGGTCGAAAAGTTTTATTTTTAAATTGAATGGGGACGTATTAAATTTTTTTGTTTACTAAACTTTTGTTGAATAAAACAATTTTAAAACCATTGACCTTATACTAAAGGAATACAATATACAATATAATAATAATGAGATCATAATATTAAATTACCCTTTTAAATATTTTATAATTCATTACTTAGCATTTAATTAATAAAATGTAAATAAATTTACATATTTTAACTAAAAAGTTAAAAAAAAACATTTTTTTACATGTTCTAATAGATTGATGAAGGAAATGAGATCTCCCAAATACATTCTCTTAATTCCAATTTATAAAGAGATCAACATATTGAGGAATAATTTGTAGACTGTTATCTTTGTGTACATATAGAGAGAAAGAAACACTTTAGCAGATCCTTTGTTGAAGATAGATTTACAGGTGGATGAAGGTCGAGGGCTTAGATGGGAAAACGAAAAATGACAAAGAGATAGAACATGCCCCAGGTCCTTATATGGGATAGATACCATATATGCAATCTTTTTATCTCAGTCTTTTTAGTCCTAGATCTATCATCCTATTTTTCTTCACCTTTTTCCTTTCCAATCCAATTGCTTTTTGAAGTCTTTTTAGACCTAGTCAAGTTATCTAGTCCTGGATTGATTTTTGTTTTTAATTGCATTATATTTCAAGTTTAAAAGTTGGTTTTACCTTAGATCTTCAATGTTTTATAATCTCCTTTGAGCATATTTATGGCTTGAGTAACTATGCAGGTTTTAAATCAGCCCAAGGGTTAAGTGTTAAATGCTAAAAAAGAAGGTTCAATATTTTGAACATTCCGACAACGCAAATCATCATTCTTCTTCACATACGCGTTGTTGGAAAAAAGCATGATATGACATAGCTTAATCGGGTGGTACTTCAAGCAATAATTGCGCTAAAAGCCTCGAAAAGTGGTGCGATTATTAGTAAATGTGCCATTTCTATGATATTAATGTTTCATTATGAGTTCTTAGGATTATTCCATTTCAACTTATGATTGCTTTGTTCTATGCTAACTCCTGTTTAGCTGTAAGATTGCGGGACATGCCCGACATAACTGTACCATTCTAGGTTTGAGCTTCTTATTAGCAGGAAAACTCCTCTTGGGTAAAGCTTGGATACTTTATCATTACAGACTTACAAAATGAAAAGAGCAAGTGGCCCAAGCAAAAAATTACTCCGGTTTGATCTAGAAGACATGGAATGGGCCAAACTACTCCCACACTATGTTTAAAATTTGAAGGAGTCGAGATGGTATTCTATGTGCAAGAGGATACAAGGCCATAATACCCATTTCATAAAGCATTTTTCTTTGAATTTCAAGGGTTCAGTTGCTGATTTTGGTGGTTTTGAACTCCAAGCCTCTGAGGAATCAATTTCAGTTGCAATTGGTGTGACTGTAGAAAGTGAGAGATGGTTCAAAAAGAAACCAGTTGATGCAAACTATAATCAATTTCTCCTTCCTCAACATAAAAACCCCAATTGGAGTAAAGGAATCCATAGGAGCTTCCTGAAAGAGGAATGGCGCGATATCTTGGGCATTGTTCAACATTATGTAACCTGTGAGGAGGGGTTTTATACAGTGTATATGTACCATTTAAGATTCCTAGTTTACATAGCAGGCATTAAAATATTAAATTTTCCCTATTATCTACTAAGAAGCCGCTCGAAGATGGCTACTAGGGTTCAAAACCACCTTGAACATACCAGCCATAGTGTTTTTCATCATGGCTTGGTAAAAGTACTTGTACTGGAGGAATTAAAGAAACAAGGAAGGTCTTGGTCACATTTCATGTTTTGGTCAGGCTTTAAGATTGAACAAGAAATGGCTAATGGTAACAAAGATAACGAGAATAATAAAAAGAGGAAACAACTTGAAGCTTCACAGGAAGCGTTGAAACTTTCTCTCAGAAGCGATCGGGGTGAAAAATTTGTACAGGAGGAAGTCTCAAAGCATAAGGAACAATGTAATTTTGAGCTAGAATTTGTAGTGAGGGAAGTGAATTCACAGATGCCAGTTGAAAATGATGAAGAGAAAGCGCATTTAGAGGTCAAATAATTGGACGTTGTTCAAGGTCGAGAGGTTTCTACTTCTGAAGATAATATTCAAGTCAGAAAGCAAGGGGAAGAATCCATTGACACCAATTAGATGGTTGAAAAAATCGAGAAATGAGGTATGCCTGAGCAGTCTTTCTCTGATTCTAAAATGTTTGATAGTTTTATTCTAAAGCCTAAAACCATTAAATGGAGACCAAAAACCTGAGACACCGATAAGCTAAAATTTAACATGAGCGCACTTCTATATCCCAAATTGAAAAAAGAAAATGTAATCAACATCGAGGAATTCTTAGATGAAGAGGATCGTAAATACAAGAGGGTAGAGGAAATGTTGAATGGGGTTTTAGAAAAGATTGATGAAGGCCTTAAAGAATTTCCAGAGCTCTTAGAAGAAAAACATGCAGTCGAAGGAAATGTTTTGATCAAGGATTTAAAAGATAAAGCGAGCCGAGACCATATAGATTTTAAAATAAAAGAGAAATGCGTAGATACACATGAATTGGTTCAGTCTTCCAAAAGACAAGAAATTCCAGTTGAAATAGATTATTCCATGGAGGTTCTGGTGGATGAAACTTGATATGGAGAAGAGTCAGATATATAAATCCTTAGAAAATAACTTCAATAGTATAAGGCATATAATAAACATCTGAACACGTCTAATGACATAATTATGCAAGTGAATCAAATGCTAAGAAACCATATATAAGAGTTAAATACAAATTATGAAGAATTAATCTAGGTGGCTTAAGAAGCGGTAAAGAAAAGGAAAGAAGCTCAACAAAGAAATGAAGAGCTTTCAAAGCATAATGAAGACCTTCTGGAAAAAATTCGGGTTACAGAGAAGGAATTTTCTAGGTTGCAGAGAAATTCCCAAGCCTTAGATGGATTAACTATTCTTCCTGAAGCAACACGTCGCATTTGACTAAGCTTAGTTTCCAAGTTTCAAACGCTCTACATGTTTCAAGCATCGAAAAGGAAGTACATCAATCCTAGAAAGTTTTGAATAATTACTATATATGGAAGGATCAAGACTTTTCAAATAAATATTTAATCTTGGCTCGTTTTGTTGAGAACGATAGGTGTCTCTCAGAAATTATGAAATCACAGCTAGCGATTATCTTCAGGGTCGATTTTTGATGAGTCAAAAGTATGAATTGAATGCAATCCTTTTGTTTTAACTATTTAATTCAATTTGTAACTATTCTTGTAATATTTGATCTTGAGATTGTGGATCTCAGAAACTGCTTCTAGATCTCAGTTTAGCTATAAAATGTAAAAAGTTATATGGTAGTAGGGGTTATGATATGACAGTCGTGAGGTCTTTTGGGAGAGCTTAAGGAATATACTCTGTTCATATTGAAGATCTGTAATAAATGTTGAGATTTATATTATATATAAAAAACCAGGTTTTAACTTTCTTTTAGCTTGAATATTCTGCTGTTTTATTTCAACTATCATTGTTATGAAATCTTTCATGTTGATGTTTTCACTATGAATGCTCATATTGTGATTGAATGTTCATGATATATATGTCAAGAATTTGTTTATGAACATAGTGTTTTTAATTTGATTTGTTATTGAATAATTTTTTCCACATGCTATCATTAAATCAAAAACCTGAGCAAGGTTGATATATCTGTTTCTCTTATTTGGTCAGTCTTTTTATCTTCAAGTTTTGATGTTTTCAGTTGTCGTTTTCTCTCCCCTTTTTATTTGCATTCCCTTCATTCATTACTTAACCAACCTTTAAAATATGAGGTGCCTAAAATATGTATCATTAGAGTCTAGTAGACAATTTAGGACTAACATCTTCTGGCATCGTTTCTGGGGACGGAAGTGAGTTATTTTCCCTAGGTATTTACAACATTTTGGTTTGATTTTGATGGTGAACAAGATCAACATATTTGATAGACTACATTTTCACTTGTATTTAAATAAGCAGTTCTGGCTTCCATAGGGATTGGAACAAGATGTGATCCTCATTCACCGAATATACCATCTTAGTCTGATCCAAAAAGGCTCATCAGAGAAGCAAGGGCCTGACAGAGGGAACTTCTTAGTTCTCTTACAGAGGACCAGTCTTCACTTCTCCCAAAGGTTGAAGATTTAGATTCTGCTTCAACAAGTCTGTTATCAAAAGAAGAAAAGGATTGGAAACAAGTCTTATCAGTATTAATCCCTGTGTATCAAGCAACAGATCCTGTAAGTGAT
Organism: Larix kaempferi; assembly: GCA_027924585.1. NCBI lineage: Eukaryota > Viridiplantae > Streptophyta > Pinopsida > Pinales > Pinaceae > Larix > Larix kaempferi. The sequence goes on from BSBM01001120.1 coordinate 5,631,915, forward strand.
AAGGAGGATTTTAAGATTTTTACTAACCCCCTATCATCTGAGGAAAATAAAGAAGAAATTCTTAAAATACTAGAATTTAGTTATTTAAAATCCCCAGATCCAGTTGTTACACCATATACTCCACTTACCACTAAACTTAAGTTTCTACCAATTACACCAAAAGAATAGTCTTCGTCAGTCATGGATGGATCGGTAGATGGTGGAGGAGCCCCACAGAATCGGATGAATGCAATTGTAGCTTCCAAATATGCCCATTTAGTTTTACCACGTCCTCTGAATGCATTACTTGGTGGCGATTAACTTAAGTATCTACCCATATTTGATGGATAGGGTGAGGTGTTAGCTGAAGAACATCTGAATTCCTATTATAGTTATGTTGATAACCAAAACATTGAAAATGAAGATGTGTGTATGTGGGTTTTTGTGCAGAGTTTAGATGGGGAGGGTAGGAAGTGGTTTAGAGAGTTTCCCCCTAATTCCATAAATGGGATAGATGTTTAGAAGAAGCCTTTATGAAACATTGGGGGGATACAAAAGACTATCTCTATTACATAATAGAGTTTGGGGCATTGAAAAGAAAACTAAATGAATTAGTGGTAGCTTTTACAAATATTTTGGCAGCAGATAAAATTAGGTCTAAACCACATTATCAAGATGGATAAAAGAAAAGGATGAAAGAACTAGGGCCATCTACTTCAGCTTCAAAAACACCAGAAAACAAGATTGATGAGATGACTAAACTCATCAAGTATATTTCATCAAATCTTGCCAAATTAGAGATGGAGAATAAAACTCAAAATAAACCTACCCAGCAAGAGGATCATCGAAATCAAAATCAGTTTAGGAAACCTTTTAATCCAAGGTTTTTTCCAAGAGAGAGAAGAAATAATGATGATCAAAGGATACAACCCCATTTCAAAATAATATGGTTGATGAAACTGAAGAAGTTGATGAAATTGAAATTGAAGAGCAGAATCAGGATATAAACCATCTTGAAGGAAAGTCTTCTCGTGGTCATCTAACTAAGTCTAATTATCGTCATTCAATGGTTTTTTATCAGGATATTGAAGATAGTTTTGAGTAGAATTTTTCAAATCCAGTATGTTCAGCCGATATTTATCAGTCTACTCCACAAAGGAATTATGACCTGAGATCTCGGATCAAGCAGGTTCCTTAGAATCATCATAAAAATGTAATTGTTCCTGTCAAGCAAGTATCATCAAATATCCTTGAAAAGAAGCAAAATTAGCATGTTAACAAAGATAAACCTACAAAAACTGAAGAAATAGGACACTACAAGGAAAAGATCTTGTAGCGGAGATCATAAAGGATGTTTTTAGTGTTACAAGATTGGAAAAAATTGTCAAAAAACCTCCGCTACGACCTCCGCCAATGGTAACTGTTGTTTTTATGGAGGTCATAACAGATACATTTCATAGCTAAAAAATACTCGGGGTGATCTGGATTTTATGAGCAGAACGAAATGAATACAGATTATTATCAGATGCTTCACAAAATAACAGAGATACAGTAAAACTTTTTTTCTATACAAAAAGGGAATAAGCTAAAACTGTAAAATGCAGCAGAAAACAAGCTTGCTAGAATGGTGGCGGCTTATCTCTGAGAAGAGATGTGACGGCTGCGCTCATTCGCAAGAAGAAGGTTACAATGAGGAAAGGCCTTTTACGATAACCAAGAATGTAAAAAACCCTAGACATCCAAAAACCTAACCCTAGGAGATGAAGTGCCAAAAGTCATGTGGGCCTCGTTTGGGTAAGTTAGTACATCAACTTCTCGGGGTCGTAACTTTTGCATACGTTTGGGGCGCACGATAGCTCGTTGGAAAGATCTATCTGAGGAATACTATGGTAGAAACAAAATCCCATCATTAGATGGAATTATGGAATTTTGCAACTGCAACATGCCCAAAAAAACGTCGTTTAGGGTGTAAAATTAGTCACAGCAGATCTAATGAACAAGTAAATCAATCACAACATATGAATATAGAAAATATGGTGCAAAACTGTGCAAAACATGCAGCAGTGCTCAATATCCCAGAAAGGGTGAATGAATTACAATACAAACTATCACAATGACTGAGCAATTCGAATTGCCTAAGGAGGTCATTCGAATCACTGAATGGAGTAGCTTGACTCCAACTAGGAGTCCTCATCATCAATCGGTGGTGCTCATCAATGCACAAGAACCAGTCATCTAGGTGTCAATCTGAGTCTAACTGAGTGTAACAAGTGTAACTGAAGTGTGTAGCACTGATTAAGGAACAGGAGGCTCAGTGGGGGCGCATGGGAGGCTAACTAAAGTCAGAACAGGTCATCTAGTCAATCTGGAGGTCCAACGGAAGTGAAACAGTCAGTCGGGAGTGAAACTAGCCTCAAATCAGGGAGAATCAGAGCTAACTGAGTGTAACTAAAATGGAACTGCAGTGGTAGGTGAACAAGTGCGCCCTTCTCTGGAAGTAGGTGAGAAGTGGGCACCTTTCAGCCTAGGAGGGCTAAAACTCTGTAGTAAGTGGCTCCCGGGTGCTAGAATAAGGTGGATAAGGTGCTGGAGGCATCAAACTGGTGACTGGGATGCATGGAAGTGCATGCAAACCCTAGATTTTGCATGCAAACCCTAATTGCATGCAAGATCCTGAAAAAGATGATGTGGATATCCGAACACCCACCCTCAAGCTAGACTATGATGTGCAAAAAATAATGTGGGGCCCTGGTAACTAAGACCAAAGGTCACCCCGATACAATAATCCAAAAAAATGCTGAAAATAAACTAAGTGAGGAAAGAGGGAAAACCCAGTGGGAAGAAAGCCCCCCCTCAAGCTAAAGCATAATAATGAATCAATCTGTCTCCACCATGATGGAACTCACCCCCAACAGTGAACGGAGGTAGCAGAACTTCTTCTCAGTGAAGCTCTTGGTGAAGATGTCTGCAATTTGCTCATCAGTAGGGCAATATTGCAGAATGATGGTGCGGTCATGCACCAACTGTCGAATGTAATGCATATGAATCTCAATGTGTTTGGTACTCTGCCACTGAACTGGATCTGTGGAGATCTTGATAGCACTTTGATTGTCACAAAATAGGACAGTCGAAGTAGTGCCACCAAAACCAAACTCGGAAAGAATACCCTGCAACCAAACTGCCCGAATGCAGGCATTGACTGCCCCTCGATACTCTGCCTCTGCTGAAGAAAGTGCAATGGCTGCTTGATTTTTGCTGGACCAGAAAATAGCACCATGAACAATCATGAAAACATAACCGGAAGTGGACTTCCGATCAATGCTATCACCTGCCCAATCTGAATCAGTAAAACCAATGAAATCTAGCTCAGAATCTGCAGCATAATGTATGCCAAACTGTCTCGTACCTTGCACATACTGCAAGATCCGCTTGGCTGCTCGCCAATGAAGCTCATGTGGATGCTGCATATATCTTGACACGGCACTCACGGCATATGAGATATCAGGCCGTGAGTGTGTCCAATAAAGTAGTGAACCAATCAACTGTCGATACATACTGCAATCTGCAAGCGGTGTAGAATCTCCCTCCTCAAGACTGATTCCTGAGAGGAATGGGAACGGGGATGCCTTACATTCAGCCATATTAAACTTCAATAACAGGTTGGAAGCATATTTTTGCTGAGATATAGTGATCCCATCAAAATTTTGAGCTATCTCCAAGCCCAAAAAGTGACTCAGCAAGCCCAAATCGCTCATGTCAAAAGCTAGATTTAAGGCAGATTGTAGCTTGTTTATTGAAGTAAGTGTGCTACCAGTAATGAGAAGATCATCAACATAAAGTACAATAACCAACAAATTACCTTTAACAGCTGAAGATACACATTTGGATCAGATTTGCATCTTTGGAAATTCTGAGAAAGAAGGAAGGAGTCCATCTTTGCGTACCAAGCTCTTGGGGCCTGTTTTAACCCGTACAAAGATTTCTTCAATCTACAAACCAATGATGGATCTGATGTATAACCCTCTGGCTGCTGCATATAGACCTCTTCAGCAAGGTCTCCATGTAAAAATTCACTCTTCACATCCATGTGGTGCACTTCCCAGTGCTTGGATGCGGCAATAGCTAAAACAAGGCGGATGGAATCCATCTTTGCAACCGGTGCAAAGGTCTCAGTGTAGTCCACTCCTTGGACTTGGGAAAAACCTTTTGCCACCAAACTTGATTTATATTTGCTGATAGTGCCATAAGCAGCAAATTTAGTACGGTAGACCCATTTACACTTCACTAATTTTCTTCCAGGTGGAAGAGAAACTAGCTCCCATGTGTTGTTCTTTTGAAGAGAACTGTACTCTTCGTCCATGGCACTTTTCCATCTCGGATCTCGATGAGCTGAATAGTATGATGTAGGATCTGAACCAGCCATCAAATAACAAATCTCAGGAAGAAATGGATCAGCAATAGAAAGAGCCATACCTGCTCTTTGAAAGTCTCCTCTTGTTCGTCTCGGATCAGCAGGATTTCCAAGATTCGAACCAGCAGAATGTAGAGTGTTTCGGGCCCACTTTGGTAACCGAGGAGGATCATAATGGTCGGATTCCGAACCTGATATGTCATGATCATCATATGCTGCTACAATATCAGAAATATCAGAACTCATACCTTCATTATCGCTGCTCGGATCTTCTTCTGGTGAAGGCGGTGAATCGGCAGTCTTCTCCTCGACTAGTTGCAATTCTTGAAGCGGTTCTTCAAATTGCACACTGCGCTCTATGAATATCTTTTTAGATCTGATATCCATGAGTTTATATGCTTTTGATTCTTCCCCATATCCTATCAGTATGCACTCGATACTTTGTGGATCCAAAGCTCGTCTCATCTCAGAAGGAATTCTAGCCCATGCAGTAGAGCCAAAAACTCTCAAATTTGACACATCCGGTTTGTGACCAAACAATGCTTCGAAAGGAGTCATACCTTTCACGGATGAATGTGGAAAATGGTTCTGTATGTATGCAGCAACATTGATTGCTTCGGCCCAAATATTTTGCAGCCAAACCTTTTGATTCAATCATGCATGTAGCCATCTCTTTCAGTGACTGATTTTTCCTTTCCGCTACACCGTTCTGCTGGGGTGTGTAGGGAACTGTATGTTGGATCTTAATTCTGCTTTGGGCACAAAGTTGCAGCAACTCAGACTTGATATATTTCCCACCATTATCAGATCTAATAGCTTTGATCTTGCTCTCAGTGGCGGTCTCAACAGAAGCCTTAATCCTTGAATTTTCCAAGCACTTCTGACTTGTTTTTGAGAAAGAATACCCATGTAAAGCGGGAAAAATCGTCAATAAATGTCAAAACATACCTTGAACCATTTAATGACATATGGGGCAGCGGACCACTAATATCAGAATGGATCAATCCCAAAATAGTAGAGTCTCTGCTAGCTTTGCCGCGGTCGAATCTGTGCTCGGGGTGCTTCCCAATAATGCAACCAGTGCATATTCCCTTCGAGGAACGGAGTTGTGGAAGCCCATCTACCATGGATTTATTTGATAGAAGCAGCAAATACTTATAATTTAGATGTCCAAATCTTTCATTCCAAAACCTACTAACCTCATTACCATGTGTACGAAGAGCAGTGGGATTTGCAAGCGGAATAAAGTGCGAAAACTCATAGCATTTTGCAGTGTGGTTTGCTTTCCCAACTGTAACGAGTCTTCCACTTTTGATATTAGAAATTTGAACTGTATTAGGGCTGAATGTAACTTGCTTCGGTTCACCAGTGTGTGTCATTTGATACACAGAAAGAATATTTGAAGCCAAGGAAGGCACATAGAGAACATTCTGAAAGCTTCCATGATCTACATGAATCGTACCTTTGCCCTTTGAAGAAATTTTTGAGTCATCTCCCAAATGGATGGGGATGGAGCTGTTTGGATTGAATGAAGAAAAAGAATCAATATTTGCAGCCATATGATTCGATGCACCCGAATCTATAAAGAGAGTAGTGGGCTTCGAAACAGTTTCCATGAGTGCTTGTCCTCTTTCATGATCATCATTCCTATCCTTCTTCCTTGCACCGTCATGAAGGGTTATGTTGTTCTTTTCCAAAAGGAGGGCCATTTGATCTATAGTTTTCTTCATACATGAACTTTCGGGATGAAAGCCACGGTTACAATAAGTACATTTAGATTTTTGGTTACCTTCTTTTCCCTTTTGCTTGGATTTCGAACTGGATGGTGCATCCGTTTGTTTGCCTTTCTCCTTTTGCTTGTTAGGCTCGAATTTGGGATTCTCCTTTTTCTGCTTTCCTTTACCATTCGGGATCTTGGGTCCTTGAACATATAGGGATGAATCTTTGGAGCTTATGGACCCCATTTGAACCAACTTATCATGCTCTTTTGTGACGGACTCAATGAAGGAATTCAAGGTAGGCATCTTCCAATTCGAGGTAGTTAGCCGACCGGAATTGAAAGTAGAGACAAATACCGAATAATCTTTACCAAGCTTGCTGAGAATGGAGAGGATCAATTGTTTATCCTCTTTGATAACTCCACTGTTCTTCAATTGCATGTTCAAGTTCTTGAATTTAGTGAAGAATTCATTAATGGTCTCGAAATTCTCAGGACTAAGGCCAATCAAATCATTCTCTAATTGAAAATCCCTAAGCTCGTCCTGCTTGCCGAATAGTGTTTCAAGTTGCTCCCATATGGCTTTTGGAGTCTTCAATCCGCTGAGATGGAAGTGAAGATCTTTGGAGATGGAGAGACAAAGAAGACCATAAGCTTCATCAAGCTTGTTGTAGTGTTTGGTTCGATCTGACACATTGTTTGGCTCCAATTCAAGACCAAGAGTGACTCGGTAGTAACCTTTTGAACGTAATATGATCTCCATATCATCTTTCCAATCAAAATAATTGAATGGGGTGAGGATAGGCTTTGAAGAAGAGTATTCCATTGCTAGGAGCGAGTCAAACTGATGTAGAAGAAGCTTGCATGCACAGTGTAGCGAATGCAATTGCTGTAGGGGAGCTTGCATGCACAGTGTAGCGAATGCAAATGATGGAGACAATAAACCTGCAAATCACAATAAACCAAGAACCGTAAGGTCGAACAATCCACCCTTTGAGAGTTGCATCACACCTGGGATTGGATTTCAAACAATGTTGAATGGGTCCAATGTATTAGATCCAGGAATTATGTGGTAACTCAAGCTTCTGGAGTGGTATTGGAATAATTTTCAAGCTTTGCATGCACAGGAGCGAATGCCCTTGAGATATCTCATGCCAAACTTTTTGCAATTTTTAGCAATTCAGTCAAATCTTCTTGTGAAAACACCTGTAGAAAGGAGATCTTGTCCCTACAATGGCTCTGATACCATGTAAAATTAGTCACAGCAGATCTAATGAACAAGTAAATCAATCACAATAGATGAATATAGAAAATATGGTGCAAAACTGTGCAAAACATGCAGCAGTGCTCAATATCCCAGAAAGGGTGAATGAATTACAATACAAACTGTCACAATGACTGAGCAATTCAAATTGCCTAAGGAGGTCATTCGAATCACTGAATGGAGTAGCTTGACTCCAACTAGGAGTCCTCATCATCAATCGGTGGTGCTCATCAATGCACAAGAACCAGTCATCCAGGTGTCAATCTGAGTCTAACTTAGTGTAACAAGTGTAACTGAAGTGTGTAGCACTGATTAAGGAACAGGAGGCTCAGTGGGGGCACATGGGAGGCTAACTAAAGTCAGAACAGGTCATCTAGTCAATCTGGAGGTCCAACAGAAGTGAAACAGTCAGTCGGGAGTGAAACTAGCCTCAAATCAGGGAGAATCGGAGCTAACTAAGTGTAACTGAAGTGGAATTGCAGTGGTAGGTGAACAAGTGCGCCCTTCTCTGGAAGTAGGTGAGAAGTGGGCGCCTTTCAGCCTAGGAGGGCTAAAACTCTGTAGTAAGTGGCTCCCGGGTGCTAGAATAAGGTGGATAAGGTGCTAGAGGCATCAAACTGGTGACTGGGATGCATGCAAGTGCATGCAGGTGCATGCAAACCCTAGATTTTGCATGCAAACCCTAATTGCATGCAAGATCCTAAAAAAGATGATTTGGATATCCGAACATAGGGCCTCAAAACAGCTCTGGAAGTTCAGGACCCGAAAAAACTGTTAAAAATAGTAAATTACCAAAAGTGCCAGAAAACTGTTTTGAGCCAGTTGGAAAGGTGGGCAGCCACCGATATCCACCTGGATCAATCCTCCCTCCTTAGGAAGCAATGGTCTCCATTGAGTTCAGTTCCCCCATTAGATGAGGAAATTTCTGTTGAATTTGGCCCCGGGTGAGCCACTTGCCTTGGTGCAGGAGATGCCCTACTTTGACAACTCGATAAAGCTGGATCCTTTGATTTTGAGCGTCATTGATATGTGTGTCCGCAATATGATCGCTAGATTCCTGTTGCAGGAATTCAGGGTTGAGCTCTATTGGTGTCAACTAATCTGCTATCTCTGAGGTGTCTAATAATGGTGGGAAATATGGCCAAAGGAGAGCCATGTTGAAGAGTGGATGCAGACCAAGGAAGGGGGGAATGTTGAGCTCAAAATCCTTGTCACCCACCGCCTTGGTGATGGTGTACAAACCATAACGGAGTGGGTGAAGCTTTTGATAGGGCCCTATAAGGCGTTCTTTCTACAAATGCAACCAAACTTTGTCGCCCACCTGAAACTTATGTGGCACCCGATGTTGATCATGGCGCTGCTTGTACTTGGCATTAGAATTCTGTAGAATATCTTGAAACTGTTGGCAGGTATGTTGGATTCGTTCAATGAATCGGGTGGCTTTGTCAGCTTCTGGGGACGAGTCGGCCGAGGTGGTCGCCAGGGGAAGTGCAACATCCATGGGGCCCAATGGTTGGAAGCCCAACCCCACCTGAAAGGGGCTGTGGCTAGTTGACCTCTGCAAGGCTTGATTGTAGCTATGTTGGACATAGGGAAGAATCTCATACCATGTGCGGGGGTGTGTTGAATTGTACATGCACAGGATATGTACGACCATCCGGTTGACGACCTCAGTTTAGCCATCTGTCTTGGGGTGGAAGGCAGTGGATTTGGTGAGCTTGGTATCCAGCAGTGACCAGAGGCTCGACCAGAATGAGCTGAGGAACCAGCTGTCACAGTATGAGATAATGGTCTATGGGATACCAAATGTACCCATACTCGTTCAAAGAAGAGCTTGGTGGTGGCTTCTGCTGTGATGTTCTTCTTGCAGGTGGCTAGAATCGCCATCTTGGAAAAGCGATCAACAACCACAAAAACACAGTCATTTCCCCTCTTGGTGGATGGGAGGCCCGACATGTAGTCCATTGAGATGGATTTCCATGGCCTATCCAGGAGTAGGCAGAGGGGTGTACAGGCCCTTTTTCTTAGTGGTCGGTTTGGCAATAGCACAAGCGGTGGAGGACCTAATATACTTGCCGACATCCTGTTGAAGTTTTGGCCAATAGAAATGTTTCTGCAGTACTGCCACTGTCTTTTCGACGCCAAAGTGTCCTGCCACTCAACTGTAGTGAGATTCCCAAATTAGCTTCACGTGCTCGCTTGATGGAACACAAAGATAGCCTAGACGACACAACAACCCGTCCTGAAGATGGAAATTAGCGACCACTGAGTTGGTGCCCAACATTTGGTAGGTGGTGGACAAGTCAGGGTCTGTCGCATTGAGGTGGGGCCATCCGGAGGTCTCGTGGCCGCAAGAGTCCAGCCCCGTGGTGAGTGCCGCGACTAGAGGTCGAATGAGGCAGTCATCAACTCGATTGGTACTCCTTGTTTTATATTTGATGTTGAGGTGGAACTGCTGTAAGTATGTTGACCACTTCTGATGGCGGTCATTATGCAACTTTCCTTGGGTCTACATGAACTGTAGTGGCTTGTGATTAGTGTGGATGACTGTCTCCTTCCCAGGAATGTCATGTCTTCACTGCGGCAGGCTTGCACAATGGAGTACATTTCTTTGTCATAATTAGGGTACATATGGACATCATCTGATAATGTCTCACTATGATATGCCACGGGGTGGCCGTGTTGAGTGAGAACGACGCCCACAGCATAATCTGAATCATTTGTCTTGATCTCAAAGGGATGTTGCAGGCCCGGTAATGAGAGTACCGGCAATGAGCACAAACGCTTCTTCAATTCATCAAAGGCTTGTTGTTGGGACAGGCCCCATACAAATTTTGCCTTACCGCCACCCCTGGTTACTTGGCTGAGGGCCCATGCGATATGAGAGAATCCCAGCATGAACCGGCAATAGAAATTGGCAAGGCCCAAGAAGCTATGAATTTCAGTGAGTGTGGTTGGGGTTGGCCAGTCATGGATGAACTGGATCTTGGTTGGATCCACATGCACACCATGTCGATCAATGATGTAGTCGAATTAATGGTCCCTATCCATGTCGAAGGAGCATTTTTCCAAGTTTTCATATAGTTTGTGCCGCCACAGGGTGTGCAGAACCTGCTGAATATGCTGCAAGTGTTCCGCCCAAGTCTTGTTGTAGATGAGGATGTCATCCAGATACACCACTACAAAACTATTGGTGAAAGGTCATAGGATATTGTCCATCATCCTCATAAAAGTTGCTGGGGCATTTGTTAAACCAAATGGCATGACCAACCATTCAAAAAGACCTTCTTTTGACTTGAAGGTAGTATTCCATACATTTGTCTGTTCTATTGGGAGCTAGTGGTAGCCAGACTTCAGATCAATTTTACTAAAGAATTTGTCCCCTGTGAGCTGATAAAGGAGGTCGTCGATTTGAGTACCAGTTGCAAACTGTGATTTTATTTAGGGCCCGGTAATCAATGCAGAGTCGCCAAGTCCCATATTTCTTCTGCACCAGTACGATTGGGCTCCCACAAGGTGATGAGCTCGGACGGATGTGCCCTTGTGGAGAAATTCTTGATCTGCCTCTTGATCTCCTCGTTTTCCAACAGAGAGCGGAGATAGACTGGTCCATTGGGTAGCGGTGCTCCTGGGGTCAAATCGATGGGATGCTTGACCTGTCATTGCAGAGGTACCCAGGTAGGAGAGAAGAAGATATATGAGTATTCTTCCACCACCTTATCCACTTGCTTTTGTTGTGTGGAGAGATCGGTCGTGGAGGCCCTGGATGTGGCTGCGATCTTTCTCTCACTCTGAGAGCGAATGACAAAGAAGACAAATTTCCCAGGCTGAGAGATGACCGTCCAGCATTGCTTGGCAGAGATCAAGGAAATAGCACTATGAGGGACTGCTTTGGGTATCCTGTACAATTTCCTGTTCAAAGAAATAATAACACTACGAGGCCTAGACTCATATATAGCATGACGTTTCCATAAATAATGTTGGCCCAACAGAACATCTGAAACTTCGAGAGGAGCAACATCACACAATACCTCGTCATTGAAGGGCTTGATGTCGTATGACAATCGACACTATTGGCTGACGTGAAGATCGCTTCCTGTGCGGAGCCATCCAATGGTGTAGGGTTATGGGTGCTGCATTGTCGGCAAGGCCAGGCGCTTGACTACCTGTGTTGAGATGAGGTTCTTCTGGCTACCGCTATCAACGATGAAGTGCAACGGGGTGCCTTTTACCCACATCTGTGAATGGAAGAGGTGTTCTCCTTCTTCTGGCTCGTTTGGTTCATCAGGTTGGAGCTTGGTGGTAGCAATGGTGGCACTGGGTTCCGCGTCAATGAGCCGTCTTCCCCTTTCTGGTTCGTACTCAGAGTCAGAACCCGCATCTGATTCAGATGCTTTCACTTCGGCCACCAACGACTGCTTTGAGCGGCAGTCAGCAGTGTTATGCCAAGGGATCTTATGGAAGTTGCACCACTTCCCGGTATCTTTATTTGTCTCTCCAGTGTCCTTATTTGCTTACGGCTTGGACTGGTTGTCCTGATACTGTCCATCTTTGCTCTATCCTCTATTTTGTGGGTTTGTTCTGCCCTTTCTTGTCTTTTGTTGTGAGGGGTTCCTAGGCCCAAATTGTCATTCGTTTTTTTTGAGCTTCTGCTTGATTTTGACGGCATATTGGTAGGCCGCGCCCAAGGAAGAGATGTCTAGAAATTCCATTTCAATCTGGATGTATCTCTGAAGACCACCACAATACTTGAGCACTAGATGTCGCTCTGAATCTTTAATACCGAGCTTGGTGTGCAAGGTATGGAAGATATTTGTGAACTCTAGCACTTCTTGGTTTATTTCTTGTCGCAGTGTGGTCCATTTGGAATACAAGTCATCATAACTTCGAACAGGGTAGTATTGTTCCTTAATAACATCCCTCAAGGATTCCCAGGTGGCCATGATTGAAAATAATGAGGGTTCCTCTGTGTCCTTTTGCTCGCAGAAAGTTTCCCACCAATCTTTGACACAGGGAACGACTTTGAGGAGCGCAAAAGTAATCTTTTCTCTATTCGAAAAGTTATGGATAGAAAAATACCCTTCTAGTAGATTCAACCACTTATCTACAACATCTGCGTCTATCTGACCTTCAAATATAGGAATATTGAAGTTGATTTGTACCTTGAAGGGGGTGGCGCCTCTGCTTGAGGAAGATGCGTCGCTTGTTGGTAGCCGCCAAAGGATTTGCGCGAAACTATCCATCATCTCGTTCCTTGGTTGCCTGAGGGATTCCTCAAGAAATTTTTTGAAAGGATCTCCTGTCCCATCATCTTTATTTTCTCCTGCCATGAGAGGTCACTTGGGCGTGCGAGAGCTTTTTTCCTCAAGAGAAACAAGCTCGAGACCCAATTCTTTGTATCTTGACCTCGTCGGGGACATGCATTAAGACGAAAAGGAGCAGACCGCTTTGATACCACTGATCTGGATTTTATGAGCAGAACAAAATGAATATATATTATTATCAGAAGCTTCACAAAATAACAGAGATACAGTAAAACTGGTTTTCTATTCAATAAGGGAATAAGCTAAAACTGTTAAATGCAGCGGAAAATAAGCTTGCTGGTATGGTGGTGGATTATCTCTGAGAAGAGATGTGACGGCTGCGCTCATTCACAAGAAGATGGTTACAATGAGGCTCTCAAGGCCTTTTACGATAACCAGGAATGTAAAAAACCCTAGACATCCAAAAACCTAACCATAGGAGATGAAGCGCCAAAAGTCATGTGGGCCCCGTTTGGGTAAGTTAGTACATCAACTTCCCAGGGTCGTAACTTTTGCATACGATCTCCGTTTGGGGCGCACGATAGCTCATTGGAAAGATCTATCCGAGGACTACAACGATCGAGATAAAAATCCATCATTAGATGGAGACAAAATGGCTCCGAAAGTTCAGGACCCAAAAAAAACTGCTAAAAATAGTAAATTACCAAAAGTGCCAGAAAACTATTTTGAGCTAGTTGGAAAGGTGGGTGGCTGTAATGTCCCTTATTAGGTATTTTATTAAAATTGCAATTTTCCACTTTTTTTCCCTAGTTCGACCTTTGACTAGTTTTGATCTCTAGGTCCCAAATTTGCGCCAAATGATCCCAAATCTTCTGAGAAGGTATATGAATGATATTAGAACATAAATATGTGTTTTAGGGATGCCTTTGGACCTTTAAAATACTTCTGCAAATCCTCTTTCAATTCTGATCAATGTAGGTAACTTTACTAGTGATTTTCCTTTGACTAGTATTGGTCTCTAGGTCTCAAATTGACTCCAAATGCCTTCAAATATTCAAGGAAGGTGTATGAATGATATTAGAACTTGAATATGATGTTTATGGATGACATATGTCCACCAAAAGACCTCTGCAAACTCTCTTAAGATTCTAGACCAATTATGCAATTTTACTAGTAATTTGGGGTTCAAATCCCCCTGGGTTAAGTACTGAAAATGGCTTCCCAAATGCCTCCAAACCCACTCAAATTTATGAACATAGGTATGTAATGTGTTAAGTATTTTATTAAAGTCTCATATGCACCATTAATGGATTATTAAAACTGTTCTCACCCTCTGCCATTCAACTGCAAAAATCCCCAATTCGACCCTTGGGGAAATGGCACTATTTCACCTCCCAATACAACTAAACTGAGTACAAATGCTTCAAATGCTTAAGTAAAGTACATGAAACTTGTAGAAGACATCCATGGCAGTATATTTATCACAAATATATCATAGAATAATCCATTCATTCGAAATCATCATCAATACATTGGCTCACAACAAGGTAGTGGGGAAATGGCATTGTTCTTCCATTAAAAATGATATTTATACATTTCTACTTGGAATTTCGACCTGAAACTTTTTGGAGATGAAGAATAGAGTATTTAATTCATATTATGAAATAAATGGGGCATTAAAAGATTCCCCAAAGAGTACAATAGCTCACCAAAAATGCCCTCCCTCAAGGATCAAGAATATGCCATCAAAATTGGAAATGGTTGAAGGAGTGAGATACAATAGAAGAAACCATGAGCTGCCCTGTAGCTTACACCTGCAAATAAAGACTCCATTAAAGCTCCAAATGAAAGGTTTGAATATCCTTTCCAATTACCAACTTGGATGGGAATCTTTCACCCTCGAAATTGGCTAAGGCAAGAAACTAGTCATCCACTAGCTCTCCCTCTTCACAAATGCAATTGCAAATTCTACAAATGATCAAAAGCTAGTTTAATTATTTTTTATTCGCATTTATAAAGTTCTAATGTCCTCCATTGGTCGAATTCCTTCCAAGAGACTCATGCCAACTCAAGTTGGGAAGAGATTCCAAAGAACGCCACTTGTACAACAATTCCTAGTTTCCCACTTCCACAAAATCACATGTGGAAGCATCTTAGCTGCCCTAACACCCTTGAGCGCCCTCTTGGAGTCTATGTTTAGCCCTGACATGTCATATATGTCATATGTCAGCCTTCAGGTTTGATTTGTGTCATAGGTGTCATAGCATCTTCATCATTGTTGTCATACAGCTAGGGAATCTAGCGTAAGTGTCTCACTAACTCCAAATTGCCTCTTCCTCTTCCATGGGAGTTACTCTTCCTCTATATTTCGACCTTGGATGAGTCATGCCATGAATAATACCTTTTGGAATCTCCCAAGTATGTTACCATTCACCTTGAATTCAAATTGGTGAGAGAATGATGCCAAGTGTAGTGGGGAAATCTAGCCATATGTGGGTCCCACTTCCTCCATGTGTCTTCATGATCAAATGCCACTTTGATTTTCACTTGTATATATTTATTTAGATCCTTTATTAAAAATTTATGCCACTCTAATGTTCAAACATAATTTATTATCCCCATTATTCCAAATCCCAAAGCTTCCACCCCAAACCTAGGAAACTAGTAATTTTCCTCCTTGGCAATTATTTGACCTTTAACATCAATTTTACAAACTCTAATGAATATGGCCAATGTGATTAGGCCATTGTGACCCAATTCAAAATTTGGGACATGACAAATCCTCCCTTCCCAATATTGCTTGTCCTCAAGCAATTTCAAACATGGGTGTTGAAGAACCTGCTTCCTGTATAATTCTTTGAGGTTGCCATTGAATTGCCCAACCTTGAGTCTTTGAGTTTCCTTGAAGATTTTAGAGAGGAACCACCATGCTTGCTGCTGCACTACTCTGATAAAATTCACTTTATTAATTGGGAAATACATCTCCCATACTGCTTGTTTCCCCCCCAAAATAAAAATTCAAACCAATGAGACAAAAATTATTCCAGGGTCCCATTGCTTGTATTGCACCCCAACAATTAAAAGTGCTCTCTAACCCATACCATCAGATAAGAGGATTCCTGGATCCCATTTTCTTGTATGCATTCTTCCAAACATCATGAGTACAAAATATATATCATCAAAGTACATAACAACATAATGAAAATGTACATCAAGAAGATGCTTCATCAAAGAATCATGAAAGTGTTTATACCTCCAAGTAAGTGGACCACCATTTGCTAGGTGCATACAATCTTCAAGTGACCAATCAAATCTGCTCCAATGACATAGGTGAGGATCCCATGTCCGACAGTGCTTCTCCAAAAGAACGTGATATGCATCAAAATATTCAGCCATGCATTCTTTCATCCAAGAAGTGAATGAAGAATCTCCACTAAAATCTGAACCAAATAATGAGCAGGAAAAACAAGGAGACTTCAAAGGACTCAAAGAAGTCTCATCCATACATACATGAGGATATGTATCATCATAAGGTAAAGCAATATGCTGCTGCAATTCTAAATAATGAGGTGCTCTATTCATGTCATCATCAAAAGGAGAGGTAGGAGTTTCATACCCCTCATGTGGCACCATTAGAAAAAAACCTTTCACCCAATTTTCATCCCAAAGTGATGTGGCTGGAAAAGAAGTGTGGGGTGAGGAATTATGAACCAACTTTAATTCTTTACAACTCTTACCCATTGAAATATTTAATTCATCTTCTCCATAATTGGCTGGTCCAACTATTGTGAGATCATGTACCTCTTCCAAGGCTTTGCAACTCTCTCCATGAGGCAACTCATAATCCCTTTGAACAAGGACAAGTGCTTGTCCTTCTTCTTGTTTTGGTGTAGCATCTTCAAGAACCTACATATTAACATGTACCTCATGTTCCACAATTACATTAGGTTCCTCTTTTGTGACATAAATTATTTCATCATTTTCCTTGAAAAGAGAACCATTGCTCATTATTTTTTTCGAGTTGCTTCCAAGTTCACTAAGCAACAATTTGAACTCTTGAAAGTATTGCCTCCACTGGTCTTCAAAGGACGGTTTAAGTAATTTTCTAAACTCCTCATTCTCCTCTAAGGTTCCTTTCTCATCCTTACTCATGGTGACCAATGAATGCACTTCTTCTCCTGCTTCTTCCCTTTCACCAAAGTACATCCAGTTGCAGTTTCTAAGGGTGGTGGATTATTTATTTGACTCCTGGTCTTCATTAATGTTCTACCACATCAGGTGCCAAGAACATGCTCTGATACCACTGTAATGTTCCTTATTAGGAATTTTATTAAAATTGCAATTTTCCACCTTTTTTCCCTAGTTCGACCTTTGACTAGTTTTGATCTCTAGGTCCCAAATTTGCCCCAAATGATCCCAGATCTTCTGAGAAGGTATATGAATGATATTAGAACATAAATATGTGTTTCAGGGATTCCTTTAGACCTTTAAAATACTTCTTCAAATCCTCTTTCAATTCTGATCAATGTAGGTAACTTTACTAGTGATTTTCCTTTGACTAGTATTGGTCTCTAGGTCTCAAATTGACTCCAAATGCCTTCAAATATTCAAGGAAGGTGTATTAATGATATTAGAACTTGAATATGATGTTTATGGATGAAATATGTCCACCAAAAGACCTCTTCAAACTCTCTTAAGATTCTGGACCAATTATGCAATTTTACTAGTAATTTGGGGTTCAAATCCCCCTGGGGTAAGTACTGAAAATGGCTTCCCAAATGCCTCCAAACCCACTCAAATTTATGAACAGAGGCATGTAATGTGTTAATTATTTTATTAAAGTCTCATATGCACCAATAATAGATTATTACAACTGTTCTCACCCTCTCCCATTCAACTGCAAAAATCCCCAATTCGACCCTTGGGGAAATGGCACTATTTCACCTCCCAATACAACTAAACTGAGTAAAAATGCTTCAAATGCTTAAGTACAATACATGAAACTTGTAGAATACATCCATGGCAGTATATTGATCACAAATATATCAGAGAAACATCCATTCATTCGAAATCATCATCAATACATTGGCTCACAACAAGGTAGTGGGGAAATGGCATTGTTCTTCCATTAAAAATGAGATTTATACATTTCTACTTGGAATTTCGACCTGAAATTTTTTGGAGATGAAGAACAGAGTATTTACAAAATAAATTGGGCATTAAAAGCTTCCCCAAAGAGTACAATAGCTCACCAAAAATGCCCTCCCTCAAGGATCAAGAATATGCCATCAAAACTGGAAATGGTTGAAGGAGTGAGATGCAATAGAAGAAACTATGAGCTGCCCTATAGCTTACACCTGAAAATAAGGACTCCATTAAAGCTCCAAATGAAAGGTCTGAATGGCCTTTTCAATTACCAACTTGGATGGGAATATTTCACCCTCGAAATTGGCTAAGGCAAGAAACTAGTCATCCACTAGCTCTCCCTCTTCACAAATGCAATTGCAAATTCTACAAATGATCAAAAGCTGGTTTCATTCTTTTTTATTGACATTTATAAAGTTCTATTGTCCTCCATGGGTCGAATTCCTTCCAAGAGACTCATGCCAACTCAAGTTGGGAAGAGATTCCAAAGAACGCCACTTGTACAACAATTCCTAGTTTCCCACTTCCACCAAATCACATGTGGAAGCATCTTAGCTTCCCTAACACCCTTGAGCTCCCTCTTGGAGTCTATTTTTAGCCTTGACATGTCATATATGTCATATGTCAGCCTTCAGGTTTGATTTGTGTCATAGGTGTCATAACATCTTCATCATTGTTGTCATAGAGCTAGGGAATCTAGCCCAAGTGTCTCACTAACTCCAAATTGCCTCTTCCTCTTCCATGGGAGTTACTCTTCCTCTATATTTAGACCTTGGATGAGTCATGACATGAATAATACCTTTTGGACTCCCCCAAGTATGTTACCATTCACCTTGAATTCGAATTGGTAAGAGAATGATGCCAAGTGTAGTGGGGAAATCTAGCCATATGTGGGTCCCACTTCCTCCATGTGTCTTCATGATCAAATGCCACTTTGATTTTCACTTGTATATATTTATTTAGATCCTTTATTAAATATTTATGCCACTCTAATGTTCAAACATCATTTATTATCCCAATTATTCCAAATCCCAAAGCTTCCACCCCAAACCTAGGAAACTAGTAATTTTCCTCCTTGGCAATTATTTGACCTTTAACATCAATTTTACAAACTCTACTAAATATGGCCAATGTGATTAGGCCATTGTGACCCAATTCCAAATTTGGGACATGACAGTGGCCACCGATATCCACCTAGATCACGGGTACCAAATTTTTTAGTGGATGTTTCTTTATCGATTCGAACAACTAAATTTATGCACCCTAGTGTGTTTCTTAATAGGATGCACTAGTGCTATATGATTAGAAAAGACGCACTAGTGTACTCAACTAGAACAAGCACCATAAAGAATCAAATTTCAACACCGCACAGTGCTTGCGTATAGAATATACGCATTGGTGCGTCTTTACAACATAAACGCACTGGTGTGATATTTTACATCATACGCACTGTACATTTTTTCATTATTTTTAAATTTAACATCGTTATACATTTATCAAGTGGCATCGGTAGATTTAATATTCAAATGCACTGGTTCATTTAATATTCGAATGCATCGATACTTACAAACTATCAACATGACTAAGTGCAGTTTAACACATCAAACACACCGTCAGGCTTAAAAACTAAAAACTGGTGGGCATAAGCTTTGATCGTTCTTAGTGCGCATAAGCCATTTACATGAACCGGTGCGATTCATAAAATAAAATGCACCGGTGCTTAATGTTATACAAGCACCAGTGCGTAATTTTCGTTTATACACATCAGTGTGCAATGTTATTATAGTAGCCCCAGTGCGACATATATTAATAAACACACCGAATATGATTCTTTGAAGAATGTCTACTGATATTTCATTCATATATATATATATATATATATATTTATTCCATTATTCATCTGAAATTGAAATATTTGTTTATAGTAAAATTCATTTCAATTTTAATTATTGAAATTGTTTGTTTGGATTAATTTCTTATATCATAGATGCAAGAATTTATTGTAATATTTAATCATCCATACATTTAATTATCAATGTACCATTTATGACTGATGTATGGCTTTGAAGAATGTAGTTTTGCTCCATCTTGAATGAAAATATGCCATTTTTTCTTAGCAAAAAAATTACCAATATACCATTTCATATGTAACATTTTACAATAATATTGAAGAATGCAATAGAATAAATTTTTTTATTTTATTATATATCAATAAGAGTGCCTTTGTCATACAAAATACAACAACATAGAGACAACGCCAATAATCAAAATGTCAACATGCACGTAATTATTGTTACACTTATTGGTAATTTGTCTTTGAATTCAGACACTATGTTTAGTACATTATTATACAAAATATATGATTTTCACAAACAATTATTTCAAAATATACAACAAGCTACAACAACTTGCATTAACATCAAAATTAAATATGGAGCACCATTCTTCATTGGAACTGTCATTGGTGCTTATTCCACTTGCATCAATTGGGTTATTTGGCCAAATGTTTGGTTGATTGGATCGATTTTTTTTCTCTTCTTCAACCTCCATCCGCAACATAAAAATAAAGTATACTTAGTGTATCTACATTACAAGCGGGATGTCACCTACCCAAATTTTGAGACTATTTATTTTATTTGCAAAAACATTATGTTAAATTATAATTACAAAGTTTTGTAATTATGACCAAATCTGGTCAAGGATGATTGTAATGACATATTATTATTATTTAATAAATTAAAATAGGAGACAAACACCCAAGGAAACTGTTAAATGAGTGTTCACTGACCCACTAAGAGGAATGGAAGCTGTTAGAAGGCAAGGGACAAGTGTCAGCATTTGCACTCCACCACTAGCTGTTGGTTATGGGACAACTACCCCTAAAATTGTGGAATTATCCCCTAGGTGAGAGGAACATAACTATTAGCTCATTGATGACTAGGTTAATCACTAAAAAGGCCTAGGCAGCCTAGATAAGGCAATTCGAATTGAGCAGGGAGCTCCATATATTATTTTCTGCAGAAATAATTCCTCAAGTGTATCAGGTGATCACTGAGAGATTTGAATAGGGAGGCTAAGTGGATGTGCATTGTGAGTCTGCTAAATTGATTTTGAGAAGGAAACCAGAGGTGATGGTGTAGGTCTCTTTGACTGCTAAGTCTATATGACTGAATGATCCAAAATTATTGCTGCAAGTTGATTACCTAAAGATTCTACAGGTTCTTCTTCCTAGTGGTTCAGTGAACAAGCCTGGGGGTCCTAAGGCAAGTAATTTGGCTGTCTTCAGGAGTAGGTTGGGTGGAACAATCTCCTTGGGTTGTTTGTTTCTCCTACATTCATCAGGTTCTACTGTTCTATCCTTTTTATTTTCAGTTAAATGATTTTCTGCATTTGTAGATTTAGTATTTACAGTTAATGGTATATATAAGTAATTGTTTTAATTTCTGACCTAGGTATGATTTTGTATAATGATGGTTAAGTAAATGAGATGTTTGATTAAATATTTTCTCTGCATTTTTCTCATACTGTTTTCTGTATAGTACTCTAGTACAGGGAAGTAGAATTAAGTCAGATGATTGATGGGCAGAATGCCAAGTGAATGATTAGACTAACACTGTGATGTTTCTTTTAATTATGCAATATCAATTATAGATGTTTAAACTCAGAAAATAAAACAACATATCATTAAACAGATATTGTAGCATTTTATCTACTTAGTAACAAAAGTAAAACACTTCATCTTTGCACAAAACTAGGTTTTCAATTATCACTATCTAATTTTTTAAATCTAATGATATGTATTCTATTATTATTCTTTCCAACAGAAGGGTGTTAAAATTCCACTTTTTCAGGCATCATCATTTCTAAAATTTAACAGCTGCAAATATTCTTTTTACACAGAGTTGCTACTCAGTACATATGAAGATAAATAGATACTTATCATTCACAAATTAATAGCATCATTGTATACTACTATTTCATTTTAGTATCCATATTTCATATTTTGTTTTAGTATCATCTACAAATATTAAATTCAAACACTTCCATCATAGGCAGAACCCTAGCTCTTTTTCATTTATTATTTATAATTCTTTTGCAATACTTTAGACATAGGATCGAAACCCTTAATTGGGAAAACCAATCATTTACAATAACGTGACAGGTTCATAACTGGTTCGATGGTCAAACCTTTACATTTGAAATAGAAACTCAGATATTATCAGTTTCCAAATAGATTAAGATTTCATGTTCAAACATCATGGAATAAGCACATAAAAATTAAATGAAAACAAACCATATAACTGCATGAACCCTAGTTTTTTTTTATTTCAAAGTTTTCATATCTAAACATTGAGTTGGCTCTCGGCCATTACCAAAATGATAGCGTAGTTTTTAGTTAAACACAAAGCAAGAAAAACCTACCATCGAAACCTACAGGGTAGGGTTTCGACTGCTTGGAACAAGGTCGAACCGTTTGGCACATAGCCATTATAAACGTACGATAGTTCAAGTATCAAATTATCACAAACATGGAGCATGGCTGTCAGTTTTCAACACAAGTAAACATTATCAAGTTACAGAAACCAAAATCTTTGTTTATCCAGTTTAGCCGAGGGATAAAACCCTCTCAACAGTTACATTTATTTACAAATTATCTGCGTTGAAAAACAACACCACAGGTTGGTGCCAAATGGGTTGAGGATTCCATCCTCCCCAGGATGCCAGTAAGCTCATAATATTTCGACAGTGGCCCAAGATAAACATGAAGTCTTGGTTAAGAACACATAAAGACCCAACAGTCACCTAACCGAAGCAATAGGGTAACCACCGAAGCTTACCAATTCTTAAGCAGCTTCTAGTTAACCAAACTCGAACTTGAAAAACGAATGTCGAAGGAACCAACCAAAACATTTAAGTTATGTCAAACGAGCATCACGTTAGGAGTTTTAGTAACACAAAATAACATTAACTACAACTTTTAAACAAATTAGAAGGGATAGGTTCGAAACCTGTTACATTACCTTGATAGCTGTTTCTGGAGCAGAGACATCGCAACCATTGTTAAACCTAGCCACCACTCCACTTCTGAACGCAGTAGAGGTCGAAGACAACTCATAAATTCTACATTATAACATACAGAAGACCGACCACTGGATTCAACCTACACACAAGATTACTATCAGCCACAGATCTCTCCCATTATCTTTTCAAGTATTGTAAACTCTCATAGTAAGCTCGGCTCTCAAAACTATCGTCAAGTAGTAGGAAATAGGAACAGGTCATGGGTTCAATTCATGAAGAAGCTCACTAAAACCTACTAGAGAAACCTTGGAGTTTCCTCGGCCTGTTGGCCTCTCCCCAAAACTGCTCTCAACAAACAACAAGTGCCAAGGAAAACAATAACTTCGAACATAGTGGAAATTAGGGTTAAGTTTCGAAATCCAAGACCCATGTATGATCAACAATGGAGATTCACTTAATCAACACTTCGTATCCCCAAGCAATTACCATATTTGTGATCGGTATTAATCAGCATTGGCACCGTGGAGACAGCTAGGACAACCCTCAAGCTAGATCAATTACAACTTGACCAAGTAGACCGCCCTGTCATATTACCTTCACGTGATGAACCACGATGGTAGCCACGGTGATTTTCCACTAAGAAGGTAGATAGGAGCTTTAAATGCCAAGGTTGGATACGACAGCTTGCCAGCAATTGTTCATCACCATATTAATAATCGGTCTCATCACACATCGACATGTGAACTATGATGCAACCCTGTCATAATATAAACCTTATCGTAAGTCTTATAGTATCAAATTACAAAGTATCATTCTTGGCTATGAAAGGGTCACGATATTGGTCACGTTGTTTATATGTTGTATGAATTTAGGACATTACATAATCCCGTTGCATATAGTCGACATGGTAAAGAAATAAAATAGAATTGCATGAAATCATATGTTTTCAAATAGGAATTGCATAAATTGTTGTATATAGTTTTAGACTATAGATAATACAAAGAAAGTGTTTATATATTTACATTCTAGGAATTAATTTGTAAAATGACATAGTTTATACTACAGGACATGCATATGAATTTGCATATAGCTCTTGCACAATAGTTGCATATAGTCTATATATCAAAGTAATTGTAGGATAATTACATAAAGTTGTACATAATAGAACCAGTTTGGTATTTACATGAAGTTTGCATAACAGAGCATAGAGCAAGAAGTACATAGTAATCATACATATTAATTTGAAAACTAGATCATTAACTGAAGATATCTCACCGGTTGCATTTTGACATTATTCTCTAAAACCATTAAGACACGCGGAGATTACCAAGACTAGTTAGGAACTCTTCTGTCACACTTCATAAACATTAAATCTCTTACTTGTAATTTGCGAAAGGAACGATTCAAATGCTTTAGCACGAATGATAAGTAAGGCTCGGGTTACCCTCAGGACCCCTTTCATCCTCAAAAGAAGAATAACAGTTAGCACTTGTAAACAATTATGATTGACAGGACATTGACATAAGTATTATAAAAATATAATTGAACATCCATTAGCATCTTAGTGTAGACTATAATTTCTTTTCTTTTTCACGTCGCAAACAGTACATTTATGATCATTCAAACATTTAGTATAGCAAGAAGACATAGAAAGCATTTATTATAATTCCGCACAGTTAGTTTACAGATTAAATGCTACGCTGAAAATTTTTACATTTTAATGAATTTTTGGGATGTTACACGGGAATAATGAAAAATAAATAGATAGTATACATGAATGTAAATTGAAAAGTGACATACCATAGAAATAATCGACTTATGAATAATACACATTCTCTCAAAACCAAATCTCATGCCTTTTATCAACTAGTATTCTGTTGGCTCCACTCCATACTTGGTTTCCTGCAAGTGTTATGCCTCGTCACAAATCATAGATTTAATATAAAATATTTTTGTTTTTTTATTAATTATAAAATGAGAGAAGTAAAACAACATAGAGACTTACAAAATCCACAATTAATTTTTGATACGCCAGCATATACTCACAACCCTTGCTTAACCCAATGTCAATCAATTCTTCTAATGGCTCCTCTTTGTATGTTAACAAATGTCTGAAGTCATGCAAGGATTGCCAGTGAAAAAAAAAAAATTTAAATATACCAATCACAACAACTACAAAATCTTTATTTCTTACAACGAAATAAAAAATACTCACAAACTTTACAAATATTTCAAACAAATTAATTTAAATACATAAATTAATTAAAAGCACTTTCCTTCTTCGTAATTATGGATACGCTCCCATAATGTTGATTAAAGTTGTTATTCATTGAACTCATAGCATGAATTTTCTATCAATAAACAACCTGTACCATTAAATACATAAGTTATTAATATATTATACAAACAAATTACAGACCTTCAAAATATGACAAAAAAATATTAAAAGGATTAAATCTTATATTGGTGTGCTTTAATACATGAAACGCCTCGGTGATTATGTAACAAAAACGCACCGGTGCATTACCGTAAATAGGATGCACGAGGAACAAAGAATCAAGATACGAAAATCGAATTTTGCGTTTTTGTAAAATAAGACAAATGACGCGGCGCAATTCATATCTGGTGCATTACACTAAATGCGACATGAAGTATATAGAGGATACATGGCCCGATAAACTCAAGGATGAAGTATGTAGCCTCCGATTAAGCATAGCCATTGATGGATTCAACCCATATTACCAACCAAACAACATCTATATTGTTTGGCATGTAGTAGTGATCAATAACAGTATCCCCCCATGGTTTTCCATGAAGAATGAACATCTTATGTTGGCTCTTATAGTCCCTGGTAAAATACAAGAGAAGAATATGTATGTTTACCGACAACCATTGATCAATGAATTTAAGGAAATATGGGAAGGGATACAGGTATATGATGTGTCGAGATCCATCCCATCACATAGGACTTTTACACTGTATGGCATATGTGCGTACACCACACATGATTATCTAGGGTTAGGAGTTTGCTTAGGTAAATAAGTTTATTTATTTGTTTTTATATTCAAAGCAATAATTTTTAACATATTTAATTGGGTGTGATTTTCTTCATCTTCAACACGAACATGCTCTCTTTATTATAACATCGCAGGTCTAGTAACAAAAGGTTATTATGTATGTAAACATTGTGGACCTTCTATGAAGGCTAGGTGGTCCAAAGACCTATGAAAGTCAATGTGCAAATTCTCTAGGGTATTCCTCCGAGAAAACCACTCTTATATAAGAGAAAAATCTGCTTTCAATGGTAAACGAGAGAGAACCCAAAGGCTTGAAATAATGATACTGACTAACTAGATTAGAGAATATTATAGAGAGAAGGAGAAGGAATACACAGAGATGTTCAATTCAAATGTGAAACCTATGATTGATGATGTTGAATTCTTCAACACCTATGTTGATAAAATTCCCATAGGGATGAAAAGGAAATTGATATTTTATGAGCTCCCATATTGGAAGCATCTTAAGATTTCCCACATACTAGATCCCATGCATATATTTAAAAATGTTTCATGTTCTTTGTGGCGTCACATATCATCCAAAAAAAGTGACAAGATGAAAGTCAAGAAAGACCTTATTTCTTCAAATACTAAAGAGAAGCATTAGCCAAGCCAATAAAATAGAGGAGAGGATGGCCCCTCTCATTTCATTTAAAAAAGATGATGTCCCATGGATTTTGAAGAAAGATGATCTTAATTCGGCAAAAGAAGTTATATTGGGCGTGAAGGCACCTTATTTTTATGGGTCTACTCTACAACGTTGCTTTATTACATCAGATAAAAAGTTGTCAGGTTTGAAATCACATGAACATCTCAACCTTCTAAGGGTACGTATAATGCCAAAAAAAATTTATTACTATTTATTTATATATTATTCCACAAAATTTAAAATGAAATTAATTTTTTATTTATTTACTTTGTAGTGTCATTATCCGTTGTTTGTGCGTGGGTGTGTGAACCATGAATTTCCCGATGACCTGCAGCGTTCCATATCTAGACTATCTGCATTTGTACTATTAGTAATAATATCATCAGTCTAATTGGCCAAAGGCAACTCTATTATACGCTAGGATGATGAGGACCTCTGAGTGAAAATATGGAGCGACAATGGTACAGACAGGGTGAAAAGCAGTTCACCCCACGAAGAAAGATCAATAGAAGAGCAGATAGGGGAAACTGAAGCATAGATGATCGATTATTCCAAGATCAATAGTGGATATTTCAGTCAAGGCGCCCAAATGCCCGACGTTTATCAAGCTTAGAGGGCCCCTGATTGAAAACTGTGCAATACACGTGGCAACCTCAAAACAGTTCAAGGCCTTGATAGTAGTCTGGTTAAACCACTTTTTCGGAACCTTGAAAACAACTAAGGTCCATCACACGAGTTTCTAGTCACACACCGCCGAAGTAGTTGAGTCACCAGGACTAGTGGGTCCACCCCATAAAGCTGCACCAATGGATTTCACATCTCAAGGAGGTAAATAGGTAGCATCAAAGGACACCTGAGCCTCAGGGTGATAAAATTGCTTGGAGTTTAACACTCCCAAGATGTCCCTGCAACAAAACCGCTACCTACACGTGGTAGCCTCAGGATTGTTCAGGAGCCAAAAAGTAGTTTGTCTAAACCACTTTTTTGGGGCCATGAAACCGCTAAAGACTACCATAGTGGTTCTCCAAGCCACGGGTCACCAAGAAGACGAGCCGTGGGAAGATAGGGACCCATCCATAAAGCTGCGCCCACTATGCAAAAATATCGAGAAGGGATTAACGAAAGATCGAGGATTGCCTAAGCATCGGGGCATCTAAATTGATCGAAGTCTAAACATCTCAAGGACTACCATGAATGAAAATCAGCTGTTCCACGTGGCGGTTCCACGACGGGTCAAGGCCCTAAAAGCAGTCTTCTTAAACTACTTTATCAGGGCTCTGAATCCACTTGTGGTTTTCGGTATACGATTTCTCGCTGCAGTCTATCCTCCTCGTTTTTTTTTTAAAAGACCACCCTTAAATGGTCTTTTCCACTGCCACCGCCATTTTGGATCAAACATCTCCCAACACTCATTACTGCCACCTTCGTCATTCAAGAGGAATCTTCTCTCGGCATGTAAAATCCCAATGAATGACTTGGTAATCATTGCTCAAGGATGGCACGATTATCAAGGAGCAAGAAAATGAGGTTATAAGTACTCCAACAAATGCAAAGATTGAATCATGGACTTTTGCCTCAAGGGTCAAAGTCACTGAGCATAATGCATGAGTCTACCAGAGATGTCGAGTGAAGCAGCAAGGATACAAGGTTTCGATGGCTCATTTTATTTCTAGCAGAAGTACATAAGGAGAATTAAGGGCACAGACGACCCATTTTCACGAGCAGCTCGCAGATGTGCATGCGCAAATATCCAGGTGGAAAGGAAGTGGAGTCTCAATCGATATGTCTAAGGGAAATTCAGTGGTTGAAAAGGAAGCAAGCCTTTTGAATGCAGAATCACAGAAGGAAGGGGCATGTAGTCCCATAGAAGGATGATCAAATTGTGAAGCAGGTGTACCTGAACGATTTCAATTGTTGAAAGAGATATCAGGTCCCGTTTCACAACTCGGTGATGTCGATGAACTTTCACCTCGTCAAAAGCAAGGTTCAAGAGCAAAGGGCTTGGATGGGGTAGAAGGGATAGATGATGAAGGTTTTTAAAATGTTTTAGCGGCACATAACAGTGAAGTACCCATGTCAACATCCTCTTGGCACCAAAATGTTCGACGTTTATCAAACTCAGAGCATCCCTAAAATAAAGGCAAAGTGCTAATATGTGGTTTCCTCGAAGCGGTAGGGTTCTTTCCATTCAGCAAGACCTACTTATTCCCCAGTAGAGTGGTTCCCAATCGAAGCAGTAGGTTAGCCAGCATTAATCCGTAGGACTGTTTTTGTAACAGACTCTGTTGGAAAGTACAAACATAAATGCATAAGCCGGTGGGCTGTAACAAACTCTCTGTAACAACTTATTTTGTAAAACCTGTGAAGGCTATATATAGTAGGAAAGGCAAAGGCCGATGGTTGACTCTTTTTGTAAGAAGTATAACTTCTGATATTTGTATTCTGATCAAGATATAAAGAAGAACTTCATTTTTCCCGATCTTGGTTTCTTGTGGATTCAAACTTTTGATATGTCCTGTTAGTATTCTTTCTCTTGTAAATTCATCTCTGTCATATTGTTCATGATTTATGAAGTTGATTTTGATTTAAATATGAGTATTGCAAGCTTAAATTATTGTTCCTAAGATGGTTATGGTGTGAAATATTCATGTTATGTTATTTGGTAATAATATCCTCACATTGTTTAGGTTTTAGCTCTGTAAACATTGTTGTGTCAACTACTGAATTCCGCCTTCGGCTCAGTACGTTATTCTTATACATAAGTTAAATATTTACTCTCATTGATGTACCTTTTTCTTGTTCCATTTCATAAAGATCATCCCATTCAAATTCTATTCATTGGCATATTGAAACACTGCCCACATTATTCCAAGATTGGATATATACATTATATTATAGTAAATGTGGTTTTGATCAAGTAAAAGAACACAGTAAATTTTATTGATGCCCAAGAACAGTTCTAAAAACAACCTTAGAAAATCCCTGGGACTAACATATTTTTGGCTCCGTTTTCAGGGAATGCAAACAAGAAGATAAATCTTCCTGGTGACAACGACAAATTATACACTCCCAATTTCATAGTGGATGAAACCAGGTAGTAGGTTGTAATCCACTTGGAGACTCCATCGAAGTAAACTTAGCATCTAGATGAAGACACACCCACTAGATCCCTAGCCACAAAGAATTTGTGGCTTTAGAAGATTCAGTCTTCTGGAGACATAAATGTGGAAAATATAAGTCTACTTCACCAGGCCACTGACGAAGTTTCTCTCCACCTCTGTTTGGTCCCCAATTCCATAAATCTGAATTCTTTGTCCAAACCCCTGAAAGAGAACGTTCTCCACAGAATCCACACACTCCCTGTGATTTGCTTAACTCTTAAACATTTCCCACTGGGAACAGAGAACCTTTTGTTCGTACAAATCCTCTCAAATATTTTATTCCTCCTCAAGCCAATAAGCTATTATTAAACTACCTCATGTCAGGAGGAGGAGGAGGACCTCCACCACCACCACTCAGGACACCTCGATGGGTGGCTAGTCGACATGGCCCTCTGCAATTGCCGACACCCTTGAATGATATGCCCACTCACTATTTGAATTTGTTACCTAAGTATGATGGAAGTAAGGGAACGTCCACGGAAGATCATGTAGATCGATTCCAAGATTTCACTGTCAACATTCTTATCGATCATGGTGATGTGTTCATGAGAATCTTTGCTCAATCACTGGAAGGGGAAGTCGAGAAGTCATTCAGATCACTACCCAATGCTTCCATCAGTACAGTGGAAATTCTAGAAACCACCTTCATCAAGAAGTGGGGAATAAAGCGTGATAGCCTATATTATCTGACACAATTTTCGGCCCTAAAAGAAACAACTCTGAAAATGTGGTAGATTTTACTGCAAGGTTCAACAAAGTATATCATCGAATCCCAGAAGAAATCAGACCTACTGAAGCCACAGCTAGAGCCACTTACGCAGGATCTTTCCCCTCTGATTTCGCTATCACGTTGAGGGAAAGACAATCGCTCTCTCTCAGTATAATGCAAGATGGCGCCATAGATGTTGAAGGAAATTTGAGAGTAGGAGGCAAGATAAAATTAACCAATTATATCGAGCAGAAAGACAAAGGGAAGACTAAAGAAGAGAGTAGCTCTTCAGAAGTTAAAGACTGTCGAGAAGTAAAAATTGATGAAATGAATCGAATCATCAATAATTGTCAAATAAAGTTACTAGGATGGAGTTAGAAAGTAGTAGTCCTAATAAGAAAACCCATGTTTGTCGTCCTACTCAGTTATGAAGACCATATAACCCTCAAATGGTATACAGAGAAAAGAGGAATGATGAGCAACCACTAAGGCCACCTATCCGTGAAAATTAGAATAATCTATTTCAAATTCCAGAGGAAGAAATCTATGAAGAATTTGAAGAGCAACTGAAGTGGATGGAAGAAGATTCGTATCTTATGCACCTCACTAAAGATGATTATGAGAACTCACTCCCATATAATCAGACTGGTCTAGATCTTATGAAATCCCAAGAAAGTGATCAATTCCCTGGTTGGTATCCACTATTTCAAAATGCTCAACCAGATAAATTGCAAATTAGGAAGTATGACTTGATACCAAGGCCAAAATTGGCAAACAGACAGAACGATGTTCCTCCCAAGAACTCTCCCCAGAAATTGACCCAAGCTAAGTTTCCTCAAGAACCTCCCTTGTTAAAAAGCAAAATCCCACCAAAGAATAAAGCAAGTGGGGTACAGTCTCAGATAGCCATTTTAAGCCATGCATAAGCCCCCATAAGAGAATAGAGCCAAATCCCAAAGAAGGTTCTACCCCTTTCAATTTGGAACATGAATTGAGAAAACTAAAAATAGTCGTTCCCTTGACTGAATTGATGAAGAACCCTATGTACCAAAAACATATTGATAAGATGTTACACAGAGTTGAAAACATTGACCAACAGGATTCCATAAATCTAAATGATGAAGCCCCATCCTTTCAATGTGTCCCTCACATTGATGATGAAGAAGAGCCCATTGCTCCTTTTTATGTTATCCTGAACATACACAAGAAAATACTTCACAACTCTATGCTGGACACTGGAGCATCTCACAATTTGATTCCCAAAGTGATCATGGAACAACTGGGACTAGATATCACCAGGCCATATCATGATCTCTACAATTTCGATTCCATAAAAGTGAAATGCATAGGTATGATTAAGGATCTGGTAGTCACTCTTGCTCAAATACCAGCCAAAAGTGTAATGATGGATGTAGTGGTAGCAGATGTCCCAACAAAATATGGTATGCTTCTATCAAGGAGTTGGGCTAAAAAATTGGGAGGCACCATGCAGATGGATATGAAGTATGCAACAATACCTGTATTTGCTAGAGAGACTAGACGATGGTATAGAGAAGCTATGTTGGCTTATGTGATAAGTGATCAAGACAATCCTATGAATTATCCCATATATGCAGCTGATGACGATATGGGTTGTTACATGTTATCGTTGGGTGATCCCGCTGAAGAGAAAATTGTGCAACCTCAAGTGGTAGAACCCATTGCTGAGGATAACAGAAATCAGGTCTGGAAACTATATTTTGATGGAGCCTCTACCAAAGAAGAATATGGAGCTAGTGCAATACTATCATCACTGGGAGGGGATGAGATCAATCTATCTTACAAACTAGATTTTGATACTACTAACAATGTTGTTGAATATGAGGCTCTCATCCTTGTCCTTTGAGCTTCTAAAGACTTAAAATCACTAAGATGGTAGTCTTTGGGGACTCTGAACTGGCGGTAAACCAGATTAAAATCTTTTATCAAACCAAGCATCCAATGCTCAGAGGATATCAAAATCTCGCATGGGACCTTATTGAGAATTTCTTTGACGTTTTCAACATTACTTTCGTCCCCCAAGAAGGCAATCAACAAGCTAATTCATTGGCCTTGATGGCTAGTTCTTTCAAGCCTCCCAAGAAGTCGAAGCTAAAGTATGAAGTGGAAATACGATATCGCCCTTATGTTCCTGACAATGTGAAAAATTGACAAGTTTTTGAGGATGACCAACCGATCAAGCGCTTTCTATACTTCATAGACGAATTCTCGAATACTAATATAGATGGCCAAGTAGTAGAAGAAGAATAAGATATCGTACATGTAGAAGATGGAAAAACTCATAGGTTGACACAACAAATTGCTGGCCATAATATTTTGCAATTGAAGAAAAACTTTATTCCTAAAGGGCTGGTGCCTCTAGAACAATTGTTTGACAAAAATGAGATCCTGATAAAACCGACAGTACAACCAACTACTGAAGATGTGCATGAATTAAATGTTGGCAACCATGAAGAACCCAATTTCATAAAAGTTTCACAGTTTGTCACCACCGAACAAAAACAAAGGTATGAGGAACTTTTCAAAGAGTATATAAATATTTTTTCTTGGAAGTATGAAGACCTGAAAACTTATGATACAACTATCATACAACATAGGATCCCTCTAAAGCCAGATGCTAAGCCAGTAAAGCAAAAATTGAGATAGGTAAATCTTGTCCTACACCTTGTAATAGAAAAGGTGGTGAGAAAGTTACTTGATGCAAAAATCATCATCCCTCTCAGATATTTAGAGTGGGTGGCCAACTTGGTACCAGTAAAAAAGAATGGAGAAATTCGTCTTTGTGTTGATTTTAGGAACCTGAATAAGTGTTCTTTAATGGACAACTACCCTCTTCCCAAAATGGATCACATTCTCCAGAAAGTAGTCGGATCAACTAGAGTGTCTATGATGGATGGATTTTCAGGCTATAACCAAATCTCCACGCACCTAAATGACAGGGAAAAGACAACTTTTACCACACCATGGGAACTTTCATGTATGATAGGATTCCTTTCGGTCTTATTAATGCCAGTGCGACTTTTCAAAGGGCCACGGAAATAGAATTCATCGGTAAAAAAGATAAATTTATTGTCATATATCTTGACGATATGACATTATTTTCAAATTCAGATGAATACCATCTTCAACATCTAAAGCAAACCTTCAGGAAATGTAGAAAGTTCGGTCTATCCCTTAATCCCAAGAAGTCTTTTTTTGCAACGACGGAGGGAAAGTTGTTGGGGCATATTGTCTCTAAAGATGGGATGAGGATAGACCCTGATAGGGTAGCCCCTATCAGACTGATTGAGCTCCTAAGAAATAAAAAGGAGGAACAGTCCTTTATTGGAAAGATAAACTTTCTCCGTAGATTCATTCCCAATTTTTCTGAAATAATGAAGGAAATCACTGATATGCTACGAAAGAATGTTGAAATTAATTGGACCACAACTGCAAGGGACTCCTTTAAATAGATAAGATATGCCTTGGGAGAAGCACCTGTTTTGACTAGTCCTGATTACACAAAAGAATCTATAATATTCTCCTTTCCCTTTGAAGTTACTATTGCAGCGGTCCTCTTACATAAGAACAATGAAGGACATGAGCAACCCATTAACTTTTCCAGTTGAGCATTGAGATATACGGAGCTGAAATATAGCACGATGGAAAAACAGGCGTATGCACTAGTCAAAGCTCTGAAGTCATTTAGGTGTTATGTCCTGCATTTCAAGATCATCACCTACATCCTAGGAAGTGTAAGTTTTAAACCTTAACAGTGAAGTACAAACATATATCGATTCTTAAGCATTTACAGAAAATACACAATGGCACACACATTACACAGAGATTTTCACCTGGAAACCCTTAACCGGGAAAAACCAGCAAAACTTAGAGCCGCATAGCTCCTTTTTCATTATATGTTTATTTTACATGTACAATACAATAAATGGTATTCTGCAGCATCTAAAACCCTAATTCGTTTACCCGAATTAGGTTACAACCCTAATTCCTTTTACCGGAATTAGATAGAGTACAATGGGTCGAAAATCGCGAAAAAGCAAAAAGCAACCCAAAAAAATTTTGCGCTCCGCGCGGACTCCGGGGGCCTAACGGCCCCCTCCGTGTCGTTTCGGAACCTAACGGTCCGAAACGAAGGGGGTGGGCCCTGTCGGGCTACCCCCCCCTCTAAACCCCCCCCCTCCGGACGCGCCCGGCGCAGGCGAATCGAAGGTGCCGTAGGGATCGTGTTGTACACGCAGCGACCATGTGAAGAGATATAACATACCCAACATTCTCCCACTTGTTGTTCTCTTCACATACAGGAGAAATTTATGACTTCAACAATTCAGGGCAACAATGCCCATGTTCTCTTTGCACCAAGAGAACTTCTGAGTACTCACAGACTTTGTCAAAGAGTCTGCAACATTTACCAAAGTGTCAACCTTTTCCAGCAACACTTTGTTCTGTTCAACCATGTCTCTGACGAAATGGTACTGCACATCAATGTGCTTTGTCCTCGAGTGATAAGCAGGGTTCTTTGCCAGAAATATTGCACTTGAGCTATCACAACCAATTTTTACTGCATTCTGAACAAAACCAATACCTGAACACAATCTTTGCAACCATACAGCTTCCTTACTTGCATGGGTAGCTGCCATGTATTCAGCTTCTGTAGTTGAGAGTGCAACTACAGCTTGTCTTCTACTCATCCAACTGATTGCTCCTCCAAATAGATTAAAAACGTAGCCACTTGTAGATCTTCTGTGATCAAGATCTCCAGCCCAGTCAGCATCAGCAAATCCTTGTATATCTATCTCTCTGTTTAGACCGGGTCTTCCTTGGTAGCAGATTGCAGAATCTGTAGTGCCACGCAAATACCTGAAGACCCTTTTTACTGCAGTCCAATGTTCCTTTCCTGGTTTTGACATGTATCTACTCAAAACTCCCACTGCATGGGCTATATCTGGTCTAGTACAGACCATGGCATACATCAGACTGCCAACTGCACTAGCATATGGAACATGAGACATGTCCTCTACCTCTTCTTGTGTAGTGGGACACTGTTCTGCAGATAACCTTACACCTACAGGAATGGGCACCTTCACTGGTTTGCTTTCCTGCATATTAAATCTCTTCAATATCGTTTCAACATATTTCCTCTGATTTAACCAGAGTTTCCTGTTTTCACGATCTCTTTTTATTTCCATGCCCAAAATGAAATTTGCAGCACCAAGATCTTTCATGTCAAATTCAGATGACAGCTGATTCTTGACATCCTTGATGATTTCTTTGTTGTTTCCAATTAGCAACATATCATCAACATACAATATTACATAAATAAAATGATCACCAATTAGCTTAAAATAAACACAGTGATCAGCTTTGCTTCTTGAGAAACCAAGTCCCAGTATATAAGTATCAAATTTTTGATACCACATTCTGGGAGATTGTTTCAAACCGTAGAGAGACTTTTTCAGCTTACAGACAAGCTCCTTTCTTCCTTTCACCACAAACCGTTCTGGTTGCTTCATATAGATCTCTTCATTAAGATTTCCATGTAGGAAAGCCGTCTTTACATCCATCTGTTCTACTTCAAGATCAAAAGCAGCAGAAATAGATAAAAGAAATCTAATAGAAGTCAATTTTGCAACAGGTGAAAAAATCTCACCAAAATCGATGCCCTCAATTTGGGAGTAACCTTTCGCAACTAGTCGAGCCTTGTACTTCTCCACTTTACCTGCTGCATTTAACTTCTTCTTGAATACCCATTTGCTTCCAATAGGCTTTCTTCCTTCTGGCAACTCAACCAGATCCCATGCCTCATTTTTGTCCAAGGCATCCATTTCTTCTATCATGGCCTTCTTCCATAGTTTACTATCTTCTGAATCCATTGCCTCTTTAGCAGTTCTAGGATCATCATCAGTAATAGATAACACAAAATTAGAACGAAAATCAGGGGGACTGTACCTTTCAACTTGCCTTCTTTCTCGGTCAGATCTCCTCAATACCGGAGTCTGTGGATCCGCCTCTTCATCTGATTCAGACGATTCTGCCTCCTCATCTGATTCAGACGAATCTGGTTCCTCAAAAGAGTCACCTCTTTCATCTTTGATATCAAAGTGTAGCTTCTCTGAATCCTTTTCCTTTGGTACATCCTCAATCCTGGAAGTGCTTTCAACTTCTCTGAAGATCACATCTCGACTGTAAACTGTTTGCCTTTTTACTGGGTTCCACAGCTTGTAACCTTTCACTCCATCCTTGTAACCAATGAAGATACATTTTTCCGCCTTATTATCCAACTTGCTCCTTTTCTCCTTTGGAACATGTACAAAAGCATCACACCCAAACACTCTGAGATGAGAGAGAGAGGGTTTCTTACCAGTCCAAACCTCATGAGGTGTCTTGTCAACCAACGCTGATGTGGGTGTCCTATTCACTAGGTAACACGCAGTGTCAACAGCTTCTGCCCAGAATTGTTGTGCTAGCCCTGCACCACTGAGCATACTCCTTGCCTTTTCCATCAATGTCCTGTTCATCCTTTCTGCAACCCCATTCTGTTGAGGTGTGTATGGAGTAGTCTTTTGCCTTGCTATTCCACACGTTTTACAGAACTCCTCAAATTCACTTTCACAGAATTCTCCACCGTTATCTGTTCTGAGTACTTTTATTTTCTTCTCAGTTTGATTCTCTACAAGAGCCTTAAATTCTTTGAATCTATTAAAAACCTCAGATTTCTTACGCAGGAAATAAATCCAAGTTTTCCTTGAGAAATCATCTATAAATGAAACATAATACACAGATTTACCAAGTGATGGAACAGGCACAGGTCCAAAAACATCACTGTGTATTAACTCTAAGATTCCTTTAGCTCTTACAACACCAGATGAGAATCTTACTCGATTCTGTTTACCATATAAGCAATGTTCACAGAAATCAAAATCTAATGTGAAATCAGACATGCCTTCAGCCATACTTTTACCTTGTAATAGTCGAAGACCCTTTTCTCCAATATGTCCCAGCCTTCGATGCCATAGCGATGTCTTCTCACTAGAGACAGTAAGGACTCTGTCTCCTTCATTTTTACCCTCAGAAACAATAGTGCTGTTACATCCATTTTTGAAGGTGCTTCCCAACAACTTGTATAGAGTTCCAATCCGAACTCCCCTCATCAACACCAATGACTCTCGAACCATTTTGCATGTGTTCTTTTCAAATAGAGTTTTCACACCTGCATCATCCATTTTACTTACAGATATAAGGTTTCTAGCCAACTTTGGAATGTGCAGAACCCCGGGAAGAGTTTTAACCCTTCCATCTTTGAGCAGTAGCTTGACCTTTCCTCGACCTATGATTTTCGCTACCGAGTTGTCTCCCAGAAATACATCTCCTCCATCATACTTTTCGTATTCAGAAAACCACTCCCTGTGGGGAGTCATATGATAAGACGCACCTGAGTCAATCAACCACGAATCATGCTCTGCATGTGTACTTGAAGATGCCAGATACACATCTCCTCCTTCCTCTGTAGATTCTTTCCCATCTGCGGATGGAGCGTCATTAGGTCCTCTACTTTTATCAGTAATTTTCGATTTACAATCCTTCTTGTAATGCCCAGCTTTTCCGCACTTCCAGCATTTTCTTACAGAAGGTCCTGGAGATTTAGATCTCCCTCTAGATTTAGATCTACCACCTGAAGACTTATTTTTAGATCTGTCTCCAGGGCGACCTCTTACAAATAAGGCATCCTTGGCTGAACTATCTATGGATTTCCGCCTCATTTCCTCCGATAGTAGGGATGCAACCACATCATCGAAGTTTAGTGTGGTTGCATTACTCCCAATAGCTATGACCAGATTATCCCATGAATCTGGCAAAGAGCACAACAAACTAATACACTTTTCATCATCATCAAGTTTAATACCAACAGATGTCAACTGACTTACCAGAGTATTGAAGGCGTTTAGATGCTCTGAAACAGAGTCTCCATCAGTCATCCTCAGAAGGTACAATTTCTTTCGCAGAAATAACTTATTTACCAGGGACTTTGACTGATACAGACTTCCCAGTTTATCCCATAGCTTCTTTGCAGTGTCTTCTCCAGATACGTTCACCAATACCGAATCTGCAAGGCAAAGACGAATAGTGCTCCTTGCTTTCCTTTCCAGCTTTTCCCATTCTTCTTTTACCGCACCAGAGGGCATGGTACCTGGATCTACTGCGATCCATTGTTCTCTATCTACCAGAAGATCTTCCATCTTGAGCTTCCATAGCTCAAAGCTATGACCATTAAATTTCTCAATCTCGAATCTAGAACTGCTCGCCATTCTTTAAACAAAGAATAAATCACCGCTGCAAAGCTCCCACTGAAACCAGGTTTATCACAAATCCAAGATCGAGCCAAACCCCTGGAAACAAAGGCGTCCCTCTGAACCCAAAATTGCTCTGATACCAAATGTAAGTTTTAAACCTTAACAGTGAAGTACAAACATATATCGATTCTTAAGCATTTACAGAAAATACACAATGGCACACACATTACACAGAGATTTTCACCTGGAAACCCTTAACCGGGAAAAACCAGCAAAACTTAGAGCCGCATAGCTCCTTTTTCATTATATGTTTATTTTACATGTACAATACAATAAATGGTATTCTGCAGCATCTAAAACCCTAATTCGTTTACCCGAATTAGGTTACAACCCTAATTCCTTTTACCGGAATTAGATAGAGTACAATGGGTCGAAAATCGCGAAAAAGCAAAAAGCAACCCAAAAAAATTTTGCGCTCCGCGCGGACTCCGGGGGCCTAACGGCCCCCTCCGTGTCGTTTCGGAACCTAACGGTCCGAAACGAAGGGGGTGGGCCCTGTCGGGCTACCCCCCCCCTCTAAACCCCCCCCCTCCGGACGCGCCCGGCGCAGGCGAATCGAAGGTGCCGTAGGGATCGTGTTGTACACGCAGCGACCATGTGAAGAGATATAACATACCCAACAGGAAGTACCATCAAAGATATCTTGTGTCAACCTGAAATCGAAGGAAGAAGAGGGAAGTGGATCTCCAAAATCCAGGAGTATGATATGGAGATCAAGCCCACCAAATTGATGAAGGGACAAGGACTAGACAAACTCCTAGCTGAGTCAAATTACCAAGCTCTTGAGATCAATCTGATCGATCAACTTCCTGGTTAGGAAGAAGAAGATATTCAGGAAAATATTCCGATCAACGTTGCTAAGAAGTTTACTGGGTCATACTGGTACAAGGACATAGTTTATTATCTACAACACCTCACTTGTCCTCCTGGTCTAGATAAATCTAAAATGAGATCTCTTAAACTCAAAGTTGTCAAGTACTTTATTCTAGATGGATATCTCTTTTGGAAGGATCCACTTGGTGTTCTGCTAAATTGTGTTATTGAAGAAGAAATATAAGGCATAATGATAGACTTCCACAAAGGGATGTGCAAAGGACATCATGCATGGAGAGCGATCGCTTATAAATTCCTACAAGCCAGTTATTTCTGGCCTACATTATTCATTGATGCCAACAATATTGTCAGATCATGCAAAGAATGTCAGTTATTAGCCGGGAAGCAGAAACTTAAACCTTTACCCCTTAAACCCATCTTAAACCCATCAGAGTAGAAGCACCCTTCCAACGGTGGGGCATTGATTTTATTGGAGAAATAAACCCTCATTCCATTGGCCAACATAGATGGATTCTTACGGCCACTGACTATTTCACAAAGTGGGTGGAAGTAATTCCCACGAGGAATGCCAATGATATGATCATAATATATTTCCTAGAAGAGAATATCTTGGCAAGATTTGGCTGCCCGACACTAGTACAAAATGAGATATAAGTGACCAGGCGACCAAAACAATTGGTCACCACAATTTTTTCAAGTGATAAATGACCAAAATTGAGAAATTTTAAGTGAACTAACTAAAAACGACCAAGATAAATGACCAATTTGGTCACGTGATAAGAACTAAATTAAAAATGACCAAGATAAATGACCAATTTGGTCACGGGATAAGAACTGAACTAAAAATGACCACATAACAATTGGTCATTTATTTAGTTATTTTTAGTTGTGTCACTCCGACAATGGAAAATTACAATTTTGACAATGAATTTGTACAATTTAGTAAATTTTAACACTGTAGATGGATTTGGAGACCCCCCCTCCCCCTTCTAGGAGGGGTCTCCGAATCCATTTGCAGTGTTAAAATTTACTAAATTGTAGACCCCCTCTTGTGTCACAGCTTAGCATTAATGCATGACGCAAATTTGCACTGCTTACATTAACGACCTTAAACATCCTTTCTGGTGTCTTTCTTACAAGCTTGTATGAAGAAGGAAAACTAATAGATGCTCGAAAATGTGCTGATGATTTACAAAGAAGGGGGTGTTTCAAAAGTCTAATTATTCATATGATCCTCGTAAAAGGTTACTCCAGGTTTGGGAAAATGTCAAAGCCATTAGATTTTGTGGATGAAATAAAAAACTGGGGATGTGTCATCAATATGTTTATGGTAGCCTTCTTCCTGGATTATTGCGTTGCATATTATTGTACTGAGATGGATCTAATTAAACCAACATAGATCCATCTTAAACCCAGATCTATTAAACACCGAGAGGGATCCAATTTCTGGAGATGTAAAGTTTTTCTTGATGTGTAAAAAACATTACACTCCAAGAAATTGGATCCTTCTTTTTGTTTGTGCTTAATAGATCCGAGTTTAAGATGGATCTATGCTTGTTGAGAGCTAGTCAAGTAAATAAGGATTTAGAAATGTTCGATAATATGAGGGATGTGGGATATTTACCAAGTGTTAATATTTATACTGCATTTATAGTGCATTGATTATTCATTTCTTTAAGGAAAATAAATCAAAGTTGCAAGCCTTATGGTTTGTTGAGAAAATTAAAAAATAAGGTTGTGAACCAACCATTGTTACATATACAACATGGTTTGTTGAGAAAAAAAAATGGATGTGAAGGTGGTTGTTGTTTGGTCCCAATTTACGGAGGTCATTGCTACACAATATGCTATTATAGCAGAATCGATATAAATTTAAATTGAGCATGTTATCACTGTGACTCAGTAATGAGACCATATAGCTTATTCAACAATTATTGGTAAGGGTCACACAAACTAGATGTAGGTTAGAATTGACCTTATAGGTTATGTTGTAGGTTATGTAATGTGACATGGGTCAATTTTTGTGCATTGGGCTATTTAACTCTAGCTGATGACTACATGGGTATGGTTACATATACAACATTAGTTAGAGGGTATATAAATGAGGGCTTAAGTTTTGATGCCTGAAATACTTTCAATCTCATGAAAGGAGAAAGTGACTCCTCCTTAACTTGATTTACATTCATTCACGGAATTTGTAGGGCTGATAAATAAAAAATGACATTGAAAATACTATATGAAAATGATAGAAATTGGTTTCACTCAAGTACTCTGAACTTAGCTCACAGCATACTCGGAGCTTCATAGAGAGGGACGATTCATCATTTGACAGAGCCGTGGACATGGGATAAGGACCAACCCATTCCATTGAGGTTCTGTGGTAGGGCTCTGGGCATCTAGAGAAAATTGGGGTCCGTGGAGGGCCTAAACCCTTATCTTGTGGAGTTGTGGATTGAGAGATCGTGGGGGTATTTCTAAGGGCCAAATATTTTCCAGCTGAGCTGTGGCATTACTATGGCCCCATTGGAAGATCGTCGTGTCATTCCAAGGAGAGCCAAGAGCCATAGTGGAGGATTCGAGTACTCTGTGGAGAGGCCATATGAAGCAGATTGTAAGGATGTGTGAGGAGGAGGGTGCGATTGGCATGTGAGGGGCAATTAGATGAAAATCGTGGAACAAAGGGATGCTTCCTACCAAGTAGTACGGTATCATTATGTAGTTTTTATTGAGTATGGGTAATGAATGGATCCCAAATATATATGTTAGGGCACAATGGGTCGAGTTTTGAATTTGTAGGAGAAATCTATTGATTCTAAATATTATTGGTAAGATTTTGTCCTGGTTTGGGTTGAACATAAATTTAAGGAACAATCGGGGACTTTGAAATTAGATAGGGCATCTCTATTGATGATTGAAAAACTTAAGTTCCTTGATTTGCTTCTCAAGGTTTTCCGTTTGCTTACTACATTGATCACTAGAGTTCCTTGGTTTACCACAATATTCACAGTGTTTCTTTTCAAACTAGTTCCTCCCTTTTTGCTTTGATAATGCTAAGATTTGGAGTACTATTGGGAACTTTTTTTTCCAAAGGGAAAATTCTTATATATTCCATATTCTTGAGGGACAAATCAAAATATACATTGGTTTGTGTTGAATGGACTCAAAAAAACCTAACATGCTTTTAGCACTCCCTACCAGTCTTAAGACTATATCTAAACATATTACAGTCTTCCTGCAGTGTCATATGGACATCTACTTATTCCAAATAAAAAATATATACATTATCATTGTCTTACTTATCCTATGAATTAAAAAAACCCACATTTTCCCCAAATGATTAGGTTGTGCACTACACAAAGCAGACATTGTCTGAGTCTTAAAAGCTTTAATAAAAATTCCTTTTAGTAGATACTGAGAGAGTGCCTCCTCTGAATTCATGTTTAGTAAATCAACCCTCCTGCAAGAGAAAGCTTATTTAGATAGTTTATCTGCTAGTGTGTTGAACTCTGAGTATATATG
Organism: Larix kaempferi; assembly: GCA_027924585.1. Lineage (NCBI taxonomy): Eukaryota > Viridiplantae > Streptophyta > Pinopsida > Pinales > Pinaceae > Larix > Larix kaempferi. The sequence continues at coordinate 5,675,032 of BSBM01001120.1, forward strand.
AGTAAAATAAATAGATTCATAAGTGGATATTACCTCTTGTACTAAATTTATAATTGGAGTCAGTCCCAGTTTTAAAAAACTTCCTTGTTGGTTTTCCAATCCACTAGGAGTTTTGAGTCTCTAAGAACTTCACCCCTTTTTTCCTTTGAAATTTTATCCAAAGAGCATAAAATTCAACACAGTTGTTTGAACCTTGTCCAACAACATACTTCAGATGTAGACAATGCATTGAATTAAAATGTAGTATAGACCATGCTCCATAGATAGTAGGATCACCTTGACCTGCTCTATCAAAGTATCCCCATGGTCATTCTTGATCAATGGCTAGAAATATGGGAAGCATCTATTCATTCCGAGGATCCACATTAGTTATGGTGACTTTAAGTATCACTATTATATAGTTTCTTTGCGTTTCCCAGTGATAGTGAACTGCATTAATTTGAAGTGGAAGGAAAGAGAAGGATGTTGTTATACATGAACAATTTTATCATGATAACATTTTAGTCATAGTTATTTATGATTCTTCAATCTTTGTAAAATGAAACTTGGACAAGAATATGTAATGAACCCACTGGCACCCTTCCTTAGATGTGAAGTGTATATTTGGAATTCCTTTGTTAAGCACTTCATTGTAATAATAATTTATCTTGATAGAAGGAAGCCAGTTGATTGCCTTAAGATGATTCGCCACCCAAAGATATATTCTTCTTCACAATGAGTCATTACAATATGTCAACGCAGTAGCATACTCCTCAAACATACAACAACCATTCTCTGTCCTCAATAGATAGATCCATCATTTTCCCTCTGATAGACATACAACTATCATGAACCATCTTTTGAACTTTTAATTAGAATTTGAATCTGTTCATTATAACTAATAGAAGACTTTTGCATAATAGTTAGTTAGTTTTAAAACTTGTATGCAATATTCCTTCATTATTGGCTGATAGTAATTGTCTATATCCAAGACAATTCACCTGCTCTCGTATCACTCTCAATAGAGTATTTTCAGCCAACACACATTTATGCATATAATCCATTCATTGCCATATTTATAACAAACATGGTATTTTTCTCCAACACACATCTATGCATATAATCCATTCATTGCCATATTCATAACAACATATAAAACCATAGAGAAATTCACAGGGGTCTTGCCATATTCATAACAAATAGAGTATTTTTAGCCAACACACATTTATGCGTATAATTCATTCATTGCCTTATTCATAACAACAACAATTCATGGGTTCCTTGTCAACTGGGAAGTGACGTAGTACCCAAAGGAATGCTATAAAATCCTGCAGGTGACCTCATGCATTTTGTGCTCATAGTTCATCCATAAAGGTTTCAATGTCAATGTATAAGAGATGTTTGAAGTATTTTGCAATTACATTGCGGCTATCATCAACCACCATCATCAATGACATTTGGATCTACTTTCAATCTTTCAATCTTGGTTAAATTAATATTTCTTAGAGAAATTACAACAAACGCCCCGAAAATAACTATAGGTTTTCCTTAAGGGTGAACAATTCTTGTATTGGAAGGTCAGTTAGTTCATGGAAGTATTTGTTCCTTGAATTCCATTTGCAAGAATTTCAAGAACATAACTCTACGCAGCCCTAGCATTTGCAACAATCCCTATATCCCTGTGAGTATGGGTGGCTATAAACTCACTGAACCCAAAGAAGATTGAAAATTACTTACTGCCAACTCATAGCAAGAGACAGTCACTAGTCTTGTAGGTCTTGCTTTTGGATCTCTAGTATTTTGTTATTTCTGTTTAGAAACAACTAGAAAGTGCATGTAATTGTGAGAGGAATGGGATCACTTTTCAAGAAAATTAATAGGATAGGGACACGACTTGTCATATATTTGTTGTATGTTTCAGTCATCTGCTTGCTCCTTACATTGTTTCTATGAATGGATTGACAATTTGAGATGGATGAATTCTCTGAATTATATTTGAAAGGGCAAGGTAAAGGTTTTTTTTTTTTAATTTCACGGCTCCATCTCACATGCGTGAGATTTCTCTTGAGACACACTCACCCTACCCCTGGGATTCTATGTCACAACACAAACTGGGAGAAAAATATTGTGTGTTAATCGCTAGACACCAAGAAAGTGAGATATAATGTCATCGAATGTGAAACTTATTTGTAATTTAAGTCTTCCCTCAAATGGAAAAGACTCATGTTGCTGCTGAAAAATGCATATAAGAACAACTCTTTTTTTATATACTTAAGTTTTATAATCAGAACCAATTGTCGAAACAACTTATTAGTAGAGGACCCTCAAGAAAATAGTTTACAGGAATTTCATACCTGTATTGTTTATATAACCAATATTATGTCAATGGACTAAAAACACATGCTGCATGGAAAAGATGTATGCACAACATTCAATATTATTTCAGTAAATGACCTATACAGGATCAACAAAGATATTTCCTGTGTTATAAAGGCAACATAGGTATTCCATAAACCATTAGTGCACAAGTTTGATGATATATTTTTGTAAATTGGGATAGTATGAAAACCACTCCTTGTAGTTAGCATTACAATCTAAACTGATTTTAATTCAATCTCAATTGAGCTTTGGATTTATGAAGAGGAAACGATTGAGTTTCCCTTATAAAGTTAAATTCTTTGAACTATATTGCTTTGTTGTTTTCCTTAGTTGATAGAACCAGCTTATATTATTTTTCTCCTAAACTTGTTTTCTGAAGCACTTCTGCATGTGATTCAATTTCATGGATGCATTTCTAGTGATAGTGTAGAAATTAACAGTTTGTGGAATAGAGTATAAGCTCCATAATAACTAGCTACATTATTAAATATTGCATTGAGAAGTTCATATTTCCATCAAGATTCTGTAAGACATAACCATCAATATATATTATATTTCGGTCATCTCATTAAAATAAGAGGAAATGTAAATGTTTAATGAACACATGAGAAAGCACAAGCTGATCTTGGATTCATGAGAATCTTCGGTGATGAAACATCAATCTAAAACTAAGAGGTCTGAATACAAAAATAAGCAAGATAGGCTTCCCTCCAAACCTAGAACAGAAACCTCAGACTCTCGAATTTAACCCCCTTGTTCCCTTTACATCTTGTCTTTTATTTATGCTTGAGAGACTTATTTTACTTGTGTGACCCCATGTATAGGGGAGGGGGGATGATTATTTGATGTTTTCAATGATTGTTTATAATTTAAGTTTAGATACTCATAGTGGGGGGTTGTGATGTTTTTCTTTACACAAGTCTTGTGAGCTAATGTGCAGATTAAGACTTTACGAGTGTCCCAAAGCAATAACACCATGGTTTGATTTTATAACAAGAAGGTTATCATTACTATGCATTGTTTAATATCTCTCATACTTGAAGTTTTGGCAAGTTGCAATATAAATGAAACTTGGATAAATTGTTTATCATAAGGACATGAACCTTTTTTGACAAAACAAAGTTAGCTCACTGTAAAAAATTGACTGAACTGGAGCATACATTGAGTATATATTTCCAGCAGCTAATCATTGTTGTATACTTCTATCACAGCAAGTGAATTTACCACAAAGACCTCAATCCTGAGAATCTTATCTTCGACAATAAGGGGAACCTCAAGGCAGCGATTTTCGGGCTGAGTGTTACTCAGAAGTAGGTGGTAATTGCCATGGAAATGCAATATTTTTTTAATCGGTGTAGGGCCATTGAAAGTTCTAGAGGTAGACTCTTAGAAAGGCCATTATGAAGTTGAGGGCATGTTGTGGCAAGTAGGAAGCAAATAAATATAAGATACTCAAACATCTGGGAGGTGGCACATAGGGTCAAGTGTGTAAATCCAAGGACAACAAACTGAGGAGTTCATTGCTATGAAGATGGTGAAAGATGTGATGCAATCTGTTATTGGACAATCCACTCAAGCGGACGCGAGCAGGATCTCCCTAGCTCAAAGTGAGTCTAGAACAAATAGAACAGAATACTAATGCATTTCCTAGATCTACTTAAGGATCGAGTATTAGATGTCTTACCTCTCACTTCACAATCCTTTCTCCTAAATGCTACTCCACGTCTCACGGTCGTCGAATCCAAGCTGCAAGACCTGTCAAGACAAGAAACAAGAGAAACAAGTGAAAGACATCTATACAATAAGAGATCTAAGTAAATTATATTCTCCTTAAGAGGATAAAATTCAGCTGGTAGCAAGAGACCATAACCTACAAAATCAAGCTATTTTAAACATACCGAGAGCTGCCTTAAGCAATCTGTGTGGGTTTGATTTCCTCAGTTGGCCGAGGTCAAAAAATCCGGCCAACACCGACCAATACAATACAGATCCATGGTAGTAATGACCGATTGAACACAATCATGGCTACTAGACACAAGCGTAGATCCATGATGAGATGATAACACAGCCACGACCAATACAACTGTGGATCCGTGTGATATAAATCAATACAAACTCTATCGCAACTTGGGTAAAACATGAATTCCCAGGGTCTTCAAGCTGAATCCACAATGATACGAATCTATCCATGTGATTACAAATGTCTTGCGTCAAACATGGTAGAAACCACATGATTACCGGCCATTGATGTAAATCGTTAACAAGTGCGAGGGGGATCACCATTGATGTCAATGATTCCCAAGGTATCATAGTACATATCATCAAGCGTGAATAAATGAGTTGAAGTCGAATGCAAGACAAAATATTTCAATCAAGAGTCAATGATGTAAACCCATGATGAAAGCGAGATAACCTGCCATTGAGGCATGCAGGGCCAAGGTACTTGAATGGTTTCTAGATTCAATCCTCGAATGATGTGTTGAAGTCAACAAGGATGAATCTGTTGAAGGAGGACCGTGATGAATCCCCCATCAATCGACACGAAACATGACAAAAATGTATAGGGTAGATCAGATGGTACAGTAACATGCAAGACTGACTCAGAGTAGACCAACGTGGTGGCGGGTGTATTGACTACAGATGATAAATGATAGACATATTCTTGAACATGGGCATGTCATGACTTGGCAATATTGACACGACGAGTGTGACACAAATTCTCAAAGCGACTGATGATGGAAGATTTTCTTTGAATGACTCAAAGGAGTAATGAGACTCAGGAAATAAGTGGAACTCGAGGACAAACAGATGATCCAAGTGCTTGTATGCAAATGCAGATGAGAGCCATGTTCAAGAATGATTACATACTGCCACTAACAAGGTATGTAACACAAATGCTTTCCTTTTTCCCCATCATGAATGATGAGTGCCTCATGTGTTTTTTACAAGCTTGATGAGGGTAACCATATGCTCGGTATAGCTCATCTCATAGATGAGTCCAATCCCAAATATTTTCTGAACCTGGGATAGGAGGGGTTCGTCCCATGATGGGCCCTTCAATGTAAGAATTTTAACGAGTCCATAGAAGGTAAACTCGGTCGTCATTTCATGTTTAGAGAGTTTGAAAAGAACTAAAGAAGACTCCAACGGTCCGTTTTCGTAAAGTTAACCTCATCGCCCGAAAAAGGGTAAAACAACGCGGGAGAGGACTCTTCCAGTCATGATTAGCTGGAGTATACCTTTTTTGTAATTAGTGCCTCCTGGTCCGAAAAAGGGGTAAACTATCACCAGGAAGACGACCATTCAAATACTTTAACAAGCGTGAATGCGACAAGTTCGCTTGGCAATCTTTTCGTTTTTCGAGAGCCTGAATAGAGCTTAATGGTAGGCTCTGGGGGGTTTCCTTTTCCGTGGGAGTTTAACGAGCTCGTAAAAGTGATAAATCATAACTCGGTACTTGTTCTCATAGTTTCATGAGTACGAGAACAAATGAAGAGTAAACTCATCATCACGCAATAATTACAAACTAACCGTTGCAAAAATAACGACAAAACATTCAAGGGAGCGTTCATACCTGTGATGTCTGTTGTGATACGAGAAATGGCATGAAAGACTACTTACAACTCCTGCACACTAGAAAATGTGACAAATAGCCCCAAATACAACAAAAATGGTCAAAAAGTATGATAAATGGCCCAAGAGCATCAAAATATTTGAAAAAGAATATTCCATTCTATTTATAAATAGAAAAATGGGCCAAAAATAGTTTTCATTGTTTTATTTGCCAATTTGGAAGGAGAAGTATCAATTTGGAGCCAAAATTTCCTTTGCCGATGCCGGGAGCTATGATCCGCCATTTCACCCACCATCAAGAGCAGGTAAGCCTAAAATTCATCCAGCAACTTTCCAGTGGATTAGATTTTGTTTTTAGGTTCACTTTTTGGGTTTTTTTATGAATTCATGAAGGGCTATTGCGCTCTTGGCTCGTCGCAGTTGGCCCTTTTGGGAACTACGACGAGACCGATTTGGCACAAGTTCCGAATGAGTGAAGTGAGACGACATCACACTGTATGCAAAAGTACAGTGCGACGACGGAGATGCATTTCCCAAACATCAAAATGAACTCAAAAAAAGAACTTGTTGTGGTTGAAGTAGGATCTAACAACGTCTAAATGTCCCTTTTGGCAGGTTGCTAGTAAGAAAACATGGTTTTAGAGTGGTGGGAAAGAGAACATGAAGGAGAAGATGTACAAGCTGCCAATGATCCACATTGCGTGGATGCTCTGAGGAACTACGGTTTGCTCAAGTTCTTTGAGATTCAAGGGATGAGACCCCAAATCCCGTTGCTATCACACATGATCTAGAGTTGGGATGCGCCCCAACAATATTTCGTGATTGGTGAGCACATCCTCACAATAGATGTTGAGGACATCTATTTTCTCACAGGTTTTCCCGGAGAGGGGACCCTGTATTTCTCACTGGAACACAGGCCAGTGACCGCACAGTTGATGACATGGTGTCATAGCATTGTACCGCTCTTGCTCGATCTTCCAGTGGGAAGATTCTTATTAAGGATGTGGTGAGCCTCCCACTGCGTACCATACTATTTACTATTACTAAAGCAGCGGGAAGCCAAGCCCCACACATGGCTACTCGGACTCAGATGCTTTATGTGGAGGACTGTATGTCTCCCAGGATTTTCAACTGGTGCGAGGGTCTCCTCGAAAACCTCCGAGCTAAGCTGACCAAGTGTCGGCGGGGAGATCTCAAGCAGTTTGGTTATGGATCGATCGTGGTATCGTTCCTCTTAGAGCGGATCTCTCTCTTGCATCCATAGCTAGTACTAGATAACAAGGAGCGTAGAGATCCCCACATGCTCAGTTGGGCTGAGGTGATGTCTCGCCATGGTGGAGGATCTATCATCAGCTTTGGTCCTGATTTCTTCAGCTGGCTGGAAGGCCAGTTACTCATGGTTGAGGACTTCCCATACAGTGGTATGGATTTCAGAGAGGATCCTGACTTGGTGTTGCCCGAAGGTGCAGCATGGGCTGATATAGGTGAGAACAAAAAACTATTGTATTTTTAGTTTTGCATATTTATCATTTTTTTGATGCAGTGCTAACAAGTATATAACATGTGTGTGCAGATGTGGGGCCCGTACGGCTGATAGGACTTTCCCTTTTGGCAAGGAGAGACAGAGGTGGGGAAGCAATTGTGCCCCCAGGTGCTCATGCTGCCATCGAGGAGATGGAGGAGGTATACAGGAACTCGTCCCAGTTGACAATAGAGGTTCCTGAGCCAACGATAGATGACCTGCCGAGACCTATGCAGAGGTTTGGGGTTGGAGCGTCTGTACGTTTCAATGCTCTACTCCGCAAGGTAGTGAGGACCGTGGATTGCTTCCTTACTCAGCGACAACGGGCTGTCTATGCTAGGGGTGGTGTACGGGTCAAGCATTAGGCTTGATGACACTATTATACTTGTACTGAGAGCTTAGAGGCCTCAGATTTTGTACTACTGAAAGCTACGATGCTTCAGATTTTGTAGAGACTCACTGAAAGCCATCGTGCTTCAGATTTTGTACCAGCACTACTTTTGAGTGATATATATATACAGACATTCTCGGTGATTTATACATTATGTGTTTTAAAATGATGAGCGATGTGATCTTGTTTACATGTTTTCTTTTATACATTGCATTATTTACATGTTGTGAATTCTTTTACATATTATGAATATTATGTGTGTGAGATGTACCAATCCAAAATGAAGTTGGCCATCGAGTCAGCAACTGTGTTTAACTCTCGTGGAATGTGTAGGTACTGAATGGATTCAAATGACCTTTCCAAGAGACATACTCGTCTGAAGAGACGGAGTAAGGTGGGATCACAAATGGCCTAAACCCGGTTAAGATGGGAAACCACTAATTGAGAATCCATGTGGATGACAATGTGGTTCATACCCAAGGAAATGGCGTTAGCTAGGGTTCTGATTACTGCCTGATATTCTGTGGCGTTGTTGGTCGCAAACCCTAGGTTACTTCCTCCTGAGCTAATGAGCTCACCTGTTGGGGAATATAGTACCCAGGCTACCGAAGCAAGGTTACGGGTATGCTGGTTGGTGCCATCTGCGAATCCATAACACATTGCCATCTGCACACGCAGACAGAACATGGTATAAGGAGCGGAAACAAGATCTAAAGCCACTCGAAAATAAAAGCATCACAGCACACAAAAACACAAAAAACACACCATGTACAGTATATACAAGAAATTCTAAGCGTGACGAGTTTAGGCATAGTATCTCTTCAGGTAAAGCCCATTGCAGGGTTCACCCAAAGAGATTCCGTCATAGTCTTCAAGCTCATAAGCTCCCTTCTCCAAAACACGTTTGACAATGTAAGGTCCATGCCACATGGATTCGAACTTTCCTGCTCCTAGTTTGTCGTGCTTCTGGTCATAAGTGAGGACCAGGTCACCCTCGTTAAAGATACGAGGTTCAACTGACTTGTCGTATTGGGCTTTGATGCATTTCTTGTGTGCTTCATTAGCAAGAGCGGCATCTCGGTGGGACTCATCAAGTTTTGCTAAGTGCAGGAGACGTTCTTCTTCGGCAATAGTATTAGGAAGAAGTTCGACAGCGAGTTGCAGAGACGAAATTTCACACTCTATAGGTAAGACAGCCTCCAATCCATAGACTAGTTGGAAAGGAGTGAAACCTGTGGCGGTTTTAACGGAGGTTCTGTAGGCCCATAACGCTGAAAAGAGCATGTTATTCCAATTGGATTTTTGTGTACCTACCATTCTTTGGACCATAGTTTTCAAGACTTTGTTAATGGCCTCAACCTGTCCATTGGACTGCGGGTAGTAGGGTCTTGAATTTTCATGGCAAAACCCAACCTATCACTCAGTTCATCAACCATATGGTTATGAAAATCGAAACCATGATCGGTAAAAATCGCCTGAGGAACTCCGAACCGCGCTATTACATGATTGAACATGAAGAGTGCGGTGGTTTTGTTGTCGTTCTTGTATGTAGGCATAGCTTCGGCCCACTTTGTAAAGTAATCCACAGCTACAATGATGTAACTATGCCCCCCGGCTGAGGTAGGCTTACAATGCATAAAGTCAATGCCCCATTTTGTGAAGGAGCCCACGGCAATAACTGGGTGTAATGGGGCGGGATGGGTGCTCTTCTTCGTATGGAAGTGTTGGCAAGGAGGACATTTTTTTACGGCCTCAATACAATCTTTTAATATAGTAGGCCAGAAATATCCTGCGCACAAAATCTTCTAGGCTATAGCTATCCCAGAGAGGTGACCGCCACATGCCCCAGCGTGACAGTCATTGGGAACGCGTTCGGCCTCATCGTGAGTTCGACAACGTCGAAGGATTGAATCAATGCCATGGCGATACAAAGTATCATTGATGATTAAATAATACTTCACATGGTGACGTATCTTACGACGGTTGTCGCGAGACAGTTGAGGGTTGAAGCGTTGGGTTTCAAGATATAATGAGATATCTCCATACCATGGATCAGTCATACTGATGACAAACAATGATTCATCTGGAAAAGAGTCATTGTGCTCAACTTCTGCATCAGGACGGGGAAGGTCACAAATTAGCTCAGTAAACACCAAATACTTTTTGACTTGGCTTTCTCGAAAATAAGATCAAATTCTTGCAGTATCATGATCCAGCATGAATACTTGCCCCCAAGCACCTTGCGTGTCAGGACATGGTACATAGGGTTCGAGTCTACGATGATGGTGGTGGTGCGGAGCAAGATATAGTGCCGAAACTTTTGGATGGTGATGACCGCCGTGAATGTGAGTTTTTCAACATGTGAATATCTAGTTTTAGTGTCAGTGAGACCCTTAATTTCATAGTATATTACATGTTCCTGGGCGTTTTGATCCTCTTGTACCAAAACCATGGTGATAGTGGTAGTAGAAGCGGTGAGATATAAGATATAATCTCGATAATAATTGGGCGGTTGGAGCACGGGAGCATGCGTGATAGCATGTTTGATACTGTCGAAGGATTTTTGAGCTTGGTCGTCCTAAATGAATGGGATGTCCTTCTTGAGCAGTCTCATATACCCCTGAGTCTTCTCCATGAAATTGCAAACAAAACGTCTTAAATAAGTCGCCTTCCCTTGGAGACTTTGAAGTTCCATCACATCATTCGGGGTGGCAAGTTGATGATGGCCTCCACCTTTAAGGGATCAATGCGGATCCCATCCTTTGAAATGATAAATCCTAAGAGGGTGTGGATGTTGTCCTCTATGTACTCCAAAGGAGGAAGAAAAGATGACCTATGGTGAAGATCATCCCACGGACTATCGTCAACATTCATAACTTCCATGATGGACTCGTCTGAATGAAAAATCCGAAGTAAGAGATCAGGTGGAGATGACGTCCGTAATATAGAATGGGATGGAGAGGCCACGGTTAAATTGTCCTTCGGTGCTGATTGGATAGCCTTGTAAACACGTTCAGCAGGTGAAGGAGGCATTAGATCTCCAAGCAGGTTTGTTGTGGCTTCATCCGGTACAAGCCAAGTATCGGTAGAGTGAGATCAAATCTCTATGGAGATCATGTTCACCATGGCGACATGATTAGGGGGGTCCATCGCCAGAAAAACGCCCATGAGAGATGAATCTTTCAAAAGGAAAACCCCTATACCCTCATATTGTTTTGACATTTGTCCAATGGAAGGAACATGGTCACCAGGATGAGTAGTAGCGTCTGGTGTGCAAAAATCTAATTGGTCAATAGTAACAATTCGTCCTTGGTGGGGGAATTGTACTATGCGGAAGACTGAAGAGGCTACCGCCTGCATGGTGTAAAACCAGTTGCGACCAAGCAAGAGATTATAATCTATCGAGGCCGAGACCACTTCCACATTAACAGTTACGTTCTTTCTGCCCAACTCAACTGCAAGAGCTTGTAAGAGCCCATGAGGTTGAAATCCACGCCCGTCGAATGCTTTCAATGTGGTAGGAGAATGATTCAATTCAGGGGAGCCAATGGCTCTCCAACAGGTGATTGACATGACAGAAGTGGAGGTGCCTTCGTCTAAAAGGGTACGATGGAAAATATTCCCAGCAATGTTCGCAGAAACTTGGAATGTGAGCTGGTGGGAGAGCCTCGGCTTGAAGTGGTCAAGTCGGAACATGATGGTATTCAAGGAATCGAGGTCGACTGCACCAATGGCTGCAAGGAGAGTTTTGCGTTGATTAGGACAATTCTGGAAAACTTCGAGGGTAGACATGGCGCAAGGAGCTTGTGCCAAGTCTTCTACGATATTGTAATTTTGTGTCGTCCGAACGTTAGGATTGAAAACAGATTTTCGAATCGTACTCTTGGGCGGTCGCAATATCGAGTCTAAGGATGGCTTCTCAATGGTGAGAGAAGTTGATGGTACAGTGACATTGGTTAAGGAGTCGGAAGATTTTTCAGCATTACTTCCAGTGGATTCCTTTGAAGGGACCGGTTCGTAAGATCGCAAGCGAGTGTTCAAATTGATCATCTCATTACGTACCATGAGAACATGTGCAGTATTGGATGGTTCCCCTTGGGATGGGGGGGTTTGAGTAATCATCTGCTAGTTCTGAGTTGGAAATGGATCATTGAGCACTGCGGGAGTTGGTTTACCCCTGAGAAACTTTTGTACTTCATCTCTATGGGGACATTCTTTGGAGAAGTGGTCATCTCCACACAGTAAACAAGGATACTTTAGCTTCCGTTTCTGCTTGGTATCATTTGGAGTGCTCTTTTGTTCCTGCCGGGTGGAAGACTTTTTGGGTTTCCCCTTGTTCTTATTTTTACCGCCAGACTTCTAAGATGAAGCTGATTGGACAGAATTCACCTCTTCAGTTAGAGCAGGAGTGGTGGATTTGGTGGTGCTGTGGCCAACCTGAGTCGGTAATGGGGAGGAACCATGAAGGTTGGATGATCCAAAAGTGCTAGAAGCAGGCTGGGTGTTAAGGGAACCAATTATTCCATTAGTTTGGAGTCCCTTATGTGGTTTCATGGGGTCATTAACGTCACGGGGTACGTCAGGAAAAATATCAAACAAAGTGTTGGATTGAGTGTAGACTAGGTCTAGTACATGGGCACTTGTGATGGCTTGTTCTTTGGTGACAGCACCTCACATGGCAACATCTCTTGCTATGGCAGGGATGAGGGATTTTGTGAACCATTCTGCTAGGAGCTGATCTAGAATAGGAGCTTTAATGAGATGTCGTCTCCTTCGCCACTCGTGGATGTGATCCGAAATATGAGTGGTGGTATTCTAACGGAGCGAGGTTAAAAGCTCGGTACCAGTTTCATACCATATGGGCAGCTGGAAATGCGTCAAAAAGTTCATGGCAAGAGAACCAAAATCAAGAAAAGAGTGGGGTGGCAATGTAATGTACCACTTGGCAGCTGAACGAGTGAGAGTCCTTTGAAACAATTTAAGACAAATTGAATCGTCCATTAAGGAATTAGATGAACACCATAAGTGGTATGTCATCACATAGTTTTTAGGGTCTTCACCCGGCTTGCTGTCAAATTTAGGGATATCAGATGAAAGTTTCACCGAAATTGGTGGCCAATTAGATCCGTGGTAAATAGGATCATTGGTTAAATGGGATAGATCAGGCAGGTCCAAAGTAGCCAGGAAGGGCAGCTGTGGGTTAGGCTGCACGTATTGATAATACGAATAAGGCATGTAAGGACCAGTATGACCATAAGGTGTACCAGGAGGAAACTGGCCGTAGGGGGGTATGCCGCCGAACCGTAAGGGGGTCCGCCACCATAAGGTGGTCCATTCCAATAAGGTGGGGGTCCACCTCCACCACCGGGAGGGGGTGGAGGTCCGATGCCACCACCAGGAGGAGTTGGGGGTCCATAACCGTAATAAGGCGGCCCACCACTGCCTCCACCTGGAGGGGGTGGTGAACCACTTCCGCCACCAGAAGGATGGGGGCCACCACCACCTCCACCGTCGAAAGGATGAGGGTCTTCACCACCACCGCCGCCACCATAGTAATTAGGTCCTCCACCACCTCCGCCTGGAGGGGGTGGTGGACCACCTCCGCCACCCGAAGGGAAATGTCGTCCTCCACCATGATAGGGTGATCCCCCGCCACCTCTATTGGGAGGGGGTGGTGGACCATTCCCACCACCGCCAGAAGGGTGAGGGATATTGTTGGTAAAATGAGGTGGGCCTCCACCAAGGTTAGGTGGGGGCCCGCCACCTCCAGCAGGAGGTGGGGGAGGTCCAATCGGGGGTGGTGGTACCTGAGGGATAGTCGATTGGGGTCCGTGTTGCAACACAGGTTGTTTCCCCCATAGAGTGTATGGATTCCTGGGATAAGGTATCCCATATGGTGCATTTATGGGATTACATTGGCCCAGCGTAGGGTTAACAAAACCTAGATACACTTGACTCCATGAGGGTTGAGTTACATTGGATGGACCCCCAACATGAGATAATCCCATGTTGGATGGCCTAGCGGGTTGGGAAGGTCCAACGGAAGGTCCGTTGGGTATTCCACCGCCTATGTTCTGGTTAGAAAATGGGGGTTGCTCCATAGCCACAACAGGTTGACCACTATTCAAAGGTTGAACCAACGTAGGTTGTTGATTAGCTACCATAGTAATAACATTACCTATGGGATAATCCGTGGGAATGGAATATCCTCCCCCCAAAATTTTGAGGTGGGAGAGGAACTGGTAAAGTAACTGTGGTAGTAACAGGTGTGTTGGATTGTTGTCCTTCCATCGGTTGGTTCACTTGAGGTGTAGGACTGGACTCTTGTGAGGGTTGACTAATCTTATTAGTGGTCTCGTGGTGGGAAGATTGTTCCGGTGATCCAAAAGATATCGGATGATCTGGGATGGGTCGGTAAGGGGGTAACGATGGGTCTTTAATCCTTTGTTGGAGACTTGACTGCCGAAACTCTTCATCCATGGAACGCAAGTGAGCCAATTGACCACAAAAGTAGGCTAAAGGGTCGTCTAGAGTAGTCCCACTAGGTGGTGATGTGATGGCAAAATGAGCCACTGGGTGGTCTGTAGAAGAGGTCCAATAAGCTACTGAAGGACCAACAGCTGTTGTAGGGTCGTCCTAGGGTTGGTTTATCTATTCCAACGATCCAGGTTCTCTCGAGATGACGGGAGAAAGGTCTTGTGAAGTGGGGATTTGTGCTCCTTCATCCTACGGTGGATGAGAGGCAGGTGAATCCGGAGGCGTTTGTGGAAACAAAAGTGCTCCAACATTCAAAGTGGGGTTTTCCACTTCAGTAACTATGACCGTGTTACGCTGATCCATTCTTACCCTCGAAATAACCTCCGGATTAAGGGGATATTCGGGTGATAATTTTAAGATCCTACGGGACCTTCTCTAGGGAAAATCCACTAGAGTGTCAGGATAATCAGCCAGGATGGATGAAAAAGCATTTCTCCTAAGGGTATGCTAAAAGAAAAGCAGTCTAGAAAAACCTACTCAAACTAAGGCAACAAGCAAACTTATGACAGAGTGGATTCAAAAGTCTGGAACCTCACGAGATTATCAAGGCATAGCAAACCACGATATACTGCAGGGTCCAACAATATGATGCGACAAGGAGGATTGGGACTATACCCTTGTCTGCTCACTCGATTACCTGGACAGTATGTGCGTGCTAATCTCCCCAAGTGTTGTTCTCGGTGTATTTCTTTTCCAAGACGGCCAAATGGTTAACTCAGTTGGTTTCAGGAATCTTAGTGGTGTCTCTCGATATACGCAAGGTACATGGGAGCTCAAATCTGTAGTGGTGCTGTCTAATGCACAACCGTTTGGCAAGAGACCTTTCGATATACTACCGAGTACGTTGTACACCCTTCGATATACGCCAAGTACGGATTATGGTACTTGGTGGGTACATGAAGGAGCTCGATATACCGATAAGTACGTGGAAGACTACAATACCCCCGAGATACAGTGCTGGAAAATAACAACAGCTTCCATGCTTAACAACGCCGGAACACGTCTCTAACTTACACACAAGTTGCTAAAAATTTTACCTAGTTCTACCGTTAATTTTATCTTGGATGGTTAGGTGAATGCATGAGGTGAGTACATAATGAGAAGCATAATGCAAGCCCTGGCTACATGCACACAATATTCTTTTCTTTCAATGAATTCTAGCTATGGGAAGGAGAAATTTTTTTCCAATAGTATTGCCAAAACAAACTCAATGCAACCTAATTCCCAATTCAAACAAAACTTGACTATGAAAGTATTCTTTTCCTTTTTTCGACGAAACACAAAAAATCACAACACTACTATCCAAATCACAACCTTTTTTCTTCTTTTCCCTTTTTCTTTTCAAAGCAAAACGACACTAGGTAGTGAAAAGAGAGGATTTTGAAATGGAATATGCAAGTTTTTCAATTTCACTTTCAATGGTCTAAAGGCAACAAAAATTAAAAATGCATCTATCTTTCCTTAGCATGGAATCAATTTTGCAAAAATCAAAGCATACTTTGAGTTTTTCAAGAAAATGAGCGATTCATAATTCGAGAAAAAACACAATAGATCATACATTCATTCAATTTTTCCAAAACACAAACGAAAACGTTCCAATGCACAACAATTTTCTTCAATAATGCTCAAGAAATGATGGGAAAGAAGCACTTTTTAACTTTTCAATGGATACATCAATGAATAAACTTGATAGCAATTGAGCTTTCAAATCTAAATGATTGAAAAGAAAACACTACTTGCAACACTCAATACACTCAGAAAACTCGAGAAAAGACAAGCACTCGATCAAGCTGAAGGATACACTTAACTCAAAATCAAGTAGCAGCAAGCAAATAAAGCAAGCAAAGCTCAAACAAAACAACTGTAAATGAGGTATGGAGGTTGATCTAATGTAATGACCAGATCAGGGATGGAAAAAAGAGAATGCAAGGGTGAGCGGATGAAGGTGGAGGAGACAAGAGTATCCACCACTACCGGTCTTCAAGCTTGTCCAATACGGAACCCAAAATCAATCCAAACA
Source organism: Larix kaempferi (assembly GCA_027924585.1). Taxonomy (NCBI): domain Eukaryota; kingdom Viridiplantae; phylum Streptophyta; class Pinopsida; order Pinales; family Pinaceae; genus Larix; species Larix kaempferi. The sequence goes on from BSBM01001120.1 coordinate 5,691,433, forward strand.
AAACCAAACACTCAAAACACAAATCATAGGTGGGATCCCTGGCTGGATCTTGCAGCACAGAAGGAGTTCATACAGAAAACCAAAGTCTAGACTGTCAAATGGAGAAGAGATGCCTGCATGCCAAATTTTGACAAATCGACGCACTGTGTTCTTGTACATAGTGCGATGTCGCGGTTTACCTACATGAGGAGTGCAATGATGTTGCATTTTACCAATGCAAGGGATGCAACGAGTAACCAACAGGTAAAGAACAGAGGGCAGAAATGACACAGTGGCGCTCTGTTCCCACTACCCAGGTGCGACAGGCGAAGTCTAAATTAAAAAATGAATCGGATCTCTCAGCAATGAACCATGGAATGGTCTGGGAATGAATCGTATAAACTCAGAGGAAGTAGATCAGAGTCTTCAATACAAAGATCTGATAGTGAAATCAACTTCAAGAAGTAAATGGCAAAAATAAAAAGGCTCGTGTCAAGAAATCAACTGAAAATGACTCTCAGATTGACAACTACTGACCAGATTCTATACTCCCCAGTATGGTCGCCAGATTTGTTATCGGACAATCCACTCGAGCGGACGCAAGCAGGATCTCCCTAGCTCAAAGTGAGTCTAGAACAAATAGAATAGACTACTAATTCCTTTCCTAGATCTACTTAAGGATCGAGTATTAGATGTCTTACCTTTCACTTCGCAATCCTTTCTCCTGAATGTTGCTCCATGTCTCACGGTCGTCAAATCCAAGCTGCAAGACCTGTCAAGACAAGAAACAAGAGAAACAAGTCAAAGACATCTATACAATAAGAGATCTAAGTAAACAGTTAAGTAGGTAAACTACTCAATATCATTACACACATGAACAATATTGGTGGAAAGCATTTGTATTACTGTAAAAAGAGGAGTACATAATAGAGATATAGAACTACAACCAAGGCTTAATGCTGCAGCCCTTCTACGACAAAGCCAATTGCCATATCCTTCCAAGGAAGTATGAGTTCTCCAATAGGTGAGTGGAGATGTTCCAAGGGTGATTTCACCAACATGTAGATAGCATAGACTTCCTCCCTTAGGATGGGAGTGAGCTTCATTCATATAGGACTAAGTGGATAGGGTATGGATAGGATAGGTTGAGATATGGTAGGAGAGGCTTAAGGGATCTCTCCAAAGTATTAGGAACCGAGTGCCATCTCCTCCAAGAGGTCAGGGATAGGGTCCCAAGTCAGCAAGCTTCGAGAAGGACCTCGAAGAAGCTATTTTTTCCATCTAACTGACTTCATCACACCCTGTAATAGGGAAAGGTGCAGCGTCGCATGTTGCTCATGTGCAGCCTGCGACGACCCTTCAAAACTTAGCACAATTGGGTACAAATCCTCTCTGGTTGATCACTTAGTTAAGATATCTTCATGGGTGTATACACTGAATCTTATAATGAGTATATTTCGGGTGTAACACAATATGACTCTATCTTGAAGAGCATCCTCTGGGAAGTTTTCATTATGCATCGACTATCTCACCATAACAAACTCCCCTTGATAAAAAAAATTTGGAATAGCGTTGAAGATGCATAGCTGGGAATATTCAAAGTTACTGATATCTTGGACAGACAATAAAATCAATATCAATGCTTGAACTGACTTCATACAGAACCAATCTCCTATTTGGGTATATTCATTATCTATCTCATGCTTCCAACACAATTAATTAAGTTCCAGATTTCATAAGAGAACAAAATAGTTTCTCAGAAACAAATACTCCACCCCAATGGATCATGCCACGGATCTCATCTTGGTTCTATAAGGATTTCGATCCCAAAGGAATCGAATCCATTGGCATAATCTGAAGCTTAAAAGTGCATGAACAAATCACTTACCTTCAATACATCTTCAACTATGATTATACCCCTTTTTGCAATTCAACGCAAATGTCAACTCCAGCATTGGACTACCATGATCCCAATACCCCTTCAACACACTATCAAAGGTGCCTTCCCACGCATTTCAGTTGCATATAGCATCGTGATTCCATCAGACTTATGCTTTCCCATCGATTTCTACACAAAATTCCACATGAGTTATACACATTAATTCGTTTGTTTTCCAGGCAATGATTTCACAAAAGAAAACCTCATATTCCATTAACTTGATTGCACCTTGATCAAAAGATCAATTGCTGAGTATATGAAGCTTTGACCTAACCTTTTATTTTTCCATGTATACTTCCCTGATTTTGGCTTCATATCTATGAAGCTTAATTCTTGTGTTACACCCTCCATGAGCTCTCTACAGGGGTTTTTGATGTATGCCCCTGCCTTTTTTCTTTTTGTTCCTCGTGACCAACTTAAAATCCCTAGTATTGATTCTTTTCCCCATGATTATAAGGAGAATAGACACTTTTTTATTTCAAAGGAGTGGTCATATTGAGAGTGTCTCCCGTGTGGGTTGATCCAGTGATCAACAAGCATCCAGTGGAATGTTTTAGTAGCATCAAATTCTGGATAGCTGTTATTCTATTGTTATAATTTTATAAATAGTATTTTTTAAAATTTATACATTGCTATTTAATTAATTATTAATTTTATTTTGTAATTTCATAAAATATAATTAATTGTTTTTTTTAGCAAGTACCTCAGTATTGACAATAATCCAATTAATTGTGTAGTTTTCTTGTTCCAAGGGATGGCCTATAGATGGAGAAGTTTATATTTTTATGCCATTGCTTGGTTGTTAAAATTAAAATGGAATAGTCTAGGTATGTATGTTGCTGCAGGAGATTTTCAGCCCAAGTTGATATTGATTCTATGTAGGTTAGATCTGCTCATACTGAAGACCATAAAATAGTCTGTTAAAATGCGTAATAGTGTATGCCATAGTGCTACCATTTATGCCAATGCTTTGATGCATGTTGGAACAACTGCAGACACTTTCCTAAGAGAAAATTTGGTGATGCAGTTGTGATTTTTATATTTACAATAAGTCTAATTTCACATTAACTGTGTTCCTTACATAATTTTGTATTTTTATATTGATATTTTATGGTTTTGATCTGTTGTGTTACCAGGAATGGTTGAGTAGAGCCACAAACTGGGAAAAGTTCAGTGCTACAGCTGGCTTGGGATTCATTCACAGGGGTCATTCACAGGGGTCATATTCAACAAGGTCGTTCTTTGATGGCTCCTTACCTTCCATAGAATGGTGCTAGTGGAGGTGGAAGTCCTTTTTTTGAGGGTGGATCCCTATATTCCTTGGGACTTATACATGCAAACCATGGAGGAGGGATCAAGCAGTTCCTTCATGAAATCTTAAGCAGCGAAAATATTGAAGTAAGTATCTCCTTTGGTTACATATATGCACTATTTTATAATATAAATTTTGATTCACCCTATTTCCGCATTTTTTTTTACTCTCAAAGGGAGCCCTTATAGATGTGATGTAATTTTTACAGGTAATTTAACATGGTGAAGTAACATAGAACTCCCTTTGAATATTTTTCTACTTGAAGCTATCAAAATATTCGTATTTCTTGGACCTAGAAGATATGATCCCAATTTAAAAATGATATGCAGGTGTTTGGATCTTGGAATAGCCCTTATTGTTTATGGAAGGGAAGAAGAGGCATATACACTTACTAAACAAATGACAAGGGATCAAGATCCTATTTTGCTATATGGTGGAATGTATGCACTCTCCTTGGCGTACGGTGGAACAACCAATAACAAGGCTATCCAATTCCTTCTACACTTTGTTGTCTCAGATGTCGGCAATGATGTGAGAAGAACTGCAGCGTTGGACCTTGGGTTTGTTTTATACTCAAAACCTGAGCAAGTTAATTTTCTTTCCATGTTTCTGATTCAATGATTTCTTATTGATTTCAAAATCTAAACCATCTTGACAGGAATATATTTTTTTGGTCAAAATCACGAGTGGAATTATTTCACCCAAATACATACGCAACATTACTGTTGTTTCTATATTCCGACGTTGATTTGACGAATTTCCTTGTATCTTCATAGACACCATGGGTTATATCTTTGCTTTTTGAGTCACACAATCCACATGTTAGGTATGGAGAAACTATAGCTGTTGGTGTTTCTTGTGTTGGTACATGATTGAGTGAAGCCATTTCACTGCTAGAGCCTTTGACATTAGATGTAGTTGATTTTTTTCGTCAAGGAGCTCTTATAGCAATGGCTATGGTTCTTGTTCAGACAAATGAATCACATGAACCACGAGTAGGTAAATTCAAGTATGTTCTCCCTTGGACTTTACAATGGCTAATGAGTACTACATAGAACTTCAAATTTTAAAAGCAAATAGTCCAACAGTTCACCAAATTGTTTTCAAAATGTTGGTCTATACTATAACGCAATTTTCACTCTGTTCAAATGCTTCATGCCAGATCCATCCGTTTCAGATCTATTTCAGATCCAGTCGTTTTCAATCCATTCGGCATTGTTTAAGATCCCTCTGTTTCCACTCACTTCCGGGCCGTTGCAGATCTATCTGTTTCAGATCCCTAGTTTTTTCTCCATATCTCCCTTGTTTTCACTCCATTTCCTTTGAAACTTCTCGAGAACCCCTGTAATCCCATTCTGCATATTTCATTCCTGAAGACCCTATCCCCAATTCCACTTCCCAAATCCTGAAATCCCACATTTATCTATTTTTAGGGTTTTCCATAACTTCCTCAGATTTCACCCAATCACCTTCAAATTTTACCACAGAGTTCCTTTCCTAATTCTGCTTCTTTGTCCCTCTCTACCAAATTTTCCCATTCTTTCACCCCACTTCTGAAATCCTCTTTTTTTGCTTCCCTGTCCATTCGACAATGTCCAAAACCTAGTCAAACCCCAATTACCCTTCAAATTTTTTTCCAAATCCATATTTTCCTTTACTAAAGTAGTTTCTGTTTTTGTTTTTCTACCCAGTCAACCCCCCCCCCCCAAAAAAAAGAAACTCCTGGTTATGGTTGTCACCCGCGCAGGAGCAAAAACCATGGAAGAAGCACTTGCAGCCATCCAAGCCAAAATCCAGGATCTGGATGAAAAATTTCGTGGCCTCCATCTTGAACATTCAGCCATGAACAACAAACGACAGTCCGAGTCTTCATTAGATAATGGGTTCTCTTCTTCCAGCAATTTTCGTGGTCCGAAGCTTGATTTTGCTCGCTTCAATGGTATTGATCCAACTGGATGGATCTATCGTGCAGAACAGTATTTCAGTTTGAATAATAATTTTGATGTCAACAAAGTTCCGCTTGCATCCTTTCATTTGGAACAGGAAGCTCTTTAATGGTACCATTGGTACATCAAGGCTCATGAAGAGCCAAAATGGCTAGACTTTTGCCAGCTCCTTTTGCAACAATTTGGTCCTAGTGCTTTTGATGACTTCACAGGAGCCCTCACTAAACTTCACCAAATTGGCACTGTGAGAGAGTATCAAACCGAATTTGAGAAACTAGCAAACCACACTGAAGGATTTTCGGATGACTTTTATCGGAGTTGTTTTATCAGTGGTCTAAACGATGCCATCTGCTCTGATGTCAAAATGTTTTGTCCCAACACAATGATGGAAGCCCTGGGGTTGGCTAAGTTGGCAGAAGACAAGATTGCATCCCAACAACGCTCCAAGCCCACTTTTGTTACCTTCCGAAATATGGGTTCTCAACGACCACCCATACCGCAGGCTCCTCGACCAACTCCTATCAAGCATTTGTCTGAAACAGAGATGCAAGCATGCAGAGAAAAGGGGCTTTGTTATAATTGTGATGAGAAATTCACTTGGGGACATAGATGTGTTCAACAAAAGCTCTATCTCTTGGATGTGGATTCTCCGCCTACCTCTGAAATTAGTGATCCAGATACAATGGATGCTCAGGTCGACATTCAGGAACCGCCTATTAACCCTCCGTCTCAGGATGACCAGCCAGAGATATCTCTCCATGCTTTAGCTAGAATCACCACCCCCCAAATAATGCAGGTCAAGGGTTACTTCAAGAAGCTTCCTCTTACAATACTCATTGATTTTGGTAGCACTCATAATTTCATTGACTCTCGGATCGCCAAACAAGCTGATTGTTTTATCCATCCTTGCTCCAACTTTGAAGTCATGGTTTCCAATGGGAGCACCTTACCTTGCAAAGGGAAGTGTCAAAATGTGCGTATCTCTATGGGAGATTATACCTTATGCTCTAACATGTTTGCCTTGACCTTAGGCGGATGTGATGTGGTTTTGGGCGCTCAATGGCTACGCACACTTGGGCCTATCTTATGGGATTTTGCTGAACTTTGGATGCAGTTTTCTCTCAATAGATAACAACACACATTGATAGGATTACAACCAGGGTCTCTCAGCATTATCAGTTCACATCGCATGGAAAAAATCCTTAAGAAGAATGCACATGGTGGCATCACTCAGATCCATTCCATTCAGATGCAACCATCAGCGGTCTCCACTACTCCTTTGGATCTACAACAAATTCTGGATCTATATACAGGTGTCTTTGCTGAACCAGTGGGATTGCCACCTTCAAGGCCAGAATACCATCGTATTCAGCTCCTTCCTGGCAGCATTCCTCCCAACATCAGGCCATATCGCTACCCATTTCATCAAAAAACAGAGATTGAAATGCTCGTTCAGGACTTATTGAAGCAAGGTATTATTCGCCCAAGTACTAGTTCCTTTTCTTCTCCAGTTCTTCTTGTCCGCAAAAAAGATGGGTCATGGCGCCTCTGCATTGACTTCCGAGCACTTAATCACCTCACCATCAAGGATAAGTTTCTAATTCCTATTGTTGATGAGCTTCATGGGGATCAATTTTTCTTCAAGTTGGATCTTCGTTATGGGTATCATCAAATTCGGGTTCATGAGGATGATATCCCTAAAACAGCTTTCTGCACACATGATGGCCATTATGAGTTTTTGGTCATGCCCTTTGGCCTCACTAATGCTCCTTCTACATTCCAGGCCTTAATGAATAAAATATTTCGACCCTACTTGTGGAAATTCATTCTGGTATTCTTTGATGATATCCTCATCTACAGTAAAACATGGGCTGAACATCTCTAGCATTTGGATCTTGTCATGTAACTTTTCTCTAACCATCATCTCCATGCCAAGCAGTCTAAATGTGTTTTTGGATAGAAGGAAGTTGAGTATCTCGGGCACATTATCTCAGCACAAGGGGTTCGCGTGGATCCTGCCAAAATCGATGCCATGAACAATTGGCCGCATCCTCACACACTCAAGAGCCTTCATGGTTTTTTGGGGTTGACTGGCTACTACCGCAAGTTTGTCAAGGATTATGGGAAGATTGCAGCTCCATTAACTGCTCTATTGAAAAATGATGCTTTTACATGGACACATGCTACTCAATGTGCATTTGACAAACTGAAACAAGCCATGTGTACTACACATGTTCTAGCTATGCCCGATTTTTCCAATCCCTTCACTATTGAGAGTGATGCTTGCGGCAATGGACTTGGTGTTGTTCTCCTTCAAGATAAATACCCCATTGCGTCCACCAGCAAATCCCTTTCAGGTAAGAATTTAGCTACCTCTACATATGAGAAGGAAATAATGGTTATTTTGCATGCAGTACAGAAGTGGTAACCATACCTATTAGGGAATCATCTCTGCATCAAGACTAATCACCAGAGTCTGAAATATTTCTTGGAACATCGTGTCTCCTCTCCAACACAACATAAATGAGTTAGAAAACTCATGGGTTATGACTATGAGATCACTTACAAGAAGGGCAAGGACAATATTGTGGCAGATTCTCTTTCTCGCACATTTGATGCCCAAGGTTCTCTTTCCGCTATTTCTATGCCTGTTCCAAATTGGTTGCAATCTATTCAACAGGGTTATGTCAATGACTCTTCCTTATCTCAAATCATCCAACGCTTGACCAACAACCCTTTTGATGTACCACATTACTCTTGGGATGGTGCTTCCCTGAGATACAAGGGTCATCTGGTGCTTCCCTAGAGCACAGATCTTCAACAGGTTGTCTTCTATGAACTCTATGCTTCTCCATCGACAGGGCACTCTGGGTTCCTCAAAACGTGTGAACGGGCACGGCGTAACTTCTTTTGGCAGGGCATGAAAAGGACAATTCAACAGATGGTGGCTGAATGTGATACCTGCCAGCACAATAAGGGTGAAACGATACTCCTTCCAGGATTGCTCGAACCCTTTCCCATACCTACATGGATTTGGACAGATATTTCTATGGATTTCATTGAAGGGCTCCCTAAATCTGGCGAGAAGACAGTGATTCTCGTTGTGGTTGACCAGATCTTTCGTCTTCATGGCATCCCTTCTTCCATTGTCTCGGATCGCGATGCGACTTTCACCAGTCATTTTTGGACAGAACTATTTCGCCACACTGGCACCAAACTGATGATGAGTTCAGGGTATCACCCACAAACAGATGGTCAGACTGAAATTATCAATAAATGCCTGGAAACTTATCTTCGTTGCTTCACCTTTGAACAACATCATTAGTGGGCAAAGTGGCTCCCTCTCGCTGAATGGTGGTACAATACCTCTTACCACACTGCCTCTAAAATGACCCCATATGAAGCAGTCTATGGTCAGGCACCTCCATCTCTTCTTCCATACACCCCCAACAGTTCACCAGTTCAGGAAGTTGACACGGTCCTTCGAAACCACGATCAGATTCTTCGCATTTTGCGGGGCAATCTTCACATGGCAAGGAATCGCATGAAGCAACAAGCTGATCAGCACCGTTCTGAGTGCACTTTTCAAGCAGGTGATATGGTTTTTCTTCGTCTCCAGCCGTACAAGCAATCATCCCTGAAACTCAAAGGGCGTCATAAGCTCGCTCCAAATTTCTATGGGCCATATCGGATTCTTCAGAAGATTGGGTCCGTTGCTTATAAATTGGAACTTCCTCCTTCTTCCTGCATTCATCCAATATTTCATGTCTCTTGTCTGAAGAAAGTTCTTGGCACCAACATCAGTGGGCAAACTATTTTACCTGAACTGGATAATGAAGGATCCATCCTTTTGGAGCTGGAGGCCATCCTCAATCGGCGCACTCGTTAGCTTCGCTCTCACTATATCACAGAGGTCTTAATTCAGTGGCACGGCATGCAACCTGAGGATGCTACATGGGAACCACTCCTTCAGATTCAACAACAATTTCCACATCTAAAGCTTTGAGGAAAAAGCTTTTTTTAAGGGGGAGGGGATGTTAGGAACCCATGTCTTTACTTTGTTAGTATATTGTTGTTGGACGCATATGCTTTGTAAGTCGTCCCGTAGTATTTGTTGATCCATAGTTTGTGTTATTGTTGTTAGCGCATATGCTTTGTAAGTCACCCGTAGTATTGTTGATCCATAGTTTGTAGTGGCCCATGGTTTTGACCCATAGTATTGGCGCCTAGACTTAGTATATAAGTGTGTGTTGAGGCCTATGAAGGCACGGTGAATTTATTTGTATTGAGCTTGCTCAAAGGAGGTTGCCCCCTCGAAGTGGCCTGCGATAAATATAAAAGTGATTCTGAGTTCTGTCATTTATGCTATTTCGCATATTCTTATTAATTAATTGTTCCAGGTTCATCACAAAAAGAAGTACATCAATCCTGGAAAGTTTTAAATAATTACTATATATAGAAGGATCAAGACTTTTCAAACAAATCTTTAATCCTGGCTCGTTTTGTTGAGAACAACAAGTGTCTCTCAGAAATTATGAAATCAAATCATAGTCGACGATTATCTTCAAGGTCAATTTTTTATGAGTCAAAAGTATGAATTGAATGCAGGTATTTTGTTTTAACTGTTTAATTCAATTTGTAACTATTTTTGTAATATTTGATCACAATTTTGTCTTAATTTTTTTTTTTAAGTCTAGTATTTAAAATATAATTCTAAATTCAAAAATCTTTTTATAATCAATTTAAATCATGTTTAAATGAGAGTTTATTTAATACAGGGTGTTTTCTATTAAAAAGCAATTTTGAACCTTAATAAAATTAGTTAAGATATCAAATATTTGGAAAAGGAATTTTCAAAGACAAATTCTAAATTCTCCAAAATCAAATTATTTATGTTGGTAAGGGAGTTAATGAAAAGAGGTTAGAGTTGATGAAAATATGAAAACAATAATGTTTTAAAATTGAATTTCAAATTTAAAAATCTTTATATAATAAATTCATTTTATATGTGGATCAGTGAGAAATTTAATTTAAAGATTACTAGACAACTTTTTGAAAATCTATGAATAAACATTTATATTTTTTTAATTTAATAGGCATGTCACGTATCGTGGTCATGCTATCCAGGCATGTCACTTGCAAAAGGAACTCCTGGTTTTTAACCCCTGCCTCCATCTTAATCAGACTTGCCATGTTGGTATTAATTGTGAAGTTAAATACAAAACTAATCCAATATGAACAGTACAGAAGACAAGATAAGAAGGTAATATAACTAAAAATATAAACACCTAAATGTTATAAACATTAGCCAAATAGTTAATTTTTCATTTTATAATTATAGTATTTTTCTATAATTAAAAAGGATGCGAAACCAATGATAAGAAGGTCAAGAATAATTACAGGATTTTTACCTCGTTGTCGAAACCATGAAGCGGGCTTACAAAGCTTTGGCCCTGCCACTTTCCGGCCGCAATAAGATTCCGTGCCTTGGGGAGGAATATTATGGTGAACGGTCACAAAGCATCTTGTTCAGTTTTACAGTTTTATCTGCATTCTGGAAAGCGCCCCCAAGCACTATGATAACATGGCAATGATGAGTATACCAACAAGCAAAATTTCAATTTCTAGTGCTAATTAAAAGTTTCTACAAACCAACTTCCACTGAAAACTCAAAAAAATGCAATGAAAGGAGGGAAGGGTAACTTTAAAATTCAGGATCTGGCTATTACCTTAAAAAATCTAAAAGCCCGTATATATGCTTGCCTTCCTGCATGTTCATTATCTGTTAGTGGCATTTGGGTGGTACTGGGACATAGTAAACTACCTATACGTTATAGCTTGATCCATGTAAATAAATAAAATATGCTCATTTGTTATCAGTTGATTGTATGTCGTTGTCGAGAGAAACCAGACTCGTACTGTTTGTTCCAGGCCTATATTGCTCGCTCTTTATCAGTTACCTGTACTGCTCGTTCCTAATTAGTTTGCTTGTATGCCGTTGTCATATTTCGTTGCTTGTATGCCATTGCCAACCAGTGGAGCATTATATGCCGCTGTCATATTACATTTGTCCAGCCCTATGGATGCTCATTGAATGTTTTGGTTCTTGCAAATTGGTCATGCAAAATGCTATTGCATCCTTGCAAAAGTTGAGATCACAGCCCCAGGATACAAAGGTGTAAATGATACAATTGCAAAGTTTTGGAATTTGGATGGAGGTAATTAGGAATGGAGTCTCTGCAACTACATTTGCTAGTAAATGACCAGGGTCTTCGTCCACCAACTTCCATGCGCAAAGACACGACACAATGGATGCATTACTTCCACACAAAAAAAATCAACAACGTGAGCCACAGGACGTCCAATGCCCAAGCTTAGTCATAAATATTTTATTTATACCAAATGCCATGGTTTATTGGATATATGCGTGGGTCGATTTTGCACAATACTAATTTGCAATAAGATATTTATAAATATGAATCATTGTATTTTGTTAACTTGCTTGAGTCCGTCCAATCGATTCTCACTATCCCTGGCATCTGCCGATGGTAACTTGCGCTGCGTGGGTGAAATTATTGTCCCTGGAAGTTGTGCACTAACATTCGACGTCTCGCCAGTTGAATACATCTAGCCGTGTTATAATTCAAATACCAAACCTAGTTTGCAAGTGGCCAAAAAATCATGCTTGATGTATAATGCCAGTGTTATTAATTAAATGGAAACCTGCTCGAGGTTATCATGTCAATGAATTGATTGTTATATAGTAGAATTTGACATCTACAACAAAACAAAGTTTAGTGTCTTGTTTTTTCTTTTCTATATGCTTTCCATAAATTCATGACACAGCACGCCATTTCTTTCGATATCTATTAACTTTTTAGCAATGGCAATACCTTGAGTGTCTCTTCTTCTAAGGCAACAGGAGTTCTATTGCAATGCCGCATAGTACCATATTAGTATAACCCCATTTATTATTATGAGTACGAGACGTCAAGGAGCTGCTTCACGGGGTTGGGCAACAATATCTGGCTATACTGTCTTTACCTTGGTAAAAGAATACTGGTCCACAGGTACACAAAAATATTCGGTACACCAAAAGAATACTGGTCCACAGGTACACAAAAATATTCGGTACACCAATTAAATAAAAGGCACGAGAATTGCATCTTTGGAATCTACCTTAATCAATTATTATAAAAAAATCAATTTTCGACAATATAACAATTTAATCTTATCATAAATTCATCTTTTTACAATATTGGCAGACACATCGCCATCCCATGGCACTTGTTTTGAATGCCATGCTTTTTTGTTTCATAAATTTGGGTAATCTCGATGTTATTAGCACCTGCTCCGCAAAGAATATAGTTTCGTTTACCGTGATTGCGTGTGTAGGAAGTTACCTCCACCATTTAACTTTCCAGTCTGAGTCTATTCCCTGTGGCGTGTATTCTACCAATAGCTTCCTACAGAAGCTAAGCTAAGCTAAGCATTTGAATGATCTAGCAGTTCATTGTTTGTCGAGCGTTTACATCCATTCTCTCTGAGATCGAGGGTTTCTGAGGTATACAGGGGGGGTCGATAATGTAACCTGTAAGCGGCCTCTGCCAGGTTTTAACGCAAATATATCTGAAACCTCATTCGCTGTCTCCTCCCGCGAGTTCTAAGCCCGATAGCCACAGTTACCATCCAACTCAAGAGAAATGCTACCGACCTCCATTATATATGATCGAGGGTTTCATTTTTTAGGTTCTTAGCAAGTGAACGATCCTCGATAGAAAGGAAAAGGGATAATATCTGACATTCTATTTGCATTCATTCATGCTTGCAGCTTTTAAGTAGCACAGTCCGTGTGGCCCTCAGAGATGCGCAACACAAGGGTTGAGCATATTGCGCATGGTTCTCAAGAGGTTATTTTCATCCATTTTCTTCTTAAGAGGTTATTTTCATCCATTTTCTTCTCCATGTTGTGCTGTAATTATATTGATTCTCTTGGTTCCGCGGAGTTTTTTTTCATCCATTTTCCTATGCATGTGTTGATAGAGTCAACGTCTTCAATTCGGTGTTTGGCTGCCCATGTGTTGCAATTCTTGTCGATATGCTATGCACGAGCTAAATCGATGGATTACATTTACTCCAGTTTTTTCTTATTTTAGAAAAGAAATTAATTTCGGTTATCAGTTGTAGATTCGAGCCTGACGTGGAGGACATCGTTTGCACCTTTGTCGTGGCTTTATCATAAAAATTTACCTGTTCACCGTTCATTTTTCTCATATGTCCAAGATACACAGGATTTCTGCAGGTTTTTACCGGCTCTTTTAACACTGTTATATATAAAGAGAAACCGGATTTATGTTGCAATGCAATGCAAACGAGGTTTGGTGGAATTACTTGCGAGATTAAATGGATGTAACAAACTTTATGTTGAGAACAAGTTGAGTCCTTCCGTTTCAAGCATGGTGGAGAAAGAGAATCACTTAAAATTATTGAATTATTGTTATTAGTGAATTTAAAAATATTTTATTTAGTGTAACAATAAGATGATTAGAAAAATAAAGAAATCAGTGCATAAAATCAATCAATATTACTTAGATTTTGAGATTGTTTAGTAATTGCTATCAATTTAATTTGCAAAATTTGATTAAGGATTAATATGCAATTTTTTTTTCCAAAGAAAAAATCGTATTCATTGATTTTGTAAGAGCAAAAATACATTCCAGATTGCACGATTTTGTCCAAAAAAATTAAAATCTTTGTATGAAATATCTCCTAGAGTTTTTACACTTGCTTGTATAAGTGCTGCGATCTAGCAAAATAAAGAAACGACAGTAATATTTGTTCAAAACTTAGAAATAGAATCTAGTTCAAAATATTTAAAGATATCAGGCTTATTCCTTGAATAGCCTGCGGATGCATAATAATCTTGCATGTGCCTTCTTCCATTAGCAGTCCAGCTTTTGATAGGTATCTGCCTGCTGGTTTTGATCTCTGTAAACATGTGCAAATGTAACCTTCTGGAATAGTGTGGCATGCTGATCCACATTGCTGCCTAGGTTCTGAAGATAATGATTATTGAAATTATTAACCTTGTTCATATATCTTATCCATATCTCGGAATCTCCATAGACTTTAAGATTTTCTACCTTCTTTTCTTTTGCAATTAGTAGGAGAGTGGGCAGAGCTAGACCTTCTACTCTGCTGTTGGAACCATAGCCACCATTTGCTTGGAAACTATAAAACTCTGTCTTCGAGAGCCTTAGAACGCCACCCAAGCCACAGCAGTAGTTAGTGCATGCACCATCGAAAATACCTACTACATCCCCCTCAATGATGTTCATAGCTTTTGGCAATCTATCGTGTACCTTTTTCTCCTGACCTTCAAATAATCGGTATATCGAGAGAATCTAGGACCTTACATCAAAGCTTGGCAAGTGAATATCTTCAAATACTGAAAGATTTATGGCAATCCACATGTACCAAGGAACCAAGAATGCCAAACATCTTAAACTTTTCAAACTAGGTTCTTCAAACCAAGACTTCAAAAAGTTCTCAAAAGAATCACCATCTTCCACCTGGACCATCTGCAGTTTCTGTCGTAGGCCTACCCATACGTGTTGAATAAAAGAACAACTAAGAAATAGGTGTGTTGCGTCTTCATCTGTCGTTCTACATAAACAACACATGCTTGGACCTTCTATATATCTTCGTTTTAAGCTATCCCAAATAAGAACCTTGCCCTTGAGAATAAGCCACCTTCTATATATCTTCTTTTTAAGCTATCCCAAGTAAGAACCTTTCCCTTAAGAATAAGCCAGATTAAAAGTTTGCTCTTATAGGTCGTCTTGACAGACCAAATCTTCTTCCATCACCAGGGATTGTCTAGAAACCAGTGATAAACTATTTGACACTTGAAAGAAGTTAACTTTTATGTAATATTAACATCTTTATATATATATGTGGATATTATTTTTTTAAGGATTTTAATTACGTATGGATTTAAAACTAACAAAATTTAAGATATTATGAATTTATGAATGTTTGTATAAATATTAAACACTTGAAAGATGTCAACTTATATATAATATTAACATCTTTATATATATATATATATATATGTGTGTGTGTGTGTGTGTGGATATTATTTTTATTAAAAAAATTTAAATATTATGGAGTAGTCTATTTATTCTACATTTTGGACTTTGTTGTGGGTGGGTTTTGGTCGAAATCAAGTAAATTGGTTTTTGGTAAAATCTAAATTTGGAAGTGTTTAAATTGTGTTTTTGAATCCATAAATAGATTCAGCACCATGGAATACCCCCATTGCACCCAAATTATGAAATTTTCATAACTAATATATGTGATTACAAGTTTTTTTAAAGATTTCCAACTAGACTTCCCTAATTGATTTTTTCCAAAATCTGAATTTTGAAGTGTTTAAATCATGGTTTTGAATACATAAATGGATTCAACATCCTTAAATACCCCAAAGTCACCAAGATTATGCAAGTTTAACAACTAACATATGCTTTTTCAAGAATTAATCTAAAATTTCTATCATATTTGGTAAAAAACAAGCGAGAAAAATAACATCTAACATCTAACATATTTAGACTACTACTTTTATATATATATATATATATATATATATATATATATATATATATATATATATATATAATGTTTTATTTTAAATTTAAACTCACTATCAAACAAATCTAAACATAAATTCTGAAAATATAAAATTACCAATGCACTATTTTTTTATTTTTAAATATATGTTGTCTACCTTCTTTGTTCAAGCATTTGTAACACAGTGTTTCATTATCATATTACACTATTTTGAAATCTTTGCTAGCTAAACTTTTTTAGGGATTTATAACAAATTGTTATTATTGATGTTGTTGTATTATAAGAGGATATATTTATAATAAACAATTTTTAAGTGGTAATGTTATGTGGTAATAAATGTGTACTTTTTACTTTTTATTTATTGCGGCGAGCTCTACAGCCTAGTATGACAGAGATCTTGTAACATGTGTCGTTTGTCGAGTTTGTCTAGTGTTTGTCGAGTAACAAAATAATACAAAGTAAACAAAAAAGAATAATACAAAGTAAAAAGTAAATATGAGACTTAAACTAGAGACTTTAGAGCTTATGATTAGGTGATAAATATTATGTCAGTTATAAACAAAAAAGAATAATACAAAATAAAAGTAAATGTGAGACTTAAACTAGAGACTTTACTTTTAATACAAAGTAAAAAGTAAATATGAGATTTTAAAGTGTTTGTTGAGTTTGTCGATTAACAAAATAATACAAAGTAAAAAGTAATAAATATTATGTAGGCCATAAGCAAAATAAAAAATACAAAGTAAAAAGTAAATATGAGACTTAAACTAGAGACTTTAGAGCTTAGGATTAGGTGGCTCAGGTATTGCACTCATGGAACTATTCAAGGAGAGGTTTGCACCTCTCCAGATTTGATCCCTCTCGGCCCTTGATAGAGCCTAGGATTTGGATCTATGTTGGTTTATAAAATTTTGAGATTATTTGTAATGCATTTTTTTTATTCATAAAGTTTATAAATATTCAATTGAGTTTTTGTTCTTTTAACAATTTTTAATTTTTTAATGAAGTAAAAAGATATTGAGTAAATTAAAGCTTAAAGAGAAAAACACAATTGAAATATAAAGTAAAACAATGATTACTTAGTAAATTTAATCAAAATGAAAGAAACTATACTTCTATGATACAAAGCAAATTTATGAGATATATAAAACGATTCATAGAATTTAGTAAGATATATTAAGTTTTTTTTGTATTAAACACATTAAATATTAAATTGTATTGAATATGAGAGCAATAAACTAAGAGAAAAAGATTTACAAAAATTATTGTAGATATATATTTACAATATTTATGACTTTAAATATGGTATTCATATATTTTTAGTGCTAATATCTTATAATCACACAATTTAGAAAAAATAACTCATTAAATTATTATTAGTAGCTTATAATCAGAGTTTAATGGTCAAAACATGTGCATTCCTCCTCTATTATACAAATTACATTTTGGAGTGAAAGCTAGGTAAGAAAGGCCATAGATGCTCATGATAGAGGTAGAATACCACTTTAGTATTAGGGAATTCAAAATCAAATACTTTATTTATAAGCAAAATCAAATACTTTATTTATAAGCAAAATCAAATACACTCTGCATCTAAGTACACTTAAAATCAAATAAAAAAGACCTACATTTTTTAAATAAGTCTACCATGTAGTATTTAGAAAGTGTTTAGTGTTTAGAATGTGTTGAGGGTGATCTATCTTTTCAATATGAATATACAAAATCAAATAGACTTACATTTTGTAAGTAATGTTACCATGTAGTATTTAGAAAGTATTATAGTGTATCAAAAAATGTTGAAATTTAATGTTCATTACCAATTAATGTTGAGAACAACTTTATGTTCACCTCACACAAATTAATGTATGTACGCTATAAAATGTGAACTTGTTGAAATTTAAGATTTATTTTTGTTTCTCTAACACTAACACTACTTAGGGTGATATATTTTTTCAATATAAATATTCAAAAATGCTTACCTTATTCATTTAGTTAGGTGTGGTTCCTTTATCTATGTTCTTTATCCTTTAAATTAAGTAGTCAAAATATTATTGTTTAAAATAAGCAATCAAAGCACTTTTTCACATTGGGTGGGAGAACATATCTCCAACTAATGATTTCCATGATCTCCAACTAATGATTTCCAATAAATGAACATGAGATGATGATGTTTAAAATACATAGTGGAGCTAAAGTTGAGTATACGCGAGAGCACTAAAACTAAACTAAGAGAACATTATCTACAAATATTATTGTAAATATAAATTTACAATATTTAAGACTTTAAGTATGATATTCATATATTTTCAATAGTAATAGCTTATAAACACATAATTTAGAGATAATAAATATTGATTAAGTTATTATTAGTAGCTTGAATCAAAATTCATGGTCCAAACATGTCCATTCCTCCTCTACACTAAAAATTACATTTTAACACATGACATCTCACAATTGTAAAAACACTTCTAGGTTGGTTTGCAATTTACCAAGATATTGTTTTTCAACCTTTAGTTTGTGAGTTGTGCACCTATTCTAGGACAAGATATTGTTTTTCAATTCAATTTATGTATCTATTCAATTTTTCTTTCGGCATTTTATTGCACCTTTTGGGGCAATTGCTAGTTTTAAAATTTTGCAAATTAGATTATTTCTTTATGTGATTGATGCAGTACTACGATGTGACTAATTTCCTCTGCTGTGCAAAATAATTATTGAATTACAAAAATAATAAAAATTAATTTTCTTAAAGAAAAATTAAAAGCATGCCACCTGTAATACAATTAATTCATTTTTGAAAATTGTTCACATTGATATGACTAAACCATTCTATCGGATGAAGGGCAATTAATTCATTTTCATTAATGTTGTCCCCATTTTCGATGAATAATTATTGACTTAAAAAAATAATAAAAATTAATTTTCTTAAAGAAAAATTAAAAGCATGCCTCCTGTAATACAATTAATTCATTTTTGAAAATTGTTCACATTGATATGACTAAGCCATTCCATCGGAGGAAACTCCCTGGCTGTTACCATCGCAATGGTGTAGTCTTGGAGCATTTATTCTTAAATCATCCTATGTATTAGCAATCATTGGTGTTTATCTGGTAATTATCATTGGTGCAACTCCTGGAATTTGTATCTTCTTTCGTGTTTGTATCACTACTTGTTTATTTCTTTCATCCAATATAAAATGTTTTCATGATTCTACTGCTTCATCCTTAGAAGGGAAATTAATTCATTTTCATTAATGTTGTCCCCATTTTAGATGAAAATTGTTCACATTGATATGACTAAGCCATTCCATCGGATGAAGGGCAATTAATTCATTTTCATTAATGTTGTCACCATTTTCGATGAGAACTAATTAATGCAATAAATTCATCTCTCATATATGCCGCCCACAATTTTGTGCATTGTGGAGAAGCGCTCTATCATTCTAGACGTTTATGGATTGGTGTGAAAGAATATGTGTATATCTTCTTAGACGCTTCTAGATTGGTGTGAAAGAATATCTTCCTCTCCTGCTTCTAGCGCATCAATTTCCAACATAGCACTTCACATTCAAACTTTGTAATCTATCAGCAAAATTCTTCCTCTCCTGCTTCTAGCACATCGATTGCCAACAGAGCACTTCACATTCAAACTTTGTAATCTATCAGCCATTTTGCATTTGTTTCTTCCAGAGCCATTGTTCTTCAAAATTCGGTAAGCAATATGGTTATTTCCATATTTTCTTGGAATTTTTTTCTGCAATTTGAAACCAACTATTAAAGATCATATGAATAAATAATGATAGTTTATATACAAGGAAAAATCTTTGAACAATATCTGTGTGCTTGGATGCAGAGTTTACAATCTTCTTAAATCAGGGAAAAATATTTGAACAAGATCTATTCATGTAATATAATTATACAATCTTCTTAAATCTCTACCAATGATATTCTTGATTGTTAAAATACACAAAGTATAAAGGTTGATGCATGCTGGGTATTGATTTGCAGAATTATGAGCAGCCTGGAATGTTGCAGAGGTTAAGCCCAGTGATTCAGTAGCAATCTTTGGACTGAGCACCATTGGCCATTGTCCTTAAGCTAAGACTTAAAATGAGATCTAATAGCTGAAAACAAATTTGGGATAAATTTCTCGCTCAACAATTGAATAAAATTTGTAGGAAAATGTTTAATAACATGATAGAAAAAATTATTTCAAATTATAAATGAGAAATTATGCTCTTACCCGATTCAATGTGATGCTTCTAGTCTCTTTTTTTTTCTTCGTACCAGATATCTCAACCATTCCATTTTCATATAAGACTCTCGTCTTAACTAACCAAGGTGTTCATGTATCTCAAGCAATAGAACTAAAATGACATTGTGGATTTTTGGAGCCTCTAGCCAGGCTACATTTGTGAATAGCCTAATTGTTGGTCCTACAAATGCAGCTTGATCCTATGAACATAAGAGTTTTTAGAATTTGCACTAAAATGACATTATGGATTTTTGGAGCCTCTGGTCAGGCGGCATTTGTGAATAGCTTAATTGTTGGTCCTACAAATGTAGCTTGGTCCTATGAACATAAGAGTTTTTAGAATTTGTAGTTAGTTAAATTACAAGGAGAATAAGAGTACCAGGGCCTTCATCTTTGGGATATGAAAAAGAGAAAACGGAGAGGTATAGAGGTCTACTTTGTTAGATATGGCGTGGTAAAGTCAACTTCATAAAATTCCCAGGTGGGGATTAGTTACAGTAGAGTTACATACTTCGTGATACTGGAAAGAGATGTTTATTGAAATCTTTATTACAACTCACTTAGTGGCAGACTTCATGACAATTGGGGGAGCCTTTGTTAAAGTAGCAGGCATATCGTTGCAAGGCATTGTAAGGCGAACATTCTAGGATTTGAATTAAGAAAGGCCTGATGGCTGGGGAAGTTCTAAGTGGACCTGAATATTTAACCCTGCCTGTGTGAATGTCGGTGAATGTATGTATGTGCATAATGGAGGGCCGAATGAGACTACATGAGAAAGGGTGATACAACTGCGTAAGAGTTGTTGAAAGTAGTGGGATTTGGGCCCTAAGAACAACACTCTGTAATGAAAAAAAAACAAATGGGTGGGGGAGAGGCAGTGTAAAGCCATCTACAAAAATCATGATACCAATGTTTCCATAATTGATAGATCTTCAATAGGCCATGGAGCCATGGGCCGTGGATTTAAGCCAAGTTGGGCACAATTCCTCCAGTCGAGCTTGGCGTGCTTCCCCCTTAGCAAGCCGAGAAACTTAACCTTGCCAATTTTCCCCAAACAGTTCCAAACAAAAGCACGAAGTAGGCTCCCCGTGGTGACTTTTTAGAAGGCAAGGTGGCTTTTCATATAGGATCAAACAGTTACTAGGATGCGTGATGGCGGACTTAACAGAATATCACTAAAGCAGAAGCGCCCACGGGGGATTCACTAGAAGGCAATATAATATCACGTTCATTCATATTGCGGTATTAAATAATCATGAAAACCTAAAAATTATATTGCTTATATATTAAGGGGCAAAGGGTTTTTTATTTAATGTAACAATCCAAAAATACTTTGGGGTCTTTTTTATATGGGCGGGATGACAAATATCCGCCAAATGGAGATGGCGGGATCATGACCGGATGAGAAATCCGGTTGAGGCAAGGCTTGGGATTACCAATATGCAAGGAAATTGCGTCTTGAGGCATGCTTGAGGCTAGGGGTTTCGTGGTGAAGAGGGTTTCCAGTCGATCATAGTCGAGAGACAGTGGTCATTGACAGCCAATTGTTACCAATATCACACAGCTAGTTGTTACCAATAGCCTTGGGAGGCTCTAAGCCTCCAGGGCTTGTTATATTCCCTCGATAGGACTTGGGGGCTTGAATACCCAACCACTTGTGCCTATTACAGACCTTGGGAGGTTTAGTCAGCCTCCTAGAGCTTGTTACAGGCCCTGTGGGCTTGGATACCTATCCCACAGCAGGCTTAGTCAGCTATTGGGGAACTGCAACATGCAATCTAAATGTTGTCTATGTGCATTGGCTCTAGTGACATACAAGAAATGATACCCTATCTCTTCATTAGACCATTAGATGTTGCAAATCATAATGATATGTGGTCGAGTAATTGCATTGTGGGTGAAGTAATGTGCATCCACAATATACATCGAAAGAAGCAAGGTGCATTGTAGAATGCATGTGGGGTCATAAGAGGGGTATCATATCAATATACTAGGTAGAAATATAAAGGGGTATAAAAAATGTTAATGAAAAAATTGATACATACAATATCTAGTGAAAATAGGGTTTTTTTTTAATTGGGAAGGCATATTGGGAGGGGGTTAAAAAAGCGATTTTGGAAGGTATTTTCCAATATTTAGTGAAATTAGAGGTATTGTTTCATATGCCATGAATGAACGTGCTATGATAGCGGTTTATTGAGTGAAGCCCCGTGGAAGCGCCTTCTTTTGCATATAATTTATCGGATGCTTCGGAAAATGAAAGGGCTGCCGCAAGGGCCTATGCTTCTGCTCAGGGTGCTAGCCAATAAAGAATTATGCATAAGTAAATTCCGAAGTTAGCTTCTCTATTCGATATGGATATGCAATTTTTTTTTGCATTGAGCGTTGTGGCATGGAGCGGGAAGGTACCCCCTTTACAAAGTGCTAACCCCTCACAACGTTGGGTACTAAATGGGAGTGCTCAAAGACGGCATGCTCATTATACAAGCTTATGTCCCCCACAGGTATGAGCATTGCATAGAACAGATAATGGGGTATCCTATTATTTAATTGTTGTAATTCATCATCCGCTTCAATGGAAAAATTGAACTATTCTATCCATATACTATTTTTTTTCCAGAAGAAAAAATATGTAAATTGGTTATTATAATATAAGAATTAAATCTGAATTGAGATCTTTCAGCGCTACATCTCTGGAGCATATATATCGAGAATATAATTCTCAAGTTGATCAAGTATCTAAGCAGGCATTGGAGGGTGAGGAGGGCTTCTTACAGTGGGATGAATATTGTGAAAATCTGCTCATTGACTCTGGCACTATGTACTTTCTCTACTAAGAGACTATGTGGGATATTTTTTTATTATGGGAATTTGTATTTAATCTTGTTTTGACTGTTGTGGATGATAGAAGCGGATAGTTGTGATCATCATTTTTGAGAAGATAACAGTTTGTATCTTGACATCATGTACTATTTGATTCAGTTTTTTGAATAACAATAGTATGCTTTTTTTCGCGGGAAAAAAAAATATAACTGGCTACATCCGAATAATCTTCAATCCGCTAGGAAAGCACTTCACAAAGACTGAATCAACAGTGACTCGTGATACGCTAATACAAAGGACTGTGTACAGATCTAATATACTCTAACAAGAGAAAACAAACACCTCTTAATGTTCGAAAGGAAACCCTTAACATTCTCTCTTTCTAGCAAGGGAAAACATTCCACTTCCGAGGTTATGAGCATAACCCAATAATTCATAACAATGCACCCAATGCCTCATTAAGACGGGATGCCAGTGGATATTTTATGCACCCCAGACTGTGTCATACATGCTCATTATTTTCTCTTATGATAGCGAGATGAATGAGTGGGATAATTTGATGTTCTCTCTAGTTAGGGTATTAATTTCCCGAATTCACAGCTTGGAAATAATAGGATCTCCACGTAAAAATAATTATCATTTCATCTTGGCCGAGATTAGCGTCCTTCCCCCTTAGAAAGCCGTGAAACTTAAGTTGCAGAGTAGTACTCAATGCTTTAAAAAAAATGAAATCAATATTCTTCGTGGTTTTATGGACATGAATTATCCTGTGAAACAAATTGCAAACCTGGGCAGGATGTGGCAACTTGGCCGAGCTTTGCATCCTTTCTCCTTAGCAAGCCGAGAAACTTAAGTTGTCGAGTAGTACTTGATGCTTTAAAAAAAAAAAAATCAATATTCAATCAATATTCTTTGGAGTTTTATGGACATGAATTATCCTGTGAAACAAAGTGCAAACCTGAGCAAGCTGTGGAAACTGTAGTCCTCCAACACATTCTCGGCCCACAGTTAAAACCATGGGCGTGTAGGAAACTGGAGACCAAAAAGAAACCTGGGCATGATGTGGCAATTGTAGTCGTCCAACACAGTCTCGGCCTATAGTTAAAACCTTGGGCGTGTAGCGAAACTGGAGACCAAAAACAAACCTGGGAAGGATGTGGCAACTGTAGTCCTCCAACACAGTCTTGGTCTACAGTTAAAACCCTGGGCGTGTAGCGAAACTGGAGACCAAAAAAAAACCTAGGTAGGATGTGGCAACTATAGTCCTCCAACACAGTCTCGGCCTACAGTTAAAACCCTGGGCGTGTAGCGAAACTGGAGACCAAAAATAAATCTTAGAGGAAGAAAATGAGCCTGATATGGGAAAATAGGGTTTTGGGAAAATTCTTATGGGAATGCAGAGCAAAGGACACACGGCCTGATGCATGAGCCAGATAATATGTATATTATACAAATTATTAAAAAATAATAAACTGTACATACAACACATTGCTAGAAATTATGTACATCTCTAAACCAACATTTGCCTCCACTTAAACATTTGGCTGAAGACACTTGTTCCCTCTTCTATGCTGCTCAAAGCATGAAATATGTTGGGATCGATGAACTACGTTGCGATCGATGAGTTCGACATCTGCCTCCAGTTAGACGTTTGTAAACACCCTTTTATGTTAAATAACCATTCATAAATCACAACATTAATTTTGTACTAAACAACGATTATAGTACATTGACAAATTTTACCTGTGATGTTTCTATGTTAATATAAACAACCATATAATCTGTTAGCAAATTTTACCTGTGATTTTTATATGTTAATATAATTATTGATCCATATATTATCAACAATGGAGCTCTCCAAACTTTTTAGTTTGTGCATGGTGACTGGAGGGATCGTTTGGGTGCAACGTTTTGTTTATGTTTGGTTGTCGGTGCTATGGCAGTTGGGGACACAACGATTTGGCATTGCCTCTTCCTTGTTTTTCCTTGCCGTAGAGCTGGACTTTCTTTGTTTTCTCTTCAATTGATTGTTTTCAATCAATCAAGGTCTTCACTATGATGATCTATGCGATCAAGCCCAAAACGCAGAGGCTTCTATTGAGAGCATCAAGCGTGCAGTCGATCTTTCCTCGAATCAGCAACTCTAGGTTCCACTCTTTCTTTCTCTTATGGTTATCACTGCCCATTTTATGTTAATTGTGGAAACTTTATTAGTAACTTGGAATCATCATTTGGGATTCATGGATGTTGTTGTATTCATTAGTCTTCCCATACTTTCTGTAGCGGAGTCTGGTTTCTCTTTTTTGTTAAATCATCCCTTTGTATGGGTAGTGTCTCTCCCTCTTGTTGATTGAGGATGTATTTGATGTTTTTTTTATGGTCATAGTGGTCAAAAAACTGTTGCTTTTGCTGCCGGAAGTATTGGGCATAATATTGTGGATGCTATGCTCCACATGGAAGGTGAAACAAAGGACAATATTGAGCAGGTTGTCCACAGGTTGTCAGAGCTGGGTAATTGACAACATATGCCGAGTTTTTGAAACAGGAGGCTGGAAACGGTATAGCTTATGTAACTGCTCTAATTATAGGTGGTAACTTATTGGTTTCCAATGCTAGACATTGTCAAGCATTTATTAGCAGAGATGGTACTGCTGAATCTCTTACATGTTATCATTGAGCTACAAGGGAAGACGAGGGATAATGGATAGAGAATTTGGGTGGGATTATGGACATCCGCCACTGAGTTTGGTGTGTTCAGGGATCTCTAGCTATATCTAGGGCAATAGGCAATTTGCACTTGAAAGAATGGATAACCGCTGAGCCCAACACCAGAAAGATTGAAATTACTTAGGATTGTGAGTTTTTAAGTTTGGCATCTGAGCTCCAATGTTTACTTGGCTGTAAACATTGGTTTGTATTCCTCCCTTCGGAACGTACACATACAACGGTTGTTACCATTCTACCCCACATCTGCTACATTGTTTACACAAATGAGGTTCCAACATAAACATTGCTCTAATATTCTAGGAGAACCACGACACTTGCACTATGTTTGTTCTCTCCCAACATGATTATTTCGTAGCTTTCTCTTATGAGATCTAGGAGGACAGGGTGGTCCTGGTGGGTTTTTATGTTATCCCATGCCCAGGGATTAAAGTTATCGGTGTGGAAGCTCTGAAAATGCATCTTGCCAAGGCCTCCCAGGAGAATCTATTTTTGGTGTTATGATATGCATTCAGTCACACATTGTTTATGATATTAATATTCAAATAACCAAATTATTAAAAAAACAATTATTACGATTCCTGATATTAAACCTTAAACTTAAAATAGATGCACTTTACTCCATAGTTACAAAGTTTGAAATTTGATGGAAAATTTTTTATTGAAAATATTTGTTTGTGTCTTTTCTTAAATCACTTAATAGTAGGGAGACTTTTATTGAATCTTTATAGAATTTAATAGTATGGAGACTTTTATTGAATTTATCAATGGTCTCATCTATCATGCAATCTAGGAAAAGTATATGCGCTACTCCACCCCAAATTCTAAGATATAAACACCTATCGATGTAAATATAAATAAATCTAACATTTTTACATCTCTCAAACATCAAATATAGAAATATGAATAAACTTAATTTAATCATAAATATACCCATTCCATCTACTTCCCTTGTAAGAATATTGTTGTTTTCATAGCTTAGGAATTTGGAAAAAAAATCATTTCTCATTTTGATGGTTTCCACAAATTTCATGGTTTTCTTTGCTTGTTTTGACATAGAGTTTAAAATATAGATACATGTGCATTTTTTTTGGTTAAATTCTAATCCTAGTTCTCAATAATAAAAAATGTGCACTACATTTAATTACATGGTAGTCTCTTTTTTTTCTTTATTGAATCAAGTTAAGCAATTGTTACAACTGTTTGAATGTTGGATAAACATAAACTTTCACATCTAATTTATTATCACAAGAGCATGAACTTGCTGCATCGAAGCTATTCCTCTTGTTAAAAAATATTAAGGGGGAAATTAAGTTGAATGGAATCCTTGGATTGGAATATTTATTTTCTTTTTGTTTTCTGGAATTTCTTGGTTGCTCGTGTGTCAATCACGACAAGCAAGTGAATTCCTACCGCGCCTTCCTCCCTAGCTACTACTTCTTAGTGGGTTTTGGAGTGGTATTAGTGGTTTTTGTTGTTTTTATAATGAGATATTGAAACTTTGAGCACCTACACTTGCTAAAGAAGGAATTTTTTGGATGTTAATGTATTATATTTTTTAATTATAAAATTAGCTTTTTTAATAATAATAATAGAAAAATTTATGTAGAAAAATTATAGAAAAATTAAGATATAAAATGAGATTAAAATAATTTCATGTTTCCAGGGGAGGCAGGTGCGGGGGGGATTATTTTTTATCCTGGAGGAAGAAAATTTGCTGAATTTTCCTGGGGACTAGGCACAAGAACCAATAATGAAGCAGAATGGATGGCGATGTATCATTCACTCGAGCTAGTCTCATCTTTAAATGTGGAAAAGCTACAGGTATTTGGAGACTCCAGGCATGTAATTCAGAACATGAATAACAGCTCTTCGAGAGGAGCAAAGAGTCAAAACCTTCGAAAAAGAATCAAATTCCTCTCTCTCCCCATTGATACATTATATTTTCATGTTCTCAGAAGCCTCAACATGGCAGCTGATAGACTTGCTAATATTGGAACTACTTTGGGACAAGGTCAAATAGTTGAAAATAAGATTTTGGGACATAAATTCATCCCCTAGAGTTTTTAGCTATGGAGGCGTTTCAACGTTGTGACATAGATCTTTTTTAATGTTTTCAAAGTGTAAAGTCTGGAGGCATCCTTGCCGTGGTGGGCTCCTCGTTCTCTCTGCCTGCGCTTCCCTTCAGCTGGCACGTAGAAAGCCATCTGCCTTCCCACCTGGCCCCAAGGCTCTCACGCTCCAGCATTTATTGCTGCAGGGCGGTTTATTGGAGTGGCATTGAGACATGGAGCAGCTCAATTCATTTTCGCTCGGTCTAGGGTTACAGCGTCTCTCCGTTGTAGACTTGGAACAGCAACAGCTTGAAGAAGACCCTCGCGAGCTCAGAGTTATGGAAGGAATTCGGCAAGCCATTGCCACTCTCAGTCAGGTAACCTCGGAAGTTAAGGTGTATTTATGCAGGACATATTCGGCGGTCTGTTCCATTACAGACCAGAACAAGGAGCAGAACTTGGAATTCAAATATGTCCACTCTCGTCTTTCCTGGAGTCCCGTCTGGACGATATTGATAGGAATACCATCGAAATTCTGGGGAAAATGGATAGCATCAGAGAAGATCTTTCAGTCTTCATAAACACAATTCAGCCAGGTGCAAGAAGCCCTGTCGGTCAACCAGGGAATGATGGAAGCTGCCTCCTTCTTGCAGCAGAACAATAGATAGTTTCCCTACTTAAGAAATTTTGGATGTCGACCCACAGGTTCCATATGAACTTTATATTCTAAATGTTTTTTTGTTTACTCCTCTGTAATCAGTTTGTAAAGGTTTATACCAGCAGAATGACTAGAAATTTCAGGAAAACGAGGAAGAAAGACCCTGAGAGCCAAACTCTTTGTAAATTCTGCAGCTTATCTCTTTTTGAAGTAGAATCATGGCTCAAATTTTGTAATGCATGGCTGTGCACAGCCTTTTATATATATATATAAAATTCCCTGTTTCTGTTAAAAAAAAAAAAAAAATTCATGTTTGTATAGTGGGTATGTTAAAAAATATTTTGAACAAAGTTATGAATTATGTAAAATATGAGAATTAATTTTTGGTTGTCAATTATATATATTTTGAAATTCAATCCAATCCATTTTCAAAGTCATAAAGTCAATGTTCTTAGTCATAAAAAAATACGGGAAAGAAAGGGCATGAAAAGAGTAAAACATAACTTAAGGTGAAAAATAAAGCTTAAAATGATTTGATATTTCCATGATAGGTGGGTTGAAAAAATCTTTTGAAAAGTTATGGAAATTTTTGTACAATGTTGTATATGGAAAAAGTCCCATAAAAAATTATGAATGATGTCAATTATATATATTTTGAAATTCAATTCAATCCATTTTCATAAAGTAAATTTTCTTGGTCATAAAGAAAATACGGGAAAGAAATGTTGTAAAAAGAGTAAAACATAATTCAAGGTGAAAAATAAAGCTTAAAATGATTTGATATTTCTATGTTAAGTGGGTTGAAAAAATCTTTTGGAAAGTTATGTACAATGTTGTATATGGAAAAAGTCTCATACAAGATTATGAATAAAAAGTCTCTACTTCTTAGTGGGTTTTGGAGTGGTATTAGTGGATTGTTGTTTTTATAATGGGATATTGAAACTTTGAGCACTTACACTGGTTAAAGAATGAATTTTTGGGATGTTAATGTATTATATTTTTTAATTATAAAATTATTTTTTTAATAATAATAATAATAATAAAAGTGATGTAGAAAAGTTATAGAAAAATTAAGATATAAAATGAGATTAAAATAATTTGATGTTTGTATAGTGGGTATGTTAAAGAATATTGTGAACAAAGTTATGAATTAGGTAAAAAATGAGAATTTAGTTTTTGGTTGTCAATTATATATATTTTGAAATTCAATCCAATCCATTTCAAGGTCATAAAGTCAATGTTCTTGGTCATAAAGAAAACACGGGAAAGAAATGGTGTGAAAAGAGTAAAACATAATTCAAGGTGAAAAATAAAGCTTAAAATGATTTGATATTTCCATGGTAGGTGGGTTAAAAAAATATTTTGGAAAGTTATGTACAATGTTGTATATGGAAAAAGTCACATACAAAATTATGAATGAATTGTAACACATGTAATCGATGGAAAAGAAAATGAATTGTACATTAATTTGTAAGATGAAAAAGTATACATATGTGAGTAAAACAATAAAGGGTTAAGTAGTGATCAAGTTTGGCTCTAAATATATTGGAAATAAACATTGGTATTTTCATTTGGTAGGGGGAGTGCAAGGATTGGGGATTGCAATTTTAAGTGTGAAAGAGACAGATAATGAAGACGTGCCTCTTCCTTTTTTCTAAGTGAGACATATGAACTAAACTTTTGTTTTACATTATTCATAATTTTGTATGGGACTTTTCCCATATACAACATTGTGCATAACTATCCATAAATTTCCAAAATATTTTTTCAACCCACCTACCATGGAAATATCAAATCATTTTAAGCTTTATTTTTCACCTTGAATTATTTTTTACTCTTTTCGCATCATTTCTTTCCAATATTTTATTTATGACTAAGAACTTTGACTTTATAACTTTGAAAATGGATTGGATTGAATTTCAAAATATATATAATTGGCAACCAAAAACTAAATCCTCATTTTTTACATAATTCATAAATAAACTTTTGTTTTACCTTATTCATAATTTGTATGTGACTTTTTCCATATACAACATTGCACATAACTTTCCAAAAGATTTTTTTAACCCACCTACCATGGAAATATCAAATCATTTTAAGCTTTATTTTTCACCTTGAATTATGTTTTACTCTTTTGAATTATATATCTATATATATATAACTATGCCTTTAGCCAGTATTCAACACTCACATATCTACATGTTTATCCATGATTTAACCTGGAAACAACTCAGGCCTCTAAGTATAAAAATAACGGATCTTTTAACCAGCACTCAAACTCGGTTCAAATTTATTGATCGGCATTTTACTCAGATCAATTATGATCTAACAAAATTTATCTGGATATCAGACTCAATTAGCGTTTTCATAGGTCTCTCCCATCTAGTTAATAAAATAATTAACCGAATCTTTCTACAGGGACCTACGCCGAGAGCATTAGCATTATGCAGATCAGCTCTCTCTCGAATCTAGATAATGGCCAGATATTTACTAGACTAGACGCATATATTTTAAATTCTTTTTCTACCAAAGATCGGATCAGATCTACAATATACCAGGGATTATCTCAAAGAGTATATATCATACAGCGATTTGCGCAGGCATATATCCACCCCAGAAACCAACGTTTACAATCTCCACCACAGGGTGTATACAAAATATAATACCTAGGGATTATCTCAGGCTGTACGCAAAATTTTAACAACGTCTTCCTATCACCGTAGATCGGATCTGCTATTAAGCTGCCAGAGCTTAACTCAGGCTGCGATTAAGTTTAACAACATTTTGCTACAACTCGAGATCTGATCTACTGTTAATCGCCAGCGATTGACTTAAGTTGTATATATATATATATATATATATATATATATATTTAACACAAAAATAGTACAACCAATGATAAATTCAAGGGCATGCTACTCTTCCCTAAACAAGACAAATACATCAGTGAAAAATGAGATGGATTCCCCAGCCTTTGGGTTACGACCCATCAAGGAAAAAGGGTAAAAGAATGCAGTACTAAAAAGATAAACACATGGGTTATGCCATACCAGGGCTACGCCTTTGTCACTAGAGAAATGGAGCAGAGAAGATTGCAGGTCATAACCTGAATTTACACCCTTCTTAAGTAAGAGGAACGATGTTGAGATCGCGTGGGTGGTACTCCCTCAATACTGTCCCAAGGCACTCCCTGATTTCTATCATGCAAAACAGTCCTACGCCCAACGATTCATTTCTTCAGGGATCACGCTAACCAAAAATCGTGCAGCAGAAATTAAGAGTTCATACAGATCATCAGGTTGATCTGAATAGTCTATAGCAGGTTGTTGATTAGGAATTTTTCTCAGCTACTAACATTTTCTCTTCCAATAATCACCCTGATCTGGGCAGAAATCGATTTCTCCCAGCAATTCCAATGGAAAAAGCAATCCTGTACTATTATGGTGGGATTCGTCCTTTCCTCCCACAAGGCTGTGATCCTCTCCTTCTAAGTTCTCCCCAATGGCGGAGGTCAATCAAGAGGGACGGTCAGCCTCTATTTACATCTGTAAAACCATGGATCCTTACTCCAATGTCGATGTTCCTAGTCTACAGCATTCTTCGCTTTTCCCCCCATTGCAGACCCTTTTCTTCTTTCATATAACCTGAATTTTCTGCTTACCTGGGTAAGTCCACCTAGTTTAGAGCTGATTCCCTTCACCAAGTGGCAGGTAGTAAAAGATTTATTTTTCTCCAAATGGTGGTTAAAGTTCACCAAGTGGTGGATGGAGTATCCCCTCTACATACATGGTAAGAGCCTTATTTATAAAAGATACTTAATATAATTTTATTCAAATGGATGGCTAATATACATCATGACTCTATGGTTTAATTATTATTTTTTATTCACCGTGTGTATAGGTTTATAAAAAGGAACAACCTAGTGTGTATTTCCTCTTATTAAACGATAGTCCTCTTTTTTGAAGGACATATACACAAGTCCTTGTACCCAACTAGGGTTTCCTTTTCTCTTAAATCTTTCTCATCAAACTATAATAATAAATCCTTCTACTCTTTGGATTATCTTCGCTTATTATCTTTTCATTTTCAAGAAAAATAACTAAATTTTTTTCTTATACTTTTCTAGCTAAACTTTATAGATAACCTTTTGATACTTTATGTCGAAGTTAATATTAGCATACGGCGAATAGCCGTCATCTAGTCTTAAGATAATGAACTTATTACCTAAGGTATTAGTTAAGTCATTCCACCATTTCTCCGGTGCTTGTAGCCTTTGGACAACCCACCGTGATCATACATACTCCTCCTAGTGAATTATGTTGCCCGTCATGTAGTTGCAGCACAACTCTCAGTGACGTAGTTCTACAATTTTAAGAATAAATACCATTACATACACATTTACTGGTGGGGCCTTGGCCTTGAGCTCCTCACCTGAAACGATTACAATAATTATTTACAAATTATTAGGTCAAAAAATGAGGGATGTTACATACTCCTCCCCTAAAGAATAACACCGTCCTCGGTGTTCACACTACTCTTCTCGAGTCATCATTATTTAGTTCATTTGTCGTCTCTTCTTTGATATTATTGAACATCTTTGAAACCGACAGGATTTCCACACGTCTTTGTGGTTCGTATTTCTTTCACATCATGCACATTGTACAACCCATACAAGATCTTCCAACATTCTTCAGTATAACATATTTACATTTCACAAAATTTTAAATAGTAAATGTTTAACATTTATCATTCTTCCTCACTCTTGAGGAAATTTTTGCTTACTCAAGCATTCGTAGCATTCACCCAAAAAGACATCCAATAGTCTAGTTACAAGACAAATCATTATTATTTGTTATATCATAAAGTAAATATTTCAACACACTTTGTTGATCATCAAACTCTCCCATGAGTTTGGAACTTCAGCAACCCTCTGTTGAACACAAAATTCTTCCTCGAATTCTGTCACCAATTCCTGTGGACTTACGGGATACACTTTTGAGGTTACTCTCCTTTTTTATTGCTAGTCAAAAAGTTTTCCTCCTCAAGACATCAAACAACGTTTTGTCTCTAGATGTCAATCTTTGTGCCTAGGTCTTTTCCATTGATACCACAAAACTCTTTCACAATTCCCCTCAAGCCTTCTTGCTTGAGTCCAGGAATTTCTTTTCCACCCATCCTCCTACATGAGTCGAGGAAAAGTTGCTTTAGCAAAGCCAAGTTGGGTCAATTTTTTCCACCTTAAGCCTCTTGCTTGAGTCCCGAAATATTCTTTTCCCCTCAAACCTTCTCATTTGAGTCCAAGAAATAACAATCATTTATTTTTCCTGGTAGTTTTGGTTAACCACAACATGCAACATAATAGCAACATAATATTAACATCAAATAGGTTCATCTAATTACTCATCAGTTTGAACTCATGCTTTTATCATATCCCTTCATGAGTCATTGATATTACCATATGCTTACCATGTATACTGTATCGTGTCCATGTCTTTGCACAAGTTCCACAAACTGTGACCATCTGCCAAATTCACTTGTTAGTACTTTTTTATTTAACACAAAACGCATTCCGTGAAAAAAGATTCTCCTAAAATAGTAAGGAAAACATTATTCTTACAACATCCATACAAGATTAACATTCTCATTAATTTCATTAATATACCTTACGACATAAGATTTGCGACGTTAGCATATAGCATTCATTAATAACTTAGCTCTTTACGATAATTCCAATGATTGTCTGATTTGTCTTTCAAAGTTTACACTTTACCTTCTCATAGATTTACAAGGATATTGTAGAGCAATTTATGTATAATACTACTCTCTATATATACCTGGAAAATTCTAGACAATATCTATTGTTGAGTGTAATTCCTAACCCCACTTTTAATTTAGTATGTCGACAAGATACATGAATATTCCCATGCTTACAGTTTTAAATCCGCAACCATGCCTTGTCAAAAATTTCCATGTCTATATACAAAGAGCATTTCTCAATGATTTATAAGTAATGCCTAAAGCCCCTTACCATGTAATAATTTTAGCAATCTAGTTCTATGAGAGGAATTCAATTTCCTTCTAATAGTTAACTTTGTCCAATTTGGCACCTAGGAAACATTCTAGCAGGTGTATCACTCATATAATATTCTACAAGTTATTTTCAATTCATGAAACATCAAGTATGCAAATGGGGTTTTCCTTGCCAAAACATATCGTTGTTCAAGGAGTTACTCCATACATGCATTTCTTTTACTATTGACTTCAATATAATAAGGATCATCAATTATCTTTCGAGAATTGCCCCATTAATATTTATCTAGTTCTCATGAACACCAGTCCTTAAAACAACCAGTTCAACAAAATATCATCATAAAGTTTATAACAAATAACAAGGTAACTTATATCAATTTCACAGACCTCCATATGATGATCTAATTGCACCTTACACTATTTCACAATACCTCATAATACATCAACTTTCAGGTACTTTCGACCCTTTTAAAATTTACATACATATCTCGACAAGACGTGACAAAATTATCCCTACGACACTAATAACTCAACTTATAAATGCTACCATGCATTCATTTATACAATCATCATTTCTAATTTAATCGAGCACTCGTGATGAATTTCCATCAATATATATATATATATATATATATATATATATATATATATGACTTGACTTCATTAACTAAAATTTGCATTTTCATAAGGTAATGTACTCTTTTATGATTATGCTTCACCTATTTGAATATTCAACATGAGATAAAACTGTTGGCAGGCGGTTTGATAAGGAAGAATCGCAGCATCGCCGATGCTGCGACACGTCAGACGAAGTCGTGGAAGGAAGAAGGCTCGAGTATTTTATGTATTTTTTGAGTCGTTTGTACCGCAATGCGGGTTTTGGGTCATTGGACCACATATTATGTAATGTTGAGTCAGCTATACCGTAGAATGCGGGTTTTTGGTCATTTTTGGATAAGTCAGTTAGATATTGGGTCATTTGTCCATAGTGTCAATTAGGAAGTCGGTAGTAAGTGGACAAGATTTGTAAGGCGGAAGCCTATATATAGATAAGATTTGTAAGTGTTGAACAGATAATTCACGGGGAGAAGAATGGGAAGCCTTGATGTTGTATGATTTTCGGGTATGTTTTGATGTCAAGAGTCATTGCAGAAATCTAGTTTTTGGAGAGGCGTTGTATCTGGGTTGACAATGATAATATGATGAAGCTATTTTGGTGCAATCCCTGTGTTCAATTTGTTCAGTTATGATAATGTGATATTGCAATATACGAATAATGTCATGCTTCTTTGATGCGATACTTGCTTTACAATTACTGTTGTTGCAATGATGAATGTTTGGGTTGAATACTGCTTTACTATTATGTTTAATACTTAAAGATCTCTGTCGTTATGTTACAATAAGTTTAAGTATCGTAGCCGCAACCATCCTCCTTCCTTCGGCGGAAACATGGTTCCGTCTACTCTTCCTGGATGCCTCGGGTGAGACCTCATCTACTTTGCAGTTGTTGCTGGGAGGGGTAAACCCTGTCCGGGCCGGTGCTCAGGAAGACTACAGTATGTGTCGACAGTGAGTGGGACCCCTGTCGAATGGCATCGTGTTAACAAATGGTTCTGTTGTCGGGACCGTGTACGGAGTGAAAGGAGGACATGTTGTGGCACCTGACGAAACCGGAGATCCAAGAATGGTTTGATCAAAAGTTGCAGGAATTCGCTGAAGGGGAAAGCAGGAACACTCGATTGATAGCATATCAGTAGGTGGGTAGATACATTCATGAAGGTCCGCATGAATGGTTCTTCTATGAATTTCTGGTCCTATTGTTCGAATGGTTGGAAAAGTTGACCTTTCAAAAGAGGAACTTCCAAGGTGGTGAACCGACGACCTGGACCCCCGAATTGATTTAGGAACTGCAGGAAGTTGATAATAAAGCATCGCGGGATGTCGAAGTGTGGTTCAATAGAATCCTAGAAGGCTATATCACAAAGTTCACGGTTGATACTCAGAAGTCCTATAGTGAAGCCGAAAGATTTTTTTCCGCGAACCTCGGGGCAGGTTTTAACTCTCGATCAAGATGCTTATTTGCGAAAAGGGTATATTGAAGATGCATCTTGATCAGTAGACAACCTGGTGGATGGAGGCCGTGGGTACCACGACTGTTGGGGGGTGGTACATGGAATGGTAAGAGGTAGATGGGTGCAGGTCATGATGAGACTGTGAGTGAATCCAAGGAAGAAAGTGTTCTTACGAGGGGAGGAGCGAGGTTCCAACAGGAAAAGAGGCAGAGGACGGGAGAAGGTCCTACTGCGGTCGAACCGCAAGACCGTGAAGGAAGGCCACACAGGACAAAGAAACCTCACAGTCCTGACAAGTACAACCAGGCTACACCCAGGATAGAGGCATGACCTAACCCCGTCACCAACATACCCACACCTCCACTCACTATCTCTCAGATAGCAAGAAATACCACTTCGACACTGCCAAGTTCATCAATTACACAGAAGTTCATTGGTAGTAGTACAGTGCAAGGAGGAAGGAAGCCCAGAATGGCGGGCGATGGTGCTAAGTTACCGTTGTTCCATGGGAGTGCGACAGACAACCCAGAACAATATTGGTTTTTGTGTGAAGCGGTCTGGACCATAAAACAGATCACAGATGATGCTGCTAAGAAAGGACAGTTAGCGACGACTCTGCAAGGTCGTGCATTAGATTGGTTTATGAAGTTTGTTCTAGTCCCTACAGGAGCCCCAGAGAAGTTGCTGGATGAGATTTGGGATGGGCTGATTGTCGAATTTAGAAGGCCCAAGTCTGAGGCTCAATATATTACAAAATTGAAGGAAATTAAGTAGTATCCCAATGAGACGGTATGGGATTTCGACCAATGATTCAAGACGCTGATGGAAAAGGTTAGTTTCAATATGAGCGCCATCTAACATAAAGAGTGGTTCATCGTGGCACTGCTACCACACATTCAGCTTTCGTTGATGCAACAAAACATCTCGACGCCCAGTGAAGCTCTAGAGATTGCAATGCGATTGGAGGCATCGCCAATTGGAGATAATGCAGCCGGGATGTCGCAGATACAGACACAGCTTGCTAACTTGAGTATAAGCTACAAGATTTGAAGAAAATCAAGGAACAACACAATGAACTATGGTGTACACGATGCCGAGAAGAAGGGCATACGAAGGACAATTGCCCAGATTTCCGTAATTATTTGATGTCAGATGCGCCAAACCCGTTGAATGGCGGCAGCATGCCATGGTGTCACGTTCTCCAGGTGTATGGGCACAGTCACGACAATTGCCCTTATATGCAAAAAATGGTCACAACCCCAAGAAATCTTTATTGCACATTTTGCAAGTTGGTGGGTCATGATGACAAGGATTTCCGTGCATGTGGGTTGCTACAAGAAAGAATGTATGATGCATTCTACGTCAAGGATGATCAGCGTTCCATACAACAATCGCAACCGCAGCCACTACCTCAACCGCAGATGCAGTTTGTACTGCAACAACAGCAGCTACCGCAGTTCATGCCGCAATATGCTTCGATGCAAATGGCTCCACAATAGCCACAATATGTACAACAACCGCAGTATGCACCCCAAGGGAAAGGGATGCAACCGACACCATTGCAGCAACAGTTTAACCAACCACAGTACCAACAACAAGGAGGATTCCAGGGAGGATATCGGGGAGGACGTGGCAGAGGATTTGGTCGCGTAGGAGGACAAGGTGGTCGCGGACCTGTTCAATGTTATCACTGTGTGGTATGGGGACACTATCAGCAAGACTACCCACTGCTGCAAAACCAGTGTACGTTCTATTTTGCTAACAATTATACAGTTGAGAATTGTCCACAGTTGATTGCACAATGGCAGGCAAGGAACACTCCCCAGTTGCAGACATAACCCAAGGCACAGCAGCCCTCTCAGAACCAAGTACAGCAACCAATGCAGAACCAAAATCCGCGGCCGAATCAGAACATAAATCAAAATATAAATCAACCGAGGAACGTACCATCGAATCAGCAGTAGGGTGCAAACATCGTGAAAATTTCTGCAGAACCAAGATCGCAAGATGCTTCCGTTGCTGTGGTCACTCGAGGAGGAAAGACAATTGGAGAAGACAGCTCAATGATCCGGTTAGCTGGACCAAAGAAGGTATCATTTGATATTGATGCGAAACGGGAGATGTTTCTTCAGGCACGACGGGATTTAGGGAACGACTGAGGTAAAGCCATCATGTATGACATGCCCTCTACTTTTGATGCTACTTCAGAGGTTAGCTCATCGCGGTGGTCCGGCACACTTCGAGCATTTTTGGAACATTGTTTGTCCCTAGCAAAAGATCCCGATGCTCTTGCTGCATTTGAAGCCTTATTGCAATGACCAGCCCAGGATCGACAAGAGCTCGTAGTTAATTCCTTGCAACGACGGAAGACGGGTAAGGAGATGCGGATGAATATTCAAATTGGCGACTATGATGTTGATTCAATTATTCTGAATCTTGGTTCGGATGCCAGCATCTTGACCAAGCAGGCTTGGCAGAAGATGGGGAGCCCCCCATTTAGCTGGTCTCCTGTACAGCTCCGATTGGCTAACCATGTTAAAGTAACACCCATTGGGTGAGTTCTGCGGCTAGTGGTAGATATCGAGGCTATGAAAACCTATGCCGACTTTGATGTCATAGAAGTTGTCGAAGGCGGCAGCTCTTATCCCACGATGTTGGGGATTGGATGGGATAATGATAGTGGAGCTGTAATCAACTTCAAGCGACGGATGATGACTTTTGAAAATCACGATCTCAGAGTTATTGCCCTGTTGGATCCTGCTGAAGGATGCCGCTACATAGAGCCAGTGAAGGACGATGATCCCAACGAATGGGATCATGCATTCAATATTTCTGAAGATTATATACATCTGACTACCAACGGTGAGCTGGGATGGCACAGTGACAGCTCTGCGTCTTCCGACTCTAATGATGCCCTGGAATATTGGCATAACCGCTTGCACCAAGTGTCGCTCCGTAAGTGCAGGTTGGTCACACAGTCATTATGACATGTCGTGACTGAAACGGTTACACTACTAATATATGAAGGACTACCTGGCTTATCTGACTTTCTGATGGAGTTCAAAGAAAGAGTTTCCGAACCATAGCACTTGCTGGCATTGAATGAAGCATTGAAGGCTGCTCCAACACGCTAGTGGGCGACACACAAGGCATCGATTGATGGATGGTCGAAATGTCAAAGATTGATGATGGTACATTTTGGTGATACTGAGGTTTACCACGCTGGGAAGTATGATGGGCGAACCGATCCTGGTGGTCACTTGATGGAATGTCAACGGCTATGGGTATCGCGACCAAAATATGAGTGGGTCCATGCTTTTATCCATACTTTGGATGAGATGCCACACTCATGGTATACTGCAGCTAAGTTGCGAGGGGAAATTTCTACTTGGCTGGAGCTCACAGTGTGTTTTACCCATACATTCAGTTTTGCGGATGCCGATCCAGAGGTTAATAATGCATTACAACTCATCCGTGATGTAATTATGCAGGTTGTCCTAGTAGCATATCCTGCGGATCCACACACGCACTGCTAGATGTAGTCTCTCATGGAGTGTTTCAATATCAGTGGTGGGCCAGAAGATGGTGATGATCCACAGAATGTGAATATCTCGGAGTCAGAAGGAAGTCGTGATGTGGTACCACCTGATGCACCAAGCGACCCGATCAGTCAGCCGCTGAGGATCCGCAAGATTAACATTGGGCCAAAGGACACTCCGAAGTTCACAAATGTCGGGAATTACTGGGATGATGAGCTGATAAGAAAGGTCACTGATTTGCTCCATGAGTTTCAAGACATATTTCCTACTACATTTTCCGGCATGAAGGGGATTTTGGGTGCCTTAGGGGAAATGAAGATTCCATTAAAACCAGATACTAAGCTGATCCGGTAGCGACCCTATCGATTGAATCCGTGACATAAGGAGCAGGTCAAGGCTGAGCTGGATCGCATGTTGGGCACTGGTATTATTGAACTAGTTGAGAAGTCGGAATGGATTATTCCTATGGTGGTGCAGGATAAGAAGACTGGTGAAGTGTGCATTTGCGTTGACCTTAGGAAACTAAATGATGCATCTTTGCACGATCCATTCCCCACTCCATTTACCAATGAAGTGCTTGAAGGTGTGGGTGGCTAGGAGATGTACTCCTTCACAGACGGGTTCTCTGGCTATCATCAAATCCGCATTGCCAAAGAAGATCGCCATAAGACAACTTTCGTTACTGGATGGGGCTGCTTTCAATACACTGTAATGTTGTTTGGTTTGAAGAACGCACCTGCGATATTTTCGCAGATTGTCGTTGTTGCATTTAAAGACTTCATTCAGAAATTTTTACAGGTATACATGGACGATTGGACTATCTATGGTTTGGTCCGTGATCATTTGGTGAATCTGCGTTTGATGCTCGAGCAATGCCGACAGCACCAGATATCGCTGAATCTGAATAAATGCA
Organism: Larix kaempferi; assembly: GCA_027924585.1. Lineage (NCBI taxonomy): Eukaryota > Viridiplantae > Streptophyta > Pinopsida > Pinales > Pinaceae > Larix > Larix kaempferi. The sequence continues at coordinate 5,732,305 of BSBM01001120.1, forward strand.
TCTTTTGTGCACTGTTTGGGATATTGCTCAGCCATATTGTGTGTAAGCAAGGGTTGTTGGTCGATTCGGCTAAGATTGTACTCATTTTGAGTTTGCAACCACCAACCACTGTTAAGCAGTTGCAGGTGACTCTAGGACACACGGGGTATTATCGCAAGTTCATTAGGGGTTATGTTGCGATTACCGCCCCTATGGAGAAGTTGTTGAAGAAGGATGCGGCATTCCAGTGGAGCCCGAAATGTCAGGCTAGCTTTGAAACACTAAAGCGGAAGATGGCGTCGGCACCGATATTGGTATTTCCGGATTGGAGTAAGGAATTCCATGTCCATGTTGATGCCTCATTGATTGCATTGGGTGCCATATTGGCTCAACCAGGAGAAGGCGACCTTGATCATCCTATTGCTTTTGCAAGTTGGAAGTTGTCCTCTACAGAAATAAATTACACTACTACTGAGCAGGAAGGTCTGGCAATGGTCTACACGCTGCAGAAGTTCAGGCACTATTTGTTGGGTGGGCACTTTAAAATGTTCACCAACCATTCCGCGTTGAAATACCTAGTCAATAAGCCTGTGTTGGGGGGGAACATATGCCGCTGGCTACTTCTTTTTCAGGAGTTCGATTTTGAATTCATTATGAAGCCAGGACGGTTGAATGTCGGTCCCGATCATCTCTCGCGGATCGATACAGGAGAAGAGCCTACCAACATTGAAGATGGCTTACCAGATGCTCAACTGTTTCGGGTTGAGGTTGCAGATGGCTACTTTGCGAAAATCATCCAGTTTCTGACAATGGGTACTACACCAGACGAGTTCACCACCAGTCAGAAGAAGCAGTTGGTAGTCAAAGCTGCAGACTTCCAGCTAATTGCAGGAGAGTTATACAAATTGGGTGCCGATGAGGTATTGCACAGATGTGTCTTGCCACATGAGTAATCGCAGATATTAGCAAAAGCGCATGGAGGAGTAGCCGAAAGACACTATGGCGGTAGGGCGACTGCTAGGAAAGTGCTGCGTGCTGGGCTATGGTGGCCCACACTACATAATGATGCGACAGACTATGTGTGGTCCTGTGATGTCTGTCAGCGAACTGGAAAACCATCCCGATGCGATGAGATGTCATTGATGCCCCAGTTGACATTACAGCCGTTCGACAAATGGGCGGTGGATTTTGTACGACCGATCAATCCACCAGGGAAATGCATGGGTGCACACTATATTATCACCGCGAACGAGTATTTAACTCGATGGGCAGAAGATGCACCAGTCATTGATTGCTTCACGACCACTGCCGCGTGGTTTCTCTTTGACCACATTATCACTCGCTTCAGCTGCCCCAAGATATTATTGAGCGATTAAGGCAACCACTTTCTTAATTGCTCCATCAGCACATTGATGGAGGAGTTACAGATACAGCATAAGAAGAGTACACCCTATCATCTACAAGCGAATGTCATGGTGGAGGCTTTCAATAAGGTATTGGAGCATGCGCTGACAAAGGTGTGTAACATGAACCGCAATGACTGGGATCTCAAAATCCCAGCAGTATTGTGGGCCTATCGCACCACATGTAAACGGCTGACAGGGAAGACACCATTTAAGCTGGTGTATGGAAAATAAGCAATTATGCCCATGGAGTATATTGTCCCGAGTCTATGTATCGCGGCCGCAACAGGCCTAGATGATGCAGCGGCACTAGGTGAACATCTAGAATAGTTGGTGCAGTTGGAGGAAGATCGTTTCATCACTGGGTTCCACCAGGGGGTCGAGAAGGATCACCAGAAAGCATGGCATGATCGACAGATAAAAAATAAACAGTTTCAGTAGGGCGACTTGGTCCTGTTGTATGACAGCAAGTTTATGAAACATCTAAGATGCAGATGCATTGGCTTGGTCTGTATCGCATCAGTATTATTACTTCAGGGGGTTCGGTTCAGCTGCAGCAATTGAATGGGGTGATGCTCCCAAAACTGGTGAATGGTCATAGGTTGAAGCCCTATCAGTTGGGCTTGGAATATCGTGATGCCTGAGTCGCATCGGGAAAAAATCAAAAATAAAAAAATAGAGGTAGATTGATTGGTGGCAGGATGTCGCACCACCATGGATGAAATGCAGAAGCAGGGAGGCTTCTGCCGCAAGGTTGGAGCAGTTTGCAACACCTAGGAGTGTTGCGCTTAGGTCACATCCGAAATCATGATGCAAATGGGACTTTTCCCTTTTTGACGGATATGATCGTTAGTCGAGTTCAATCGTGTCAGAGGAACACATGTTTGGGCTTAGGGATACACCGAGGCAGTATGGTCGATGGTACTTTCCAGGATGGTCCGCATGGTTGGAATGAAGCATCCATCATGTCAGCATGGCCAAAGAAATGCTTCGCACGTTTTTGCATGAAGGAAACCAGGCAAAGGTACGATTCATCTGCCGTCCGGATAATCATCACACGGAACGACGACGAATTCTGATTATCCTGGGGTGCGAGAAGGTGGTGCAATGGCTTGCTGAGGCAGATGGATGATAGAGGGAACTGTATAAATAGAGGACTTGAGGGGAGTAAGCACACAGTGATTGTTTTAGTTAAGAAGGGTTATGCTACGAACGCTCTGGAATTTTGTTAAGTTAGGACTTCCAAGGAGGATGTGGAAATGATCCATTTCATTTCGTGTGGTAGCACACCAGGTGCGTTGAGGGCCCTAATGACGAGTGTGCATGAATGCCTGGAGAAAGCTGTGCCTCGGACACCCTGGGGTTACAAGCATGAAGTCTCGTCCGAGATGTCTAGGTAGTTGGTGATGGTTCGAAGTCTCGTGGTCCGTGCAACCACACAAAAGGGGGGGGTCGTTGCCCCCGAGTCCCCGTAACATGTGCTTACTGGTGCGAAACAGATGTGCCAGAACCACTGGCTTGTTTTACACTCTGGCGTTGCTTTCAAAATTCCTCTGCGTCTACAATCAGTCTCTCGAGACTGGAGGATGAGTTTGCAAGGCCTAGGACAGTAAGCCAAGAAGAGTCCACTTTTGGGAAAGAAGTACATGACAGCGAGTAGATGATCAGTGTAGCAGAAGGAGCAGGACAACACCGCGAAATGTAGACAGCAAGAACAGCTGCCGAACTATAGTTCCACCCTAGTAGAATGAAGACCAAAGAATACACCATGTCCAGTTGATGTGGCTCGAGGGCGAGCCACAAGATTGTGTTGGGGGCCTGTTGGCAAGTGGTGATAAGGAAGAATCGCAGCATCGCCGATGCTGCAACACGTCAGACGAAGTCGTGGAAGGAAGAAGGCTCGAGTATTTTATGTATTTTTTGATTCGTTTGCACCGCAATGCGGGTTTTGGGTCATTGGACCACATATTATGTAATGTTGAGTCAGCTATACCGCAGAATGCGGGTTTTTGGTCGTTTTTGGATAAGTCAGTTAGATATTGGGTCATTTGTCCATAGTGTTAGTTAGGAAGTCGGTAGTAAGTGGACAAGAGTTGTAAGGCGGAAGCCTATATATAGATAAGAGTTGTAAGTGTTGAACAGATAATTCACGGGGAGAAGAATGCGAAGCCTTGATGTTGTATGATTTTTGGGTATGTTTTGATGTCAAGAGTCATTGCGGAAATCTAGTTTTTATAGACGCATTGTATCTAGGTTGGCAATGATAATATGATGAAGCTATTTTGGTGCAATCCCTGTGTTCAATTTGTTCAGTTATGATAATGTGATATTGCACTATACGAATAATGTCATGCTTCTTTGATGCAATACTTGCTTTACAATTACTGTTGTTGCAATGATGAATGTTTGGGTTGAATATTGCTTTACTACTACGTTCAATACTTAAAGATCTCTGTCGTTGTGTTACAATAAGTTTAAGTATCGTAGCCGCAACCATCCTCCTTCCTTCGATAGAAACATGGTTCTGTCTGCTCTTCCTGGACGCCTCAAGTGAGACCTCATCTACTCTGCAGGTGTTGCTGGGTGGGATAAACCCTGTCTGGGACGGTGCTCAGGAAGACTGTGGTATGTGTCGACAGTGAGTGGGACCCCTGTCGACTGGCATCGCATTAACAAAATCCTATAAAGGAATCAGTTCAACTTAATATGCATGTACATCTTTCATTAGGTACACCACACCAAGTGCCACAACAGAGATAAAATATACATTTACATCACATTAAAGGACATCCAAGCTTACACAAGTGAGATACTTCTTAAATGTCAAAATATCGGACAAGCATTTATCTATTGTCTATGTATATATGAAAGAAGGAATTTTCCTCACCTAGCCAACGTTATAACATTATAATGCCTATGGAAATTTTAAAGTCAATTCCTTAGCGTATGAACTTCACCTTTAAACATTCACAACTAGGATGACTTTCAATATACCATTTTCTCCTCCTTACAAGAACTCATTTCTTAAAACCCTAACTCCAATAGTCTAACTAATTTAATCATTCTAAAGAAAATTAATTGTAGAGTATGAGGAGATACTCATCCTCTCGTGTCCTTCAATAGGAGATCATTTAAATACCAAATGAGACATATACAATGTTCACAACTAGACACTGCTATCCCATTATAATGCCTTTGGCAAAATGGAACATACTTACTTCTACTTCCAAGACTCTTTGTCGCTTACCTCTTGGAAATCCGTGGAAATGAAATTTTACGTTTGCATCGTATAGGAGGTAGTTCATTTCCTAGTTCAACGAACCTGTATTCATTTCCCGTGATGGAGCCCAATAAGCCTGAGTGTTTGCAACCTTGGCTCTGATACCATATGTAACATACCTAAAAATACCGGAGTTAGTAATTTGTGAAATATAAGCAAAATCTCATAACAATGTTTACTTAACTCTAGTGATTCATACTTATGAGATGTGAAATCAGATCGACGTTAATCATAATGCGAAATGATCAAATAACTTATTTACTTACTTGGAGCAATTATATATATATATAAAGAAAATCGTTGTGAATACGTCGATGTTATTAACAAGAACATATTTTCATCAACTCATAACTTAACTAAAACATCTAAACATGTTAACTCAACATCGTATATTGATATCTTCACCTTGAAATTACCTTCATGAAAGTTTTAGCCATACGTGGTGACATAATGCACAACCAAACCATAATACATTTACATGACAATAACATGATTAACATTAAACTATCCTTACCAAAATTCACTTGACACAACAACAAACCATCATGATCACACCATCAGAGAGACGATAATTCACGTGGTTCACCCAAATGCTGGGCTACATCCACCAAAGAAAGTCATATCTTATATTATTCATCAAAAATAAAAGGGGTGACATCCTATCGCCATCACTTTTAAAAGTACTCAAATGTACTTCACATTTTAAAGGAGTCTAAAGTGTATAACCTAGATCATATATATATATATATATATCGAACTATGAGATCAAATCTGTACAGCAGTATAATGTATATTTAAATGCAAAGTATGTGTAACATAATAATGAATCCTCTATGCAGAGATCGCCTATGGCAGGTAGCGGTCGGCATATATATATATAATGCAAAGTATGTACAAGAACATAATAATGCATCCTTTAGGTAAGGATCACCTATTGCGGGTTTAAGATACAATATATATATAATCGATCCTATGGACGTGGAATCGATCCTCCCCAAGGGGATCAACCTTTCTATAGGTTTAAGATAAAAATCTATGTAGAATTAACAACAAATTTTTGTAACCAGATCTCTAGCTCGGATCTACAAATTATATACACATATATATAACTACGCCTTTATCCAGCGTTCAACACTCACATATCTATATGTTTATCCATGATTTAACGTGAAAACAACTCAAGCCTCTAAGTATAAAAATAACAGAGCTTTTAACCAGCACTCAAACTCGGTTAAAATTTATTGGTCGGCATTTTACTCACATCAATGCTGATCTAACAAAATTTATCTGGAGATCAGACTCAATTAGCGTTCTGCAGAGCGCTCTCTCGAATCTAGATAATGGTCAAATATTTACTAGACTGGACGCATATATTTTAAACGCTTTCTTCAACCAAAGATCGGATCTGATCTACAATATACCATAGTAGCATAATTCAGTTGTATTGGCACTAGGATACGGATTATTAGTGGAGAATTAAATTTTGAAAACCAATTTAAAGATAGAAAAGAAAACATTAATTATTTAAACATTATAAAACAAAAATACCGTTCAATTTCATGCTTACTTATTAAAATAACTATAAATAAGTAGTTGCGGTCTCTCACTCTTTCATATTCTAGGTTGTTGAGCTTTTATATATATTTTTTAAATATATGTTAAATTTTATTATATAAATGTCTATGTATATTTGTGAATATTTGATTAAAGATATTATATATAAACAAGCTACTTCTGTATTTTATTCGTACTAGATCTTTTCATTAAGTATTTTTCCGTATGGAATCATATTCGTATCCGTATTCGTACTCGAATTATGTTACTATGCAATATACCAAGGATTATCTCATACGGTATATATCATACAGGAATCTGCACAGGCATATATCCACCCCAGAAACCAACGTTTACAATCTCCACCACAGGGTATATACAAAAAATAATACGCAGGGATTATCTCAGGCTGTACACAAAAGTTTAACAACGTCTTCCTATCATCGTAGATCGGATCTGCTATTAAGCTGCAAGAGCTTAACGCAAGCTGTGATTAAGTTTAACAACATTTTTCTACAACCCGAGATCGGATCTACTGCTAATCGCGAGCGATTGACTTAAGCTATATATATATATAACACAAAAACACTACAACCAATGATAAAATCAAGGGCATGCTACTCTTCCCTAAACAAGACAAACACATCAAGGAAAAATGAGACGGATTCCCCAGCCTTTGGGTTACGACCCATCAAGAAAAAAGGGTAAAAGAATGCAGTACTAACAAGATGAACACACGGGTTATGCTATACCTGGGCTACGCCTTTGTCACTAGAGAAATGAAGCAAAGAAGATTGCAGGTCATAACCTGAACTTACATCCTTCTTAAGTAAGAGGAATGATGCTGAGATCCCGTGGGTGGTACTCCCTCCAGACTGTCCTAAGGCACTCCCTGATTTCTATCATGCAAAACAATCATATGCCCAACGATTCCTTTCCTCAGGGATCACACTAACCAAAAATCGTGCAGCAGAAATTAAGAGTTCATACAGATCATCAGGCTGATCTGAATAGTCTATAGCAGGTTGTTGATTAGGAATTTTTCTCAACTACTAACATTTTCTCTTCCAATAATCACCCTGATCTGGGCAGAAATCGATTTCTCCCAGCAATTCCAATGGCAAAAGCGATCCTGTACTATTATGGTTGGATTTGTCTTTTCCTCCCACAAGGCTGCGATCCTCTCCTTCTAATTTCTCCCCAGTGGCGGAGGTCAATCAAGAGGACAGTCAGCCTCTATTTACATCGGTAAAACCACCGATCCTTACTCCAATGTCGATGTTCCTAGTCTACAGCATTATGTTACCTATACATATGCTGAAAGCTTTCCAAGGGTACTTATGTCGTCATAGCTTCAGATATATATTTTTGGGTGATCGCTTCAACTTGAAACAATTTAATAATTGTATGTATACCATTTGTCCAAAGGTTACCAAAAGTTTCTTCTCATCCTGGGCTACCAAGATGTAATTTTCTTTTAATTTTGGTTTTTATTCTTCATAACAAACAACAAACGAAGTTGTGTTTAATTATTTTCATTATTATTTAATTTTATCACTTTGTTTTATTAAAAAAAATCTATTATATTTTTTTTATTAAAAAAGCAATTCTACTTGATATTTCTGATAGAATTAAAATATACATTATATAGGTTTCAAAACGGATCATAATAAATCATTCTCTTCACAATTTCAAATGCTCCAACTAAATACAATCGTCTATTACCTCTAGAGCCAGTGACCTGTGTCAATAAGTCCAAAACCAAACCGGATTTGATAATGAGTTAGTCAAATTTAGTGAACTTAAAATACTTAGATATGCATATAAATTTGTATGTGTATTATCTATATTATAGATAACATGTATTTGAACATTTTCTTTTATGTGGGATGTATATGTTGTTACGTGATGATAATTCATATGTATTTTATATTAAAATAATAAATGTTATATAGGTTATATATAAATTGATAAATTTGAAATATGTCAATTTTATACAATATTACATTATGTTTTTAATTAGGTAATTAAAAAAAATTGTTACCTAAATGATAATAAAAAAATATTAAATAAATAATTAAAAAATTAATTAACATATAAAAAACATTAAATTTATAAAAATTTTAATTTTTTTAATTTTATATTTAATATTTTTATTTACAACTTATATTATATAATAGCATTTTTACTTTTACTATCAACAAACTAAATAACATAAAACATATCTTTTAATCAATAACATATTTTAATTTCTATTATGTTAATTTTTTCCTTCCACTCAATATAATTTTCAATCACATCTTGAAATACATACATAACATAAAATATGCTTTAAAATATAATTTATTTATTTAATTGTTGACAATTATATAATTTCGCATGATGATGCATTCGGTGTTGAGGTGCTTTGTATGGTGTTTTTAGATACAAGAATGATGATATTGTTGTTGTTTGTTGAGACTTGAAAGCCACAGAATTTGCAGCCACACATTGTAATTTGTATTCTATGATGAATTTGTACACAAGGTTAGGGTGTCAAAGGGTTTTGTATATAAATTTGTTTGTGGGTATTGTAAATCGTATTTGCATTCTAAAGAAACAAATGGTTATTTGTGTTTGTTTTCTTATGTTGTCATTGTGTTTGCTGACAATTATATAATTTGGCATGGTGATGCATTCGGTGTTGAGGAATGTGCTTTGTATGGTGTTTTTAGCTACAAGTATGATGATATTGATGTTGTTTGCTGAGACTTGAAAGCCACATACTTTGAAGCCACACATTGTAATTCGTATTCTATGATGAATTTGTACATAGGGTTAGGGTGTCGAAGGGTTTTGTATATGAATTTTTTTGTGAGTATTGTAAATCGGATTTGCATTACAAATAAACACATGGTTATTTGTGTTTGTTTTCATATGTTGTCATTGTGTTTGCTGACAATTATATAATTTGGCACGTTGATGCATTCGGTATTGAGGAATGTGCTCTGTATAGTGTTTTTAGCTACAATAATGATGATATTATTTTTGTTTGATGAGACTTGAAAGCCACAGACTTTGAATTCACACATTGTAATTTGTATTCTATCATGAATTTGTACACAGGGTTAGGGTTTCGTATATGAATTTGTTTGTGGGTACTGTAAATTGGATTTGCATTGCAAAGAAACACATGGTTATTTGTGTTTGTTGTCATTGTGTTTGCTGACAATCATATAATTTGGCATGGTATTGCATTCGATGTTGAGGAATGTGCTTTGTATGGTTTTTTTAGCTACAAGAATGAAGATATTGTTGTTGTTTGCTGAGACATGAAAGAAACAAAATTTGAAGCCACACATTTAGTTTAGAAGTCTTCCATCCACCCACTCAGGAACCTAAACAAATTTTCCATGTTGGCATAGTAGTTTTTTTTGTAACTAGAGGAATCAACAACTGGGAAGGGGCTGGTAATCGCGTGACACGGGGTCCATGGATCCAATCCCATCCGCTACCACTATACCCCTAGGTGCACCCACACATCCCGCAAGCATGGGGCACGGGTAAGCTGGGGTGATTTGAACTCGTGACTTCCATTTACAACATTTCCTTCATATCAAGCGAATCATCGGTTTAGCTACACCCCTACGGGCATGTTGGAATAGTAGTTGGTGATAGTGTAGTAGTGGCCTTTTTCTCCTTGTTATCTTATTTGTTAGCATATTATTTTTCCCTCAAAATGATTCCAAAATACTCAAAATTATTATATAGTCCATACTAGTGTCCTTTTCAAATCCATCTACTTGATAAATGTTTAGCAATTCATCATCTTCCTATGTTTTCCTCAGGGTAGCATATGGTCAAGTACGAGCAGTACTCCAGTCACCAAATTAGGAACCAAATTAGCACACCATGTGGCTCCATGCATTCACTTAACCATATTAAGATGGTGTCCCAAAAAATCATAAAAATTGCTTAATAGCCACACTTCAAAATTGATATAGAAATTGAAACAACCTTAACGAATATTGCATTTACATCAAAAATAGCTAAATGCAATGCCTTGAACTCTAGAGAAAACTGACTACATATATTAGACTCATTTGATTGTATTTAATCTAGGAGTATAGGTACAACAAAAAACTATGACCTAGGATTTAGTGTAGGTCAAGCCATCGTCATGCTTGACTGAAACAACAAAAAATAAAATGCCTTCATACTAAAGTATGCATTGCATATGGTTAGGATATACACCAGATATCTTATTCTTGAGGCCGATGGGTACCTTCACCGCCATTTATTGTATGGTTTCCTATTTGAGCCAAGAAGAGTGGCCTTCCTAACCATGTTTGATTAGGATGGGAGGGGTTGCTAGGAATGGATTGAGGCCAATTTGCTACTTTCATCCAAGGTGGAATTCAATAGCCATATGTCTGACTTGTGCTTGACACCCAGGTATTAACTAGAGGTGTTGGATAAGTAAACATAGAATTGGCACTTGCACTACTAGAAATAAAATGGGGGGGGGGTTACCAGGATGATGATAGTGGGGGATCTGAATGTTAATAATATCTTGGTAGGAGCATGTACTATCTACAAATTGCTCCAATGAGTTGGCCATCATGTTCCTTTCCTTGGTTTCTCTTGTAATGTTGGCTAGTAGTTCATCATCCTCTGTTGCTCTTGCAATATTTTGGTTCATATTTTGAGCCTTTCTTGCTTCCTTTTCCAACCTTGCCAACTGCTACTGATTCTCTCTTTCTTTTCAATTTTTTTCTCTTTCAAGGGCCTCTCTTACACTCATTGTTTAGCTGCAATCATCCTTGTTTCCTTCTTTTCCTTTGTGAGATATTTCTTCCTTTGTTTTGATTCCTATAGTTCATGTTTCTTATTTTTGTATTCAACCAAAAGGCTAAGGTAGTCTTCTGAAGTTAGAAGCTATGAACTTCGACCCAATCAGAGAATGTTAGTTGATCCTTGAATTCCTTTTGTTGTCACTCTCTCTACTGGAAACTTTAGAAATTGGCCAAGTCTAGGTGTGTTCCTCAGAAGTGGTTCATAATCAACTAGGATAGTTGCTTCAGTTGCATTATCTTCTCTGAATGCTTCCTGATTGTCTAGGTCTGGTTCTTCTATCAACCCACCTCCAACATAAAAATGGAAAATCTCATCAGGCATGGATACTGGCTCTGAAGGCATGTTCATGCTTTCATCGTTAGTGTTCATGCCAATGTGTATGCCCAAGTTCTTCATGGTTTCTTCCATCCATGATGGCTAGGATAATTCGGTTGGAAACTACAATGGATCATTGTTGTTACTTGGACTATGATAGCCATCGACCGCATTGGAAGCTTCATTGTCATTATTAATATGCGCTACAGAAAGCATATGTATTTCGAATGGACCGCCTGGTTCCATGCTATCTTGGACATTGGTTTGTGATCATATTGTGTAGCGCTTACCTATTCATCATCATCATCATCATCACCAAGTCCCTGGCATCTTCCTTGAGATAGGGGCAGCATATTGTCCGCAACATCAACATCATCATCTCCATCCACATTCTCTTGGCCAACCTTGTCTTCTTGGCCATCCACATGCTCTCGACCATCATCATATTCCTCGCCATTCACAAAAAATGACCGGCTACAACCAGTTTCATGCATAAGAGCATCGCAATTCAATGTCCAAATACATGTACTCCTAAATCCAGCCTTGATATTCGAGGCTATGAGTGCGCTTTTAAGAGCTCTACTTGCAAGCTTGGATAAATCATACCTCTTCACCTCTACCTCGGGATTTTCTCCATCCATGATGCTCATTCTAACCTGAAAAAAACACTTGAATGGACCAAACACACTAATGTTGAGGGGTTATAGATTATGATTAGTGTGTGAAGGAAGTGTTAACAAGTCAATTCCCAACGTGTTGGCCTCCTCAATTGTTTACACAACAATGTGGCTTCCATGTCCATCTAAAATCAGCAGGTGTTTGTTTCAAGGGTAGACACCACCTAGTATAGATGCTGCAAAGTGGCATAGCCAATTGAGGAAAAATTGTTTAGTCATCTATGCATGGGGATGTGCAGCCATGCATGTGCCAAGTTCATAGTTTTGGATGTAATTTTGCAGCCTAGTTTTACCCTTGAATAAAAAAAATCATGGGATTGAATAACCAATCGCATTCACACGGGCCATAATGGTTATCCACTCCTTGCTCTTGGGAAGAATCTGTGGCATGTTCCATCTCCCTCTCTTAGCAATGACCCGCATGCCACAATTCATTCATGCATGTAACCCTATCTCGTCGCACTTCCAAATACATTCCCATCCTCATCTGTAATATCCAAAATGGAATTGATAATTCTTCTATGGTTTTTATACCTATGAAAAAACTTTATATTTTGGTTTCCTTGTGAGAGCCACATAGCCCAACTCTTGAGCCTCTGTGTTTCTTCATCAATTTTTAAAATTTATAACCTCCTTTTCTCCATAGAGGTCACCCTGGTCCTTTCCTCAGTAGAAAGCATCCCTAAAGCATTATTAAGATAAAAAATCATCAATTTCCCCTTCAATCTTTAGAAGTTATTCTTTAAATATATTTTCTTCCTTTTTTCCCAAGTGATAACAATCGACTTCAAATCTTTTAGCTTATTAACTAGTAATTGTATTGTCAAAGCATCAACCCTCTGAGTCATAACACTCCATTGCTCCTTAATTAATTATGCAAATTCCCTATCTTTGTTCCAAACATGGTTGAAAATTTTAAAGGGATAATGATATTTCTCAATGGTTCCTTCCACCTGAAGAACTACTAGCATGTGTTGAGATATGCCAGTGTTAACCACCCAAGAGAAGTATCGACCAACAACTGTAGACAACTACTCTAAAATATAGAACCTGTCGAGTCTCTTTGCGATTCCATCAGCTTTGGATCATCCATTTCTCCAAGTTAGAAGAACACAAGCAGGCACAACATCTAATAAGTCATCTTCTTGGAATATCTAGATCAAGTAATCTGCCATAAGGTCAAGACGAGGTCTAGCTCCCCACACCTCCCTTGCAAAAGTAGGGAAGTTCAAATCCCCTCCGGAAATCAAATTTTGTTGTCCCAGAATCCCATCCTCCATAACCTTGTCCCCAAAAACCTGGCTATTGGAGTACGAGCTATAATAGTTAATCAAGTTGATCTTCTGAGGAAAATCCTTCGAGACCCCCCCCAACCAAAATCCTTGCAGAGGATAGGAAATTAGGAGAGAAATCACCTTTTGAGTGTTCCAAGCAAAGAGAAGGCCTCTCGATTTCCCACAGGAGTCAAATGAGCACATTTCCCAATACACTAAAAGCTTAGCAAATACCTCCTTTCTTTCATTCCACACACCATAGTTTCTTGAACCATAACAACATCAAGATGAACCATTTCAAACAAATGAAAAAGGGCTAATTTTTTAAGATGACCCCCCGCACCCATTACATTTAGTGATAAAGCAATCATCTTTTTCCCTGGGACAGGGCCTTCTGTGCTCCAAGTGCCCTCGAACCACCTGAGAAATTCTTTGAGGGATCAATCCTAATATTGCCATCCACCATTGAATTTTTAGAACTATGGGTTTTCATAGGAGAATAGATAGAATCCATTCCCCCTCTTACTGCTCCCTTCACTCCTCTATTCCTGACCTGAGCAACACCCCCGCCCCCTCTGATGATTTTTAATGCCAGCAATATTAGAACTAGCCCTCTTCTCCAACAAGTTTGGCTTAAGAAGATTCCTAGAGAAAACTTGTAGGGATGATTTTTTAAAATATCTTTGTGGGAGGGGATAAGGGCATTACACAACTTCTCATCTAGTTGCACAGTTCCTACCGATTCTGATAAATAAGGCTTAGCGAGTCCTCCAGATGCCAAATCACCAAACACTTCAGAACTATTCTCCAATCCTTCAAAAGCATTCCCCAAAACATAACTAGCCACAAAATTATCTTGATCTCCATCCTTCTCAGAAGCAGAGAAACTGAAAGAACACCGTAATAACTTCCGACTTATCTAAAATCCTAGAAGAAAAATGAGAAATCAAAGGATCCTCAGGGGAGTCATATAGAGGACCCAAATCTTCAAGATAGTAGGGGGGTGGTTTAATGACAAGACCACTATGAACAAAATCCCTGAGCTCCTTGTTTCCATCCAATCGACCTCCCAGGGAGTCAATATGCCCACTCTCACTTTCACGAGAAAAAGTCCCAAAACCAAAGATGTCTAAGTTTTTAATAAACCCTAAATCCATCTCATTTAAATAAGAGAACAAATACGGAGAGAGCTCCTTTAACTTGCGTAGAACGCCATACAAATGGTCCTGTTGAATCTTTATTTTTGCACTCGGCTCACTGCAGGAAGACTCCAACTCCAATTCCGCTTTTGAAACACCTTCTTTGATTTCATCCACAGAGCCCCTCTAATCCCTAGAAAAAATCAACCCAAGGGGAATTGCTCTTCAAATTCCCCACCCTCTTGAATATAGAACAACAGAAAGGATCACCCAGTAGTCCAGTTTCTACACAAAAGACTTCCCACGCCACTCAATTTCAAGCTCAGCCAACAATCCTTGTCTAATGTAAATTCCAACCAGAATCTGCCCCATATGTTTGTCTTCACTGAATAAGAAATGATCCTCCACATGGATAAACCTCCCTAGGTAATTTCCAATAGTTGCAAACGCCTCCCAGGACCATAACTAAATAGGAAAACCAGGAAGAAGAACCCACGGGTGACGAAAGTGAATTCTCTCTTTTACTGGGTCAAATTTATGATTCCATCTTTTTAACGCAAAGCTTCTCTTCCCACAAATCCAAGTGCAACCTCGAAACTTCAAAGGGTCCTCCTTAGATGCAAATTTAAAACAAAACTAACCCTTTATTAGGACACAAATCTTAAGAGAATACCCAAATGCATGCTTCTAGTTATCTTCAACCAAATGGTCGATGCCCTTCCTCTTCATTGACCAATAGCCAAATTTAACTATGAGTGAAAGCATGGTTAACTCAGTTAGTCACTTTCGTCATGCCCACATCCCTACCCAACACCGTCTTTTTATTTCCCAAATGAGCCTTCCAGGCCTTGTTTAAAGCACTTCCATCAAGGACTTGTCAATGCACCCCTCCAGATATACCAATAGCCTCTCTATCTTTGCTAAGGTTTTGAGCCATTGAAAATCTAAGACTAGAAGTTTTGGCGTCAGTGGGAATTGAAGCAAGGTCTCCTGCCAAATCCTTGTTAGCAACAACATCCACAAAAGGATTTCGCACATTCTAGAAAGATTGGTTATTTACCTACTTCTATATTAACTCATCCACCAACTAGACCACACCACTAAACCCTTGTTCCACACCATCATCATGTGTTAGTCTGACCTCAGCTGACATATTCCCCTGACTCCCGTCACTTCCCTTGGAGCATATCTCTTGATGTTACAATTATTTAAACTCTTCATCCATTCGGAAGATCCCTTCACTATCTCATACCTCATCATCTCTAGGGTCTAGTAGTAGCTCCACCTCACTAGTAAGGTGTACCCATGAATCCACCATATCATCCATCTAGGTCATAGTACATTCATACGCTTAGACCCTGTCAAAACTCAAAACCCTATCAACGGTCATGATTTGAATCTCTCTCCCCCATCCTACAAAATCTTCACCTCATCTACATCCACCATCATTATCCACACTTTTCAAATCATTGCTCTTTATGATCATTATTGTTATTGCCTTTTTACCCCACAAATTGTAAAATAAAAATACATATACTACTATAAATAATAAATATTTACAATATCAAATATAAATACATGTACCCCTTATGATACACCACATTCTTTCATATGTTATACATTTTCATCTTTTACTATTTTCTACACTTCCTTACATTTTCATTTAATTTTATTTTTGCATTATCAGGTGAAATTGCAATTGCTATTCTATTTTAAATTGTCAACATGGATATTAACCCATCAATTAAAATATGGCCTTTCCCTTGAAATATGCTATTGTCAGGAGACTGCTTTTCATCATATCGTTTGATAGCCAGAATCTCTGAAGGTATGGACAACCTACCACATAATAAAATATATTAAATATGATATTAGAATATATTAAATATAATAAATATATATTAAATATGATAAAACTGGTGATTTCAGTGAGAAATACATAGAGCCGGGCCATTAAAAAAATAAGTGTATATCGCTCCATGCAAAGTTTGTTTGTATTGTCAACGGGAACAACACATACATGATCCATATAATATCAGCAACAACCACATAACAGGTGGCATTAAATATTATATGTTATGTGGCATTAAATATTATTATATAGAAAGTTGTTTATTAGCGGATGAGGCCAAAAATCACGTTAGTACGCTCTAAAACCTAAACACCTAACATGCCAAAGTTCATCCAGGTCGAGAGGAGGAGGGGAAACATATGGATTTCTTTTTAAATCTTAAGTTTTTAAAGCATTAAATATGACAACCTCTAAAACATATTGTTTCTAGGTATATGGGTTATAGTAGCAAATTCATATCAAGTTGTTTTTTTAAATTAGTCTTGTTGAGTATATTGTTTTATATATTATATAAAATATTTATTAAATAAGAATAAATAAATTTATAATTTGTATGTAAAGTTTAATATATGAGTTAATTGGATTAAATGGTAAAAAAATTATTGCATTAGACTATTTTGTAGATAGTGTTTTTAGGATAAATTTTTATAGGGTGAATTTCTTTTGAAAGTTTTTTTTTTCCAAAAGAAAAAAACAATACTTGGTATTCATTATGAATCAAAATATCTATTACAAATATTATGTCATAAAGTTGCCTCAAATTACTAGTCAGCCATCATTATATCTTTATGCTCAAGAAAAGTATAATATATAGCATATACCCATCGGTTGTTCAACTACCATCTCTTACATATTTCCACAATAGAAAAAACCTACTTGTTTTCTACATAATCCATCCCTTCTTATATGCAAGAACGGGTATAACCTCCAGACTCTGTATATAAACCATAACCAAACAAAGGAAGAAACAACCAAAACATGGAATAACCTTGATCTGTAATAATTGCAAATCAAAACAGTGTTGGAAATATGGTTCAATTGCTTGGTTAATTGTGAGGGATATTATCCAAATGTTTATAAAAACGCTAGCTTCGACTCTCTAAAAACAATAATAGGCTCAACTATGATAAGGAGGTCATTAAGGTTCTAGCCTTCGAGGTTGCCAATTTGATATTGAAATTGATCTATCTCTACCAGTTTAGAGAGTTGGCCAAAAGTATAGCAGATCGTTGCCAAAAAAGATTGTTGACCAATCTATCTAAGGAAGAATAGAGAGTTGAATGTAGGTTGAAGGTCAACATGAAGGAATGCATGGAGGACACATGAAAATATAAAATACGATTACCATAAATAACAAAAAACTAAGAGATATACATACCTTAAAAACACCTTTGACACAATAAATCATTGTTAACCAAACAAATGTAAACCAATTAAGTTATATTAATCAGATTATTTGAAAGTAGCATACATCCTTTATGATGGAGACCATTCCTAGTACAACTAGTTATTGTGCACATTTCATTTTCTTTTAGTAGTTAAGGTTGTTTTCATGATATTTTTGTAGTTTTTATAGAAGCTTTTATATCCATTAGCCATTGCTACAAATCCAAAAATCAATTTCATCAAAAAGTCTTGAAGTATGACATAAAATCACATTTATCTAAGAATAGGTTTATCCTATGTCCTTGGTACTTGCAAACTTAAAGATTGAGTTATTGGGAACAAGGAGGTGGTGGTGATCGCCTCTTAGTTTGAATAACCATATATTTTTTATGAAATCATCCAAGCTTATGCTATAGAAATTTGTAATAGAATCTAAACATATTTATAATCACATAAAACATGCAAAAGTCAACCACTAAAATACAAAATAAAATAAAATAACATAACTTAAGATGAAGCATCACATGGCTTTGTTTTGTTGCATTCTTACTCTAACTTGCATTGAGGTGTAGTCCCAGTCCACTTTCATTTGTGTTATACACATACAATACATAACAAAATACCACATATAAATTAATTGAAAGTTGTTTTTGTTTTGTTGCATTCTTACTCTAACTTGCATTCAGGTGTAGTCCCACTCCACTTTCATTTATGTCATACAAATACAATACATAACAAACAACCACATATACCACATATAAATTAATTGAAAGGTGTTTTATCATTGTGTCTTTTAATTAATTTAAACTATCAAATATTATATAAATATTTAATTAATTGAATTTTCCTATATTTAATCCAATTTAAAATATTTAACCTTACTATTTAATAAACAATGTTTACATTTATATACTCTATAGACTTTTATCCACATAAAACCTTTTTTTTAATTACCTAATATCATTTATAACAAAGTGTCATATAAATACAATTCATATCTAACTTAGAGAGAAAAAGGGTGTAAAAACCAACACACGCATTAACATACATATCGAGGTAGTCTATAATCACTATGTTCAATTATTTGTAAGTGGTGTAACTAGGTTCACAACGACATGGCATCACCACTCAACTACACCAAGCAACTTAGATACCCTTAATTGGTATTCAGTTCCAACTCAATGCAACCTTACACAACCCAAGGAGCGAGGCTATCTTCTCTGAGTTAACAGTCCCGCAGGTTCCCTTCTCTGAGTTAACAGTCCCTATGGATTTTTACCCTATTTCCTTTCTACAGCTCCAACAAAGGATGGCTAGGGACTCTTTGTGTCGCGACCTCAGGGAACTCCGCCGTTCTTGGGTGGGTCCAGGCTATAGCATGGATGATGGGTTTGGGCTATGGTACAGGTAATGGTGGATTTGTCCTAACAACCATGACAAATTATTATAACAGTCTCTCATGAAAGTTGATGATTGAATCCTCGAAGAATGATGGCAGAATGAACTACTTCTCAATAATTATATGTATGTTGAGAACTAGCCAAGTAGTATGCAAGGCTAAGGAGAACTGGACAAATGACACTCATGGGGAGTTCACTTTTTCTTCCACTAATCCGAAGGTTTAAGATAATTAAGTCAAGTTAAAGCTAATGCACTTTAATTAAAAATACTTTTATCAAAAAAAAAGATAAAGAATGAATGATAAGAATAGTGACTTAAATAATAAATCACTAGGGTAATCTCCTCCTTGACTTCCTTTTCACTCTCTTTGTGGAATTATAGCTCCTCTCTTCTTTACCTTCTAAGACTGGTTGGTTCTTATTATTATGCGAAGTGTTGAATTATTGGTGACAAAATGTTATATTAATTTGAGTTATACATAAGAGAAAGCTCACTATTCGATCCAAACTTTACATAAATTTTATATAAATTATGAAGTCAAAAGCTAAAAACTATGCAATAGTCATATATTGTGATTCCTTCACTTTACATAAAGTTTATATAAATTATGAATTCAAAAGCTAACAACTATGCGATATTCATCTATCGTTCCCAAGGAATCATAAAATATGGTTTAAAAAGGCATTTGAGTCAAACAACCTCTCCATTACCATTAGGGATGGAATTTGACAAGCAAATTGTCCATCACGGGGTGATTTGTCCGTCAAATACAATCAAAATTTCTAAATAACCATCATAAATCTTTGTTAAAACCATTAAAAACAAGTTAAAAAGTTATTAAAACTGACAAACTGTTTCATTTTCAAATTCCTACCCTAATTACCATGCTCAAAGGTCTTAGATGAACCAAAATGTTTGCGCAAACCACTAACCTGTAATTCTTGCGTGTAGAGTTGCAATTACTTGCCATGAAAAAGCAACCTATTCAACATCTAATTTTTCATAATATGTAAAACTTAACTAATAAAGAAAATTATAATAATATATAAGTATTATGATAATATATAAGTAGTATGGCTTCACACGGATTGAATTATTTCAACTTTATAATTAACATAGTTTTTATTTCTTGAATTTATAATTAAATATAATGAAAATAAAATTAAGAAGCTGATTATGATTTTCATAATTTTAGTCATTTTATACATTAACAATGTTATGAAACATTTAAAAATAACAATTAAAAATGAAATATTGTTATATTATTTTTTTATTTTTTATTTATAAAAAAATATTTTATTTTAATGAGTTTTATTTATGTTAATATTTTATATATTTAATTAGTATTTAGATTTTATAAAATATAACTAATTTTAATTTTAATGAAAAAATAATTTTTTGATGATGATGGTGATGGTTAATGTTTATTTCAACCAAATTTAGTCGATCCGACCTTAAAAAGATTACTTGGATAACTGTAAAATTTTCATTTTATGCTCAAAAAGCTTAGAAATAAGCATCCATAGGTCACCGTAGTTTTGACAAGTTAGAAGGTTAGGGAGGTTTGTATTGTACCAAAAATTATGGAACTGTGATCTACTGTGGCTGTACGTAGGGCATTTTAAGAGAAAGTGACTTTCATCCTCCATGCTGGTAGACTCAAAGAGATGGAAAATCCTTTCCACCCACGGTGTTTTAGGAATTGTCCAACGCCATGTTTCACTATGAAGCTCATGAAAGTTCATTCTTATCTTGACTATATTAATTTTCTTCTTCGAACTAGTTAAAAGAAAGAGATATTTTTTTCTCTTCCAGATTATGGTCAATGACCTCCTTATAGTATCTTAATTTCCTTTTAACCTCTAATTCTTTCTAGCCTCACATTTTCTCTTCAAACTTAGAAGTGATAATATTTTTTTATGTTATTGATATCTTGAAAAGTGGCATTTTTCGTTGATCCCCCAATGGTTTAACCACACCATGGCGTCTTTAGACAAATTCTCTTATGCCGAAGTTGCTCTTGACTGGATTTTAATGCAACTTTATAAAGTCTTTGGTCTTCCATGTTATTTAACATATACTTATACCTCAAGTGCCTAGTCATAATGATGCTCTCGATGGGGGAAGACCCGACACTTCTAGAAAGAGAATAAGGTAGGGTGTATTGCTTTAAATTTTGAGGTTATACATTATGAAATGCTTCTAGATTTATAACAATTTATGTTTATATTTTAAGTAACTAAATATGATTTAAATTTCACGAAAATATAATCAATTTCAATAAAAACATAAAATCAAAATATTATATTTAATTTAAAAATATAAATCATATGTAATTAAATTTCTTAATTATTTAATAAAATTTGATTATTTAAATAATCAGTGTACTTATAAAAAATTAAAAATATTTCATTATGGATTTGTTTATTTTGATTACTTAAACTTTATACTATCCCAACTTGATTTACTAAATTCATTTTAACCTATTTTAACTCATTGTAGGTACAAATTTACTTCAAGTTTTGTATAATTTAGTTTAATTTAGAACAATTTTTAAAAATAAATTATAAATGTTAATTAATAATTGATATTTTTATATTGATAGACGTTTTTATTTTAGATTTTGGAGTGGGTTGAGGCCTTTTCTTTTTTAGGATTGTATGAGGATGAGACAAGTGTTTTGTCCACATTGATTTTATGGCAATCGTTCAAAATTCAAAATAAACAATTATAAAAAAAATAAAAAATAACCGTTAGTTGATGCATGGATAACTAGTAGCTAATAATACATGGATAAGGAGCTTGGTAACAAAAAACAAGTAACATATAATTTCTTTGTGACACTTAATTTGTAGCTTGTCTATATTCACCAACCACAAATTAAATTATTATACTAGTATAAGAAAATGATGATGACACCTCAACAAATAAACAATGTAGTTTAATTTAATTTAAAAATATTTATAAATAAATTATAAATATTAATTAATAATTGATTTTTTACCAGTATTATTATTGATTTATATATGATATAAAAGGATGATGATGACTTCTCAACAAATAAGTAATGAAAAAAATATAAAATTAAATTATAAAGCTTTATTTAAATGAAAGTTTAAGTTTCCAATAGAGTTTTGGATTTTACATTGGTTGTTTTGATTAACATTTTCATCAACCAAATGATTGTAAATATGTTTATAAGTGAATCTAATATCATTGTATAAAATGTATCTTTAAAGAATTGAGTTTAGTCTCCAATCTTCTATAAGTTATATAGATTCTAGTTTACTTTTTGTTTGATTAATGTGAGTTAGTTCTTACTTTAGTAATCATAATTTATTTTTTGCATGCAACATTATTAGGGTAAGACGGATGTTTAATGTTGAGATGGATGATGTTTTTATAATAACGTAGTTTTCTTTTATCTTTAATATTTTCATCATTTTATAGAAATTTAGACACTTTATTTCTAATTTTCAATTGTGTATTTCATTATAAGAGAGGATTATATCAACTTGGATATCCCATACTTTTAACTAACTTCCATGAAGAAAATGAGGTAGGGAGTATTGTTTTCAATTCCAAAGTTGTTAGCACTAAAATATTTTTGGATTGGCTTAATTTTGTTCCAAGTTTCATGGTATATGCTTCCACCCCAAACTCCACAACCATATATGATAACTCACATTATGAGGGTATATAAAAGTGATTTCTTTTTATCCAAATGACAAAACCTCTTTATAATGGCCTTCCAATTTGTAATATGTCTACCATATTACACATGTTCTTTTTAGGTTCCTATTAATTTTATAATTGACATTGACAACTAAGTATTTTTAGGAATTTACGATCTTTAAAGATTGGCTATTGAATAAAATTCATAATTTGGTTTCTTTTGGATTTCAAAAACATTTTTCTCTTGTAACTCAAGCTTTCATATAGTACAACTACACTATCATATGCACATGGATATTCTTCACTAAACACTTTAACTAAATCATTACTATTAACCATTCAATTAAAATAAGTATGAATTGTGGAAAATATCAAATAAATACTCATAGGAACGACGTCATTCAAAAATCAAATCAAAACATATGTTGTGGGCAAATGCCTACGATGTAATAAAATTAAAATATAGTAAATATGATAAGGTTCCAGATAGAAATATGTAGAGTTGGTCCATTAAAAATAATTGTATGTCACTATGTGCAAGGCTTGTTTATACTGTCAACAGGAAGAACACATATATGATCCAAATAATGTCAGCAACAACCACATAACATGTGGCATTAAATGTTATATAGAAAGTTCTTTATTAGTGTATGAGGCCAAAAATCATGTAAGCTCTAAAAATTGAACACCTAACATGCCAAAGTGCATCCAAGTCGAGAGCAGTGTTGAAATTTCACGGGTAAATAGTCGTCATTTGTCATTTTACACGTCAAAATACTGCCACTTCATAAATTTAAACGTCATTAATGAAGTGCATTTTTATTTTTACACGTCATTAATACCTCTCTCTCTCTCTCTCTCTCTCTCTCTCTCACACACACACACACACACACACACATATATATTACTATACTAATTGGTTATTAGTAATTAAATGTGTGTGTGTACTCCTTATATTTCTATATCTAATATGGAAATTTTGATTTTGGCATGGCAAACTTGACTTGGTCATGATTTTTTGGGTCCATAGTATTTGCTAACCCATGGTAATATGCCATTGTATTGCTTGTGCAAAAGCCTATTTAAAGGTTTTGAGGATAAACCTTCTTTGTCATAATGTGTGTGCTTTGTTTAATCATTATGTTTATTATGTTTTTTTTCTTTATTATATTTTTGTAAACTTTTATTTTTGTACTATGTGAGGCAAGATATGAGAATTCAATGTTTCATATAATTATTATAAATGTCATTTAAAAAAAAATCAACTATTATTATGACAGGTAAAATTAAGATTTAAATGTCAAATGAAAGGAAATGTTAAAATTAAAACGTCATATAAAAATTTCTTGGCGTGCAAGGTAGGACGTCAAATTTCAAAGCTAGTCAAGAGGATGAGAGGCAATAGATGGTAAAGCTCAAGTTTTTTAAGCATTAAATATGACAACTTCTAAAAACTCGTTGGTGTTTTCTAGATATATGGGTTATATATATGGGTTATAGTAGCAAATTCACATCAAAATATTGTTTTAAATTAGTTTTGAATTAGTTTTATTTAATATATTGCTTTTATATTATATAAATCATTTATTAAATAAAAAAAATAAATTTATATTTTGAATGTAAAGTTTAGTATACGAATTGATTGGAGTAAAGGATAAATTTGTTATAGCATTATACTATTTTGTAAATGGTTTGTATAGGATAATTTTTTCTAGGTTGGATTTCCTTCCAATATTATAAAGTCTCAATCTCTGAATAACCTTGATCTTGATCTTTACGAATTGAAAATCAAGACGGTGTTGGAAATATGGTTCGATTGTTTGGTGAATTATGAGTGATAATATCAAAATGTTTATAAGAAGGCTAGTTTCCACTATCTAAAAACAATAACAGGCTCAAAAATGAGGTGGTCATTAGGGTTGAGGTTGTCAATTAGATTTTGAATTGAAAGTTGATCATAATTATTGCAAATTGTTGCCCAAAAAAATTGTTGACCATTCTATCTAAGGAAGAATAGAGAGTTTCACAACATTAAAGCATATCATTGTTGAATGTAGGTTGAAGGTCAACATGAAGGAAGAGATGCATGGAGGAGGACACATGATGACAACCTTTCCAAAACCAAATATAAAAAAACAATTAGCAAGAATAACAAAAAACTAAGAGATATGCATACCTTAAAAGACACCTTCAACACAATAAGTAATTGTAACCAAATGAATGTAAACCAATTAAGATATAACAATCATATAATTTGAAGGTAGCATATATCCTTTCTAATGGAGAACATTCTTAGTAGTTAGTTATTATGCACATTTCATTTTCTTTTAGTAGTTAGGGTTGTTTTCATGATATTTTTGTAGATTTCATAAAAGCTTCTACAGTCATTGATACAAATCCAAAAATCGATTTCATCAAAGAGTTTTGAAGCATGTCAACAAATTGCATTTATCCATCCCGCACGGGTGTAGCTCATTGGTGGTTCTTATGAAGTCATAGTTGTAAATGGAGGTCACGAGTTCAAATCACACCCGGCTTTACCTATGTCCCATGCTTGCTGGGTGTGTGGGGCACCTGGGGGTATAGTGGTAGCGGGATTGGATCCCTGGACCTCGTGTCTCGCGAGTACCAGCCCAGTCTCCAGTTGCCGATTACCCTAGTTTTAAAAAAGAAAAGAAAAATGCATTCATCCAAGATTAAATTTCTCTATGTCTTTGGTATTTGAAAACTTAAAAATTGAGTTCTTGGGGACAAGGAGGTAATGGTGATTGCCACTTAGTTTAAATAGCCATATATTTTTTATGAAAACATCCAAGGTTATGCTATAGAAATTTGTAGTGTAATCTCGACATATTTACAATAACATAAAAAATGCAAAGTGATGCAAGGCGCCTTATGGACTAAGGTTCTTGCTTGACATTACACACAACACACGCATTCACATAGACAAGATGTAAACAGGATGCCAAAATTTGGCTTAGTATTACTTCTACTGAAACGGTTACAATGCAAACTGCAAGAATGTAAATAACTAACTAATGCCAGCCTCAGCCTTTTACAATACAGACGTAACTGTGTGCTATCTCAATGTGTCGATCCTCACCCTCTCCTGGTTCGCTGTGAAACTCTGAGCTATGGCTCGATCTCAACTCTGAACTGTCTGCTCGGTGATGCGTGACTGTTCTCTCCAATCTCTCATCCACTTACCCGAGTAACAACTGATCTCCTCTGTTCCTACGCACAAGTCTTCTACCCTGATGGTCCTCTGTTGCGCATCCCAATGTCCACTCCAACACCCAAGACACTCTTCCTCTATCCATCGAATCCCTCAAATCTGTCAGACATGCAATTGTCATCCCTCCTGCCGTGCTTCACAATCTCTGCCTATGTTGACATCTGTCACAATACCAACTACCTGCAATAACTGCCATTAACTTCCTTAGCCACCCCAAACGGCTACCAGGTACTCTTGTTGACTTCTTGAACTTCATCTGACATGCTACAGTAATACATCATGTCGACTATACTATCTGTCAGCTTCGACTTATCCGTCGGTTTCACTTCGCACTCTCAGGCTTCGCAGTCTGCCCCTTCCTTCTCGCTTGGCTCCACTAAAACCTATCGGAGTCGTAGTTCGATGCATGTCGACCTATCGACACCTTCCGCACAACCTGTCATCTGTTGACCATCACCATGTCGACTCTTAACCTATCGCAACATCTGTCGGTTCGCAAACCAACCGCTCATGCTCGACTTATTGACTTGATAACCAATCTACTCTCCCAAACCAGTGGCTGTCGACACTCCCTCTGGTCAGCTTTCTCCATGTCGACTAACTTCGACTAATCTTCCTACTCCCCAATGCTCCTACATCAGACTCCCCAGGTGAAAAAGAATTCGACTGCTTCATCAGTCTCCTGAACACTTCTTCGAAAATCCATGTCGCCTCCTGCAACTCATCATCCTTCCATTGCACTAAGTATTCCTTCCTTCGCAAACTGCGCGTTCCTCTATTACTTATGTGATTTCCTCTTTCTGTCGATCTAGGATATACATTGTCCAGTCGATCTTCGACACTTCTACACTTCCACTGCTTCAACCTTCTTCAAATTTGTACAGATCTGAGACATTGAACGTTGGTGAAATGCTCAAGTCATTCAGCAGCTCCAACACATAAGCGTTGTCTAAAATTTTCTTCAGAATCTTACATGGTCCAATATTCTTCAGCTTCAGCTTGTTATAGGTCCCTGTCGGAAATCTCTCCTTCCGCAAATGTGCATAGACTAAGTCTCCTTCCCTAAACGAATGTAGCCTCTTCTTCCTATGTGAAGATTTGTATTAGAAGGGGGGCCACACACATCACAACCAATTTTGCAAGGGAAAAAATGGAAGTGAAGCTAAATTGATTCTAAAAGGACCATAACAACAGTAATACAAGAGAACATCACCTTGATTGCAACTTTGATTGAAGTAGAGAAGAAACACTTTCGACTCAATCTTGAGGTTCAAGCATAGGTATATCCTAAACATTAATGGTGTACTTATGACAAGTGGCCAACAAAGAATTCAACCAGAAAAAAACAACCTACTTATAAATCATGAAATGGCATAACTTGTTAGGGTTCCAGAGCTTTGTTGTTGCAAGTCTTGCCCCATCCACGCCCCTTGTGATTTTGTGAATGGAAGGCCATACACCTTCCATGTATGTTCAGGTGGTGACCCAAACTTTCCATGTAATTAGTACTAGTGGTCCTTCCTGAACTAATTTATTGCAAATTAGGATAGCCTTTGTGAGGTATTTTGCCTTATTCATATTTGCTTGGGTTCCCTTTTCAAGGCTCATCATACTTATGTATATCACTTTACTGTGGAGGTATGTTGACAGTGGGCATTGGTTTATTTTTTTTAAGGTCTCTACTCCCACCTAAATCATCCCATTCTATGTTGATAAGTTACATAGAACAATTCTGTGCATTTTCTTTGCATTATAGTCCTATAAATTTGTGATAATTCATAGTTGCTTTAACTAGCCAAAGGCTTTCCTTCAAAAACATATTGATTTGATTACCTGAGTATATTTTGTAGCAATGTCTAGAAATCAATGCTAGAATGGTGTGCTGAAAAATATTTTAGATAAATGTCAATTATTAAAGATAGTTAACAATATTTTTTTGTTATATTGTTTGTAGATTCCATAATCGATGCACTGCAAGAACATCACAATCAGCAATCAAATGAAAGACAAAAGTTGTACAAACATCACAAGAAGTGTTATGATGCTCCACATAAGTATATGGGTTTGATAATTGATGGCATGGATCAGAAGAAAAAAAAAAAAAAAAACACTCTTGCCACATTTTGTCCGTGTGACAAATAATTTAAAGGAGGAAAATTTTATTTAGTTTCACTTGGTTGGGTGTATGGTTTTTAATGGTGAAATGATTCCAAGGGTTTACCTTACAGCTCCAAATATTCACAATGATGCAATTTTAACCATCACCATAATTCACCATGTCATTACTCATTGGCCTGGTGATCTTCCTGAAGTTCTATATATACAATTGGACAACACAAGCCGAGAAAACAAAAATCAGGTCGTGTTTGGTTATCTAAGCATGCTTGTTGAATTGGGAATTTTAAGGTAAAAGTTGGTTTCATTCTTGTTGGGCATATGCATGATCATATTGATCAAATTTTCATCCATTTTGCAAGGACATTGAGGAGGAAGAAAGTCAGGAGCCTACCATCATTGATTGAAATTGTAGGAAAAGCATACCATCCAGAGCCTATTGTATAGAAATTGGAAGAAATTGTTGACATGCGAAGATTTATGTTTGGATCACATGGTGAAGAAAGGTGCATTGAAAAATTTAATGACATTAGCTTTCAACATCGATTTCGTCTAAAAAAGACTGATGGAAAAACACTACTGTGGGGCAAGAAGTACTCAACTAGCACAGAATGGAGGCCTTCATCAGGTTTGGCATTTCTGAAATTCATCCCAACTCATCAAATGTATGCTTAAAATTTATTGTTATTGCAATCATCTGCAGAGATTCATAATGCAAGGTGACATAGTAGAGATGTTGATTCTTCTCAATGCTTGGCAGAAATCAAAAAGTCTATCGAAGATACATATGAGTACTTTGATGTTGCTGATTCTGTTTGGTGGGAG
Organism: Larix kaempferi; assembly: GCA_027924585.1. Lineage (NCBI taxonomy): Eukaryota > Viridiplantae > Streptophyta > Pinopsida > Pinales > Pinaceae > Larix > Larix kaempferi. Next base: position 5,761,251 of record BSBM01001120.1, read on the forward strand.
TCTTTTTTCATGGAACAGAGTGACATAATTTCAAACTCTACAAATGGAGATATATATTTGAAGTCTCCATTGGCTTGGCCACAAAGTTTATCAAATGAAAACGAGGTAACAAATGTTGAACCTCGAGCTGTTGAGTTTTGTCAAGTAGAGGAAAGAGAAATGTATATTGGATCTAGAATATTATCCACAAAGCGTCAAGAGATGGAAGACCTTTACAAGGGCTCAGTACAAGATATCAAGGAGGGTTGCATGATTGCAGTTTTGGCTACAAATGATGCACGTCATTATCCATTATGGATTGCAAAATCTATGAAGGTCAATAAAGAAAATGAAGTAGTATCAGTAGAAGTACATTGGTATGCAACAAATACACACCCATTTGATGGTGTGTACAAGGAAGATATGGTGGTTGAGAAAAAGGTTTGCAGAAAGAGAGAAAGAAAGGGTCAAAAAATAAATCGTCACCGCATTGACATCTTGAAATTAGAGGAAGTTGATATACTTGTTTATAATTTTAAGTTGACAAAGAAAGACACTCTTCACTCCAAGACTATAGAGATTATCAAGAGGTTGCTGCCAAAACAAGAAGTTGCAAGATGGGAGTCTGTTAAACCAAGCCGTAGATCCTAAAAGAATATGACATCTGAAATGATGGGCATAGATGTATTCTTAGATGGTGCACCCATTGATAATAGAGAAGAATATGGGTCATCTACATCTTCATCCAGTCCTTCATCTGCAGAAAATGTAGATTCTGATGGGGTGTTAGAATCCATGGATGAATTTGAATAATTTCACATGAAACATTTTAGATGTTTTTTATTAGTATGATGTTTGTAATTGAAACTCTAGAGGAGTTTTTGAATATTTATATGAACCATTTGTTCTTGTATGGTCTAATATATTATTAACTATGAATCACATCATAATTTCTTTGTTTTTATATGGTTAGAGTGGTGAAATTATTTATGAAATTTGTTTTTTGTTTAATATGCAAGTTTCCAAAAAGTTGTAATTTATCTCTTGAAGGAAATTTTTTTTTTCCAATTTAGGGGTTGATTTTAATTTTTTTGTAAACAACAATATGGGATGTTTAGGCCATGGCTCTATTTTTTACCCTGCAAAAAAAATACGTGTATACTGGTATCGACACTTTTCTATTTGGGGGGTGTTTTTGGTGTTTTTTTGCAAAAATCATCGTTTGTAAGGCTAGAGTTCTCGTTCATAGTACAAAGTTCTCGTTTCATAGTATAAGTGGTTAATTGATGAATATTATGCATTAAGCATATAGGTTTGCATTTAGGTTTGTAATTAAATAATGGAGAATATTTGTTTAGGAGCAAATAGTATACTAAAACATTAGCATGTAGCCCTCTCCACTTGCACCCACAAAAATAGAAACTAGATTGAAGCATCAGAGGGGACAGACTTGAGTAAATCTAGGAAGGTAGGTGTAGTCTCTTAGGAATTGGAAACATGGCTGGGTGAGTTAATTATTTTTAAATAATTAATATATTAGTCATTTTTGCATGAAGCGACATGTGTCGCAGAGAAATTTCCTATTTAAGGAAGGCAAGAGGAAAGGGAAGGACACCCTTTGGTTGGATGGTTACCGTAATGATTGTAAGAAATTGATTTGCTTCTATTGTGAGGTTGGCAAGAGGTCTTGGTGGGGGGGGAATCCCACTTCTGGACCTCTAGTTTTTGGGTGTGAGCTCTACAACCCCATTTCTCGGGGGTTCGGGAGGAAGAAGAGTACTCCTGATATGGTCGGGAGGTCAACCGAGGTGTCCATCGATGAATTCTGAAGTTTTGGAAGAGGATCGAGAAGTACTTGAACTCCGGTATCACCGTAAACAACTTGAGCATCCGTCCAGACAGGTAATATTTATTTAATTTTGAATATATATGAAGAATGCAAGTGATTAGAGATAGCAGTTATATATATATATATTATGCGGCTAGAATTATTTGTAATTCATATTAATTGTATAAATGTTTATTACAAAGTTGAACTTGAATTAGATTCTCGTAGAAATGGAGGTGATATTGAACCTCACGATATACTCGTGGTATACATATAACCTTGTATAAATTTCATTTTATTTCTGGGTTTGCATAAGGAACCCTTGGAAATGCATGGGGTCTACTTGATAGTATTTCTAATTTTTTCCTTTCTGCTTTTGAGTCGGCAATCCGAGAAAATTATTCTAGCATTGTCGAATAAACCTTACCGCGTTGAAGTTTTCTAAATGTTGGATGACCCATCCACGATGTCATCCTTATTTCTCCATTAATGGGATTGTTGTAACATTTCATTATACCACGTCTTGTTAAAATGGGAATGGTGATCGATCTCTATAGATCGATGCCAGAATACTATAATCATTTATTATCTCTACATATTAATTAAAGCGAATGGTGATCAATCTCAATAGATTGATGCCAGAATGCTCATATGAATTCATTGTCTCTGCATATCCACCGAAGTGAATGGTGATCAATCTCAGTAGATCGATGCCGGATAGCTATAACATTTCCTTATACTTCCATTTCATTTGAGAGTGGGTGGCGATCGATGCCAAAATGTTTGTAATAATTTATTATCTTAGCATATCAATGGAAGCGGATGGTGATCGATCTTAGTAGATCGATGTCAGATTGTTGTAACATTTTGTTATACATTGCATCTTGTTGAATGTGGATGGCAATCGATGCCAGAAGGCTCGAAGAATTCATTATGTCTGCATATCAGTTGAAGCGTATGGTGATTGATCTCAGTAGATCGATGCTGGAATGCTTGTAACGTCTCATCATACCTATGTATTTTTGAATGTGGATGGCGATCAATCTTTATAGATCGATGCCGGATCACTTGTAATACTTCATCATACCTATGTAATGTTTAAATTTGGATGGTGATTGATCTCTGTGGATCGATGTCGGTTCATTTGTAATACTTCATCATACCTGCATAATGTTTAAATGTGGATGGCGATCGATCTCTATATATCGATGTCGGTTCATTTGTAGTACTTCATCATACCTGCATAATGTTTAAATGAGGATGGCGATCGATCTTTGTAGATCGATGCCGATTCATTTGTAATACTTCATCATACCTGCATAATGTTTAAATGAGGATGGCGATCGATCTTTGTAGATCGATGTCGGTTCATTTGTAATACTTCATCATACCTGCATAATGTTTAAATGTGGATGGCGATCGATCTCTGCAGATCAATGTCGGTTCATTTGTAATACTTCATCGTACCTGCATAATGTTTAAATGTGGATGGCGATCGATCTCTGTTGATTAATTTGTAATACTTCATCATACCTACATATCATTTAAAGGTAGACGACGATTGATCTCTGTGGATCAATGCCAAACTGCCTTTGATGTCGGATTGCGTACAACCTTTTGTTGTGCTTACATACTATCCAAATGTAGACGACGATCGATCTTGTCATTACATATGCATGTCGATTGATGTGAATGGTGATCGATCTCAATAGATCGATGCCGGATCACTAGTAATATTCGATTATACGGATGTTTATCGATCTCTGTACATTGATGCTGATTCACTTGTATTGTTTCAATCTACCTACATAACGTTTAAGAGTAGACGACGATCGATCTCTGTGGATCGATGCCATATTTCTTTCGAAGTCAGATTGATTCAATCTCGTCATGATTACACACTGTCATGTGAATACAGATGGTGATCGATCTCTGTAGATCAATGCCAAATGGTTGGATTATTTCCTTATGTTTGCATTTCGTTTGAATATGGATGTGATCCACCTATGGATCGATGTCGTGTCTACGTGTATAGCATTTCATTTAATTGATTACATGCGAATGGAAAGGCATGCATACGATCTATGGATGGATGTCGTGCCAATGCTTGTAGTGTTCCATTAATTACTTATTGAGGTATGGCGGTCAATGCATATGGTCTCGGTGTGACCAATGCAAGATTATGGAAGTGGAGTTCACTTCCCATATACTTCATGCGAACCTTAACATGATCGATATTCAAGTAGAATGGCCATTTATATATACGTTGTTGAGTCGAGCTCAGATCATCGCCGGTCGAGCAACCCCGTTCTAACAAATTAATTGTGTTGTATAAATTTGTGTTAGATAGTCATAGAATGAGTCACAACTCTTAAATTTTAGACTGTGGATACAATGTCACATCTTCATTCTATCCACTAGATGTTGAATGCTTGGGTGTTAGTTAACTTGTAATGTAATAAATAGAGTATGAGCGTAGGTAGTTAATCACATTTTATGTCAATATTTCGTTTAAATTGACTTATAATATAAGGAATGAAATATTCATATTAACTTGTCTTCAGGATTTTCATATGTTGTATATTTACTTACCGAATGAACAAAATATTTGGAATTATGAGCGATCTAGCTCAAGGATAATATGGTTGACTAATTAAAGCGAAATAGTTGCTTAGAAGAAATAAAAGGTTGTTTAAGAATTCCTTTGATTTAAATAATTCAGGAAATAAACAAAATGCACTACGTGGAAATTATATTAGTTAGCTATGGTCAACACATGTGGATGTATGAAGGTAGTGGGATAATGTATGAAGGTAGTGGGATAGCAATTGATGATTATATTGTCTTAGAGTAGTTATGATGTAATATGTCCTATTTTGAATTAGGTTGTATGATACGAAAATGAAGTCTCTCTATATTCAACTATGTATGATATGATGAGGATTAGATTATGGTTATGGGGATGAGTCTTTCGATACAACTAAGTCATGATATTGTTACATTTGAACTATGTTTTCAGAAAAAATAAGTTCACCATTTATCAATGATCATGATAAAAAATGACATTTTATTTACTTAAAAATAAAAAATAAAAAAAAATTCTAACCAGCTAGCAAGTACCCAATACCTGTAGAGGTTGTTGCATGAATAAATGTTTTGTTGTATACATATAGCTACTCACTAAACTTGATGGGCGATTATGAGGCAAGTTGAAGTTAAAACATTAGAGTGCCATGAATATTTGATAGGACTGCAGAAGATTCAGTATTCCACGCGCCAATTGAATTCAATTCGATGTTGCTATGTAGACTTAACAGCTAGGTGCAAAGGACTGCGAGCGAGCGAGCAAAGGACTGCCATTTTCACTAACATGTTGACTTAGCAGGTCACGAACCGCTGGATTAGTGGCAGCCAACCATTTTCATAGAAATTCGTGTATATGGAATGCAAAGGAAAGGAACGAATAAGCCTTTTAATTGACGCAATTTTTTTTTCATTGATGAAGTATAGAGTGTCGATTGAGTGTGCAGTGATGTTATTAGAGCTTAAGATCATGAAACTCACCATAGTGCAAAAGAGTTGCACAAACTGAAAATAACTTCTACTTCGGAAGGTGCATCAAATGCTAAGAAAATGAGCTTGGCTAGACGTCAATGTTGTTGCCATGTCAAATATGAAAAAGGCAAATGGTTTCGACTATGAAACATATTATACTATTCTAAATGAGCAAAGAACTGTGACTAGTATTGGATATAAGCCGAGCCATTCATAAACTGAGTGAGGAAAGAACTGTGTTTCTATTCATTATAGATATAAGCCGAGCCATTCAATTTACCCGCCACACCTACATTAACATAGTCAGATCTCTTCTTGCATGAATTACCATGATTTACTTTGGCGGAATCGAGCTGTGAACTATGAAACTAATCCTTTAGAGGAATTTAATTATTGTTTAGAAGGGTAGGGCAGACTTCGTTCTGAATAGGAGAATCAAGTTTATCCTGAGTAACTTTATTTGTTTAAAGTTGTTCTCGGTTTTCATTCTCAATTGCATGTTTAGGGAAACTATGTTCCTCACTAAAAAATATTTCATCTTGAAAAGAAACATGCTGAGGATCCCATCCAAGGGTTTGATGGTGAGGCAACTAACCTCGACCCTATCATCTTCAGTCTGTAAGAACTGTTGACTTGCAAATCTAACACCCTCATTCTTGTCTAAACTAAGAGTCGACGTAGTTTCAACTACAATTTTTGGCTTGACGTGGAACGATTCAGTCTCAAGACGAAACTTATGTACAAGTTAAAATTTCCCTTCAAAAACAATTTAAAATCTGAATTTTACCCTTCCAATAGGAAGGACATAATTTATATCAACATTTCAAAAGAAGGGCAACATTTGAAATTACTCATCCATATGAATTTCAATTTCTATGTTAAAATTCCTATGCTATAAAATTCCACTCGTTATTCAAAATATTGGAAATATCATAAATTACAATCATTCACTCACTCATGTCATGCACTCACTTCTTAGCTTTGCAAGGCCACCAAAATAAGTATAAAAATTACATGTCTTTACATCCTCTTCCATTTAAATCCTCATCGCATAGTTATAACTAAGGAGTATTATGCATGCACATCCTCACCTTATAATATCAATTGGGTCAAGGCACAGAGACAACCATAAATTATCAAAGGTGTCAAGACGCAAAGAGTAAGAGACAACTATAAGTAAGTCTTATATTAAATTTACCATATAAGTCTTTAATTGGCACTATCATCTGAGATTTGACATGGTGGATTGTTGTGATCTGCTTATCACTCCTTACCAATGTGATTGTAAGGCTTCTTTGATGGTGAAGTCCATAATTTTAAGTCTTCTTCCTCATTCTCATGCCTTTTGGTAAGACAACAAGGAGGGCAGTGGCACGCCTCAACATGGAAAACAGTTTCAACATAGAGGTAGATAAATTAATTCTTTCATTAAATAATTTAAATTTCATGCCAGTGACTACGAATTCACAGAATCGTGGATTGGTAAAAAAACACATCAAATTTTAGAGCCTCGAGCTCTTAATTACTCATGTATCTAGAATTTTCACAAATAGAGCCATTAACAAACTTCTTTTGTTGTTTTGGTTCAATTTAAAAGGTAGATTGTTGAGGCTCAAACATGCAGTGAGTCGCAAGGCTCCAGTTGACTTAGGATTGATTCTATTTCCCCTCCATCCCATACCTGTATGTTGTCGCGACAAGTGTTGAACAACAAAATTTGATGCCCAGGCCCCTATGATGATAGCATTGCTAACTTGCTTGGTATGGAGGATTTTTTTTAATGTTTTTTGAGCTATGTATTATTTTTTCTTAGGCTCCTAGTGTCCATCATTCTTACATGTCTCAAGCTTGGATGGTTTCCCTCTCTCCGGTTTGAATTAACGTTTTGGTTGGTTTTATATGTATATTTTGGTTGTAGGTTTATTATAGCCTCGTTTTGCTTAGTGGCTTCTTTTTGTAAATAGTTAATAGTAAGTAATTTTCTCATGGTTCTAGTTTTATTTTAATACTATATCTAGTTACAACGTCTTGCACTATGCATAAGATCATGCAGATGCCCCAATATGGTTATTGCATAGTCTAAGTAGTTTTTAGGTATAATGAATCGTGGTCTAACCCAGAAAAATACAACAAAATAGTTGTTATTTTAATGAGTTGTAAAATTAATGTTACATATATGTCAAATTAATGTGTTCAAATTCGGTTTTATTGAAAAGATATCATTTTATCATGTAGATATTAAGGAGTGCTCAATTGTTTAAGCTTGGAAAAAATTAGATAGGCAATATTTGTTTTTTGAATTTTTTTGGGGGAAGGGTTTAGTTAATTTATACTTGTCAATTGAAATACAATTATTTAAATTGCCCTTTCAATAAAAATTAAGACCCACCCTTCAAATTTGATCACTGCATGGGTATCTAGAGATTGACCATCCATGCGGGAGATAACAAAAGAGAGGTTTAAGCAATAATGGATATGGAAAAAATCGACAGTGAATAGCATTGAAAACCTAAGCTAGGCAAGAACAGGCTATCTAGGACTCTACAAAACACTTTAAACAACCTTCTGGAAATTCGACCCATTTGATACACCGATGGATGCATGCATTGAGTGGATGGTACAACTCACAGAGTAAATGAATGGTACTGCCAATTAGTTAGTGTCAAGTGTTCATAATGGAAACTGCCAGTTCAACATTAAATCATTGTACCTCAACCTTAACACATCGCCATGGGTAAAGTAAAATTACACCCCCAACCTAGCTATGTTTAAGGTGACAGGTAGAGAGACCAGTGGCGTTACTGTGGCGTAGATCAAAGGACATGTCACCAACGAAGTAATTGTGTCCATATGTACGCACAAGATAACCTGGCACAAAATATAATATGGTAGTACAGGTGGTGGATATAACCTGAACTTGGTGTAATGTCATGGATTAATGCTATATATCAATGTTGGATCATATGATATATACAATATTAGATTAAAATGAAAACCACTAGCGGAATTAGCATAGCCAAGGTATATTGTAAATTGCAGTTATCCACATAAACTAACATTAGTATAATGTAAATAACTATTTAAACAACTTTGGTAAATAACAAAGCCACTAAGCTTATGTGAATAAGAATTCAACCTTGCAACCACATATTAATGGGACTAAATGTAACATCTCCTCTAACCAGCAATTTCCCTTGACAAAAAGATTGAGCTCATTTCAGAATCCAAGCAATGCAAAGCCTGCATATAGAATAATTAAAGTTCCGATTGGCTACAGACTGGTGAAATCAAATCTGGTCATAAAGTATGAAATAATCATGCCATTAATAATGCAACTTGACATTTTAATCCATGTTACTTTCATAAAACACCTCAAGTTCAAAGAATAGTCTGCCCATTAAATAAATAAAGGTATGTTCACTAACAACAGTAAAAGAGTTAGGAAACATAAAAAATGTTTGAGAATTTCAATTAGGTAAGTAATTTGAACCAGATATGGAATTGATCATTAATGTTATAAAACTATGTCAACCATCACAATGTCAAGTGCAACATTTATAGAACAAATGTTTAGAGAAATCAATTTCAATTCCATGTTTGCAGTCATGGAATTAGAAATGGATAATGATCATGCTTATGATATCAATGTACAATGACTTATTCATGCAAGAGATTGATTTCAGGAACATTAGTTAAATAATGATCTGGAGTAGTGGCAAGAAACAAACCAAAGTATTGATGCATTCATGTTATATACATACATTAAATTAATCAAAATACCTAACTCTAATATCCAACTTCAACAGAAAGACATATGCTTGATTTTACAACCAACCATGCAGTTGGGAGGTAATCAATATCTGGCAATTTAAGTCGTAAATCAAACTTTATTGAACCATTCGATTAGTGGGGACCCATTCATTTTAAGCAAATGAAATGGTTTAGGTTGGGGAAGCCAACCATTTGGAGTAGTGCTATAGAGATTTCTCCATTATTCCACATACTATCGCTTTATACTCTCGTGAAATCAATGACTTCCCCTTACTAATAATTGGGGTTAGATTAGACCAATTAATTACCCAGGTTAGTGTTGCTAAACACTAGGTTACTTTGGAGGTGTTATATTTCCATCAAGATTTTGTGTTCTCACCTTTAATGCAAACCACTTAAAATATTTCTTTGGTTATTCTTGAAAGCAAAACAATGAAATCAAAACATAAACTTGATCATGAGATGAAGAGATACATTACAGAAATCCACATATTGATATCGTTCTTCCTACCATCATAAATCATCTTTTAAGTACTCTAAGATGTCCACAATGGGGATCTCTCAACCAAACATGGTTTCCACAATAGTGCTTCGAAGTCCCTACTTTGAAACAAATAAACTTCTCATTTTTCAGAGCCAAACTTCATCTTGTTTACACTTCTTTCTTGTAAACCTATACAATTTGCCTCACCCAAATTGTGTTTGAATGACACCATAACTTTAAGAGCTACCCTGCATGCAACACATTGAATCCTCATATCTCAACTTCTAGATGCAACCTTATTATTGGTGTTTTGGTCATTAAAAGAATGATATACAATTGTTACTTACATATATATAGTTTTGTAAAATCAATGAATCACATGGAATGAACTTAGACCCATTGAATGTTTTCCATGACATGTATATGCAAGCAAAATGATTTAAAACCTTTACCCTTCACAATAAAGTTAAAAAAATACAAAAAATCCTGACACTTTGAAACACATACAACTAAATATAAGATAACAAATACAATGAAACTCAATAATTATAAACCTTAAAGTAAAGATTCATTTCTTGCTAATTTTTTCAAGTAATTATACAAGTTAACCCTAAAGTAAAGATTCCTTCCTCCACAATTTTTTTCCAATAATTATATGTAATATCCCGATTTTGACCCCATTACATTAAAATGTAAAGGATGTAAAATTGTTATAAAATCGTGGTGAGGAGCTTAAGGCCAAGGCCCCGCCATCGATTTAGTGATGCATATGGTTTGCATGCTAGCCAAGCACAATGGAATTGCAAATATCATGTAAATATGCATTTTAATAAAATACCCACAACTAGCTATGCAATGCAATGCAACAAGAGATGGGGGCATGATTTTTACAAGGAATTGGGAGGGAATATTCAAACCCTTAAACCAATCAAGTCAAGCCAAGTGTCAATGAGAGAACCCATAAACCCTCAACTACCCATGTTGACCTCTGTACCCAATCATTTATTTCTTCCAAGATTGGTTGAGGTAGTTAATGCCTTGGGGAATGGAGAGGTATGGCTGTCCAAATTCGGGTATGGGCAAGCCATCAGTTTTTGGAAAACTGTGTTTGGATTCCTTGGCAAGAAAGGAGCCACGAAATTACACCCCAAGCCATTCTTCATCATCAATTTTTCTCTCCCATGAGTTTTGGGCTAGATGGGCGTTTTCCCTAAGTTTAACCTCATTTTTCCACAGCTGGGAGGTCGTTTTTGTGCTGCAGAATGTATGGGAGGAAGGGAGTCACGTTTTGGCAGCCCATAGAGGTTGTTTTTTCCCTCTGAACGTCCATATACCTGTTGAGAACTCGTTTTTGCTCCCTGTGGTCGGTTTTCCTTCCCCACAATTCATTTTGGGTGTGCCACTAATTGGAAGAATCCATGGGAACCTTGTCTTTGTATATCCCATAGTAAAAATTGTTTATCCATGCCCACCCATTGAGCTTGTTGTGTGTAGATAGAGTATGTTGGAACATGGGTTATGGGTATCCATTGTTTAGGATTGACCTTGAGTGCAAGCATCCATGAATGAAGAGGGTTTAGATTTATCCCGATAAACCCAGCTATGGACTGGCATGGCTTAGATGTGATGTTTGCTTGGGTTGTGCTGAGCTTAAGAGTCCCATTTTCTTTGTAGAAATCATGCCCGACTCGGGGGTGGCAACTATGATGAGAGATCAATGAGCACAGTTGGCCTATGGTTGGATGGAACGTTGCAGCGACATAGCTAGTTGCTTGGGACAACATTTCATGAAGATGAGTATTTTATTTATTTGCTTTACTTCTGCAAGGTTTTAATTATTTGATGAATGTTATCAATATGCTGGAAATTTCATGATATATGTGTGTAGAAGAATTTTACTTCCGTTGTGTTTGATAGATCTGCACACACATATGTTTTTATTTGTATGAATCTAATGAATGGGGCTGAGTTTATGTAAAAGCCCAAGATCTACAGTCACGTTCCCTTCCTTGCGTTGGATCGATGGGAGGGGACGTGACATTATACAACCTAAAGTAAAAATTGCTTTCTTGCACTAAATTAATATTTTGCACTATACCATCTAAAGATAAAAGGATAGTAAATATTCATGTCTTCCAGTAAATTAATATTTTGTACTAGGGGAAAGGAGCCAGTGAGAACGAGGTGACCACTAGTGGAGATATGAATGGCGTTGGTTGACCTCAATCTTGGAAAAATTAGCTACCATAAATGGTTCATAAAAGTACTTTATGTACGAATCACTGTAAATATCTTCATGTTATTAAAAATATTTATCAAAAACTTTCTTCTACATTTTGAAATAAAATGAATATTTAAAATTTGAAATATCATTTTAAATCCCATCAATATTCAAACATTGATCCTAATAAAAAATACACTAAAACACACTAAAATTAGACAACTTGAAACTTTGTCGCTGAAATGACATCATTTTGGATTAATCACCTCAAAACCAATATAATTAAATAAAAAAATACACCAAAATATATGTGATAAAAATTTAATAGAAAAAAAAAACTCAAAAACACGAAGAATTAAGTTACACCACTACTATAAACAACCAAAAAAAACATCACTAGTAGCTCCTCTCCCCTCTCTATACCATCTAAAAAGAAAAGGAACATTCCTGGTCAAACAAACCTCGCCCCTCGTAATAATTTAATGTTTATCCATTTGATTTGGTATGTCGGTAATAGACTTTTCTCCTCTCAGAGTCTTCCTACCCACTCTTTCAATAATGATACTTATAATAATGATATGTATAGTTTCTGTTTACCCACTACCAATACTCTTAATAATTAAATTTAAAGATTCTCTTCATAAAGCATAATAACTTTATAAACATTACGACACAGATATGAATTGACGATTTCCATACTTGTTCCATGTTATTTCCCACCGCCCATTGAAATTTGAGGTACCACTTGATGCGATGGGTAACTACCACACCAAACTTTCTCACCCACTTTTCTTCAGCGGTGGAGATCTTACATACCTTTCTCCCCACCAAACTTTCTCACCCACTTTCTCACCCACTTTTCTTCACCCACTTTCTCACCAAACTTTCTCCCCAAACTTTCTCACCCACTTTTCTTCACACCAAACTTTCACACCCACTTTTCTTCACAGTTCACACCAAACTTGGTCACCTACTTTTCTTGAGCGGGGAACAGGAAACTGTCCAAAATCAAGCAATGAAGGAAAAAGGAAGGACTGGTGGCAGATGGAATCTTTAATTGGAAGCAATGTAGTCCTAGTGGTTTCCAGCTGGCATCAATTACTCCAATAAAAAGGATTAAGTACTCATTTTTTAGCAGAAGCCATTAATTGCCTCAATTACATAGTCAATCACACTCCCACAAAGACTTTGCAATATATAACACTTAAAGAAACATGGAGTATAACTAAACCATATGTAAGCCACTTTTGTGTGTTTGGTAGTGAAACATGGGATCACATTCCTGATGAAAAATAGAAAGCATTACAGCCTAAGAGTCAAAAGTGCATTTTTTTGGATATTCTGAAGAAGTAAAAGGTTATAGACCTCTTCAACCTAATTCTAGTGACATTATTACTAAAATAGATTTTAAATATGATGAAAATCTCTTGTCCTACTTAGCCTAATTTGAAATTTGTGATGTCTTCGGTGATTATGCCATGTTTTATTCCCAACTTCTCTACTAGTGATCCTACTATGATTTATTCTTTAAATGATTATGGTAAGAATGAAAATCCACCTCCTCCCACTCACTTTCCTCTAGATGGGTCCATTTAACATGAACTTGCACCAGCACCATTGCTTCCTATATGGGTTCATAAAACATGTGAAATAGTCAGGGATCTTGTTTGTGATCCTAGAGATCAGCATTGAACAAGTTCATAGTTTTAGCAAACCTAGCCCAAGTTTTAGAGACTTGCAATCTAGAAACATTTATAGAATCTTCTAGCCATCTATATTAGAATACAACAATGCATGAAGAATATTGTTCCTTAATGGAGAACAATCCTTGGGATCTAGTACCTCTTCCAAAAGGAAGAAAACTTGTTAGACGTAAATGGGCACATACATAACTACATATCCATCATATGGAAGTGTTGACAAACTTAAGGAAAGGTTAGTTGCCAAAATATTTTTCCAAGTTGAAGGAATTGACTACAATGAAACCTTTTCCCCTATCAACAAAATGAGCTGCATCCACCTTGTTCTTGCCCTTATTTCTTCACATAAATGGTGTTGGAATATTCACACCATCATTTTTATATTTTGCATGCCTGCATGAAAATATGCATACTTTGAATGCTTGGCATACCACTGCATGCATCCAGTCATCATCATGGTGGTCTCCCCAGCACCTACAGCTTGCTTCTAGCTCTCTAGAGCATATCTTTTCCTGCATGCAAATCTGCATGCCACTGCATGCATCCAGTCATCATCATGGTGGTCTCCCAGCACCTAGAGCTTGCTTCTAGCTCTCCAGAGCCTATCTAAAGCCCCCAATTGGCCTCCTACCTACCTAATGTGACCTCCTTGACTTCTCTGCATGGAAAGTGCACCTTTACCATCTACCATAGCCAGTTTGGGCACCTTTTCTCACCTACCACTAGTTATCACTCAGTTAGGGCACCTTATCTCACCTACCGGGAGTTATCATTCAGTTAGTGCATTGATTGAGTAGTTCTTCCACTGATTGCTCATGCTGACTACTTGTAGCTTCTAGTTAGATAGTTCTGGAGTTCCACTTGACTATTTGACAGCCTCATGTGCCCTCCTTAGAGTCTCCATTCCTTGATTTATGCCTAGATGGTTCTGTTAGACTCAGTTAGACACACTTGACTAACTATTACCATTTATGATTGATACTATTGACTGGATGATGTCTCCATTGTTATCCAAGCTAGAGTTTGAGTTAGATAGCCTCATATTGCACCCACCTTGGAGTCTCCATTCACTGATTTATGGCTAGATGGTTCTGTTAGACTCAGTTGGTCACACTTGACTGACTCTTAAAATTTATGACTGATACTACCGACTGGATGATGTCTCCATAGTTATTCATGCTAGACCTTGAGCTCAAATTCGAATGCCCTACTTGGCTAATTTGAATCCTATATGATGCCTCATCACACATTATTGTATAACATTCTTTACATTCATTATTCATTGTATGATATTGACATTGTCCATTATTCTGTGTTTATGAGTGATTATTGAATGCATGCTTCTTCTTCTTTGCAAATAATCTTGAGAGTTAGATTGTGAGTTGCTAGATCCCTGCATATTATCACATGGTATCAGAGCAGTCAACAACTATTCGAATTGCAGCCATTGCAGCAGCAACAGTTGCAGCATTTCTTTGAGCATCTATCTTTCACTTGTGCACCAGAAGCCTCTGAGTTTCCACAGTAAATCCTGGTGCTAGTACTTGAATTCATTAGAGAAATCCAGTGAGGTCTAGCCAGGTGTGAAGGACTCAGTCTATGTGCTCAGTGTTCAAAAGGTAGTGTTCAGTCGAAGTGTAGCATTCTCCATTAGCAAAAACTCTTATTGTTTTCCAGGTTTCAAAGTTTTTTGCAGTTGCAACAGTTTTTGCAGTTACAGCAGTAGATTCGAAATTGAACAACATCTTCTATGTATCTGGAAGGAGTTCCTTCTCTCACTACATTCAACTATGATGAGTGGAAACCAAAGATGGCATCATAACTGAAGAGACATGGTCTTTTTTATGTGTGTACTGGTATTAAGAGAGATTTTTCTTCCAATGGAGAGAAAGAAGATTGGCTTGATGCTTGTGATGAAGCCTTAGGAAGCATATGTATTACTATGTTTTCCAATATGGAATACTACATTGATCTTAATGAAAATCCAAGTGATCTATGGACTAGATTGGACAGATTATTTGGAAGTCAGGAGGAAGAGGTTGATGATATGCATGTGGAAAGCAAGCCCAGTGATACTTCCTGCAGTGCTCTCTCTATTCATGACTCGGCCTCCATCATCTCCCATGATGAAGTTGTTCAAGATGAAGTCGAAGTACAACATATGGTTTTAGTTGCTCCATCTTCTGTTCTGATTTTTGAGCAAAAGATGTTAGTTACTACTCTAGAAGTTGAAGAGATATTTGAAATCTCTACTTCCCGTGAGCTTGGTGATGTGCAAAATAATTACCTATTGAGCATCTTGGAAGATTTGGGAGGCAATGCATTTTCCCTCCTTGACCAAAATCTTCCTATGGACTCTTATTTGGTCATTGGCACATGTTTTCAGAACTTCACCGAAGATAGAAGACTCTACCATTTTCTTGGATTCAAGTCTCATGCATATCCTTGTGATTTTGGTTTTGATCTCACCATTGTTGGTTCAAAGAAGATCATAAGAAACCATCCTCAAAATCTTGGATCTGATTTGAAGTTCAAGCCATCACCATTATATGGTTCATTTGGTTCTTATCTCACCCTTGCTGGTTCACAAGAGATATCAAATAACTACATACACTTTCATAGAGCTGATGCACGTGTTGATGTGCAAGATGATGACCTACTGAGTTTTTTGAAGAAAAAACAGATTTGGAAGGTAATGCATTCGCTCTTCCTCATCATATGCTTTATTTGATTTCCTATTTGGTCATTAGCACATGTTTTCAAAGTTTAAATGACGATGGAAGACTCTATCATTCGCTTGGGTTCATGACTCATGCACATTCTTGTGATTTTCGTTTTGATTTCACCCCTATCGGTTCCAAGGAGATCATGAGAAACCATCTTCCAAGTCTTGGATCTGATTTGATTGCATCCACTATTGGAGAACTCAAGCACATGCTTTTGGAGCATGATTCATTTCTTCCCAAGAGGAAGATAACTCTTTTTGAGAGAATGCTAGATCCAAATCCACAAGAACCTGAAGATCTAGCACCTATTGGTTCATGGGCCACCATCATTGTTGCATCCACCAGTGATCTTGTTGAAGATTCACCATCATCATGTCATAGTTTCCTTGGTCATGATCTCACCTATGTTGGTTCAAAGGAGATATCAAGGAACTATCATCACATTCATGGTTTTTATTCTACCTCATTTGGTTCGAATCCATGCTTCATGATGATCTTCATATTATGTTTTTGTAGCATGATCCACTTCTTCCCAAAAGGAATATACCTCCTCCTTTGATTGATGATCAAGAGAGCGATGCATCACCACATGGGATTTCAGATTCAGAATCTGAAGATGGTGATGATGATGATAGAATGCTAGATCCAGATCCACAAGAACCTAAGGGTCTAGCAACTGATGATGAAGATGAGGGAATGGGAGATGCAAATCCACAAGAACCTGAAGATATCTCACCTGATATTCCTCCTCTTTCCTCGATGGGAAGCCACTGCAATCCGATCTACCGATGATTTGGTTGGTGATCCACATGATCATAGAAGAACCAGATCAGATTTTTAGAATGGAAGGTTTCATCCTTCTCACATTGCTGATCCATTTCAGATCGATCGAGCCTTCTTCGGAAAAGAAGGACACTTACCTCCTTTAGGGGTGAGAGATATGCTACATTAGCATCCTTCAATCTATTTTGAGGGAGGGATTTCTTCCCACTAGGTTTTCGCTCTTTCCTCACTTAGTTTATTTATATTGATTGTACGGGGTGACCTTTGGTCGTAGTCACCAGGGCCCTATTTTTTCAGATTTCAGTTATTACCTCATAGTATAGCTTGCGGGGGGGTGTTGGAATATTCACACCATCATTTTTATATTTTGCATTCCTGCATGCAAATCTGCATACTTTGCATGCCACTGCATGCATCCAGTCATCATCATGGTGGTATCCCCAGCACCTAGAGCTTTCTTCTATCTCTCTAGAGCCTATCTTTGCTTGCATGGAAATCTGCATGCTTTGCATGCCACTGCATGCATCCATTCATCATCATGGTGGTATCCCAGCACCTAGAGCTTGCTTCTAGCTCTCCAGAGCCTGTCTACAGCCCCCAATTGGCCTCCTACCTACCTAATGCGGCCTCCTTGACTTCTCTGCATGGCAAGTGCGCCTTTCCCACCTACCACAACCAGTTTGGGTGCCTTTTCTCACCTACCACCAGTTATCACTCATTTAGGGCACCTTATCTCACCTACCAGGAGTTATCATTCCGTTAGTGCATTGATTGAGTATTTATTCCACTGATTGCTCATGTTGACTGCTTGTAGCTTCTAGTTAGATAGTTCTGGAGTTCCACTTAACTATTTGACAACCTCATGCACCCTCCTTGGAGTCTCTATTCCTTGATTTATGCCTAGATGGTTTTGTTAGACTCAGTTAGACACACTTGACTGACTATTACCATTTATGACTGATACTATTGACTGGATGATGTCTCCATTGTTATCTAAGCTATACTTTGAGTTAGACAGCCTCATGCACCCACCTTGGAGTCTCCATTCCCTGATTTATGGCTAGATGGTTCTGTTAGACTCAGTTGGTCACACTTGACTGACTCTTACCATTTATGATTGACACTACCGACTGGATGATGTCTCCATAGTTATTCATGCTAGACCTTGAGCTCAGATTCGAATGCCCTACTTGGTTAATTCGAATCCTATATGATGCCTCATCACACATTATTGTATAAAATTCTCTGCATTCATTATTCATTGTATGATATTGACATTGTCCATTATTCTATGTTTATGAGTGATTATTGAATGCATTCTTCTTCTTCTTTGCAAATAATCTTGAGAGTTAGATTGTGAGTTTGTTACAATTGCTAGATCCCTGCAGATTATCACAAATGGGAGGTTCATTAAATGGATTCCAAATATTCCTTCTTGCATGTGGATTTGCATGAAGAAATTTACATAGAAAAACCTCATGTCTATGTTTAGAATGACTCTAGTCTTGTTTTTTGCCTTAATAAATTTCTCTATGTCCTTAACAAAGCTCCTCGGGATTGTATGCCAAAATGTATAACTTTCTTCTTGACATTGGTTTTTATAAATTCCATTCTAACCCCAATGTCTATACCAAAAAGGTAGGAAACCATCTCATAATACCTTATCTTTATGTTGATGACCTTATTCTTACTGGTAGTGACCCTAAATTATTAACCCATGTGAAATCCAGCCTTAAGAATAAATTTGGAATGACCAACTAGGATATTTACATTATTTTCTTGGACTCCAACTCCTACAAACCAAAGAAGTAATTTTTATTTCTCATCGTAAGTATGTTTGTGATCTTCTTCATCGCTTTCACATGGAGTATTATAAATTGGCCCCATATCCCTTCTAGGTTGCAGTCAAATTTACTACCACGTATACTACACCCGAAGAAGATGCCACCTTGTATCATTAATTAGTTGTAAATATTTTATACTTAACTCATACCTATCATGCTAGGTCCTTTGTTGTTGGTTTTGTTTCTTGATATATGCAAATGCCTCATGAAATTCATGGGAGGTAGCAAAAATCATACTTCAGTATATTTGGAGTACAATTCAGTTTGGGGTACATTACACTTCAAAGCGACTCCTTTGATTTGTTGGATTCATTGATTATGATTAGTCCAACGACCATGATGATTGAAAGTATCCTATAGGTTATGTTTTCATTATTGGTTCTAGACTCACCACTTGATCTTGTAAGAAACAACAAGTTATTTCTCTTTCTTCAATAGAAGCATAGTATTGAGGCATAGTTAATGCAAGTCAATAATCCCTATGGCTTTGACAAATCTTTTTGGAGTTTGGATTCCAGTAGCACTTTCCAACTACCCTATGTTGTGATAATTAGAGTTCCATAAAACTCACCAAAGTCCCATTTCAACATTATCTCATCAAACACATTCAGCTATAGATGCACTTCATTAGAATGCCTTATTCATTCTCCTATTGTGTCACCTTTGTAAATTCTTCAACCCTATACCAAGTTGTTCTTAAGGGCACACACACACACACACACACACACACACACACACACACACACACACACACACAGAGAGAGACTTAGCATTTAGTTAAAAGAGGCATGACTTTATGTAGTTACCATCAAGCCTATAAAAGTTAGGCTAGTTTTCATTGTAATCATCACTTTATTCATTATATATATATATATATATCTTCTTGATATATTTAATTATTTAAGCATCCTAGCTATATTTTTTGCTACAGGGTTCCTGTCAACAAGAGGTGATCTTCTCTTACCTTATTGAAAGCTCATCCCTGCACTCTGTTCCCATCTGCCTATCACTGACATCCTCCTTCACCATGTTAGGAATGCCCCTCTGCCACAACCCCTGCAAGGGAAAGGATCTGGCTACAGATAGTAGAATTAAACAAGAAATTGAAGACAATCACTGCCAATACATCCGCCTCACCCCATCCTACATTCAAAGGAGAATTGAAGATATGGACTTTGCAGAAGGTTCGAGACCTCACAAGTCACCGATAATGGTTGTGCTGCACCAAATACCAGTGCCCATTGTACACAAGGCACAAATAAAAAAACTATGTATTTAGGTTTACATAATACAAAATACAAAGCCAGCCAAAACACAAATCCAACCCGCCTCAACCCGAGCCTATCCTAGTTTTTATCCTCCATCCAGCAAAATATTTAGTCTTTAAAGCTCTATTCCCCTCTTTTTCAAAATAGAAAAGGACGAGCTTGAAGTTTTAAAGGTTACCCATAGGGCCATATCTTAAGAAGTCATGCCCGCAGTCACATCACCTCTATTATCATGGCATTAAACCGACATATGGAAGAATAGAATACAACCATGCATTTGTGTATTAAATTTCTGAGATATAGGGTGAAGGATTCCAGTGATCAACAACACCGTCTCACCTCTCGTCCCACACCTATTCCATTTATAAACCATTGAACCCCCCATTCAAAACCATAGCCCATTTTTGTAAAGCCAGTGAAGGCAAAAGGAGTCAACCGAAACAAAGTTCAAATCCGCGTGACCAAATCAAGTAAGAATATGATTTGCAGGTTGATGGATTCTCGCTCACGTGCAAATGACCGCATATGGAGGAGAATGAATGCGGAAACATGAGGGTTTTTATAATCATGACCGCATGAAGATGGCTGATGTGTGGAAAGTTGGAATATACTTGGAAACGTAAGGGTTTTTTAATATTAACCGCATGAATACGGGATCATCACAAGGGTATCACAATATCACTCGATCCAATCCTTCTACAGTTCTACGACTACCTATTGCAATTTGCACTCTACGCTAGATATGCAGTTAACTTACAATTACAACTTAGAAGTTACATGGTACACTTACAACTTTACAAGGTTTCAAATTGGATAAATTAAGACTTACCAGCAGAGCTCGGAGCCTAATCGGAGATCACCTTGATGTTGGCAATGGTATTTGCAGTCTACAGCTCGGTGGTAGTGGCACTAGCATTGGAACTGGCATTGTTCTTGAATCTTGCATCTTGCAAGTCTGGAATCGATGGTATAGGGATGAGGGCACTAGAATTCTGGAAGGCGATGTCACAAAAACGTTTCTCTTTGAGTTTGAGGTCCCCTGCCCCTTCCCATTCCGTTACCAAATTCCAATTTACCAATACCGTGGTCCAATGCAATCTCTAGAGGAGGTGGTAGATGGAGACGACAGAAGGAATTAATTCATCCATTAACTCATGGGCCCTAGAGTGGCTACGACTCGTGTGAGTACAGTTCAACATACCAAAATTCACAATGCACATAAACACCAAAGCCACGTAGATGTATTACGGATTCAAATACCCCAGTCCCTCCTGGATTGTAGCTGGACGAACCAAATGAAACTAATGACATCTTACCAAAATTGTTAGATGTCAAAATAATGTTTGAATTTCTTAATTGGTCGTTTAGGCAGACAATTTCATAAAAAAATTACCTGTATTTGACAGGTAAAATGCCTATCAAATTCCAACCCCGATTACATGCACCTTTAAACTTGTTCAACAATAACATCTAGGTGGAGTGTTGAATGCAAGTGGAGTGTTGCATGCACATCGATTGTATGCACCTAGACTACAAATACCAAATCCCTGTCAGGGCATCAGGGTGATTGACTACATGCACCTCGATTGTAGCTACCAAATCCCTCTTAGACGTTTTCAGAGTGAGCAGGTTGATAGAAAAAAATGAAAAGGGAAATTCCACAATAATACAATGCAAGATAAAACTTAGAAAAACACCATGGTATATCCTGAAACATTATAGCATAAAAAATCGTGAACAGTGCTGCACAATTACCTAAAACCATTTGATTCCAATGTTCCCTGTTTTAGCAGGGAATAATAAAAATATATGTCTAAAAACTTTTCACAAGATGGACACAATTTGTTCCTATCCTTAATCCCCATGTGCATCAAAATAACAGATTCTACCTTTCATACTAAAAATTTGGAACCCATCCTTGTACATTATGCATTTAAATAGTTTGATACTGCTCTAGTTTTCGTTTCACTTGTTACTGGATTCTAATATTGAAACACATGATTATAAGTACTGGAATGATTGTTATTTATTGGAAAGTATTTGAGACTTAATATTTCAATGGATCTAGATATGAACAAAAAGGGGATAATTTGGGATTTTATTTAAGACTTAACATATTGTAGTTATGTTCTCTATTAAGTGTTTATGTTCTAAATTAAATTTTTATGTTCTCTACGGTTCACTACAATGTATAGTTTCAAATACAATATATATTTGGTTTTGGTTTCAACATACTTGGTTTCGATGTGACAGCACCCTCTGAAAAATAAATATTGGAATGTCATAGCCACCAAAATGAAACTGCCAGATACTCTCGAGCACTCTTAAGGCTATGAAAGAAGTCCACCACAACATCGATGTAAATACTGGTGTAAATTTTAGTTTCTCTGAGCAACATGTGGACTGGGCACATTAAAAATCTTTCTGCTTACCTAGAAGCACGTCGTTCGCTAGGCAATAATACCTCCAAGTCATTAGCCAATGGTATGCCAGATAAATAAATTTGTATTAATAGAGAAAAATAAAAAGATTCAATCTCTAATGTAAAAGTATTGGGAGATGGAAAAATATGGTGAGTTCAAGCATGACAATGGCTGTGGCACTGCACTTCAATGGCCATTATTATAGCATTTCATAGCTTTTTTAATACCAAGAGGACAATGCAAACCCGGTAATAAGAATTTATATGTTAAATGCTTGAACTTAGCATTAATTCTTGAACTTCGCATTAAATAACCAAATAAATCACCGGGAATAACTCACAACCATAGCTACATGATAGAATTACACCGCCCCCGTGGCAATAACACTTCAAATCTATATTTTTTGGGTAATGAAATATAAGCTGACAAAATGTGTTGGGTATTGAATTGATACAATTGCAAGTTAGTAAAGGGGGGATATGTTGACACAAACCCAGTTGACAGGGGTTCCCAATGCTGTCGACACCCAAACCACCACAATCTCCCCGAGCACTGGCCCAGACAGGTTTTACCCTATCCAGCAACACCTGCAGAGTAGATGAGGTCTCACCCGAGATGTTCAAGGGAGAGTTGACGGAACCATGTTTCCGCCGAATGAAGGAGGATGTTGTGGATCAATTGACTCACTTATTGCATCATTCAGACATAGATCTAAGCATTCAACTCAGGCATTACTCATAATTGTGACATTATTCAACAAGAACAGATCTACTATTGCAACAGATATGACAGTAAAGCATTAATCGCAGCAAGGAAACATCGCATCATTCATATATTCATATCGCAAAATGCATTACCACAGATAAACAGGAAAACACAAGGATTCTACTTAAAAGCTTTGTCACATCATATTATCTCCGCAAAAACCCAGATACAACAAGTTACTCGATCTCTCAGATACCAAGTTTCAACTTCTCCTCTACAAGATTTTTGATGCTTTCTAACCCTTACAAACCATCATCTATTTATAGGCTTGCGCCTTTACATTTGTAGTCCACTTAGGCAATCACCTAACTACTCTTTAACCAATTCTACAAAAACTAACCCAAAATCCCACATAATGCGGTCGAATGACCCCAAAACCCCCATAGTGCGGTCTAAATGACCCAAAAAATACATAACGCAGTCCAAATGACCCAAAAACTACAAAAATACTTGTCTCCTTGCTCTCTCTTCTTCGCCTTCCGCGGTATCTTTGTCCTTGCGCAACATCCACGATGCTGCTGTTAGGTTTATACGAGCATACACATTAACTTGCGAGAGCATACATATTAACTTACGAGAAAATAAAAACAGAAACAAGCAAACACTAGAGAGAGACACATAATTTACCCTGGAAACCCCATGCAAGGAAAACTAGCACCCAATGAAGATCTTCATTACCCTTGACCTAAACCGGCCAAGCTGGGCCAAGTGAGCTCACCCGCTCACCTCCAAGCCACATTACAATGGAGCATCCTCAAGCCTTATAAAGGCTTCCTTACATGCAATACCATGGGGCAATACCATGGGCTACAACAAACCATGTGCCCAAAAACATGTGCTAGACCTAACCAACTTTGACTCAATCCCGAGTCAAGGTTAACCCTAACAATCCCCCCTTTAAACTTGACTTGGAGTAAACACCAACCCCCCTCAAATTTTTAACCGAGGAATCTCACATACACCCCCCTATCACCTAGGTCTTTCTCCCGACTTTACCGGTGAGTTACCAGGGGTATGCATGCCTTACCAGGTCTTACAGCCATATGCCCTTTTACATGCAAACTGCTCCATTAAATATATTTTTTTCATGTGTCTTCATGGTGACTACACCATCACCATCCATTGCTTCATCCTCTCGCTTTTCCATGCTCGCTTTTGTGCTCGTCCTGCCTTGCATTCTTGCCATACTTGTTTTCTTTGCCTTTCCATTTCTCATGTGCAAAATTTTCATATCACCAATTTACAACTATATGACATGCCCCACATTCTTGCCATGGTTATCTTCACTGCACCCTTTTCCATATCCATTAATTTGAAAAATTTAATGATTCACCTTTTTTTATTATTAAAAAATTCCATGGCATAAAACTTTAAAAAGTTCATTCTCTTAAAAAGGGTGTAAGTTCCTTTTTTCCCTTTTTAACATGACGTCCACCTTTTTCATAATTTATTTTTAAAATATTTCATAAAGAATGCCATTTTTAAAGAACTTTGATTACACCATAGTGAATATACGTGGATTCCAAGGCCATTCACCAAGCTTGTATACCAAAGCTCATCTCACACTTCAAAGTGACATCGTGAACTTAAAAACAAATTGATTTCCAAGCGCTCCGCATAACATTCCCGTGCCAATATTTTGGTGGGATTTTCTTCATGCGATGTGCCTCTGCTATGCCATCGTCCTTGCCTAACACGTTCGGCATACAACAGACAGGCGTCTCCTTCCTCTTTGGCCTTCACAGATCTCTTCCCACGTACAGGTTATCATTGGATCACATCTTCCGCACCCAGCAACAGGGACAACAAAGCAACTCACAGGCTCTTTCTCTGACAGATGACAACATCTTCTTCCTCACACATTGATAGCACATATAATATCATGCAGATCTAAGCACTTACACTGGCGTTGTTCTTCATAAAAACGTTGGCAGCTGATCTCATGTAACCACAACCAAATCTACCATTCTAGGGCTGCCTCTTTTGTTGTGGCTACACAACTTTGCACACATTGCAACTCCATTGATCTTTGCTCTCGCGGCCTCACACACAGGCAGAGGAACCGATCCAAACAATAAGTCGGGTTTAATACTAACTGCACCAGCATTAAGTGCATCCTTCACTGGATCAAGTATCTATTAACCATGGAAACCTTCTCCAGAAAGTAACCAAGCAAATGTCAAGGCTCCTCTCATAATGATCTCTTTGCAACTACTCACCTTTTTTTTTTATTACAGTGGTCAATTTGTTGCAGCAACCGGCATCTAAGCTCTCTTGCAGCGGATCCTTGGACCAACACAACAACACTAGCAGTAAAAACACAAATCAAGCTTCATATTTGACAGATTGTGAGATCTAAATTTGTAGTTAACAGATCTACACTTAAACCTGTTGATCTGCATTTTCTCCTTGCAGATCCAAGTGTCCAAGCAATAGATCTGCCATCTCCTAGCATGCACTTGTAGGCAGTCTCTTCTACATATACTGGGCTCTGATACCAGTTGTTAGGTTTATACGAGCATACACATTAACTTGCGAGAGCATACATATTAACTTGCGAGAAAATAAAAATAGAAACAAGCAAACACTAGAGAGAGACACATAATTTACCCTGGAAACCCCATGCAAGGAAAACCAGCACCCAATGAAGATCTTCATTACCCTTGACCTAAACCGGCCAAGCTGGGCCAAGTGAGCTCACCCGCTCACCTCCAAGCCACTTTACAATGGAGCATCCTCAAGCCTTATAAAGGATTCCTTACATGCAATACCATGGGGCAATACCATGGGCTACAACAAACCATGTGCTAGACCTAACCAACTTTGACTCAATCCCGAGTCAAGGTTAGCCCTAACAGCTGCGATGCTAACTCACCAAACCGCCTGCCAATAGGCCCCCAACACAATCTTGTGGCTCGCCCTCGAGCCACGTCAGGTGGACATGGTGTACTCGGTGGTCTTAGCTTGGTCAATTGCTCGATTTTATCATCCTGAACAATGCTTCCCCAAAACTGCACGGTGTTTGCTCTGAGTTTTGTCGCTGTCTGTTCCAGCTCCCCCATCTGTGCTTCATCCTCCTCAATGGTGTGTTTCCGTGCATCGACCTGCTCTTTGGGTGTGCCAGGATGAAATAGAGCTATTAACTCCGCATTGTCATTCTATAACTGGGCAATAACAGCCCCAAGACGCTATGCTCATGCAACCGGATACAACTGTGCAGTAGGCTCGAAAATATGTTGACGGGTTTCCACGACAGCTTCCTCCAACCGCACTTTGTTGTCCCATATGGAATCTCTTTCAACCGTCAACTGATCCTGCTCCTTCTTGAGCTCCATTACTGCACTATTCCTCTTGGCCATCAGCTGATCAAGTCTATCCTCTAATTCATTGACCACCTTCGTCGCCTCTACTGCCTTTCCCTTTAACTCTGCAACCTCTTGTTGGGTCATGGCCTTGTTTTCCTGCAATCGCAGGAACTTTCGTGCATCCTGTCCGCCATTTCTCGACTAGAAACCACCTACAAAGTCGTCAACTCCTTCGCAGGCAGCTCGTTGATGTTAATGGTCAAGTTTTCTAATTGCTGTAGCACGACCTGCAGAGCCTCATTGTTAGTCACAATCGCAGTTAGGGAAATACTAATGTTCTGAACCCAAGGCTCAGTGCGAATTGTGCCAACTGCCTTCCCAGTTTCCATCTCTGCCACTCGCTGTGAAACAACATCGCATAAAGAATCAAGGCGACTGTTTACCTCTTTGAAGCAGGCCTCCTCCTTCGCCTTCATTGCTTGAGCTGTCGTATTGGTTGCATTGGTGATAGCGAGTATGAGAAATCCCAACTGCGCTTCTGTTGCTGGAGAGGTCCCATTGATCGTCGCATACTCATGACGTGCCTTCGTCTTGCCTTCCTCGAGGTCGCAGTCAACATCCTGATCGGTGGGTGTCATTTTGGACGACTCCTGATCCGAGTCATGGTGACTCTGCTGGTCCTGCGCTGATAATACATCATCTGGGCCTGTCGCTGGAGGTCCCGCCTCAATCTCTGCCTGGCTGACTAGTTCCCTCCATTCAATTGGCTAATCATTGACTATGCCCTCCAGTGCTTCTTTGG
The DNA here is from genome assembly GCA_027924585.1 of Larix kaempferi. Classification (NCBI taxonomy): domain Eukaryota; kingdom Viridiplantae; phylum Streptophyta; class Pinopsida; order Pinales; family Pinaceae; genus Larix; species Larix kaempferi. Next base: position 5,788,705 of record BSBM01001120.1, read on the forward strand.
ACAACTTATAGTGTGTCAACAACCATTTCTTCACAGGGTCGCGCCATGCTTGTACGTGAATCGCGTGAGGCCGGATTGCGAACAGCACAATCGGCTTGTACTTCGCCGTGGTTTCGTCTGTTAAGCGAGGCACCTTTGTCGTTGCATCTTGTAACATCTCCCAGTACAGCCAAAAATGTATTGCATTTTCTCTAAGGCACTTGTATTCTTTTACCCACCACAAGTTCTGATACCGCGCACCCTTACGTTCCTTTGCGGCATCAACCTCCATACCCTGGTAGGTGTCATGCTCCTTCCAGGCGACCAACGCGATTAGGATTAAGAGCTAGCTATACGTGAAGGGGCCTTTTCCCTCTTAGATGGCTACTGCATCCTCCACCAACTGGTTCAACAAAAATAGTGACCAGTTCATCTACATGCCTTATGTGCACTGTGCTGCACATGCCAAGAGCCTCGAATTGCACTAGTTCGGTCGATTCTTTCGGACCAATTTGCAACTTAATATCTTCTCACCGGTGAGGACCGCCTTATCGTTGATACTGCTGGGGCAGTAAGCACGACCGTCACATTCCAATGCATAGCGCTGGACCAACTACGCTACCCTCTTTTTGTTTTTCTCCTTCCCGTGGAAGTACTACGAAGGATCTACCCCATCCTTCGGCAACTCGGTGATCTTAGCAATCAAATCGACAGTGACTGGAATCGGTGTCTCCAGCCACAATGTGCTGCCGTGGAAGCAGACCAGCAGCTGCTTCACAAAAGCATTAACTTCTTGCAGTCTCCTGAAGTGTGGCATGTTAATGAGTCCCAGCAATCCAACCTAGTTCAATCCACGCACCCAAACTTACGGGATCGGCTTACCGTTGAGTTGTAACCCCGACACATAGGGGTCTGGCATAATTTCCTTATATGCCACCATGTCGTGGTCATTGTATTTCAGGTGCATCAACACCGACACAATATCTACGGAGCGCTCCATTCCTTCTGGTAGGGAGGGCATCCGCATGGGGTATTTCTGATTCTTTGTGAGCTTGCAGGGTGGTATACCAGGCCGACAGGGGGGGACGTACCTAGGGATATCCGCAGCAGACAACCCTGCCAAAGCAGCTACTTCTTCCACTCCACAGATGGACTATCCTACGTCCGCATAGACCTCCTCCATGATCGCTGCAGAGGAGCGCAGATGCCGTTTGCTCTACGGAGACTCGGAATGCTGACCCCCCCTCCGCTTCTTAGGGATTGTTGTAAACACCGATCCTCCCAGCATGCTGACAACCTCTTCTTCGATGCTTACCAGCTGAGTCGGTGACTCTACCCCACTAGAAAATTCAACCACGAGTGTACTCGGCATGCCACAATAGGGCTCCTCTTGGTTCAACAGTTCCTTACTCACCAACCCAACTTGCTGCTAGCAACCACTCAACCCTTGACTTAGCACTTCAACTAAACAATGCAATACTGAGCGACCCTTAGACTCGGTAATGGTTCCTTCCGACAAGAGCCGATCCCTTTTTATAGCACCAAATCATGTCCTTAACCATCATTACCAAATCGAACCATTCATTATGACCAAATCATGCCTTAATTACTGAAATGTGTCATCGATTTTGACAATCCAATGGTCGAATCCGCCATAAATGCCGATCATTTCATTACGTGGCGCTATTTAACATGTTTAAATTGACCTGGTCACCACCTTGCAACTGTCGCCAACTTGTACCTAAACTGCGATACAACGATTCCTGCTTCCGCATTTTCTTCCAGCTCATGTGCCATCCTGCCACCTAGCATCTTGCATGTTATTTTTTTTCCCTGCAATGAGACTCAGGCATCGTGTTGTTCCAAGCCCGACCTGTAGGGCTTCAACCTGCTACCATTAACCAACTTTGGGAGCATCGTTCCATCTAATTGCTGCAACTGTACTGCTCCGCCTGAATTTATGCTATTGGTGCGATATGGACCAAGCCAATGCATATGCGATTTCCCTGGGTGCTTCATGAACTTGTTTTCGTATAGCAGCACCAAGTCACCTTGCTGAAATTGTTTGTTCTTGATGTGGCGATCATGTCAGGCCTTCTGTCGATCCTTCTCCACGCTCTGGTGGAAACCTGCAATAAAGTGATCTTCCTCAAGCTGCATTAGCTGTGCTAGACGTTCTCCTAATGTCGCTTCATCGTCCATCCCTGTTGTTGATGCTATGCGCAGACTCGGAATGATGTACTCCATAGGCATAATCGCCTCTTGTCCATATACCAACTTAAATGGTGTTTGTCCCGTCAACCTTTTACAAGTGGTACGATATGCCCACAAAACTGCTGGAATCTTCAAATCCCAGTCGTCGAGGTTTGTGTTACAAACCTTTGTCAGCGCATGCTCCAAGATCTTGGTGAAAGCTTCCACTGTGCCATTTTGCTGCAGATGATATGGCGTGCTCTTCTTATGCTGTATCTACAGTTTCGTTGTCAATGCGCTGATGGTGCGATTGATAAAATGACTACCCTGATCACTCATTAATACCTTGGAGCAGCCAAATCGAGTGACGATATTGTCAAACAAGAAATGCGCTGTTGTTGCCACAGAACAATCAACAACTGGTGCAGCCTCCGTCCATCTTGTCAAATATTCTGTCTCCGTGATGATGTATCTTGCACCAATGCACTTCCTAGGTGGGTTGATAGGGCCCATGAAATCCACTACCCATTTGTCAAATGGCTGCAGTGTAACTTGAGGTTTTAATGGCATCTCATCCCTCCTAGAGGGTTTTCCAGTTCGTTGAAAGACATCGCAGCTCTGCGCATAATCTATCAAATCATTGTGAATTTACAGCCACCGAAGCTTTGCGTGGAGCATCTTTCTGGTAGTCACGCGACCACCATAATGCCCACCAGCAACTCCTGCATGTGCTTCTGACAAGATCTTCCCTTGCTCATGAGGCAGGACATAGCGCCGCAAGATATCGTTTGATCCTAGTTTGTACAACTATCCAACAATCAGTTGGAAATCTGTATCCTTGACCACCAAATGCTTCTTCTGACTGGTTGTAAACCCCTCCGGTGCGGTGCCTGCCACTAGAAACTGAATGATATCTTCGCAGTAGTCGTCAGCTACTTCAACCTTAAATAGTTGCGCATCGGGAAGCCCATCTTCAATGTTGGTTGGTTCCTCTCCTGTCTCGATCTGCGACAGATGATCGGGTCCTGCATTCAACCGTCATGGCTTCACAATCACCTCAAAATCGAACTCCTGAAAAAGAAGTAGCCAACGACATATCTTCCCCCCCAACACAGGCTTATAGACCAGATATTTCAATGTGGAATGGTTTGTGAACATCTTAAAGTGGCTACCTAATAGGTAATGCCTGAACTTTTGGAGTGCATATACCATCGCCAGACCTTCCCTCTCTGTCGTTGTATAGTTCCTTTCGGCGGATGACAGTTTTCAACTAGCGAAAGAAATAGGTTGATCCAGCTCCCCTTCCCCTGGTTGCTCGAGCACAACTCCTAGCGCAATTGATGATGCGTCTACGTGGACGTGGAATTCCTTACTCCAGTCCGGAAATACCAGTATTGGCACTGAAGCCATCTTATCCTTTAGCGTCTCAAAACTAACTTGACATTCAGGGCTCCATTGAAATACCGCATCTTTCTTCAATAACTTCTGCATAGGGGCCTTGATCGTTGCATAACCCCTGATGAAATTGCGATAATACCCAGTGTGTCCCAACGTCGCTCTAAACTACTTGACATTGATCGACGGTGTTAAGCTCAGAATGAGCGCAATCTTTGCTGGGTTGACTAACAATCCCTGCTTGCACACAATATGACCCAGTAATATTCCAAATGGGTACAAAAGATGCACTTCTTCAAGTTCATCGATATTTGATGCTGTTGACAACATTTGAATGTCAACCGCAGATTTTCCAGATGATCACTGGTCAAGCCATAGACAGTCCAGTCATCCATGTACACTTGCAAAAACTTCTAAATGAAATCCCTAAAGGCAGCCATGACTACTCGAGAGAATATCGCAGGTGCATTCTTCAGTCCAAACGACATCACTGTGTACTGAAAACAACCCCATTCTGTCACAAATGTTGTCTTGTGGCGGTCTTCTTTTGCTATTCTGATCTGGTGATAGCCAAAGAACCCATCCATGAAAGAATACATCTCTTGGCCACCCACGCCTTCCAACACCTCATCCGTGAACGATGTCGGGAATGGATCATGCAAACAAGCATCATTCAAATTCCGCTAGTCGACACAAATGCGCACTTCACCTGTCTTCTTGTCCTGCACCACCATAGGACTAATCCAGTTTGATTCCTCAACCGGTTCAATAATTCTAGCATCCAACATGCGGTCAAGTTCTACTTTGACCCTTTCCTTATGGTGCGGACTCAATCGGTATGATCGCTGCCTTATTGGTTTTGCATCTAGTTTCAACGGGATCTTCATTTCCCCCAAATCCCCCAAGATTCCCTTCATGTCAGAGAACTTTGTAGGGAACAAATCTTGGAATTCATGCAATAAATCTGTGACCTTCCCCATCATCTCGTTGTCCTAATAGTCCCCAACATTCACAAAGTTTGGACTGTCCTCTGTCCTAATGATGATCTTTCGAAGCTTCAACGGCTGAGTAATTGGATCAGTTGGTGCATCAAGGGGGATGACATCGTGACTTCCTTCAAATTTCGGAATATTGACATTCTGCGGATCATCACCATCTTCTGGCCCACTAGTGATATTGTAACATTCCATCATCGATTGTATCTTACAGTGCGTATGCGGATCCACAGGATATGCCACTAGAACAACCTTCAGCACTACATCGCGAATGAGCTGCAAAGCATTATGGACATCCGGGTTGGCATCCATGAAGCAGACTATCAATTCCAACCACGTGGTAATCTCCCCACGCAATTCTGCTGCAGTATACCATGATCATGGCATCTCGTCCAGAGTATGGACAAAATCATGGACCCACTCGTCCTTTGGCCACGATGCCCACAATGTCTGAAATTCCATTAAATGACTGCCAGGGTCATTCCATCCATCGTATTTCCCTGTGTGGTAAGCTTCGTTGTCGCCAAAGCGAACTGTCATTCACTGATGACACTGCAACCACCCTATAATCGACTTCTTATGTGTCACCCACTAGCATGCTGGAGCAGCCTTCAGTGCTTCCTCCAATGCTAGCAATCGATGTGGTTCTGAGACCTTTTCTTTGAATTCCACAAGAAAATCAGACAAGCCGGGAAGCCCTTCATATACTGGCAGTGCAACAGTTTCAGTCGCAACACGGCATAATGACTGTGTGACTAACCCACACTTGCGGAGCGACACCTCATGCAAACGATTTTGCCAATTTTCTAAAGCATCATCAGAGTCGGAAGACGCAAAGCTGTAGCTACGCCACCCAAGCTCACTGCCAGCTGTCGGATGAATGTAATCTTTGGAGATATTATATGTGTGGTCTCATCCATTGGGAACTTCATCTTTTACCAGTTCAATATACCTGTGTCCTTCAGCTGGATCCAACGAGGCTATGACTCTGAGGTCGCGGTTTTCAAAAGTCATCATGCGCTTCTTAAAGTTGATTACTGTTGCACTGTCGTTATCCCATCCAATCCCCAACAAGGCGGGATAGGAGCTTCCTCCCTCAACCACTTCGATAACATCGAAATCAACGTATGTCTTCATTCCCTCAATGTCCACAACAAGGCGTGGAACTCTGCCGATCGGTGTCACCTTGGCATGATTAGCTAGACGGAGCTGTATGGGAGACCAACTCAGCGTTGGACTCCCCATTTTCTGCCAGGCTTGCTTAGTTAGGATGTTGACATCCGAACCAAGATCTAGAATAACTGAATCAACTTCATAGTCTCCAATCTGAATGTTCATACGCATCTCCTTACCTGTCTTCCGCATCTGTAAGGAGTTGACCGCGGACTCACACCATCCCCTATCTGGTCACTGTAGCAGCCCCTAGATCTCAGCGAGAGCATCAAGATCTCTTGCCAGCGCTAAAAAAATCTCAAAAAATTTTCTGCAAGGTCCCAGACTGTCGTGATGGACCTGCCTTTGAAGTGGCATAAAAAATAGGAGGCATGTCACAAACAATGGCCTTACCGCGATATTTTTCCATTGCATGTCGTGCTTGAAAGAATGCATCATGCTCGGAATCAATGTCAATCGACACCTTCTTCTGCCCTGCTAACTGGATAAGTGGGTGTGGACCATCTGATCCTATTTTCGTACCTCCACGAGTAATAACTGCAATAGTATCTTCTTGCATCCTCAGCTCTGCAGAAATTGTTGCAATAGTCGTGTCCTGAGTTTGATTCGGTGGCGGATTCCCAGGTTGATTTACATTCTGGTTGGGATTTTGATTTGGGCACTGGTCATGGTTCTACGCCGGTTGCTACACTTGATTCTGCACTGGTTGCTGCACTTGATTTTGGTTCTGCAATTGCTGAACAATCCCTACTTGCTATCGTGCAATCAGCTCTGGATAGTTTTCCATAGTGTGCTCAGGAACAAACCAAAACATACACTGTGTCTGCAATTGTGGGAAATCTCGCGGGTAGTGCCCTAGCACTCCACAATTGGAACACTGGATAGGTCCTCGACCTCCTCATCCTCCTCCTCGACTAAATCCTCCACCACGTCCTCCTCGAAATCCTCCATGGAATCCTCCCTGCTACTGGTACTGCGGTTGATTGAACTGTTGCTGCATCGGATTCGGTTGTAGTTGCACACCTTGCCCTTGCTGCATGTACTGTGGCTGTTGAACGTACTATGGCTGTTGTGGATCCATCTGCATTGGAGCATATTGTGGCATAAACTGTTGCGGTTGCTGCTACGGTACAAACTGCACCTCCGGTTGAGGTAGCGACTGAGCTACCTGTGGCTGCGATTGCGGTTGTTGTACGACATGTTGGTTGTCCTTCACATATAATGCATCGTATGTTTTCTCTTGAAGTAACCCATATGCTCGGCAGTCCTTTTCATCATGTCCCATGGACTTGCAGAATGTACAATACAAATTCATTGGCTTTGTAACCATCTTCTGTATGTACTGACACTCCTTGTGTTGTTGCCCATATACCTGGCAGATGCGACACCACGGCATGCCACCGCCACTCAATGGATTTGGTGCTCCGGAAACCAGATAATTGCATAAGTCTGGGAAATTATCCTTAGTATGCCCCTCTCCATGGCATCGTGTGCACCACACTTCTTCACATGGTTCCTTACCCTTCTTAAGGTCTTGCAGCTGTATGGTCAGGTTAGCCAGATGTGTCTGAATCTGCGACATACCAGTTGCATTCTCCCCAATTGGAGACGCTTCTAACCGCATCGCAATTTCCAAGGCTTCACTCAGTGTTATAATGTTCTGTTGCATTATCGGTAGTCGAATGTGCAGGAGCAATGCCACAATGAACCATTCTTTGTGCTGGACATTGCTCATGTCGAAATTGACCCTTGCCATCAATGTTTTGAATCGCTGGTCAAAATCCCACACAGTTTCATTGGGATACTGTTTAATCTCTTTTAGTTATGTAATTTACTGTGCTTCATATTTGGGCTTCTGGAACTCTACAATCAATCCTGCGCGATTTTCATTTAGCGTCTTTTCTGGAGTGCCTACAGGAACCTACACAAATTTCATGAACTAGTCTAATGTGCGACCCCAAAGAGTTGTCGCCAATTGTCCTTTCTTGGCATTATCATTAGTAATTTGCTTCACAGTACATACTGCTTCACATAAGAACCAGTACTACTCAGGATTATCTGTTCCATTCTCGTGGAACAACGGTAACTTTGTATCCTTGCTCGCCATCCTGGGCTTCCTTCCTACAGTCGCTGAGCTACTAGCAATTAAATTTTGTTGACATGATGAACATGGTGGTGTCAGAGTTGTATTTCTTACTGGTTGAGAGATAGTGAGGGGAGGTGTGGGTACGTTGGTGCTGGGGTTTGGTCATGCCTCTATCCTGGGCGTAGCCTGGTTTTCCTTGTCGACACTGTGAGGTCGCTTTGTCCCGTGTGGTCTTCCTTCATGGCCTTGTGTTTCGATCGCAGCAAGACCTTCTCCTGTCCTCTGCCTCTTTTCCTGTCGAAACCTTGCTCCTCCCCTTGTAAGACCACTCTCTTCCTTATCTTCCCTCACAGCCTCGTCATGACCTACACCCATCTACCCCTTATCATTCCATGTACCGCCCCCCTGCCATCGCAGTATCCACAACCTCCGCCCACTAGGGTTTTTACTGATCGATATGCATCTTCAGTATGCCCTTTTCGCAAATGAGCATCTTAATGGATAACTGTAGCGACAACAGAAACTGGCCTCGTGGTCCTCAGAAGAAATATATTTCAGCTTCGCTATAGGATTTGTTCATATAAACCACGAATTCAGTAATATAGCCTTCCAGTATGCTGTCGAGCCACACTTCGACAGCCCGCGACACTTTGTTGTCAACTTCTTGCAACTCCTGGATCAGTTCTGGGGTCCAGGCCGTCGGTTCACCACCTTGGAAGTTCCTCTTCTGAAAGGTCAACTTTGTCAACCACTCAAACAAGATGACTGCGAATTCACAGAAAAAATATTCATGCGGACCGTCATGAATGTACCTTTCCACCCACTGATCTACCATCAGCCAAGGGTTCTGGTTTCCTTTTTCAGCAAACTCTTGCAACTTCTAGTCAAACCAGTTTTGGATTTTCGGTTTCGTCGGATGCCACAACATATCCTCCTTTCACTTCGCACTAGGGTCCCGGCAACAGAACCATTTGTTGACACAAACCCAGTCTACAAGGGTTTCCAATGTTGTCGACACCCAAACCACCGCAATCTCCTTGAGCACCGGCCCAGACAGGTTTTACCCTGTCCAACAACACCTGCAGAGCAGATGAGGTCTCACTCAAGATGTTCAAGGGAGAGTTGACGGAACCATGTTTCCGCCGAATGAAGGAGGATGTTGTGGATGAATTGACTCACTTATTGCATCATCCAAACATAGATCTAAGCATTCAACTCAGGCATTAATCATAATTGCGACATTATTCAACAATAACATATCTACTATTGCAATAGATATAACAGTAAAGCATTAATCGCAACAAGGAAACATGACATCATTCATATATTCATATCGCAAAATGCATTACCATAGATAAATAGGAAAAAACAGGGATTCTACTCAAAAGCTCTGTACATCATATTATCTCCGCAAAATCCCAGATACAGCAAGTTACTTGATCTCTCAGATACCAAGTTTCAACTTCTTCTCTACAAGATTTTTTATGCTTTCTAACCCTTACAAACCATCATCTATTTATAGGCTTGCGCCTTTACATTTGTTCTCCACTTAGGCAACCGCCTAACTACTCTTTAACCAATTATTCAAAAACTAACCCAAAATCCCACATAATGCGGTCGAATGACCCCAAAACACCCATAGTGCGGTCTAAATGACCCAAAAACTACATAACACGGTCCAAATGACTCAAAAACTACAAAAATACTTGTCGCCTTGCTTGCTCTTCTCCGCCTTCCGCGATATCTTTGTCCTTGCGCAGCATCCACGATGTTGTGATGCTGACTCACCAAACCGCTTGCCAACAGGAGAGTAAATGTGTTCTTCTTATCTATGTATATGTATCCCCTGCAGTCATATCTTAATGGCCATCTCATAAAACTGAATTGAACTACTAAGGATACTGAAGAAATACTATTGCAGAAAAGTCAAATTTTGGTAATAATGTTATCCCTTCTATAGAGTCTAGGAATGCTATCATTATATTAGTGGCAAAGAGTGGCACATTTAGGGGGATGGAAGGGGAAACACCTTTAATGAAAATATATGCCTCTGGAACATGCTTGCATATATTTTCCCTCTTCACATCTCTACATTTGTAATAGTCCAAATCACTTCCAAGATCACATAATGTAAAATCTATTTGGTTATCCAGACTGTGACTTTATACTCAATGTCCAAGTGAGCAAGGTCATAAAGGATGTCAATGCCTAGGATACCAAGTGCAATCATTCTTATGTGGCTTGCCACAAAATTCTTAGCAAACTTGTTTCTTTCAAAAGCACAAAAAACCAATAGTAAAATTGTACTTGTATTACTATAAGTTACCCAATATTTAACCAATCCATGATATGGGAAGAGGCATTGTATCCCTACAGTAATGATGACATTAGTTTAGTAATATGTTGTTAAATGTTTATAATGTTGGCATTCATTAAATTCTTAGTTGGTTTTTTTACATATTCCATGACATCAACATGAAAAAACAAAAAGAGCTAGCATCAAACACTCACCTCTATAAGGAACAACTACTTGATGTGACTATGATATGACTAAATGGAAGTGTTTGTTTCCTAGTTTGATTGTCAAAATTCTCTAAATGCTTTGACATACATCCCTATAACATTTCAACTGAAAAATTAGAATAATATTTACTTACATATATAAATAATTCCAACAAAATTTCTTAGACAAGATTACTCACTTAGTTTCAACTCTCGCTAATTTTAAATATTCTAGGAAATAAATTTCCTAGGAGAAATCTTGGTAGAGATTAAGAAATTTCTTTGGGACATCTTCAAGTGACACTAGAATTTGCATTATATTTCAAAAAAAAATGAACATATGCTTCTTTTTTAAGTGTTGCAAAATTCTTGATGTGTTTCTTTAGCAAAAGTTGATGCGCATACCATATGCAAAGAATTAGTATAGTGGAAAACGTCATGGTGTATGCACATGCATCCAATATTTAGTTGAAATAATATAGGTAAGAAAACACAATAGTGTTGAAGGAAGAAAAAAATAAATAAGACAAATAAATATAATCATAATGTTAGGTTCTATCCAACGTATTGCCAATAAGGAATGATGAAGGATTCCATGTAGGGGAAGAAGAAAAAACACTTTTCCAAAATGCATGCAACCACATTGCAACTTTCTTCAATATTGCATTCTTCAAATTGATTGAAGAGTTCCATTTTGATGTGTGTCAAAATCTAAAATGGTGTACAAAAGACTCTCCCATGGGATGCAACATTTCATGAATGCACATTCTATAAAAATAACATCAACATAGCAAAAACTTCAATCTTGTAAATAACGCTAGCAAAAACAAAAGCACCTAGAATGGTGTACAAAGGACACCATGATGGGAGAAAATTTATTAAATGCATTATATAGGAAATTTAGTCAACAATTAATGTTAGTAAGCATAATATAACTTATATTTGCTGGTAAATAACATTCAATCCACTGTGAAGACATTGTTATGAATGTCCCTAACATCTTGCTCCACTTGATAACTCATCAATATCCCAAGAATGAATGGTTTCTAATTTAGTAGGAACATTGAACACTAAGGGATTCATCCTCATGAATCTGATACCAGAGTCAATAATCTATATTTTATTTTGTTTAGGATGTCTCTTTTTTAGAGGAATCCCTTCTCATCACAAGCATACTCTCATGAGTTTGTTGTCCAACAAGCATCTAAGCATGGTTATTGTATATCTCAATGATAGAAACTCCAACAAAAAGAAGGGATCGTACTTAATCGCTTATGTAACTTTTTGATATGTGCATATTGTGAAGCCATTGTCGGTGTGTAGATGTAGGATTAGTGCCATTGTGGTAGGACAAACCATTTATGTTCACACCTTGCCATTGGAAATGAATGATGAACGATGGGTGTAGTTCATCAAGTAATAAGTTAAAAATATAATTTAGTTGACATCCTCTATTCCTCCACCCTTGATCCAAGGGATTCTTGTTTTTTGATGGATCCATAACATTGACTCTATAATCTCCTAGGCGGTGAAAAACCACTGCTTGAAAGTATAAAAGTACAAGTTAGATACAATTGTTGAATTAACATTGACATATTTGTAGCAATAACACCTTTAATTAATGAATGCTACTAGTTAAAATGACAAAACAAAATCAACAAATATACTTGAATCAGTGACATTGAGTCCCGTAGCTAAGCTACCATTCTAATATAATTTTCCTTTGTTTTTTCAATTGTAATGGCCAATTGAAATTTCCACCCGACTACCTTGAAGTACTCTTCTCCCCCTGATTCTCACTAATATATTGGGATCACGCCAAAGGCAAATTGACAAATTCACAAGAAGAAAAAGAACTTGGATATGCACCAATGGAAAGGTACCTAGACTATAATGATGGGCATGTCAGCTCCATCAGGAATCAATCAATGTGTGGCTTATTCTCCACCAAGGACAACTTTCTTGATCAAGACTTGAATACAACAGTCACCAACTCAAGGCACTTAGAACATCCTAGCAGAATTTAGATCGAGTTTTAGAACTTTTTTTCACATTCCCCAAATCAATGGGGTACCCTTTGTATTTATATGGATTCATAGGTATTCCACCCATCCCCATGCAAAAGTAGCTAATTTTGGAAATATCAAATTTATGAATTATCACCCACTTGGGTGTCATGTGCATATTTTTATTTAATTCCTTACTATTCACCCTAGAGTGGGTTTCAACCAAGGTATTTTTCCCTTTTTAGATTTCAATAAAAGTAAAATACCCCATTTTCATTAAAATATCAATATCCTAAACTTGTCATCTTAAGAGGGTATTTTTTATTAAAATTAATGAGGTCATGGGGCGGTGTTATACAACCCAGTTTCCAACATAGAATCATGTGAGAGTTTCTAGCTTGTAGGGGAATAAGGACTTTGCATCCTTATTGGGTCCCCCCTGTTTCCGCCGAAACACGCACCTCAGGGGAAAGGGGTTGAACTAGGTTGCATCCTCGTCATCTTCAAAGTCTTATCAAGGACAAAATCAATGTGTTAAGATGGTCGATGTATCTTTTTCATGCTATTGTTCTAATTCATAGTTGCAATCTCTGGTTTAGCATTAATTCGTGTTCAAACACCTAGATTCATTTTCATTCTATAACTTAGTGTAAACACCTTAGTTTTATTTACATAGGGACCACCCCCCTTGGCTTCTCTAGGAGTTGGCCTAGACTGAGGAGTTGAGTGTTGAGTGACAATATCTCGGCTCTTTGCTTGCCCCCAATGACGCACCTAGTGGCTTGAATATTTATACCACGGTAACACCCTTTCCCAAGGTGCGTATCCAATGACAACACCCCCCAATTGCATTCGATGAGGCATGTCTCCTCCCATGGCGGGGAATATTTATTTAGGCATGTTAACTTTTCCTAATTCCCTAAACATATTCATATCCAATAACGAGACTCCACACCTCTAATCGGGCGTACATGTTGCCTCTACTCCTCCCATTAAATCCATGTGCCAATTCATTGTTGGTGTGCCCCATGCCCCTATGTTAGTTAGTTGGCAAGGGTCGAAATTGTGTTTTGCACACATCAAATAAATCTACTTACAAAATCACAATGAACCATCAACATATACTAGTTAAGTAATTCCATTTATTACCCATGGAGGCAATCTAGCTTCATACCTTCATCAAGGTCATATAACTAGGCCCGTTGGGCTTAGATTTGAAAACAAACTTACACTTAATAATCTCAAGCTTCATTAGCATAAACATAACATATTATAACATATTATAGATATGCAACCTATATAACATTAGAAAAGTATAGTCTAACACAATACCAAATCAATAACGTAAGACAAAAAGATTATGTGGGAAATGACCAGAGAATAAGTGGAAAACTGATGGCACAAAGGCATAGACACTTATCTTTATTCATAGAATGGGCCTCTTTACAATGCTCCTAGCTTGAGCCCAACTCCTCCTTTCGTTACTATTGATAGAGACAATACAATCAGTATAACTATAACTAACCCTTCACCGTTTCTCATAATTTATAATAGAGGTCGCGTTGACAAGGTTAAATCAGATATTTGGTCAAGGATTGGTTGACATAGCCAACCTTGATTCATTATGTATTATGCTTAATCAAGTTAATATTATAATAGTTTATAATAAATCTATTTCTAAACCAACACTTACACATCTATGCTTAGTCAAATCAAAGGTAAATAAATGCTTTAGCAGTTTTCAATTTGTGATGGTCTAATTGTTTTCTTTCATGCTTTTCGCTCTTGTTTGTTTTCAAGTGTTCTTCTTTTTCTATAGATATTAACTCTTCTTCCTCGATTATTTGTTTTCTAATATTTTATGACTATGTTTGCTTAGCCGACTTATTCTTTCGTACTTTATGTTGGTTTCTTGGTCTTTGTCATTGGTTCCTTCTATTACTTGCTTGAAATGGAACTACTTTGTCTATACTTGCCGAAAATAAGTGCTTTCAACTTCTCATTCTCCTTATGACTTAGGTTTGAGTGTTTGTAACTTCTTTTAGTGTATATGTAAGTGTCTTTGACTTCCTTTTCAATTTCCTTTATTTTTTTTCACAAAAGTATCGTGTTCTTTTGTTTGTGTTTCTACTTTGTTATTCTGGTGAACATATACTTTGTTATTGTCTCTTGATGCTTTAGGTTTTATTCTCTTTTCTGTAAATGTTTTTCTAATAATTACTCTTTATGGAGGGTGGTTTGATTGTTTTATTCGATTGTATATTGTTATCAAGCTCTTTAAAAATTCTTTGTGAACAAACTCTTCCAAGAAATAGTCCTTAAGTAGGCTTCTATTTCTCCTTTAGCTCGAGTCATTTGTCTTGTTGCATTGATCGCTTCTTTAATTTTTTTGGATATGTTAGAAACCCTTGTTCTTGGGTTCCATCTATTGGAAAAGTCTTGCTCATGTAGTATTGGTACTCTATGATGAGACTTTCAACTTTGCATTTTAATAACTAAGCTAATGAATTTCAACATTTATTAGGTCTAGTTCTACTCAAATATGGAGTGCATCCAATCATTGTGGTTTTGTGTACAACTAAACTTAAACTTGTGCTTTGGTTGTTTCTTCTTTTTTTACTTATATACATCTTTTACTTAGTTGATTTAATCATATGATCATAGCTAATCATGATTATGTAGACATATCTTTCTTTGGGTGTAGTGTCAAATGAGTTTATTCAACCCCTATGTTGTCGCATAGGATCAAAATACTATATATATATCATTATATACACTATTAGAATCTTTATTGGTGTAATGTGTTAGCCCATCTGACCCATGGTCAACTGTGTTTGGATCCTTAGTTGATTTTTCACATAAGGAATGTCCCTTCCACAATATTTAGGTTCTTTTTTGGTGGATTTGATCAACCTATAACTTATTTTGCTGGGTCCCTTGGTGTATTTTCACATAAGGAATGACCCCTTAACAATCTCCAGGTTCTTTTCTAATGGGTCCAACCTACCTATAACTTGTTTTGTTGGGTTTCTTAATGGAGTTTCACATAAGGAATACCCATTTGAAAACACATTTGGTGTCATTCTGCTTTAAGTGGTATACCCTGTCTGGATACAACTAGTTTCCTTGAGATTCCTTGAGACTTTTCCTAACTTAGCTTTGTTCTTTCATTTCCTTAGCATTTGATCTCCTGAACACTCTTATCAGTTTTGGGACCTTTGTGTGCATACACTAGAGTAATTTCCATTGGCGCTTACTCACACCTCCTCGATGTTGACATCTCCAAGCAATTACTATCCCACACTTTAGTACGTGTCCACCAGGGCGCACCTTCCATGTGTTCAACATTAGGTCCTACCATGCACTTAATGCATTGGCTCCTTCCATATTCATATAACATGGCTTCTTCCAGATCAACTTCATTGGTGGAAGTTTGATAACAAGTGCAATTGATTTTGTACAATAGATGGCCTTCCATCATATTGATGGTTATGCTTAAAACTTTAAAAGTTCCTCCATTGATGGTTTGTATGTCTAAATCTATTCCATGACCATGATCAACCATTGAATCACTTCCATTTGGTATGGAATCCCTCATGTCCTACCTTTGATGGTTTCTAATTAGCTTTTTCTAATGGTGGTCCCGTAAAGTTGAGATGTCCATGAATGCTTTGTGTCAGAGTCATCTCGAGCTCACTTTTTTTGGAGTTGGCATCCTGACGCTCTATGACTTTACTCATGTTCACTCTGATGGCTAATATCATTTTGTTCCTTATCCTTACAATCATACATAAACATTTACTTTGTTATTGACTCACTTAGGCGATTGCACAAGGATTAGGTTATATGCACATATTAGTCACTGGAAACATGTCTTTACCGATTGAGTTAGTAGGTCATTCTTTGTTTTATTTTTTAGGGTCATGTTTATCACAAATGTGATAACTACTACTATGCAAATTACAAAATCATTTATCCAACTGATTAACTAAATAAATTAGTTTCAAAATACTATAGTTATGTGTGTTTTCTGCCCAGATAACTATCGCCCTTAGATTAATTAAAATAGTAAAGAAACTTACAAGATTATGCTATGGCAAAGTCATGCCATTTTCTTTGAACATATTAATCATTGTCAGGAGGGGTTCTCATACACCAATTTGGTGCCTTGCCTTCTCATACACCAATTTGGTGCCTTGCCTTGGCCATGACCTTAAAAAGTAAAAATAAAATATTTTGATTACCTTTTTTCTAAATGGTAAATTAAGATGATAATCTTATTTTATGAATGGTAGATTAAGACGACTATGTCACAAAGTCAAACAATATTCACAAACCCGACAATCCTACACAACTCAAATACCTTATGAGTGCATTAATTGAAAAAAGATTGTGTTTATGAGATTTTTTTCCCGAGCTAATAACATTCTTGGTCGATAAAATCTCATTAGATCAACTTCCAATGTCTTTGACACTTTTTCCCGAGCTAATAACATGCTTGGAAGTTGGTCATTGACACACACACACACATATCCTTGCCAAACAGGGACATAAAAGTATTATATATATATATATAATACTTTTATGTCCTTGTCTAGAAGGGATATATACTTTTCATTAGATAGTCAACATGGGTTGACTTTGTATTAATTGGGAAGTAATTCCAAAATTTTCCAAAGATTTTCAAATGTGTTTTAAAAATAAATTATTAAATTAAATATTTAAAAAATAAAAATATTTTTTATAATTTTTAAAATTCATTATTTTTTTATTCTAATTGGTAGAGAAAGCTTAGATTTGACATAATTTTCTGCAGAAGCATTTTAAATTTTCAAAAAAAATAATAATATATATATATATATATATATATAATAACAATAATAATAAATTAATAAATTAAATAAAAATAAAAACAAAAATTTATTATTTTACCATGTACCAATACATTGATTTTTTTTTCCAGAAGAATAAAAGTTACTTCCTATTCATATTTGAATCAAAGTAACTACAATTCATTCCTATATCGAGGATAGTATACTTATGACTGATGGGTCTAACACTCATATAAAATATACTCTGTATTACAATAATCGATTATCACTAAACCATATTACTTAGAGTCCAAAAAAACTGACTATCATCTATTAATAACATTATTACAATATGGCAGAACAAAACTATTAAGTCATCGAATAATTTTATCAAAATTATACAACTTGGAAAGAGATAAAAAGTGTATCAGTAGAGCCTGAAATGACAATCTTCCACTAAAACACAGTTATGAAATGCCCTCAAATGTGCGATGCCCTCGAGTAAATTAAGACCCTGCTTGGAGAGAGAATCTGCATGCTTGTTGTAAGACCGACTAATATGAGTGAAGGATAAATCCCTAAATAATGACTGAAGTTCCAGTATCTGCTTCTTCCATTGCTCCAGTATGGGAATATGTAAACAGTGATGACCCCTAAGCCATTTTATAATGGCCGATATCACCTAGGATCTATATATGACGAATATCCTTCAGATATGCAAGCTTTAAAAGACCCTAGCAAGCCAGAAGTTTGGTCCAGGTATTAGTACCTGAGCCACACCCCAATCTCAGCTCATAAGAAATGCCCTTTGCAAAGCTAAGATAGCATCCAGCCCCGCAGTAGCCGCTATGTGGAGCACTGTAAAAAAAACCCACAGGGTAAGACACTGTCATACGTGGATATATCTTGCAGACAGTCTTGGACACTGATGAACAATATACTCATAGAAAAAATGTGAGATATAGCGTATAGCCCTAGGCAAAGTTAAAGTCACATCCTCAAATATGAGAGAGTTCCTATAACACCAAACTCCCCAGATAAATAAGGAAGGCAAGGATAATGTAGAATGATCATACCAGTACTATTGAAGAAAACATAATTCCAATGTGCTAGCGTTCCAAAAACCAGATATGTGAAAATTGGAGGATATTTCATCCCGTAGTTGTCTAGTAAACATGCACAAAATGAAAATATGTGGCACCATCTCCGCATCATGAAGATAAAAAGGGAATACCGACGAGCCAATTCCACCTCGACATCTAAAGTTTTCACCTATCAGTATCTTATCGCATATTGCTATCCAAACGAAGCACTTTAGCTTAACTGGAATATTCAATTTCCATATAATCATATTCCACCAACGATCTAGTCTCTGTGTTTGTGTAGACGATAATGCCTCATATGCCAGACTGGTGGAAGCAGCACGTGAAGAACCTCCCATTTCCCAACAGAGTAGATCCAATTCATCATTAAGTCTGATACCGACATGGTAAAGGGCCGAGATGTATGCCTCCCATTCGATAGAATCCGAACCTTAGAGATGTAGTTCTGCTACAGTAAACTAATACAATCCCACAAAATATGAAACTCTATTACAAGAATGATCTACAAAGTAAATTTCAGAACTATGTAAATCCTGGATAGTGGAATGTGAGCTGAGTGAACCAATATGTGATATTCCCATAATAGGATCACTCCCCACCCTTATCTGAAAACCATTGCCAACAGACCAGGTAATCCACTGGTTGAGAATAGGGAAATTTTTCACCAGTCCAGACCAAATAGAGGAGCAACCCCGCGTCATCTTAGTATCCAGTCTAATCCATGCTATCGCTGAAAGAGCCTTTAAGTATTTCCCCCAGATCACTAACCCCCAAAAGCCATAGTCAATCAAGCTCCGCAACAGGATTTTTAGATGAAGTGCCAAGTATACCAATATATTATAGATGCCCCATCCGCCCTTCTCCTTTTGAATGGAGAGTTTCTCCCAAGTCAACAAGTGATAGCCCCTCTGATTTGAATACAACTTCCATAGGAAATGAAAACATAATTGCCTAATCTGATGGAGAATAGAGCGAGGAACATTTGCAAGTGTAATCCAATACACAGGTGGGTTTGCAAGAATAGAGTTCACCGGCGTTAACCGTCCTCCTAATGATAGTTTCCTGAAGATCCACGAAGATATATTCTATTCAAATTTCTGGATTAACCAATTCCAATAAAAAACACCATAGTCATTCGACTTCAAATGGTAACCTAAGTACTACATCCCAACATTTAGATCTTGGATCTCCAAAGGTAGAATTGTATGTATATGTGTAAGAAAATCCTCATCATTGAAAATGAATAGAAACACAATTTAGGAAGGCTAATCAGCACACCTGAATCCTAGGAGAAAAGATCCAGTATGTATTTGTATTGTAACCACTCATGGATATCCTTGATGCCAAAAAGAAGGACATCATCGATGAATAATGAGTGGGTAATAAAACAATGAGAAGAGACCTTAATACCTTTAATATGTCCCTCTGTGCAGGCATGTGAGATGAGTATGCTAAAACCCTCGATTACCAACACGAATAATAAGGGGGAAAGTGGACAGCCCTTTCGAAGACCCATCGAGTTGGAGAAGAAGGGGGTGGGACACCCATTAAGTAGAACAACAAAATTGGTTGATGTCACGCAACCCATGATCCATTAAGTCACCAAATAATCCAGATTAGCATTTAGGAGGAGTAGTCTCAAGAAGGACTAGTCTACCAAATTGTAAGCCTTGACTAAGTCGAGCTTCAAAACAAGGGACTTCTGTTTTTTTACCTTAGATGAGTGGATGGTTTCCTGAGTGACCTCGATGGCATCGAAAATCAACCATTGATGTAAAAACCCAAATTGTTCCCGAGAAATCCCTATAGATAGACCGACCATAATCTTGTTTGCAATAGACTTCGAGATACTCTTATAAATAAGATTACAAAGAGATATAGGGCGAAAATCCTGGAATGAGGTGGGGTGTGATGTTTTAGGAATTGATGCTATGAAGGTAGCATTAACCCCTCCAAGACCTTACCATCATGACGAGCAACCTCAACCAATTGAGTCAATTTAGTGTTGAATAAATCAAAGAACTATAGGAAAAACTCACATGTCCAATCGTCCATACCCAGAATTTTCTCAGACTCCATACCTTTAAATATGCCCTCAACCTCCGAGACCGTAACCGGTCTTCCAATGTCTGCACAATCCTCATAAAAAAAAAGCCTTGGCATCACCTGTAATATCTGGAACTGAGCTTCTAGATTGTTAGTGCCCGGCTTTGCGAACAATTTGGAAAAATAATCATGAAATAATCATTTCCAGCTAGTGCAATCTCAGGTTGAGATGAAATACGATTCCCGAGGGAAGTCTCAATCTCCCAGATAGCCTTATGTTTTCTCCGCTGAGTAGCATAAGAGTGAAAAACCTTATTGTTCTGATCACCACTCTTGAGCCATAATGCCCAACTTTTAAGTCGCCATAGTTGTTCTTCCCTCTCCAAAATGGTCATCTTATCAACCTCTAGGAGCCAGATATCCTCCATATGAGTACTCGAAACTGTGAATTCGAAGGACATGGAATAAAGTGAAGACGACACAGTTTTGACTGATTAGCCAACTTTTTCTCGTAGATCCATGGAGAAACCACAAATTTGAGTGCTTGAAGGAAGAGAGGAAAATTGTACATAGCATTACCAACTGCTTGAGCTTTAAAGGAGAACCACTGGTGTCTGACCAGCTGAATAAAAGCATCATTCTCCGACCAAAGGGGACAATATTTAAAAGGAAATTTTAAAAAATTTACTCCATTCTCCACCTTAAGGATAACAAACATATGGTCTGAGATGTGTACCGGTTCAATCCAGGTAGTGCACTTACCAAATTTCGAATAAAGGGATTCATGAATAAGGACTCTGTCGAGTCGCTTAGCCACCGTATCTGCCCCTTCTTTGCCATTGCGCCAAGTAGGTAGAAAAGGAATAGGCTCCACATTGATAAGTGAATGGGAATCAATAAGTCTCCAGAACCAATCAATAGAGGGAGCAATATGTGCCTTAGAACCCCATGATTCCTTGGCCGCCATAATGAAATTTAGATCCCCCGCTAATATCAAGGAGTCAATATCCAGTATGCCACATCTACTCAGACCCGACCAGAAAGTCACTTTGTCCACTACAAGACCATAACAATTAAAAAGATGCAAGATTTTAGACAAGTCTCTACTTTTTCCTAATAAGAGAATACCAACCCCCACTTTAAAAGGGACAAATTGGAGCAAAGATGGGTTCCAAGCCGATATCAACCCACCATAATTCCCAATGGCATCCAAAGAACTGCATTCCCAACCGGGAAGTAAACACCACACGATGGCCCATGCTCTCTCTCCATCGACCAAAGTTTCTTGAAAAAAGACAATATTCATAAGTATAAGTGACAATAATCGACGAAGGGCTAACATTTTGTGGGCACCCCCCAAACCCACTCACATTAAGAGTTAATAAGATCATCTGGACACAACCGAAGAGGCCTGCAATTCTCTAAGTGGCCGAAAATGAGAAGGCATTGGAATGTGAATCACAAATAGTATCAGTAGGAGTGGATGGCCCAATCCCAAAAACTCCCCAGTTGTTTGAAGCCCAAGAAGTATTCCTAGCAATGTCTTTACGACGACGACACCCAGGTTTCTTACGAATTGTTACATTTGGGTTTTCCCAAAATAGACACCGTCCTATGAGTAGAATCCACACAGTATACCGGTAATGGATCCCGAAAGAGACCACCTGAGTCTACCTGAATAGTAGAAACCCTTGCCTCCAGAGCCGAGCCATGGATCTCATCTAAAGAAGTAGACCCCATCGAATGCAATAAAGTTAGTTCATCCTGTAGCAGTTGGATATCTGACCTCAAAATATCACCCACCAAAGAGTCCAGAGGGGTAATAGAAACCTTATCTACCAGCACATCCACCCCCAATAAACCAACACTGGTAACCCCCCTATCCAAATGTAAAACCTCCCGGGGAGACCAGGCAGAAGATGAGTTAACACCCAATTCCTCAATTAAGAAGAGTTCCGCAACAGTGTGGGTGTCCATAAAAGTAGGGAATTGGGTATAGAGCTTACCCACAAGAGTATGAGGTTCACAAAGTAACCCAATCATCTCCACCCGAGTCGGTCCAGGAGAAGCAGTCTGCGGAAGGAGCTGATACCCCTACCCATAAGCAACACCATCACTGGGAGTTTGGTTATTAAAACTCTTACATGAGTGACACAAGTGGCCGGATTCACCACACAAGAAACAACAAAATGGTGTCTCCCAATAATCCAAAGACAAACGAAAAACCCTATCACCCCATCATATGGTGATGGATTCAGGCAACCCCAACCCCACATCTATTTATGCCAGTTCCCAAGCCTTCTGCTTATCCTCATGAAACAAAGATTTATCATCAAAATATATAAATTGGCCTATGCGATTATCCATATTGATGAATACCTCATAGGACCAGAGCTGCAACGGAAATCCTTTGAGCAAAACCCAAAAGTGATTCCGCTGAATCTTTTAAGTCATAGGGTTAAAATCAAAATGCCACTTCTACAAACATAATGACCCTCTGCCAATCACTGAAGCTTTCTTAAGAATCTGTGTCACATGGGCTTCATTGATGAAGTGGAAAACCACCCAGTTGTTAACCAACATGTGAACCCAGGGGCAGTAGTTTAAGAAAGGCTTCCAATGCTCCACAATCTTGGATAAAAGAGCACAACGACTGATATTTGTAAAACAAATATTCCCCACCACATCCCTAGTTGACAAGCTCAGTACCTGTCCCAACTTGACGTCCTTACTAATGGTCATATCAACCTCTTCACTACTTTATTTGAGTGCCTTAAGGGAACAATGTTTCTTGGCCTTCTCCCCTCTGCTTCGAGATTGTCCACCACCCCCATGAGGGAAAGAAACTGAAGCATATTCCCCCAAGGTTCTACTAGAGTCATCACCAGAGAAAAACTCCTCCGATGAAGTGTATTCACATAATAAGGGATCATGTGAAGTCTCAATGGCTAAATCAGCACAAGTAGAAGCCATGTGACTACTGCCACACACATTGCAAAAAGTCAATTAGTGGAAAGGATAAACCGAATGTGTCTAGGAAAAAACAAAGTGGGACCTCCAACAGCAAGAAGCCCTTAAAAAACCTAGTAACCAGGAGGACAACAACAAAGTACCTCAAAACAAGACAAAAGGGTGAATCGATGCCACACAGAGCATTAACTAGTACCGAATACAAGAACTGGTAACACCATCAAGTGAGTGCCTCAGCTACCAAGGGATGGTGGCTGTAACAGTGGGTTTGTGTCCAGCCATGGTGGCTAAAGTTCCAACCTCCAAGTATTCCACTAAATTTCCGTAGCCTCGCTCTGGAAACCTAGATGAAACAATGAATATGCTCAAGGCCACGTACCAATACATTGCTGATATGACTTATGAATGATATTGAAATTGTAATGCATTATTTAAACAAAAATGTACATATCCAATCTTAGTGAACCTCCACTAAAGGCACCGACATGCTATTCTTTCCTATGCTCTATTAAAATTAGAAGTAATGTGGAATGTTTACGTCATTAAAAGTTGGCCCTACATAGACCATGGTATGCTACCAAGTAAGTTTCACATGTATGAAATCTTTGAAATGCAATAAAACTTTTAATATACAATATGAACTATTTACCCGAATCCTGAGGGACTTTATTTTGTCATATTACATATTTTCACTTTAGTTTAATCTTTTTATTAAAATCACAAACTATGTTTATGATGAGGTTAATATGTAACTAACATATGAAAAAATGTGGACAAGAATGGAAGAAAATACAAAATAAATTAAACTCTAAACAAGTGGCTATTTCATAATTAGACTCAAATATT
The DNA here is from genome assembly GCA_027924585.1 of Larix kaempferi. Lineage (NCBI taxonomy): Eukaryota > Viridiplantae > Streptophyta > Pinopsida > Pinales > Pinaceae > Larix > Larix kaempferi. The sequence continues at coordinate 5,812,810 of BSBM01001120.1, forward strand.
TTTTCTTTTGGAAATCTAGAATAATACATAATTGTAGTGAAACTTGTTGATTTAGTTTTATCGAGTGGTATGATTATAATTTCTCAATAATATAAGTTATTTAATTAAGTATTATAGTTATTTTTAGATCATATATATTTTGCATGGTTTTAGTTTATGATAATAAGTCTATTATATAGCTTATATAAATATATTTATCACAGTTACATGTTTAACTATTAGTTAAGACTTGGTCTTGAGCTTTATATTAATAATTTATATAAATATATTTATATTAATTATACACTATGTTATTTATTTAAGTTTACATGGTTGGATTCTCATCATTATTCGGTTGCTAGCATAAAAGTCTTAGCTATTGAATCCAGTGAATTAGTTGCTTCTTTTGATCTCGGATCCTATTGTCTCAAAAGTGACACTGTGATTGAATGCGAAAAATAACAACCACTTATTTACAAGTTATACATAATATGATCCAAAATATTTTATGGGTCAAAATTGGGGTATTACATGATTATCTATAACCATTTTTTTCTAAAGATAAGATTATGCTTCTTCAGTGTTTCATTTTTACCTAAATTTTTCATAGTTACAATTCAACTAACCTTTTGTATTTGATGTTTGTATTTAAATACTTATGTGTATCTCCTGAAGGCATAAGTGCTAAATCCACTTTCAAATATGAAAATTTTGATTCATGTTTCATATTTTTCATTATATAGGAAATAATCAAAGGGAGATGCCTCATGAGGGATTATAGTGACATCATTTTCGCTAGGACTGAAACATTGAAGTAGTTCAAGTTATTGAAAGCACATGTACTAAATCTAAAAAATTCTTAATTGGATTTACCTAGTACTTATACATTTTTTTTTACTTAATTTGGATTTACCCAATACTTATACATTTGTTATAGAAATTCCATACATTTCCTGTCCCTCCACCGACAAACATTTGACAAACATAGCTAATAACATGCTTGGAAGTTGGCCAATAATATATATATATATATAATATTTTTTATTATATTGTATTCATAGAATTCCCAATTGATACATACTTCCAATACTTCCCATACTCATAGTGACTTAAAAAAAATATATTAACATTTTGTTCGATACCACCATCATAGTGACTTCAACCATTCCTATCAAATCATTATGACATAGTGTCAATATGTTATATTTTCTATCCACATCACTAATTGGATTTAAACATCGCACATCTATTATCGCAAATAGTCACTATCATGACGTTTTATGTAAGCTAACTTCTAAGTGTTCTACTAAAAATATGATTATAATTTTTTTTTCATGAACCATACTAAAATAGGTTATTTCATGAAGATCGACCAAAGGGCTTCATGCACGAAGGTGTGAAGTGTTGACTGAATGCGTTGAGTCCGAGCAAAATATACGTGAAACTTTGGATTTGAACCTTTCAAATTATGTAAATATATGATTATGAATGGTAAATTTAAGAGTAAGCTAAACTCTAGACCGTTTGCACTAAGAATTTGGTGATTTTTCCGGCGAAAATTCGGTTGAAATTGTTTAAATGACAGTTTTGGGTTGCTAGAATTGCATAATCGGGGTGCCCCAAGGGTAATCGAGGTCGCTGAATCCATTCCTGCAACCAAAATTGCAATTCAAGCAACCCAAATTGCAGTTTCAGCAATTTCCCCTTCGTCGGATTTCGGTGAAAATCGCCGGTAAAAATGCAAACGGTCTAGAGTTTAGCCCATTCCGTAAATCTATGCTTATAATAAAGAGATTCAAGTTATTTAGGTTTAAATTAATTAAATGATTTAGTGTGTAAAGGATATAAATATGTTAGTATGGATTTTTAGTGCGGAGTTTAAGATTAAGGTTTGACTAATGAATGGTTAGACACATAGAGGATGCAAATATAATTTTATGGATTGTGTGGTAGTCTTGGTATGATGAACTCAAGCTATGTAAATATTAATGTTGGAACACAATATATAATGGTCCAAGATGGCTTGTAGAGAGCATGAGAGGAGTTATGATTTCTCTTGGGGGCCTATGAAAGAGTAATTCTCTGTTGCTAAGTTTTAGTATAGGATCTCATATCATTTTCCATCATGTGCTTTAAATGAATTTATCCACCTCCATTAACTTATAAATCCAATCATTGAATGCATGTAGAGGTTTGTGTGGAAGTCTATTCACGCAATTGTTATAACATGGATTGAATGCAATCACTATGAGGAAGTGCAGGAGTACTTCATTCTCCTGTCATAAGGGAAGTCATACATCTTTCTCTCATCTCATTCTCATTGTCATTCATTCTATCCTTTTTCTCTCATGTTCATTCTCTATGTGGCTCATGTTATGTTTTCCATTGCTAACCATGAACCAATCTTGGAATTTACCAAAAATCAACACTATGCAAGAGTAATTTGCAGACATTGGATAGATGGTTGTAGGTGAGCATAGAGGTTGGGCAATTTGGGAATTCTTCACCCATTGTGTGATTGTTGATCATTGGATGCTTGAGAGCCAAGCATTAATCTTTCATGTTATTTCCAAAAGGCATTTGACATATTGAAGTCTTTCTGGTTATATCAAAGAGCTAAGGAAGGGAAGAACATCCCTAAAGGACCATTGAGTAGAGAAAGGGAAGATCTTCCTTGTGTTGTATATGGTAGTGGAAGAGAGTGCCATTGTTGTTCAATGACTCATTGATCTATGAGAGTAGATTGGTTTGGTTGAGTGAGTGGTCTGTGTGATTTCTCACTCACATGTGCCAAAAAAATCTAATAGAGGGTTGTGCAATCTCTAGTACTAGATCAATATGGTTGAAAGAAAACTAAACTAAATGAATTAAATCATTAAACATGTATGCAACATACCTCATAAAACTAACCATAAAAATGAATTGCAACACATGCAAAGAATGCTTTTAATTTCATTCCACAAAGAATGGTAGAATACAATAGCACCTTGGTATTAGTTGTAGTTGATATGGTACCTTTGCAATCGATCCAAAGGGGGGTTCATCTAGTTTTGTGCCAAAGTCTCTAGCCAAGTGATTAGATGGTTGATTTCATAATGGTGAAAGAAGGAAATAATGATGTCTCCCTCTCTTGATTTCTAATGGAATTTCATTAGCATAATCTTACTATAAATATGGATATGAAATGGTGACCATAAGGGCTATATTTATAGGAAATATGGTGGACAATTCTTAGACTTGGCTCCAATGTAAATGATCCCTATGCATTGATAACTTAGTGGAGGGGTTAGACATTGGAAGGCCAAATCAAGAACTAATTTTGCCAATAATGACTAGGGAATGCCCACTTTTAGCCACAACTTTTGGGGAAGAGTGCATCAATAAATAATAACCAAATTTTAGTTTTGGGTCTAGGTCATGCTTTTTGAGGGATAACGTGCGATGTGGTTGCAAAATTTTAAGGAAAAATCACGACATGGTCAAATTTTGACTTTTCTTTTGAATTTTGGTCATATTGTTGGGGTCATGTGGAGATGGGTGAGATGGAAATGGGGATAAGATTACTAATGATAATGTATAATTGTGATGGAACTTAATACAAGGTAGGTGAACACAACTAGGTTGTTAACAGTGAGCTAGAATCTTGTAACTTGTTTCCTTTGCCCTCTTGGCCTCATCGTAGACTTGGGAGTGACATTTGCATTGCATACCTATAACTAGGTGGAAAATGCATGAGCATGTGGTTCTTATGAATTTCTCTTTAGTAATGATTTTATGTTGCATTGCATTTAAATTATTGCACTCGTGTATGCATTTTATATAAACGTGGGAGATTTTCTCTATTGGGATTATGAAGATACGATCTCATGATTGAATTTTTAATGCCACTTTTAATGCTGCTTGGGGGTTCATGGGTTAAAATTTCTATTTGCATGAATGTGTTTAATAAGGTTTATTTAGGCTATCCAAATATTTATTGCATCAAGAGTAACTAGGTATTCTACAACCCAAATCTTATTACATCAAGAGTAACTAGATATTTTACAACCCACATCTATCTAAAAATAAATAAATAAGCTTAGATTCATCTTAAATAGTAGAGTGAATCTACGGTAGAATATAGACACATGCTACTAGACTGCCTTTTATTTAGTTTCTTAGTTCCTTCTATAGGAATAGATCAATTGGATAGTTATGTATAGTGAGTAATTGGTTCCTCGAGGTTAACTAAGAAGAATAAGATACATAATATAGCCTTTATCTTACTTCTATAGTTCTATCTTCCAAGTGAGGAGGAGTTAAGTAATATTAATCTAATAGGAGAGTTAATAAGATACATAGAAGAGTCCATAGGAGGAATCCACAAGAATTAGATTACTTAAAATGTACTTTTTATTAACATTTAATTCTTAAATTCCTTAAGAGAACAACATATATAATCATTGAGGGATAGAATATTATCAAAGAACATTTTATCAAGGCCTGACCGTAGTAGTATTTTCATCTCGGTTGTCATTAGCTATGTTCAATGCACAATGTTGAGTCATTGTTATAACTTTGTATTGCATTTTCAACCATGCCCTAAGCAGCGAAACAACTATACAACTATAGATTGAGATTACACACACATAGGAATTGAATTATAGATTGTCTCACGTGCTAGGGTAGCGATATATTAAGATATTATCACAGTCACTGAGTGATTTCTGGTGCGTGATTTCACCTTGCTGTATTGGTTCAAATTACAAATTCAGAAATTGGTCACAATTTTTGATATGAGTTCTTCAAGAAGATAAAATTTGGTTTTACTAACGTAATTTAAAATTTACCCACTAAATAATCAATGAGAGTTTCGATTTGCTGAGTTTAAACAAGTGATTTATTTTTCCTCAAGATCTATTATTTAAACAATGTGTAAACACAGGGGATTACTTGTAGTATAATCATTAATATAATCTTTTTTTTGTTTGCTTGAATCTACCGACTTGCGGGAGTGGCCTGTGGTCTGAGAAACCACGACCCAGGGGCATCTAAGCCGTCAAAATCACACGAGGATCGCAACCGGCCTGGACTGCACCAGCCTCAACTTGACTGGGTTTTTGGGTGTCGCCTAACAACTAAGTCATCCCTAAGGGGAATTGAACTCGGGTCGCCTTGTTGGCGAGACCCACACCTTAACCGAGTGAGCTAGCGAAAATTGACATAATCACCCATATAATAATTTTAACCTCTCTTAACATTTTTGTATCATTGAATTATGATTTCTTTGCAAACAAAAATTACAATCCTTTTAAAGATAAATCTAAATCTGAATGGTCATTTTTCTAAAATAAATTTAGGATAATACAATCAACTTCCAAATATAAAAATATTACTCTAGCTAACATTATGTACCATAAGTTTAATATTATATATGTTAAATTAGAACGTACACAATTGAAACTAAAAAAAAAATTCTAAAAATGACCATATTATATTATTAAAACACAAATAAATCAAAGTAGAGACGAGGATCCAATTTAAAGTTATGTAACTTTACAACATTTTTACCAACACCTATCACATATTGAACTAGGTAATAATGAGTAATTATATACAATAGAAGTACAAGTCCACTTGATTTAAGAATACAATTATTGGTTCCTAGAAGCTTATACTTAATTTGATACGTACTTTATTAAGAAATTGAGAATATAAAGATTTTTACTTTTCTTAAAAAAAATATTTTAATATGTTGGCATGATCCCTTTAAATATTTCAATAAATTGCAACATAGAAGAAAGAAGAAAGGAAAACCTTGTAAACATCCTCTTTAATTATAAACTGCAACATAGAAGAAAGAAGAAAGGAAAACCGTGTAAACATCCTCTTTAATGTGATGAAGAAGAGAGTGAGGGAGCGGAGCAGGAGGCGGTGAGGCGGTGGATATGGGGTTTACTGTGCACGGTGGGTTTACAGAACGGGGAGTTTCCACAACTAACTGCATTTCGACCGGCTCCAACACTCTCCTGATGGTCGCACGCGGTAACCCATAAAATTTGTTTTAATCATTTGGCGTTCACTGCTTTTGTTTTAGGTTATTGTGGACTATGACGGGTGCCCTGCTGTGGGGTTTCCTTGCTATTTTGGGTTGGTGTGCTGGACCCTGTTTTCTTGAGCACGGGCGGTAAAAAACCCATTCATTTATCCACCTGGGTTCGGACTATATGTGGTGTGGAGCTTCGGCTGGGAAAAATACTCGATGGTCTGGGGTATGGTGACTGGGCCGTTTGTTTAATCTGATGTTCTATGGGGTCTAACAACACTTTGCCGTCTTTTTTCCCCGGTATATGCTGGGTGTTGTCCTGAACGGTGCCGTGAGTCTACCGCGAGTCTGTCATAATCGTTTTGTGGGTGTGGGGTTTCGAAGTTTCTGTTTATCATTTACAGGCTATTATACCGGTATATGCAGTGATTCTGTCCTATTCGGTGTTGGTGTGGGGTTTCGAAGCTTCTTGTCATCATTTCTGTGCACAGACCCTAGCTTGGGTTCCCCTTCTCTAGGGTTTCTCGGCTTCCTATTGGTCTGTGTGGCTCGGACTCCAGATCTGTTGGTTTCGGGTGCCCTGCCTTGGCGGTATCGGTGTTGATCTATCGGATGGGGGATCAGGTGGCGGCTTCTCCTACTTTGGAGGATAACCCTATGACGGCCTCGGACTACCAAATCGAAGAAGCGGGCTTGTTCAAGCCGGATTCATATTTCTGGGACATGTTGCAGGGCAAATGTCCACTTGCCGCGACTGGCAGATAGAGGGCACCACGTGTCAAACATCTGCCTAAAAAAGGCCATCTGCCATTGTTTGGGGCTCCGGGGGTGACTCCTGGATCAGATCCGTCGGTTGACAGCACTCAGGCTGGTCCCTCTCGTGCTCAGGGTAAGAAATCTCAGTATGTCACTAGGGCCGCCCATCGGCTGAGCGAGAAATTTTGTTGTCGTCCTGGGGAGTCCTGGTTAACTATGGGTCGGGATCTGGGTTTGGAGGAGCTGGTCGATTTCAATGTGACCGCTTTGGTGGGAAATTTCTCCTATTTCGCCATGGACCAGAAAGATATCGTGGGGTGGGTGACGGAAAACTGGAGGCCTGTTGTGGGATATACACCACAGGTATTTGCCCTTTCTCGGGGTTGGTATGGCTTCAAGTTTAACGAGGAAATCCACTGTTCAACCATCTTAAACGGTTTATGGCTGCATGGTGCCGGAAGTGTCATGTTACAAAAATGGCATACCGATTTTGATCCGGATACAACTACAATCCGGCTGCGACATTTATGGGTTCTTATTCCTGGTCTGCCGCTTGCCCTTTGGAATCGGGGGGCGTTTGAAGCTATCGGAAATAGTTTGGGCCGCTTCTTGCATGTGGAGGATGAGCATCTCACTGGTTTCGATCGTCGTATGGGGCGACTATTGGTGGAGGTGGACATTTCACTTGGTCTCATTGATGTGCTTCATATAAACTGGAGGGTCCGGCGCCTGGATCTGGTTATTGATTATTGGGGTATACCCTTGCGTTGTTCAAACTGCAAGCAAGTGGGTCACCTCTAGAGACAATGTACAAATCGTTTCTCTTCTGGTCGTCCGGTGGGGGCGGATCCATTTTGGTCCTCTGATGACGGCAGCGATAAGGATGTGGATACTACTGGCGGTCTTGATGGGTTCTCCAACCGTGTCACCAACCTGGTTCATTCGACGACGGGCTTACTGGGTAAGTTGGAATCAAACGACCCATCTCTTTATCATTCATTGAATGAGTTGGATATTCAATTTATTAATGCATTGGAGCTTAATAATGGAAATAATGGAAATTATCACAGTCGCTTTTACCAAAAGTCGTCAAATTCCTCTGATTTTGATAGTGAGCCGGATGCTACACCTGTCGATGTGGTCCCCTCTGTCGATATATCTCTCCCTGTAATTACCTCTTCGCCTGGAACCTCATCTGTCGTCCCCATCTCGCCTATTGAGTCGGCGGATAGACACAGCCCCACGGTCATTTTATCCTCGGATGGGGAAGCTGTTATACCTGACACTGCCCTGGGTGGGGTTGTCTCATTGTGCGAAAATGCTGTGGATCCCCCGTCTGTCAATATACCTTTACAATCTTTTACTCCCAGCGCACCGGTGGATCGGGATCGTGTCTTACTCATCCCTTCCTATTCGGAGATGGTAAAAAAGGCGCCTCTCCCTGTCTTTTTGAAAAATAGGGTGGTTGATGAGTGTGGTCTGGGTAATTTTGGTGCGGCCGTTTCCATAGGTCCTGGGTCACAGACTCCTGATGTTGGGACCATGGTTGACCATCTTTCGGATACAACTGTGGACACGATTGGAACACAATGCATTGTGAAGGGGGCTCGACAGGGTGGGCTCGCTACGAACTTCTCTCCTATCAAAACTAGGAGTGCTAGGAAAAATAAATCAGTCGAACCCTCGGGGGTGCTGGATGACAGCACCTTGAATACTACCGTCTCCCCTGATACCAGGGCTCTTAGAGGAATCAAAGCCCTTGCTCGGGGTCGGAAATGATTTTTATCTCCTTAAACATCCGGGGTGTAGGGGGGATGCCCAAACAACTGGCCCTCAAAAGAATCCTTCATATTGTGAATCCTGATCTTGTACTACTTCAAGAGACGATGGTCTATGGGGAAAAGACTCGTTCTTTTTTCAATAAAATAAAGCCGGGTTGGTGTATGTCTGTTATTGACGCGGTTGAACTTTCAGGCGGTTTATTGGCTGCCTGGAACCCGGGGGTGCTGAATTTTAAGTCGTTTAATATTTCTCTGGGCATATTGCTGTCCGGACGGTGCAGGGGTTCGGATAAAGACATAAATATTATAAACTGCTATGGCCCTTATTGCAACAGGGAAAGCTTTTGGAATCAGGCTGTTTCAGAGCATTTACTGGCTCTGGAAAATTTGATAATTGCAGGTGACTTAAATTTTTCTTGGGGGGCTGAGGAGATATGAGGACGTGCGGCCAGGAGGGATCCTCTTGGGACTTATTTTAGAGACCTGTTCGCCACATATTCACTGATTGATGTGGAGCCTAGACCTATGGCTCCCACCTGGACAAACGGTCGTCTGGGTGAGAATATGATTTCCAAGCGCATTGACCGTTACTTGATTTCTGAATCACTCTTAAGCACTTTCAAAACATAGAGGACATGGATACAGATGACCCATATAAGTGATCATTCCCCTATCATCTTACAATTTGATACTGAACCAAAACATCAGGTTTATCCTTACAAATTCAATTCAGTATGGTTAAGGGAGCTGGATTATGATGTCGGTGTACGTACTCATTGGGAAAATATTGATGCATCGAGGGAACGATCGGCTATGGACAAGTTTGCTGCCAAACTTTGCTCCCTTAGAGACTTCACTATAAGGTGGGAACGATCCAAAAAAGCTTCGATGACTAATGAACTGAAGGAGCTTGAAGTGGAAATCGCTGATCTCAGGGAGCAATTTTTGAGAATGGGATGTGCTCAAGCTGGTCGTGCACGACTTGCTAAGCTGGAGGAAAGAAAACTCAAAATTCTCATTACCCAGGAAGAATCTTGGCGATTAAAGAGCCGGGCAATCTGGCTAAAAGCTGGTGATTTAAATACAAAGTTTTTTCATCAGTATGCTGATTCACGAAGGATTCAAAATAATATATGGGATTTAAATGATCATGATGGGAGGAGGATTTATGGGACTGACGATTTGATGGCGGAGGCTTCTCGACATTTTTTTGAGTACTATACTGATCCAAAGGATACAACTCTGAATGAACAGTTTAAGCTTATAAAAGAATATCCCAGGATGTTCACGGATGTGGAAGGGGACAATATTTTCGAGGCTATTACTATTACTGAAATCCTGGATACCTTACGGGGCTTTACCAAGGATAAATCTCCCGGTCCGGATGGCTGGACGGTGGAACTGTTCATACATTTTTTTGATATTATGGGCGAGGACCTTAGAACAGCGGTTGATGAATCCCGGTCTTTGGGGATGGTCTCCGGGGCACTGAATTCTACCTATCTGACATTGATACCTAAAACATCACATCCTGAGAGTTTCAGTGACTACCGGCCTATTGCGTTGTGCAATTTAGTTTACAAGATCATATCTAAGATAATTGCACAACGTATCAAACCTTTCTTGTCAAGATTCATTTCCATGGAACAATATGGCTTTCTGGACGAGAGGCAGATTCATGATGCGGTTGGCGTGGCACAAGAGGTCTTCCACAGTATAAACCAGCAGAAGCTGGATGCTCTGGTCCTTCAACTTGACTTGGTAAAAGCTTACGACAGAGTAAATTGGACCTTTCTGAAACTGATTCTTATCCAAATTGGTCTACCTTGGAAGGTTATGAAGTGGATTATGGCCCGCGTCACCTCTGTTAACTTTGTTGTGCTTATAAATGGTCAACCGACTGAATACTTCAAGGCTTCTAGGGGCCTTCGTCAGGGATGCCCTCTCTCCCCCCTGCTTTTTCTGTTGGTAATAGAAGGTCTGAGCCTCTCCATTCATAAATCTAGGAGTGATGGACATATTGTGGGTTTAAAGATATCCACTGATGTTTCGGTAACACACACTCTCTTTGTGGACAATGTAATGCTTTTCGGTGTGGGTACTTTGGAGGAGTGGGTTCAGTATAAGAAAATACTGGATTTTTTCTGTCTGGTAACTGGCATGCTCATTAGCATGTTAAAATCTTTTTTCCTGAAGCACACTTTGGCGGGGAATGTGGAACGCAGAATCTGGGATTCGTTTCCTTTGGAATTTAAGGATTTATCTGATGGCACTAAGTATCTCGGCTACTTTATCAAACCTGCAAATTACAGGATAAATGACTGGAATTGGCTTATCAAGCGGTTTGATGACCGCATTGGACACTGGAGTATGAGATATCTGTCTCTGGGTGGCCGGCTCACTGTGGCAAAGGAAGTCCTCCAGAATCTCGGCGTCTACTGGTTCTCTCTCAACAAAATTCCGGTGGCAATCATCTGCATTATCCGGGGGAAATTTTTCCGTTTTATATGGTCGGGGGGGGGGGGGGGGGGGGGCGGTGAACAAGTTTCATTTAATAAACTGGAAATCCCTGGCCAAACCTCACACTCTGGGGGGTTGGAACGTAAAGAACTTGGAAATTTTTGTGATGGGGCTCCATGCAAAGAGTTTGTGGCGTGTTTGATTTAATAACTCCATTTGGGGTTGTATTATCGGGGCGAAATATCTAAAAAACATCCCTGTTGCTTCCTGGTTTCGGTTGGAGCGACATACCGTGACTGGCGCATCCAATATTTGGAGAGGTCTTATGGGTTCGTTTTCTGTCGTTGCAAAATGGCTTACTTGGAAGCCCGGAAATGGTCGAGACATAAGACTCGGCATGGATCCTGTATTGGGGGGATCTCCTGATTATCTTCTCTCCTAGGAACTACGGGCACATATACGGGCCAGGGGGCTCTTTTGTCTTGCACATGCGGTTCCATTAAATGGCAGGGGATGGATAAATGCTCGTCAACTTGGTATTGGGGGTATTATGGGGAAGGAATGGTCAGATTTTACCAGGCATCTCAGTCAAGCAAATATCAGGCTTTGTGACGCTCCGGATAGGTTGGTGTGATCTTGGGATACTGCACGAGGCGTGGTCACCTCAAAGCTGGCATATGACTCTTGTTTCGCTGATTGTCAACCTGGGTTGATTTGGTGGCATACAGTGATTTGGAAACTGGCCATTCCCCCGCGGATTCGCTGCTTTGTCTGGCTGGCTCTGGGCAACAATATTCTTACCTGGGATAATCTTTGTCGTCGAGGTTTCTGCGGTCCTGGCCGGTGTCCGTTTTGTGCATCCTATGTCGAATCGGTTGATCATCTCTTCACGTCGTGTTTATTCATGAGAGAACTTTGGTCATACATTGTTATATCCCTTGGATCACCTGTAGCCTGGCATGCTACGTCCTTGAATGACTCTTATAGCTGTTGGTTCCATGATCCTGGTGCTCGTCAGTGGCTGGAACTTCCCTGTTTCATGATGTGGGAGGTGTGGAAGGCTAGAAATCGCTGTGTATTCGATGGTATTTCTCCAAATCCGAATTGGTTATGTGGGCGGATAATTGCCTATTACAAGGAGTATTGCTCCATGCCTGGTCTTGTGGGTGGTCGACATGCCTCGACTCCAAGATGCCCTGGATACCGGTTTTCTCCTCCGATTCTTGTATATCCATGCAGTTTCTTTGATGGGGCGGCTCTCGGGGGTCGGGGGTGACAGCGGTGTGGGTGTGATACTGCATCTGAATAACACTATCTCCTATCGTATTTATCTGAACCTGGGATATGGAACTAACACCCGCAGCGAACTCTGTGCACTTTGGCTACTCTTATACTTTGCTCGTTTCAAACGGGTCTCGTCACTCGTTGCTATGGGTGACTCATCTGCTATTATATCTTGGGCACTGGGGTCGTCTTCTCTCAATGTGTTGCTCTTAACACATTGGATGGTTGCTGTTAGAAATTTCATTGATGGTTTTCTGCATATACACTTTGCTCATGTTTATCGTGAGGTCAATTCTGAAGCAGATCTGCTATCCAAGCGGGCTTTGGTGTCGGCGACTGGTATTATTATGTGGGAGGAATGGCATGAGGATTTCCTTTTCTCACAGGGCTCGATTGATCTGCTTTGGTGATTGTTTTTTGATGATGATCTACTTTACATCTTGATGGCTTATTGGTTATATATTTTTGCTCATTTGATCTATGCGGTTTGATATCTTGCAGGTTCTTAGGTACTTCATCCAACTACTTGTTGGATGGTTTGATCTGGTGTGATGTATCGGCTCTATTTACTTATAGTCTTTCGTATATATTGACTTATGTGTCCAGGACTCTGGCTGTTTTGGACTTTATATTTGTATTTATGTCTTTAATGCTTGTCGGTTATGTTTCTCCGCTGCTATATTACTCTTGGAGATGGTTTTTTGGACACCTATGATATTTTTAGGATTATGTGATGGTTAGTAATATGCTGAAGTAGACATCCATGTGATATGGATGGGACATGTCTTGAAATATTTAGATGATATTGCTGCCTTTGTGGATGCTGGAGTGATTTGCTACAACACTCATACATGTGGTCATGATGTAATGGTTACATTTACTATTTCGAGTTATTAATAGTAAGCTATATTTTCTTGTGAAAAAAAGGGGTGAGAAAAATATGTCAACCGTGTGGCCTTTTTTCTTTTTCCAAACTCCAATAATATTCGAATTTGATATGTTTATAAGTCCTATAAATCATATTTTCAATGGTTTAATACTTTAGAGTTTAGACTAAATAATTGACAACATGATTTTGTACATAGCATATATTAATAATCATGTGCATTTGTTAAAATAAATATAATAAATAAAATTGAGAAAAATAGGCTTGTATAATTGTTAAATAGAAGTATCTTGGATGTAGGTGAAGATACTATTAGAGGCGACGTGGCAGAGAGAACGCAGGTAGGGTCCGGGCTAACATGTGTTGTGAGGGCGAGTTTATGAGGGTAGGGGGTATGGGGGGTATCCTTGTGTGTTTGAGCATGCGAGCGATCTCCCCAGGTGGTAAAGGTATGAGCAGGCTGCAGAATGTAGTGATAACCAAGAAAGGTGGTACGAGGATTGGGTGGTTGCCGATGAGCGTAATTATGGAAACTGGTGTGGCGAATTTTGGATTTACGGGTTTGGGTGGAAGGTCTTGTCCTCCTTAATGGGAGTTTTCTTCTACGTATTTTCTGTATCCATCAGCCTGTGTGGCTCTGCCTTTAAACGTCGAGGGGGAGTATTCACCGGGCCTACGAAAGGTGGTGTTGCAATCTTGTATAGTGTTGCTGATAGTCTGGGTGAGCTCTGTGTGTTGGTCATTAGCGGCATGGACTCGGTAGGGGTGTCGGGGAGTCCGAAGATTAGGTGGAAGCATTGAGCTAGCTGCGGACAGACAAGCGCCGTGCAGGCGGCTTGGCAATACCATGCGTCCATTCCCTCGTCCATTAGAGCGGATATGGAAGTGATGGAAGATTATGTCTAGTGCGAGGTGTTGGAGAATGTTCTGTCACTGGACTAAACAGTGCTGAAGTGCTGGATTCAGGATCATTGGATCCTCGAGGGCTCAACAAGGTATGTATGAAAAGACTATCACTTTATACTGGGTAGTCAAAGGACTCTTGGGACGTGTCTTGTTGGAACGAGAGGAGAAGCAGGGGGCGATGAAATTCCTTTGGCTTTCTGGAAAGAGCTGTATGCAAACACTCGTCTCCTGCATATGGAAATTGACGCGGTGGGTAAATAGTTAGGCATCCCCTACCTCCCGTAGATGGGTGTGTTTGCATTTGTGACTAAGGACATCCCGAAGGAGAGCAGGCAGGCAGTTGGTGGCTTGGGTGGTGCTACGTCGGTTCCTCCGCCTGCGAATGCTTAGGTGCTGTAACAACCCCTTTGGTGGCTTGTGTTGTCAATCCTTTGTTTATTGTTTATGTTGGTTGCAATTAGTCTCAGACACATAGAGAAGTTAATCTTTTTTATGGGATGGGGGTTTTATGACTGTCATACTTATTTTGTTTTGTATAATTATTGTCAAAATACTGGGTTGGGTTCTGTTTTGTCAAATTATCGGGCTTTGTTGAATAGGTGGTGGAATGTATGCCCTATTTTCTCCTTCGGGGGAGGGACCCTAGGGAAATGTTTTGTTAAGTACTCATACTGTTCCGTTGATGTATCAGACAGGAAGAGAGGAAACTAGGAAGGACCACTACTGTAATTTTTGTATAATTTGATAATATAAGACTGTTTATTTAGAAAGAAAATTGTTAAATAGAAATATATACAAATCCAAAGTAGGGTCCTACAACCTTTGAATATATGAAAATACAAAGGCTGCTTCTAGCAAAAGATGTTCTTACAGGCCAGGCACATGAGCTATCGAAGATTGAAGTCTTTTTGCCCATTCGCCTTCCAACTTTGTAACATAATCCACTGTCTTTGCTTTCATTCCAAGGAATTGCTTAATATCTTCTTTCATCTTGCTCTTCGTCGCCCAATTTGCATGGTGGGGAAGAACTAGCAATGATGATCATCGAATCTTTCATATATTGTTTCTCTATTTCATTCGTGGCAAAGCAAACCATTGTGTCCGAACATTACTTGACAGCTTTTCTCGGAATAGATGACTTATATTTCAAAAGCTTTGAATACTCATTTAGAACAATGAACATGTAATCGTATACATTTGACATTTTCAAATCATTTAGAAGAAATTCTTTCGCAGCGTTTTCAATCTCCTTTGCCCACGGAGAATCACAAAAAAATATTTCTGTTTGGAAGAGGAAATTATATATGAATGCCAGGGTTTCTTTGAATAACTTACCTCATTTGTATGATTGTTTCCCTAGTTAACAACAAATTGGATGGAGTCACACTTTTTATCGGTTCTTACAGGCCAGTAATGGTGTTAAGGAACAAGGCCTCTACCGAAGAATTCATGGTAGTGTGGAGTAAACAAAAGAGTTGGCGAGTCACATGCAAAAATATTCTTGAAACTCACTATCAGGCATTCCATTCGATGCGTATCTTGTAACTGGCAGACAAATCTATTGTCACAAAAGTTCAAGAAAAATAATCTGATAAAGTGACCTATAGAAGTTGAGCAACATAAACGACAACACTGTACAAATTTATGGACAAAATAAAATGCATAAATTTCTAGCCATGAAACCAATTGTAAATTGGATACTATCTATAGTACGTAGATTATGATCCTTTGGCTTGTCGTGATTACTATTTGAGTTATCATATTCGGTCAAGCGAACACACAAAGCTTCAAATTTCCCCAAAACCATTTCAACCCCATAAAATCGTGGGTCTGACTTCATAAACTGAGTGAGGAAAGAACTGTGTTTCTATTCATTATAGATATAAGCCGAGCCATTCAATTTACCCGCCACACCTACATTAACATAGTCAGATCTCTTCTTGCATGAATTACCATGATTTACTTTGGCGGAATCGAGCTGTGAACTATGAAACTAATCCTTTAGAGGAATTTAATTATTGTTTAGATGGGTAGGACCTTGAGTAGGGCAGACTTCGTTCTGAATAGGAGAATCAAGTTTATCCTGAGTAACTTTATTTATTTAAAGTTGTTCTCGGTTTTCATTCTCAATTGCATGTTTAGGGAAACTATGTTCCTGACTATAAAATATTTCATCTTGAAAAGAAACATGCTGAGGATCCCATCCAAGGGTTTGATGGTGAGGCAAACTAACCTCGACCCTATCATCTTCAGTCTGTAAGAACTGTTGACTTGCAAATATAACACCCTCATTCTTGTCTAAACTAAGAGTCGACGTAGTTTCAACTACAATTTTTGGCTTGACGTGGAACGATTCAGTCTCAAGACGAAACTTATTTACAAGTTAAAATTTCCCTTCAAAAAAAATTTAAAATCTGAATTTTACCCTTCCAATAGGAAGGACATAATTTATATCAACATTTCAAAAGAAGGGCAACATTTGAAATTTCTCATCCATATGAATTTCAATTTCTATGTTAAAATTCCTATGCTATAAAATTCCACTCGTCATTCAAAATATTGGAAATATCATAAATTATAATCATTCACTCACTCATGTCATGCACTCACTTCTTAGCTTTGCAAGGCCACCAAAATAAGTATAAAAATTACATGTCTTTACATCCTCTTCCATTTAAATCCTCATCGCATAGTTATAACTAAGGAGTATTATGCATTCACATCCTCACCTTATAATATCAATTGGGTCAGGGCGCAGAGACAACCATAAATGATCAAATGTGTCAAGACGCAAAGAGTAAGAGATGTTGAAACTATAAGTAAGTCTTATATTAAATTTACCATATAAGTCTTTAATTGGCACTATCATCTGAGATTTGACATGGTGGATTGTTGTGATCTGCTTATCACTCCTTACCAATGTGATTGTAAGGCTTCTTTGATGGTGAAGTCCATAATTTTAAGTCTTCTTCCTCATTCTCATGCCTTTTGGTAAGACAACAAGGAGGGCAGTGGCATGCCTCAGCATGGAAAACGGTTTCAACATAGAGGTAGATACATTAATTCTTTCATTAAATAATTTAAATTTTGATGCCAGTGACTACGAATTCACTGAATCGTGGATTGGTAAAAAAAACACATCAAATTTTAGAGCCTCGAGCTCTTAATTACTCATGTATCTAGAATTTTCACAAATCAAGCCATTAACAAACTTCTTTTGTTGTTTTGGTTCAATTTAAAAGGTAGATTGTTGAGGCTCAAACATGCAGTGAGTCGCAAGGCTCCAGTTGACTTAGGATTGATTCTATTTCCCCTCCATCCCATACCTGTATGTTGTCGGGACAAGTGTTGAACAACAAAATTTGATGCCCAGGCCCCTATGATGATAGCATTGCTAACTTGCTTGCTATGGAGGATTTTTTTTAATGTTTTTTGAGCTATGTATTATTTTTTCTTAGGCTCCTAATGTCCATCATTCTTACATGTCTCAAGCTTGGATGGTTTCCCTCTCTCCGGTTTGAATTAAGGTTTTGGTTGGTTTTATATGTATATTTTGGTTGTAGGTTTATTATAGCCTCGTTTTGCTTAGTGGCTTCTTTTTGTACATAGTTAATAGTAAGTAATTTTCTCATGGTTCTAGTTTTATTTTAAGACTATATCTAGTTACAATGTCTTGCACTATGCATAAGATCATGCAGATGCCCCAATATGGTTATTGCATAGTCTAAGTAGTTTTTAGGTATAATGAATCGTGGTCTAACCCAGAAAAATACAACAAAATAGTTGTTATTTTAATGAGTTGTAAAATTAATGTTACATATATGTCAAATTAATGTGTTCAAATTCGGTTTTATTGAAAAGATATCATTTAGTGCTCAATTGTTTAAGCTTGGAAAAAATTAGATAAGCAATATTTGTTTTTTGAATTTTTTGGGAGGAAGAGTTTAGTTAATTTATACTGATCAATTGAAATACAATTATTTAAATTGTCCTTTCAATAAAAATTAAGACCCACCCTTCAAATTTGATCACTGCATGGGTATCTAGAGCTTGACCATCCATGCGGGAGATAACAAAAGAGAGGTTTAAGCAATAATGGATATGGAAAAAATTGACACTAAATAGCATTGAAAACCTAGGCTAGGCAAGAACAGGCTATCTAGGACTCTACAAAACACTTTAAACAACCTTCTGGAAATTCGACCGCCGATGGATGCATGCATTGAGTGGATGGTACAACTCACAGAGTAAATGAATGGTACTGCCAATTAGTTAGTGTCAGGTGTTCATAATGGAAACTGCCAGTTCAACATTAAATCATTGTACCTCAACCTTAACACATCGCCATGGGTAAAGTAAAATTACATCCCCAACCTGGCTATGTTTAAGGTGGCAGGTAGAGAGACCAGTGGCGTTACTGTGGCGTAGATCAAAGGACATGTCACCAACGAAGTAATTGTGTCCATATGTACGCACAAGATAACCTGGCACAAAATATAATATGGTAGTACAGGTGGTGGATATAACCTGGGCTTGGTGTAATGTCATGGATTAATGCTATATATCAATGTTGGATCATATGATATATACAATATTAGATTAAAATGAAAACCGCTAGCGGAATTATCATAGCCAAGGTATATTGTAAATTGCAGTTATCCACATAAACTAACATTAGTATAATGTAAATAACTATTTAAACAACCTTGGTAAATAACAAAGCTACTAAACTTATGTGAATAAGAATTCAACCTTGCAACCACATATTAATGGGACTAAATGTAACATCTCCTCTAACCAGCAATTTCCCTTGACAAAAAGATTGAGCTCATTTCAGAATCCAAGCAATGCAAAGCCTGCATATAGAATAATTAAAGTTTCGATTGGGCTACAGACTGGTGAAATCAAATCTGGTCATAAAGTATGAAATAATCATGCCATTAATAATGCAACTTGACATATGAAATAATCATGCCATTAATAATGCAACTTGACATTTTAATCCATGTTACTTTCATAAAACACCTCAAGTTCAAAGAATAGTCTGCCCATTAAATAAATAAAGGTATGTTCACTAACAACAGTAAAAGAGCTAGGAAACATCAAAAAATGTTTGAGAATTTCAATTAGGTAAGTAATTTGAACCAGATATGGAATTGATCATTAATGTTATAAAACTATGTCGACCATCACAATGTCAAGTGCAACATTTATAGAACAAATGTTTAGAGAAATCAATTTCAATTCCATGTTTGAAGTCATGGAATTAGAAATGGATCATGATCATGTTTATGATATCAATGTACAATGACTTATTCATGCAAGAGATTGATTTCAGGAACATCAGTTAAATAATGATCTGGAGCAGTGGCAAGAAACAAACCAAAGCATTGATGCATTCATGTTATATACATACATTAAATTAATCAAAATACCTAACTTTAAGATCCAACTTCAATAGAAAGACATATGCTTGATTTTACAACCAACCATTCGTTTAGTGGGGACCCATTCATTTTAAGCAAATGAAATGGTTTAGGTTGGGGAAGCTAACCGTTTGGAGTAGTGCTATAGAGATTTCTCCATTATTCCACATACTATCGCTTTCTATATACTCTAGTGAAATCAATGACTTCCCCTTACTAATAATTGGGGTTAGATTAGACCAATTAATTACCTAGGTTAGTGTTGCTAAACACTAGGTTGCTTTGGAGGGGTTATATTTCCATCAAGATTTTGTGTTCTCACCTTTAATGCAAACCACTTAAAATCTTTCTTTGGTTATTCTTTAAAGCAAGACAATGAAATCAAAACATAAACTTGATCATGAGATGAAGAGATGCATTACAGAAATCCACATATTGATATCGTTCTTCCTACCATCATAGATCGTCTTTTAAGTACTCTAAGATGTCCACAATGGGGATCTCTCAACCAAACATGGTTTCCACAATAGTGCTTTAAAGTCCCTACTTTGAAAAAAATAAACTTCTCATTTTTCAGAGCCAAACTTCATCTTGTTTATACTTCTTTCTTGTAAACCTATGCAATTTGCCTCACCCAAATTGTGTTTGAATGACACCATAACTTTAAGAGTTACCCCGCATGCAACACATTGAATCCTCGTATCTCAACTTCTAGATGCAACCTTATTATTGGTGTTTTTGGTCATTAAAAGAATGATATACAATTGTTACTTACATATATATAGTTTTCTAAAATCAATGAATCACATGGAATGAGCTTAGACCCAAATTGAATGTTTTCCATGGCATTTATATGCAAGAAAAATGATTAAAAACCTTTACCCTTCACAATAAAGTTGAAAAAAAAATACAAAAATCCTGACACTTTGAAACACATACAACTAAAAAATGTTATAAATATAAGATAACAAATACAATGAAACTCAATAATTATAAACCTTAAATAAAGATTCATTTCTTGCTAATTTTTTCAAAAAATTATACAAGCTAACCCTAAAGTAAAGATTCCTTCCTCTACAATTTGTCTTCCAATAATTATATGTAATATCCCGATTTTGACCCCATTACATTAAAATGTAAAGGATGTAAAAATGTTATAAAATCGTGGTGAGGAGCTCAAGGCCAAGGCCCCGCCATCGATTTAGTGATGCATATGGTTTGCATGCTAGCCAAGCACAATGGAATTGCAAATATCATGTAAATATGCATTTTAATCAAATACTCACAACTAGCTATGCAATGCAATGCAACAAGAAATGGGGGCATGATTTTTACAAGGAATTGGGAGGGAAATATTCAAACCCTTGAACCAATCAAGTCAAGCCAAGTGTCAATGAGAGAACCCATAAACCCTCAACTACCCATGTTGACCTCTGTACCCAATCATTTATTTCTTCCAAGATTGGTTGAGGTAGTTAATGCCTTGGGGAATGGAGAGGTATGACTGTCCAAATTCGGGTATGGGCGAGCCATCAGTTTTTGGAAAACTGTATTTGGCTTCCTTGGCAAGAAAGGAGCCACGAAATTACACCCCAAGCCATTCTTCATCATCAATTTTTCTCTCCCATGAGTTTTGGGCTAGCTGGGCATTTCCCGTGAGTTTAACCTCATTTTTCCACAGTTGGGAGGTCGTTTTTGTGCTGCAGAATGCATGGGAGGAAGGGAGTCACATTTTGGCAGCCCATAGAGGTTGTTTTTTCCCTCTGAACGTCCACATACCTGTTGAGAACTCGTTTTTGCTCCCTGTGGTCGGTTTTCCTTCCCCACAATTCGTTTTGGGTGTGCCACTAATTGGAAGAATCCATGAGAACCTTATCTTTGTATATCCCATAGTAAAAACTGTTTATCCATGCCCACCCATTGAGCTTGTTGTGTGTAGATAGAGTATGTTGGAATATGGGTTATGGGTATCCATTGTTTTGGCTTGACTTTGAGTGCAAGCATCCATGAATGAAGAGGGTTCATATTTATCCTGATAAACTCGGCTATGGACTGGCTTGGCTTAGATGTGATGTTTGTTTGGGCTGTGCTGAGCTTAAGAGTCCCATTTTCCTTGTAGAAATCATGCCCAGCTCGGGGGTGGCAACTATGATGTGAGATTAATGAGCATAGTTGGCCTATGGTTGGGTGGAATGTTGCAGCGACATAGCTAGTTGCTTGGGACAATATTTCATCAAGATGAGTATTTTATTTATTTGCTTTACTTTTGCAAGGTTTTAATTATTTGATGAATGCTATCAATATGCTGGAAATTGCATGATATATGTGTGTAGAAGCATTTCACTTCCGCTGTGTTTGATAGATCTGCACACACATATGTTTTTATTTGTATGAATCTAATGAATGGGGCTGAGTTTATGTAAAAGCCCAAGATCTACAGTCACGTTCCCTTCCTTGCGTTGGATCGATGGGAGGGGACGTGACATTATACAACATAAAGTAAAAATTGCTTTCTTGCACTAAATTAATATTTTGCACTATACCATCTAAAGATAAAAGGATAGTAAATATTCATGTCTTCCAGTAAATTAATATTTTGTACTAGGGGAAAGGAGCCAGTGAAAACGAGGTGACCACTAGTGGAGATATGAATGGCGTTGGTTGACCTCAATCTTGGAAAAATTAGCTACCATAAATGGTTCATAAAAGTACTTTATGTACGAATCACTGTAAATATCTTCATGTTATTAAAAATATTTATCAAAAACTTTCTTCTACATTTTGAAATAAAATGAATATTTAAAATTTGAAATATCATTTTAAATCCCATCAATATTCAAACATTGATCCTAATAAAAAATACACTAAAACACACTAAAATTAGACAACTTGAAACTGTGTCGCTGAAATGACATCATTTTGGATTAATCACCTCAAAACCAATATAATTAAATAAAAAAATACACCAAAATATATGTGATAAAAATTTAATAGAAAAAAAAAACTCAAAAACACGAAGAATTAAGTTACACCACTACTATAAACAACCAAAAAAAACATCACTAGTAGCTCCTCTCCCCTCTCTATACCATCTAAAAAGAAAAGGAACATTCCTGGACAAACAAGCCTCGCCCTTCGTAATAATTTAATGTTTATCCATTTGATTTGGTATGTCCAACCCCACAAACAAAAGGCGGTAATAGACTTTTCTCCTCTCAGAGTCTTCCTACCCACTCTTTCAATAATGATACTTATAATAATGATATGTATAGTTTCTGTTTACCCACTACCAATACTCTTAATAATCAAATTTAAACATTACGGCACGGATATGAATTGACGATTTCCATACTTGTTCCATGTTATTTCCCACCGTCCATTGAAATTTGAGGTACCAGTTGATGCGATGGGTAACTACCACACCAAACTTTCTCACCCACTTTTCTTCAGCGGTGGAGATCTTACATACCTTTCTCCCCACCAAACTTTCTCACCTACTTTTCTCATACCTTTCTCCCCACCAAACTTTCTCACCTACTTTTCTCACCCACTTTTCTTCACACCAAACTTTCACACCCACTTTTCTTCACAGTTCACACCAAACTTGGTCACCTACTTTTCTTGAGCGGGGAACAGGAAACCGTCCAAAATCAAGCAATGAAGGAAAAAGGAAGGACTGGTGGCAGATGGAATCTTTAATTGGAAGCAATGTAGTCCTAGTGGTTTCCAGCTTGCATCAATTACTAGCATGTGCAGGTTTATACCCCAATGCAACGCTGAGCTAATCATTGTTCCATGTCGTGGTGTCTAACCCAGCCTCAAACTCAGACTCCGTTCTTCAATTCCGAACATCCCCTCTAGAGAGAGAAACGATTTTCAACCCAAGGGAAGCCCCAGTTACAGACAAGTAGTCGCCCCACACATGGCGAGAGGTCGTTATAGAAGTGGAGTTGCTCTCTCCCCGAGAGCGTTCTCCCCTCTCACTACGGTTCCCTAACAGTTCGTAACCAAAAGAATCCGTATAGAAATCCTATCAGTTTGTAGGAGTGGTTAATAAATAAAAACATATTTATTAATCAATATTGTAAAGCAGAGTGCGCCCCACTTCTTCATCTTATCCTTGGGTTGCAGTAAAAATCTCCATTATAATTGCATTATACAATTTTTACAATAATTTTTGCAAATATAAATGTATGTTTATTTTTAACAAGTGAAATCTCCCTTTCACAAATAAATAAAAATAATAATCCTTTTAAATTCTCTCTAAAAGGATAAGTTATTCACTTATGGATATTTTATTATTTATAAATATATATATATATATATATAAAGCTTCATTAATAAAATTATTCTTCCCTGTATCTTGCGCTTGAGCTAAGAAGGGAAAGGATTTTAATAATATTTTTTTCTTGACATCTTTTGCCAAGGCTAAAATAATAGGATAACCATTAAATCTTATTTAGAGTTATCTAATAATTACTTTTATATTAATAGATAGGTCATAGGAACTTGTTATTACCTTGTGGTAGATAGTAATTCTTTCCGCACTAACATAATTTATACGGCACTTATAAACTTAAGGTCGCATATTGAACATCACAGTTCACTTTTCTCCAGGTGCCTGCGGAAAGCAGTTGACACATGTCATCAAACTCATGGCCTCCAAGCCATCAACCTCTCCCCTAGTGGTTTCATGCCCCTATCGTTTAGTTGCGTCAAGCCTTTCAGTCTCCTAAGTTTACAAATACAACTTAGGAAAACACAACTATACTTACAGTACTTTACTGGTGTGGTCTCAGCCTTGGGCTCCTCTCCAGGAACTTACACATTGTACTCATCCATTTGAATTTTTGTTACAGAAAAATTGGGGTACCAAAGGGGATATTACACCATATTACCTACACCTTATAATATGACTAGTCCAAGTGTTATTTTTCTTACTAGTACCAACTACTTCTCATGAAGACTCCATATGGAGGATGTCCTATGAGGTAAGGGACTTTACGAGATTACTTTAGGAAAAGTAAATGCCCCATTTGATGCCTCAAAGAAAGTAAAATATGGTAGTAAAATTGGAAAAGCACATGGATCAATCGAGATGTCCATCTCTAATGAATTATGATTACACCTTCAAGGAATTGACCAAGCAAACACAACTTGGCAAAAATTGGAAACCATATTTGGCCACCACAATGAGATTCAAGGTCACCAGCTTGAAAATCAATTGGTTGCTTTCAATCCAAGTGATTTTTCTTACATTTAATACTATCTATTTAAATTCAAAACCCTTATAAGACTCTTAGTTAAAAAATGCAAGATATCTAAGCTAGAAAAGCAATGTATTTAAGTTATTCTTGCTTAGATCGATCCTTCATATTCTGTTTTTGTATCTACTTTTTACTCCACCAAACAAGATCTAGGGTCTTCTTATACATAACCATTCTTGAATCTTTTTGTGATTTTTTGATTAGAGAGCAAGATATGTTCTTGCATCTTGGAGTGATCGACGCTATAAGTACATCTAATAAAGCCTTAGTGGCACAACAATATAATAAATCCAAGCATCCAAAGAAGCAATACACTCACACCAATAAGACAAAACAAGGGTCCTAACCCCTTTCAACAAGTTCCTACACCCAATGGTGTTAAAGGCACTAAATCAAAAGGTAAGAAGTTGAATGACATTGCAATTTTTGTGGGCAAGATGGTCACGTGGAATCTAAGTGTTTTAAGAAAATGAAAGCCTTGGAAGCAGGAATGAAGAAGCACAAAATTAATCTTAATTATTTTTCTAACTCTTCTTCTCATGGACATGCACTTTTTTCTTCTAGTTTTTCATTTAATGCATCATCTACTTCTTCTAATGAATGGCTCGTTGATTCTAGATCATCTTATCATATGCCTGAGGATAAAGCCATTTTTTATACTCTAAATTAATGTAACACCAAAAAAATTTGTTGGTGATGATAGATCTCTTAGTGTTGTAGGATCTAGAAGAATTCATCTAGATGACGATCATTTCAAAGATGCATTATGTGTTCCTGTGTATTTTTTGTAATATCTTGTCAATCTATCAGATCACTCATTTTATTGAAAGTAAAACTGTCAGAGTTTTCACCTCACCAAGTTGTAATTAAGAATTTAAAAGATCATAATCTTGTCCTAGCAACTAGAATTATTGATGATATGATGAGGTTGTATAGATTTTACAAATTTGAGTCATCATCTTTTTCATCAAATTTAATTGCTCATAGCAATGACTTGAGCAAAATTTGGTATGAGTAATTTGGTTATGTAAACTATTGTTCATTGTAGTAGCTATGTAATCAAAAAATGGTGACTAGTCTTCCTCTCATTTCTTCTAGATATATTGTTTGTCGTGGGTATGTTCTTGGCAAACATCAATGTGACAATTTTGACAAACGTGCCTCTTGGGACACTTTGCCACCCTTGCAACTCTTTCAAAGTAATTCCTTATGTTTCTTTATCTAGCTTTAAGTACTTCCTAACTTTCATTAACGACTTCTCTAGACACACTAGGGTTTACTTTCTAAAACTTAAGACTAAACATTTTGACATAATTTTGGCTTACAAGGCCCTTGTAGAAAAATAATATGGACTTCAAATACACAAGTTAAGAACATATAATGGAAGTGAATATTTAAATAATAAATTTACAAATTATTGCATTACACATGGCATTCAATTGCAACATAATGTTCCATACACACCATAACAAAATGTTGTTACTGAGAAAATGAATTGCACATTAAAGGAAATCGAAAATTGTATGATCCAATAAAAAGGATTAAGTACTCATTTTTTAGCAGAAGCCATTAATTGCCTCAATTACATAGTCAATCACACTCCCACAAAGACTTTGCAATATATAACACTTAAAGAAACATGGAGTATAACTAAACCATATGTAAGCCACTTTTGTGTGTTTGGTAGTGAAACATGGGATCACATTCCTGATGAAAAATAGAAAGCATTACAGCCTAAGAGTCAAAAGTGCATTTTTTTGGATATTCTAAAGAAGTAAAAGGTTATAGACTTCTTCAACCTAATTCTAGTGACATTATTACTAAAATAGATTTTAAATATGATGAAAATCTCTTGTCCTACTTAGCCTAATTCGAAATTTGTGATGTCTTCGGTGATTATGCCATGTTTTATTCCCAACTTCTCTACTAGTGATCCTACTATGATTTATTCTTTAAATGATTATGGTAAGAATGAAAATCCACCTCCTCCCACTCACTTTCCTCTAGATGGGTCCATTTAACATGAACTTGCACCAGCACCATTGCTTCCTATATGGGTTCATAAAACATGTGAAATAGTCGGGGATCTTGTTTGTGATCCTAGAGATCAGCATTGAACAAGTTCATAGTTTTAGCAAACCTAGCCCAAGTTTTAGAAACTTGCAATCTAGAAACATTTATAGAATCTTCTAGCCATCTAGATTAGAATACAACAATGCATGAAGAATATTGTTCCTTAATGGAGAACAATCCTTGGGATCTAGTACCTCTTCCAAAAGGAAGAAAACTTGTTAGATGTAAATGGGCACGTACATAACTACATATCCATCATATGGAAGTGTTGACAAACTTAAGGCAAGGTTAGTTGCCAAAATATTTTTCCAAGTTGAAGGAATTGACTACAATGAAACCTTTTCCCCTATCAACAAAATGAGCTCCATCCACCTTGTTCTTGCCCTTATTTCTTCACATAAATGGTGTTGGAATATTCACACCATCATTTTTATATTTTGCATGCCTGCATGAAAATATGCATAGTTTGCATGCCTAGCATACCACTTCATGCATCCAGTCATCATCATGGTGGTCTCCCCAGCACCTAGAGCTTGCTTCTAGCTCTCTAGAGCCTATCTTTTCCTGCATGCAAATCTACATGCCACTGCATGCATCCAGTCATCATCATGGTGGTCTCCCAGCACCTAGAGCTTGCTTCTAGCTCTCCAGAGCCTATCTACAGCCCCCAATTGGCCTCCTACCTACCTAATGTGGCCTCCTTGACTTCTCTGCATGGAAAGTGCGCCTTTACCACCTACCACAGCCAGTTTGGGCGCCTTTTCTCACCTGCCACCAGTTATCACTCAATTAGGGCACCTTATCTCACCTACCGGGAGTTATCATTCAGTTAGTGCATTGATTGAGTAGTTCTTCCACTGATTGCTCATGCTGACTGCTTGTAGCTTCTAGTTAGATAGTTCTGGAGTTCCACTTGACTATTTGACATCCTCATGCACCCTCCTTGGAGTCTCCATTCCTTGATTTATGCCTAGATTGTTCTGTTAGACTCAGTTAGACACACTTGACTAACTATTACCATTTATGACTGATACTATTGACTGGATGATGTCTCCATTGTTATCCAAGCTAGACTTTGAGTTAGACAGCCTCATATTGCACCCACCTTGGAGTCTCCATTCCTTGATTTATGTCTAGATGGTTCTATTAGACTCAGTTGGTCACACTTGACTGACTCTTACCATTTATGACTGATACTACCGATTGGATGATGTCTCCATAGTTATTCATGCTAGACCTTGAGCTCAGATTCAAATGCCCTACTTGGCTAATTTGAATCCTATATGATGCCTCATCACACATTATTGTATAACATTCTTTACATTCATTATTCATTGTATGATATTGACATTGTCCATTATTCTATGTTTATGAGTGATTATTGAATGCATGCTTCTTCTTCTTTGCAAATAATATTGAGAGTTAGATTGTGAGTTGCTAGATCCCTGCATATTATCACATGGTATCAGAGCAGTCAACAACTATTCGAATTGCAGCCATTGTAGCAGCAGCAGTTGCAACATTTCTTTGAACAGCTATCTTTCACTTGTGCACCAGAAGCCTTTGAGTTTCTACAACAAATCTTGGTGCTAGTACTTGAATTCATTAGAGAAATATAGTGAGGTCTAGCCAGGTGTGAAGGACTTAGTCTATGTGCTCAGTGTTCAAAAGGTAGTGTTCAGTCGAAGTGTAGCATTCTCCATCAGCAAAAACTCTTCTTATTTTCCAGGTTTCAAAGTTTTTTGCAGTTGCAACAGTTTTTGCAGTTACAGCAGTAGATTCAAAATTGAACAACATCTTCTATGTATCTGGAAGGAGTTCCTTCTCTCACTCCATTCAACTATGATGAGTGGAAACCAAAGATGGCATCATATCTGAAGAGACATGGTCTTTTTTATGTGTTTACTGGTATTAAGAGAGATTTTTCTTCCAATGGAGAGAAAGAAGATTGGCTTGATGCTTGTGATGAAGCCTTAGGAAGCATATGTATTACTATGTTTTCCAATATGGAATACTACATTGATCTTAATGAACATCCAAGTGATCTATGGACTAGATTGGATAGATTATTTGGAATTCAGGAGGAAGAGGTTGATGATATCCATGTGGAAAGCAAGCCCAGTGATACTTCCTGCAGTGCTCTCTCTATTCATGACTCGGCCTCCATCATCTCCCATGATGAAGTTGTTCAAGATGAAGTCGAAGTACAACATATGGTTTTAGTTGTTCCATCTTCCGATCTGATTTCTGAGCAAAAGATGTCAGTTACTACTCTATAAGTTGAAGAGATATTTGAAATCTCTACTTCCCGTGAGCTTGGTGATGTGCGAAATAATGACCTATTGAGCATCTTGGAAGATTTGGGAGGCAATGCATTTTCCCTCCTTGACCAAAATCTTCCTATGGACTCTTATTTGGTCATTGGCACATGTTTTCAGAACTTCACCGAAGATAGAAGACTCTACCATTCGCTTGGATTCAAGTCTCATGCATATCCTTGTGATTTTGGTTTTGATCTCACCATTGTTGGTTCAAAGAATATCATAAGAAACCATCCTCAAAATCTTGGATCTGATTTGAAGTTCAAGCCATCACCATTATATGGTTCATTTGGTTCTTATCTCACCCCTGCTGGTTCAAAAGAGATATCAAATAACTACATACACTTTCATAGAGTTGATGCACATGTTGATGTGCAAGATGATGACCTACTGAGTTTTTTGAAGAAAAAAACAGATTTGGAAGGTAATGCATTCGCTCTTCCTCGTCATATGCTTTCTTTGATTTCCTATTTGGTCATTAGCACATGTTTTCAAAGTTTAAATGATGATGGAAGACTCTATCATTCGCTTGGGTTCATGACTCATGCACATTCTTGTGATTTTGGTTTTGATTTCACCCCTATCGGTTCCAAGGAGATCATGAGAAACCATCTTCCAAGTCTTGGATCTGATTTGTTTGCATCCGCTATTGGAGAACTCAAGCACATGTTTTTGGAGCATGATTCATTTCTTCCCAAGAGGAAGATAACTCTTTTTGAGAGAATGCTAGATCCAGATCCACAAGAACCTGAAGATCTAGCACCTATTGGTTCATGGGCCACCATCATTGTTGCATCCACCAGTGATCTTGTTGAAGATTCACCATCATCATGTCATAGTTTCCTTGGTCATGATCTCACCTATGTTGGTTCAAAGGAGATATCAAGGAACTATCTTCACATTCATGGTTTTGATTCTACCTCATTTGGTTCGAATCCATGCTTCATGATGATCTTCATATTATGTTTTTGTAGCATGATCCACTTCTTCCCAAAAGGAATATACCTCCTCCTTTGATTGATGATCAAGAGAGCGATGCATCATCACATGAGATTTCAGATTCAGAATTTGAAGATGGTGATGATGATGATAGAATGCTAGATCCAGATCCACAAGAACCTAAGGGTCTAGCAACTGATGATGAAGATGAGCGAATGGGAGATGCAAATCCACAAGAACCTCAAGATCTCTCACCTGATATTCCTCCTCTTTCCTCGATGGGTAGCCACTACAATCCGATTTGCCGATGATTTGGTTGGTGATCCACATGATCATAGAAGAACCAGATCAAATTTTTAGAATGGAAGGTTTCATCCTTCTCATAGTGCTGATCCATTTCAGATCGATCGAGCCTTCTTCGGAAAAGAAGGACACTTACCTCCTTCAGGGGTGAGAGATATGCTACATTAGCATCCTTCAATCTATTTTGAGGGAGGGATTTCTTCCCACTGGGTTTTCCCTCTTTCCTCACTTAGTTTATTTATATTGATTGTACGGGGTGACCTTTGGTCTTAGTCACCAGGGCCCTATTTTTTCAGATTTTAGTTATTACCTCATAGTATAGCTTGCGGGGGGGGGGGTGTTGGAATATTCACACCATCATTTTTATATTTTGCATGCCTGCATGCAAATCTGCATACTTTGCATGCCACTGCATGCATCTAGTCATCATCATGGTGGTATCCCCAGCACCTAGAGCTTGCTTCTAGCTCTCCAGAGCCTATCTTTGCCTGCATGCAAATCTGCATGCTTTGCATGCCATTGCATGCATCTAGTCATCATCATGGTGGTATCCCAACACCTAGAGCTTGCTTCTAGCTCTCCAGAGCCTGTCTACAGCCCCCAAATGGCCTCCTACCTACCTAATGTGGCCTCCTTGACTTCTCTGCATGGCAAGTGTGCCTTTCCCACCTACCACAACCAGTTTGGGTGCCTTTTCTCACCTACCACTAGTTATCACTCAGTTAGGGCACCTTATCTCACCTACCAGGAGTTATCATTCCGTTAGTGCATTGATTGAGTATTTATTCCACTGATTGCTCATTCTGATTGCTTGTAGCTTCTAGTTAGATAGTTTTGGAGTTCCACTTGACTATTTGACAGCCTCATGCACCCTCCTTGGAGTCTCTATTCCTTTATTTATGCCTAGATGGTTCTGTTAGACTCAGTTAGACACACTTGACTGACTATTACCATTTATGACTGATACTATTGACTGGATGATGTCTCCATTGTTATCTAAGCTATACTTTGAGTTAGACAGCCTCATGCACCCACCTTAGAGTCTCCATTCCCTGATTTATGGCTAGATGGTTCTGTTAGATTCAGTTGGTCACACTTGACAGACTCTTACCATTTATGATTGACACTATCGACTGGATGATGTCTCCATAGTTATTCATGCTAGACCTTGAGCTCAGATTCGAATGCCCTACTTGGTTAATTCGAATCCTATATGATGCCTCATCACACATTATTGTATAACATTCTCTACATTCATTATTCATTGTATGATATTGACATTGTCCATTATTCTATGTTTATGAGTGATTATTGAATGCATGCTTCTTCTTCTTTGCAAATAATCTTGAGAGTTAGATTGTGAGTTTGTTACAATTGCTAGATCCCTGCAGATTATCAAAAATGGGAGGTTCATTAAATGGATTTCAAATCTTCCTTCTTGCATGTGGATTTGCATGAAAAAATTTACATAGAAAAACCTCATGTCTATGTTCAGAATGAATCTAGTCTTGTTTGTTGCCTTAATAAATCTCTCTATGTCCTTAACAAAGCTCCTCGGGATTGTATGCTAAAATGTATAACTTTCTTCTTGACATTGGTTTTTATAAATTCCATTCTAACCCCAATGTCTATACCAAAAAAGTAGGAAACCATCTCATAATACCTTATCTTTATGTTGATGACCTTATTCTTACTGGTAGTGACCCTAAATTTTTAACCCATGTGAAATCCAACCTTAAGAATAAATTTGGAATGACCAACTAGGATATTTACATTATTTTCTTGGACTCCAAGTCCTGCAAACCAAAGAAGTAATTTTTATTTCTCATCGTAAGTATGTTTGTGATCTTCTTCATCGCTTTCACATGGAGTATTGTAAATTGGCCCCATATCCCTTCTAGGTTGCAGTCAAATTTACTACCACCTATACTACACCCGAAGTAGATGCCACCTTGTATCATTAATTAGTTGTAAATATTTTATACTTAACTCATACCTATCATGCTAGGTCCTTTGTTGTTGGTTTTGTTTCTTGATATATGCAAATGCCCCATGAAATTCATGGGAGGTAGCAAAAAGGATACTTCAGTAT
This sequence comes from Larix kaempferi, assembly GCA_027924585.1. Taxonomy (NCBI): domain Eukaryota; kingdom Viridiplantae; phylum Streptophyta; class Pinopsida; order Pinales; family Pinaceae; genus Larix; species Larix kaempferi. Next base: position 5,845,308 of record BSBM01001120.1, read on the forward strand.
ATTTGGAGTACAATTCAGTTTGGGGTACATTACACTTCAAAGCGACTCCTTTGATTTGTTGGATTCATTGATTCTGATTAGTCCAACGACCATGATGATTGAAAGTATCCTACAGGTTATGTTTTCATTATTGGTTCTAGACTCACCACTTGATCTTGTAAGAAACAACAAGTTATTTCTGTTTCTTCAATAGAAGCATAGTATTGAGGCATAGTTAATGCAAGTCAATAATCCCTATGTCTTTGACAGATCTTTTTGGAGTATGGATTCCAGTAGCACTTTCCAACTACCCTATGTTGTGATAATTAGAGTGCCATAAAACTCACCAAAGTCCCATTTCAACATTATCTCATCAAACACATTCAACTATAGATGCACTTCATTAGAATGCCTTATTCATTCTCCTATTGTGTCACCTTTGTAAATTATTCAACCCTATACCAAGTTGTTCTTAAGGGCACACACACACACACACACACACACATATATATATAGAGAGAGAGACTTAGCATTTAGTTAAAAGAGGCATGACTTGATGTAGTTACCATCAAGCCTATAAAAGTTAGGCTAGTTTTCATTGTAATCATCACTTTATTCATTATATATATATATAGATATATTCTTGATATATTTAATTATTTAAGCATCCTAGCTATATTTTTTCCTACAGGGTTCCTGTCAGCAAGAGGTGATCTTCTCTCACCTTATTGAAAGCTCAGCCCTGCACTCTGTTCCCATCTGTGTATCATTGACGTCCTCCTTCACCATGCTAGGAATGCCCCTCTACCACAACCCCTGCAAGGGAAAGGATCTGGTTACAGATAGTAGAATTAAACAGGAAATTGAAGACAATCACTGCCAATACATCCGCCTCACCCCATCCTGCATTCAAAGGAGAATTGAAGATATGGACTCTGCAGAAGGTTCGAGACCTCACAAGTCACCAATAATGGTTGTGCTGCACTAAATACCAATGCCCATTGTACACAAGGCACAAATAAAAAACTATGTATTTAGGTTTACATAATACAAAATACAAAGCCATCCAAAACACAAATGCAACCCGCCTCAACCCGAGCCTATCCTAGTTTTTATCCGCCATCCAGCAAAATATTTAGTCTTTAAAGCTCTATTCCCCTCTTTTTCAAAATAGAAAAGGACGAGCTTGAAGTTTTAAAGGTTACCCATAGGGCCATATCTTAAGAAGTCATGCTCGCAGTCACATCACCTCTATTATCATGGCATTGAACCGACATATGGAAGAATAGAATACAACCATGCATTTGTGTATTAAATTTCTGAGATATAGGGTGAAGGATTCCCAGTGATCAATAACACCATCTCACCTCTCGTCCCACACCTATTCCATTTATAAACCATTGAACCCCCCATTCAAAACCATAGCCCATTTTTGTAAAGCCAGTGAAGGAAAAAGGAGTCAACCGAAACAAAGTTCAAATCCGCTTGACCAAATCAAGTAAGAATATGCTTTGCAGGTTGATGGATTCTCACTCACGTGAAAATGACTGCATATGGAGGAGAATGAATGCGGAAACATGAGGGTTTTTATAATCATGACCGCATGAAGATGGCTGATGTGTGGAAAGTTGGAATATACTTGGAAACGTAAGGGTTTTTTAATATTAACCGCATGAATATGGCATCATCACAAGGGTATCACAATATTACTCGATCCAATCCTTCTACAGTTCTACGACTACCTATTGCAATTTGCAATCTACGCTAGATATGCAGTTAACTTACAATTACAACTTAGAAGTTACATGGTACACTTACAACTTTACAAGGTTTCAAATTGGATAAATTAAGACTTACCGGCAGAGCTCGGAGCCTAATCGGAGATCACCTTGATGTTAGCAATGGTAGTTGCAGTCTACAGCTCGGTGGTAGTGGCACTAGCATTGGAACTGGCATTGTTCTTGAATCTTGCATCTTGCAAGTCTGGAATCGATGGTACAGGGATGAGGGCACTAGAATTTTGGAAGGCAGCATCAAGAAAACGGTTCTCTTTGAGTTTGAGGTCCCCTGCCCCTTCCCAGTCCATTACCAAATTCCAATTTACCAATACCATGGTCCAATGCAATCTCTAGAAGAGGTGGTAGATGGAGACAACAGAAGGAATTAATTCATCCATTAACTCATGGGCCCTAGAGTGGCTACGGCTCGCGTGAGTACAGTTCAACATACCAAAATTCACAATGCACATAAACAACAAAGCCACGTAGATGTATTACGGATTCAAATACCCTAGTCCCTCCTGGATTGTAGCTGGGCGAACCAAATGAAACTAATGACATCTTACCAAAATTGTTAGATGTCAAAATAATGTTTGAATTGCTTAATTGGTCGTTTAGGTAGGCAATTTCATAAAAAAATTACCTGTATTTGACGGGTAAAATGCCTGTCAAATCCCAACCCCGATTACATGCACCTTTAAACTTGTTCAACAATAACATCTAGGTGGAGTGTTGAATGCAAGTGGAGTGTTGCATGCACATCGATTGTATGCACCTAGACTACAAATACCAAATCCCTGTCAGGGCATCAGGGTGATTGACTACATGCACCTCGATTGTAGCTACCAAATACCTCTCAGACGTTTTCAGAGTGAGCAGGTTGATAGAAAAAAATGAAAAGCGAAATTCCACAATAATACAATGCAAGATAAAACTTAGCAAAACACCATGGTATATCCTGAAACATTATAGCATAAAAAATCGTGAACAGTGCTGCACAATTACCTAAAACCATTTGATTCCAATGTTCCCTATTTTAGCGGGGAATAATAAAAATATATGTCTGAAAACTTTTCACAAGATGGACACAATTTGTTCCTATCCTTAATCCCCATGTGCATCAAAATAACAGGTTCTACCTTTCATACTAAAAATTTGGAACCTATCCTTGTACATTCTGCATTTAAATAGTTTGATACTGCTCTAGTTTTCGTTTCACTTGTTACTGGATTCTAATATTGAAACACATGATTATAAGAACTGGAATGATTGTTATTTATTGGAAAGTATTTGAGACTTAATATTTCAATGGATCTAGATATGAACAAAAAGGGGATAATTTGGGATTTTATTTAAGACTTAACATATTGTAGTTATGTTCTCTATTAAATGTTTATGTTCTAAATTAAATGTTTATGTTCTCTATGGTTCACTACAATGTATAGTTTCAAATACAATATATATTTGGTTTTGGTTTCAACATACTTGGTTTCGATGTGACAGCACCCTTTGAAAAATAAATATTGGAATGTCATAGCCACCAAAATGAAACTGCCAGATACTCTCGAGCACTCTTAAGGCTGTGAAAGAAGTCCACCACAGCATCGATGTAAATGTTGGTGTAAATTTTAGTTTCTCTGAGCAACATGTGGACTGGGCACATTAAAAAAATTTCTGCTTGCCTAGAAGCACGTCGTTCGCTAGGAAATAATACCTCCAAGTCATTAGCCAATGGTATGCCAGATAAATAAATTTGTATTAATAGAGAAAAATAAAAAGATTCAATCTCTAATGTAAAAGTATTGGGAGATGGAAAAATATGGTGAGTTCAAGCATGACAATGGCTGTGGCGCTGCACTTCAATGGCCATTATTATAGCATTTCATAGCTTTTTTAATACCAATAGGACAATGCAAACCCGGGTAATAAGAATTTATATGTTAAATGCTTGAACTTAGCATTAATTCTTGAACTTAGCATTAAATAACCAAATAAATCACCGGGAATAACTCACAACCATAGCTACATGATAGACTTACACCACCCCTGTGGCAGTAACACTTCAAACTATAATCCAATAACCTTGGAGAAAAATATTAATAAATAGAAAATTAGTTTGAAACAGTTGGTTAAAAGCATACATTGCATCTGAGTCAATGTAAAACTAATGCTTAGTCAACCACGATTGAAAACAATTAGTACCCTAACCTTCGACAGGGACTAATAATGAAATTCATGATTATAAGAATTGGAATGATTGTTATTTATTGGAAAGTATTTGAGACTTAATATTTTAGGGGATCTAGATATGAACAAAAAGGGCATAATTTGGGATTTTATAGAAGACATAACATATTGTAGTTAACAAGGTTTTGAAGCATAACTTCATATTATTTCCTCTAATTCTTCTTATTCTTGTTATTTCAAATATTAGACCAATTTCTACTTAACATTGAACAACAGGTTGGCAATAGTTGTTACTTTCTTGGGAAGTTTGATTGATTTTATTCATTTCCTATACATGCTTTGCAAGTAAGTTTGACTTGACTTCTACTTGTTTGTTTTCTTAATGTAAATGAATATATTGAAGTTTCTTTGTAAATAAAACCAACAATTTATGTCTATAAAAATTTAACAAGTATGAAAGATAATAAGTCTTATTTGTTGCAAAAGTGAAGCCGAGCTACAAAATTGACAGTAGAAAGAGGAAAATCATATCAGCATAAATGGATTTTAGTGTTTGAGGGAAGAGGCACTAGCATTATTGAACCCAAAATCCGACGACATAGATGTCCGATTTTCGACATCATGTTGTCGACCATCCGACAAGCATCTTCTTTTTTAAACGTCGGTCGCACTTCGTTGGATATTCAACAGTAAAATGAACGCGTCGGATATCCGACATAGTCCAGTCGGATATCCGACAACTCCTCTTTTAATATTCTCGTCGAATATCCGACAACTCTCACTTTATAGGAGGTCGGATATTTGACAACAGAGGCGTTAGATACCCGACACGATTGACATCAAAGACTGATGCCTTTAGTCGCCAGTGGTATGGCGACGACGTCGGATATCTGACACGATTGACATCAAAGACCGACGCCTTTATTTGTCGGTGGTATGGCGATGACGTCGGATTCTTTGTAAGGGTCTATCGGATATCTGACGATATTTGCATTGTAAGAAGTCAGATTTCTGGCTTTTTTAGCCGTCGGTGGTATGGCGACGACATTGAATATCTTGGAAGTGGCCGTCGGATATCTGACGGATATGTGGAATATTTAAAAAAATACAGATATCCCGTGACATGAAAAAATTCACCTAAGCTACAAAAATCTATAATAAAGAGGAATATGACCACAACATTCCAATTTCTGAGTGTTGTTGATGAAACCACCAAGCACAAACATTAATTTGATCTTATATCGAATAAGTATGCGAAAACCTTCATGCATATATCATATCAAAACCTTCACATAGGTGGATTGAACCAATATTACTCATTTATGGAATTGCATCGCTCAATAAAACCCCAAATAGCTTCCATATTCAAATCTATATTTTTTGAGTAATGAAATATAAGCTGACAAAATGTGTTGGGTATCGAATTGATACAATTGCAAGTTAGTAAAGGGGGGAGATGTTGACACAAACCCAGTCGATAGGGGTTCCCAATGCTGTTGACACCCAAACCACCACAATCTCCCCGAGCACTGGCCCAGACAGGTTTTATCCTGTCCAGCAACACCTGCAGAGCAGATGAGGTCTCACCCGAGATGTTCAAGGGAGAGTTGACGGAACCATGTTTCCGCCGAATGAAGGAGGATTTTGTGGATCAATTGACTCACTTATTGCATCATTCAGACATAGATCTAAGCATTCAACTCAGGCATTAATTATAATTGCGACATTATTCAACAGGAACAAATCTACTATTGCAACAGATATAACAGTAAAGCATTAATCGCAGCAAGGAAACATCGCATCATTCATATATTCATATCGCAAAATGCATTACCACAGATAAACAGGAAAACACAGGGATTCTACTTAAAAGCTTTGTCACATCATATTATCTCCGCAAAAACCCAGATACAACAAGTTACTCGATCTCTCAGGTACCAAGTTTAAACTTCTTCTCTACAAGATTTTTGATGCTCTCTAACCCTTACAAACCATCATCTATTTATAGGCTTGCGCCTTTACATTTGTTGTCCACTTAGGCAACCGCCTAACTACTCTTTAACCAATTCTACAAAAACTAACCCAAAATCCCACATAATGCGGTCGAATGACCCCAAAACCCCCATAGTGCGGTCTAAATGACCCAAAAAATACATAACGCGATCCAAATGACCCAAAAACTACAAAAATACTTGTATCCTTGCTCTCTCTTCTCCGCCTTCCATGGTATCTTTGTCCTTGCGCAAAATCCACGATGCTGCGATGCTAACTCACCAAACCGCCTGCCAACAGGCCCCCAACACAATCTTGTGGCTCGCCCTCGAGCCACGTCAGGCAGACATGGTGTACTTGGTGGTCTTGACCCTGAAGTCCTTGTACTGCTGATCGAATTCTGTGACCTGCTCCTTTGCGGCCCTAGCCACCACCTGGCTGTCTGTCACATCCTGCGCAAATGGATGCTCTCTTACCCTTGCAGCAACTTGCTTGCAACCCACCTGCACAACCTCTAGCACAGAACTTGCTCTAAGAAAAAACTGACCTCCAATCTCCTAGAACTCTTCCAGCTGCGCGGCGCGCTTTTTCTGACGCTATTCAGCCTTTGTGATGCGTTGCTGCAAATCTTTTAATTCTGCGGATTTGGAAACCTGAGCCATCGACGGCATTGTTCGCATCGCCGCTTTTAGTGTCACTAACTGCCCCTCTGCTTCTTGCCTTAGCTTGGTCAATTGCTCGATTTTATCATCTTGAACAATGCTTCCCAAAAACTGCACGGTGTTTGCTGTGAGTTTTGTCGCTGTCTGTTCCAGCTCCCCCATCTGTGCTTCATCCTCCTCAATGTTGCATTTCCGTGCATCGACCTGCTCTTTGGGTGTGCCAGGATGAAATAGAGATATTAACTCCGCATTGTCATTCTGTAACTGGGCAATAACAGCCCCAAGACGCTATGCTCGTGCAACCGGATCCAACTGTGCGGTAGGCTCGAAAATATGTTGACGGGCTTCCATGACAGCTTCCTCCAACCGCACTTTGTTGTCCCATATGGAATCTCTTTCAACCGTCAACTGATCCTGCTCCTTCTTGAGCTCCATTACTGCACTATTCCTCTTGGCCATCAGCTGCTCAAGTCTATCCTCTAATTCATTGACCACCTTCGTCGCCTCTACTGCCTTTCCCTTTAACTCTGCAACCTCTTGTTGGGTCGTGGCCTCGTTTTCCTGCAATCGCAGGAACTTACCGTTGATCTCATGCATCCTGTCCGCCATTTCCCAACTAGAAACCACCTGCAAAGTCATCAACTCCTTCGCAGGTAGCTCGTTGATGTTAATGGTCAAGTTTTCTAATTGCTGCAGCACGACCTGCAGAGCCTCATTGTTAGTCACAATCATAGTCAGGGAAATACTAACGTTCTGAACTCGAGGCTCAGTGCGAATTGTGCCAACTGCCTTCCCAGTTGCCATCTCTACCACTCGCTGTGAAACAACATCGCATAAAGAATCAAGGCAACTGTTTACCTCTTTGAAGCTGGCCTCCTCCTTCATCGTCATTGCTTGAGCTGTCGTATTGGTTGCATTGGTGACAGCGAGTATGAGAAATCCCAACTGCACTTCTGTTGCTGGAGAGGCCCCATTGATCTTCGCATACTCATGACATGCCTTCGTCCTGCCTTCCTCGAGGTCGCAGTCAATATCCTGATCGGTGGGTGTCATTTTGGATGACTCCTGATCCGAGTCATGGTGACTCTGCTGGTCCTGCGCTGATAATACATCATCTGGGCCCGTTGCTGGAGGTCCCGTCTCAATCTCTGCCTGGCTGACTAGTTCCCACCATTCAATTGGCCAGTCGTTGACGATGCCCTCCAGTGCTTCTTCGGACAACTTATAGTGTGTCAACAACCATTTCTTCGCAGGGTCGCACCATGCTTGTACGTGAATCACGTGAGGCCGGATTGCGAACAGCACAATCGGCTTGTACTTCACCGCGGTTTCGTCTATTAAGCGAGGCACCTTTGTCGCTACATCTTGTAACATCTCCCAGTACATCCAAAACTGTATTGCATTTTCTCTAAGGCGCTCATATTCTTTTACCCACCACAAGTTCTGATACCGCGCACCCTTACGTTCCTTTGAAACATCAACCTCCATACCCTGGTAGGTGTCATGCTCCTTCCAGGCGAGCAAGGCGATTAGGATTAAGAGCTAGCTGTACGTGAAGGGGCCTTTTCCCTCTTGGACGGCTACTACATCCTCCACCAACTGGTTCAACAAAAATAGTGACCAGTTCATCTACATGCCTTATGTGCACTGTGCTGTACATGCCACAAGCCTCTAATTGCACTGGTTCGGTCTATTCTTCCGGACCACTTTGCAACTTAATATCTTCACGCCGGTGAGGACCGCCTTATCGTTGATACTGCTGGGGCAGTAAGCATGGTCGTCACATTCCAATGCATAGCGCTGGACCAACTACACTTCCCTCTTTTTGTTGTTCTTCTTCCCGTGAAAGTACTACGAAGGATCCACCCCATCCTTCGGCAACTCGGTGATCTCAGCAATCAAATCGACAGTGACTGGAACCGGTGTGTCCAGCCACAATGTGCCGCCATTGAAGCAGACCAGCAGCTGCTTCACACAAGCATTAAATTCTTGTAGTCTCCTGAAGTGTGGCATGTTAATGAGTCCCAGCAATCCCTCCTAGTTCAATCCACGCGCCTAAACTTGCGGGATCGGCTTACCGCTGAGTTTTGACCCTGGCACATAGGGGTATGGAGTAATTTCCTTATATGCCACCATGTCGTGGTCATCGTATTTCAGGTGCATCAACACCGACACAATATCTACGGAGCACTCCATTCCTTCTGGTAGGGCGAGCATCCGCACGGGGTATGTCTGATTCTTTGTGAGCTTGCAAGGTGGTATACCAGGCCGATAGGGGGGGACGTACCCAAGGATATCCGCAGCATACAACCCTGCCCAAGCAGCTGCTTCTTCCACTCCGCAGATGGACTATCCTACATCCGCGTGGACCTCCTCCACGATCGCTGCAGAGGAGCGTAGATGTTGTTTGCTCTGCGAAGACTCGGAATGCTGACCCCCCCCTCCGCTTCTTAGGGATTGTTGTAAACAACGATCCTCCCAGCATGCTGACAACCTCTTCTTCGATGCTTACCAGCTGAGCCGGTGACTCTACCCCACTGGAAACTTCAACCACGAGTGTACTCGACATACCACAATATGGCTCCTCGTGGTTCAATAGTTCCTTACTCACCAACCCAACTTGCTGCTAGCAACCACTCAACCCTTGACTTAGCACTTCAACTAAACAATGCAATACTGAGCGATCCTTAGACTCGGTAATGGTTCCTTCCGACAAGAGCCGATCCCTTTTTATAGCACCAAATCATGTCCTTAACCATCATTACCAAATCGAACCATTCATTATGACCAAATCATGCCTTAATTACTGAAATGTGTTGTCGATTCTGACAATCCAACGACTGGATCCGCCATAAATGCCGATCATCTAATTAGGTGGCGCTATTTAATAGGTTTAAATTGACCTGGTCACCACCTTGCAATTGTCGCCAACCTGTACCTAAACTACGATACAACGATTCCTGCTTCCGCATTTTCTTCCGGCTCGTGTGCCATCCTGCCACCTAGCATCTTGCATGTTATTTTTTTCCCCGCAATGAGACTCAGGCATCGCGTTGTTCCAAGCACGACCTGTAGGGCTTCAACTTGCTACCATTAACCAACTTTGGGAGCATCAATCCATCTAATTGCTTGAACTGTACTGCTCCGCCTGAATTTATGTTATTGGTGCGATATGGACCAAGCCAATGCATCTGCGATTTCCCTGGGTGCTTCATGAACTTGTTTTCGTACAGCAGCACCAAGTCACCTTGCTGAAATTGTTTGTTCTTGATGTGGCGATCATGTCAGGCCTTCTGTCGATCCTTCTCCACGCTCTGGTGGAAACCTGCAATAAAGTGATCTTCCTCAAGATGCATTAGCTGCGCTAGACGTTCTCCTAATGCCACTTCATTGTCCATACCTGTTGTTGACGCTATGCGCAGACTCAGAATGATTTACTCCATAGGCATAATCTCCTCTTGTCCATATACCAACTTAAACGGTGTTTGTCCCATCAACCTTTTACAAGTGGTGCGATATGCCCACAAAACTACTGGAATCTTCAAATCCCAGTCGTCGAGGTTTGTGTTACAAACCTTTGTTAGCACATGCTCCAAGATCTTGTTGAAAGCTTCCACTGTGCCCTTTTCCTGCAGATGATATGGCGTGCACTTCTTATGCTGTATCTACAGTTTCGCTGTCAATGCACTAATGGTGCGATTGATAAAATGACAACCCTGATCACTCATCAATACCTTGGAGCAGCCAAATCGATTGACGATGTTGTCAAACAAGAAATGCGCTATTGTTGCTGCGGAACAATCAACAACTGGTGCAGCCTTCGTCCATCTTGTCAAATATTCTGTCACCGTGCTAATGTATCTTGCACCAGTGCGCTTCCCAGGTGGGTTGATAGGGCCCACGAAATCCACTACCCATTTGTCAAATGGTTGCAGTGTAACTTGAGGTTTTAATGGCATCTCATCCCTCCTAGAGGGTTTCCCAGTTCATTGACAGACATCGCAGCTCTGCACATAATCTGTCGCATCATTGTGAATTTTCGACCACCGAAGCCTTGCGCGGAGCACCTTTCTGGCAGTCGCGCGACCACCATAGTGCCCACCAGCAACTCCTGCATGTGCTTCTGACAAGATTTTCCCTTTCTCATGAGGCAGGAAATAGCACCGCAATATATCATTTGATCCTAGTTTATACAACTATCCAACAATCAGTTGGAAATCTGTAGCCTTGACCACCAAATGCTTCTTCTGACTGGTCGTAAACCCCTTCGGTGAGGTGCCTGCCACCAGAAACTGAATGATATCTTCGTAGTAGTCATCAGCTACTTCAACCTTAAATAGTTGTGCATCGGGAAACCCATCTTCAATGTTGGTTGGTTCCTCTCCTGTCTCGATCCATGATAGATGATCGGGTCCTGCATTCAACCGTCATGGCTTCACAATCACCTCAAAATCGAACTCCTGAAAAAGAAGTAGCCAACGACATATCTTCCCCCCCAACATAGGCTTATAGACCAGATATTTCAATGTGGAATGGTTTTTGAACATCTTAAAGTGACTGCCTAATAGGTAATGCCTGAACTTTTGCAGTGCATATACCATCGCCAGACCTTCCCTCTCCATCGTTGTATAGTTCCTTTCGGTGGATGACAGTTTTCGACTAGCGAAAGAAATAGGCTGATCCAGCTCCCCTTCCCCTGGTTGCGCGAGCACAACTCCTAGCGCAATTGATGATGCATCTACGTGGACGTGGAATTCCTTACTCCAGTCCGAAAATACCAGTATTGGTGTTGAATCCATTTTAGCCTTTAGCATCTCAAAACTAACTTGACATTCAGGGCTCCATTGAAATACCGCATCTTTCTTCAATAACTTCTCCATAGGGGCCTTGATCGTTGCATAACCCCTGATGAAATTGCGATAATACCCAGTGTGTCCCAACGTCGCTCTCAACTACTTGACATTGGTCGACAAAGTTAAGCTCAGAATGAGCGCAATCTTTGCTGGGTTGACTAACAATCCCTGCTTGCACACAATATGACCCAGTAATATTCCAAATGGTGCACAGAAGATGCACTTCAACAAGTTCAGCGATATCTGATGCTGTCGATAGCATTCCAACATCAACCGCAGATTTTCCAGATGATCACTGGTCAAGCCATAGACGGTCCAGTCATCCATGTACACTTGCAAAAACTTCTAAATGAAATCCCTACAGGCAGCCATGACAACTCGAGAGAATATCGCAGGTGCATTCTTCAGTCCAAACGACATCACTGTTTACTGAAAACAACCCCATTCTGTCACAAATGTTGTTTTGTGGCAGTCTTCTTTTGCTATTTTGATCTGGTGATAGCCAGAGAACCCATCCGTGAAAGAATACATCTCTTGGCCACCCACGCCTTCCAGCACCTCATCCGTGAACGACGTCGGGAATGGATCATGCAAACAAGCATCATTCAAATTCCGCAAGTTGACACAAATGCGCACTTCACCTGTCTTCTTGTCCTGCACCACCATAGGACTAATCCAGTCTGATTCCTTAACTGGTTCAATAATTCAAGCATCCAACATGTGGTCAATTTCTACTTTGACCCTTTCCTTATGGTGCAGATTCAATCGGTATGATCGCTGCCTTATTGGTTTTGCATATGGTTTCAATGGGATCTTCATTTCCCCCAAATCCCCCAAGATTCCCTTCATGTCAGAGAACTTTGTAGGGAACAAATCTTGGAATTCATGCAACAAATCTGTGACCTTCCCCATCATCTCGTTGTTCCAATAGTCCCCAACATTCACGAACTTTGATTGTCTTCTGTCCCAATGATGATCTTCTGAAGCTTCAACGGCTGACTAATTGGATCAGTTGGTGCATCAAGGGGGATGACATCACGACTTCCTTCAGATTTCAGAATATTGACATTCTGCGGATCATCACCATCTTCTGGCCCACTAGTGATATTGTAACATTCCATCATTGACTGTATCTTACAGTGCGTATGCGGATCCACGGGATATGCCACTGGAACAACCTTCAGCACTACATCGCGGATGAGCTGCAAAGCATTATGGACATCCGGGTTAGCATCCATGAAGCTGAATGTATGGGTAAAGCAGACTGTCAATTCCAACCACGTGGTAATCTCCCCACGCAATTCTGCTGCAGTATACCATGATCATGGAATCTCGTCCAGAGTATGGACGAAAGCATGGACCCACTCGTCCTTTGGTCGCGATGCCCACAACGTCTGACATTCCATTAAATGACTGCAGGGTCATTCCATCCATCGTATTTCCCTATGTGGTAAGCTTCATTGTCGCCAAAGCGAACCGTCATCAACCGCTGACACTGCAACCACCCTGTAATCGACTTCTTATGTGTCACCCACCAGTGTGCTGGAGCAGCCTTCAGTGCTTCCTCCAATACCAGCAATCAATGTGGTTCTGAGACCTTTTCTTCGAATGCCACAAGAAAATCAGACAAGCCGGGAATCCCTTCATATACTGGCAGTGCAACAGTTTCAGTCGCAACACGACATAATGACTGTGTGACTAACCCACACTTGCGGTGCGACACCTCATGCAAACGATTTTGCCAATTTTCTAAAGCATCATCAAAGTCGAAAGACGCAGAGCTGTAGCTACGCCACCCAAGCTCACCACCGGCTGTCGGATGAATGTAATCTTCGGAGATATTATATGCGTGGTCTCATCCACTGGGAACTTCATCTTTTACCAGTTAAATATACCTGTATCCTTCAGCTAGATCCAATGAGGCTATGACTCCGAGGTCGCGGTTTTCAAAAGTCATCATGCGCATCTTAAAGTTGATGGCTGCTGCACCGTCGTTATCCCATCCAATCCCCAACAAGGCGGGATAGGAGCTTCCTCCCTCAACCACTTCGATAACATCGAAATCAACGTATGTCTTCATTCCCTCAATGTCCACAACAAGGCGTGGAACTCTGTCGATCGGTGTCACCTTGGCATGATTAGCTAGACGGAGCTGTACGGGAGATCAGCTCAGCGTTGGACTCCCCATTTTCTGCCAAGATTGCTTGGTTAGGATGTTGAAATCCGAATCAAGATCTAGAATAACTAAATCAACTTCATAGTCTCCAATCTAAATGTTCATACACATCTCCTTACCTGTCTTCTACATCTGTAAGGAGTTGAATGCGGACTCACACCATCCCATATCTGGTCGTTGCAGTAGCCCCTAGATCTCAGCGAGAGCATCAAGATCTCTTTCCAGCACTAAAAAACTCTCAACAAATTTCTGCAAGGTCCCAGACTGTCGTGATGACCTGCCTCTGAAGTGGCATAAAAAATAGGAGGCATGTCACAAACAATGGCCTTACCGCGATATTTTTACATCGCACGTCATGCTTGAAAGAATGCATCATGCTCGGAATCAATGTCAATCGACACCTTCTTCTACCCTACTAACTGGATAAGTGGGTGTGGACCATCTGATCCTGTTGTCGTACCTCCACGAGTAATAACTACAACAGCAGCATCTTGCATCCTCGGCTCCACAGAAATTGTTGCAATAGTCATGCCCTGAGTCTGATTCAGTGGTGGATTCCCAGGTTGATTTACATTCTGGTTGGGATTCTGATTTGGGTGGTGGTCATGGTTTTGCGCCGGTTGCTGCACTTGATTTTGGTTCTGCAATTGCTGAACATTCCCCGCTCGCTATCGCGCAATCAGCTCTGGATAGTTTTCCACAGTGTGATCAGGAACAAACCAAAACGTACACTATGTCTACAATTGTGGGAAATCTCACTGGTAGTGCCCTAGCACTCCGCAATTGGAACACTGGATAGGTCCTCGAACTCCTCATCCTCCTCCTCGACTAAATCCTCCACCACGTCCTCCCCAGAATCCTCCACGGAATCCTCCCTGCTGTTGGTACTGCGGTTGATTGAACTGTTGCTACATCGGATTCGGTTGTAGTTGCACACCTTGCCCTTGCTGCATGTACTGTGGCTATTGAACGTACTATGGCTGCTGTGGATCCATCTGCATCGGAGCATATTGTGGCATAAACTGTTGCGGTTGCTGCTACGGTACAAACTGCACCTTCGGTTGAGGTAGCGACTGAGCTACCTATGTCTGCGATTGCGGTTGTTGTACGACATGCTGGTCGTCCTTCACATATAATGCGTCGTATGTTTTCTCTTGAAGTAACCCATATGCTCAGCAGTCCTTTTCATCATGTCCCACAGACTTGCAGAAAGTACAATACAAATTCATTGGCTTTGTAACCATCTTCTGTATGTACTGACACTCCTTGTGTCGTTGCCCATATACCTGGCAGATGCGACACCACGACATGCCACCGCCACTCAATGGATTTGGTGCTCCTGAAACCAGATAATTGTAGAAGTTTGGGCAATTATCCTTAGTGTGCCCCTCTCCGTGGCATCGTGTGCACCACACTTCTTCACACAGTTCCTTACCCTTCTTAAGTTCTTGCAGCTGTATGGTCAGGTTAGCCAGATGTGTCTAAATCTGCGACATACCAGCTGCGTTCTCCCCAATTGGCGACGCTTCTAACCGCACACAATTTCCAAGGCTTCACTCAGTGTTAAAATGTTCTGTTGCATTATCGGTAGTCAAATGTGCATGCAATGCCACAATGAACCATTCTTTGTGTTGGACATTGCTCATGTCGAAACTGACCCTTGCCATCAATGTTTTGAATCGCTGGTCAAAATGCCACACAGTTTCATTGGGATACTATTTAATCTCTTTTAGTTATGTAATATACTATGCTTCAGATTTGGCTTCTGGAACTCTGCAATCAATCCTGTGCAATTTTCATCTAGCGTCTTTTCTGGAGTGCCTACAGGAACCTACACAAATTTCATGAACTAGTCTAATGTGCGACCCCGAAGAGTTGTCAACAATTGTCCTTTCTTGGCATTATCATTAGTAATTTGCTTCACAGTACATACTCCTTCACATAAGAACCAATACTGCTCAGGATTATCTGTTCCATTCCCATGGAATAGTGGTAACTTTGTATCCTTGCCCGCCATCCTGGGATTCCTTCCTACAGTCGCTGAGCTACTAGCAATTAAATTCTCTTGACTTGATGAACACGGTGGTGTCAGAGTTGTATTTCTTATTGGTTGAGAGATAGTGAGGGAAGGTGTGGGTACATTGGTGCTGGGGTTTGGTCATGCCTCTATCCTGGGCGTAGCCTGGTTTTCCTTGTTGGCACTGTGAGGTCGCTTCTTCCTGTGTGGTCTTCCTTCATGGCCTTGTGTTTCGATCGCAGCAGGACCTTCTCCTGTCCTCTGCCTCTTTTCCTATCGAAACCTTGCTCCTCCCCTTGTAAGACCACTCTCTTCCTTAGCTTCCCTCACAACCTCGTCATGACCTACACCCATCTACCCCTTATCATTCCATGTACCACCCCCTTGCCATCGCGGTATCCACAACCTCCACCCACCAGGGTTTTTACTGATCGATATGCATCTTCAGTATGCCCTTTTTGCAAATGAGCATCTTAATGGATAGCTGTAGCGACAACAGAAACTGGCCTCGTGGTCCTCAGAAGAAATAGCTTTTAGCTTCGCTATAGGATTTGTTCGTATAAACCATGAATTCAGTAATATAGCCTTCCAGTATGCTGTCGAGCCACACTTCGACAGCCCGTGACACTTTGTTGTCAACTTCTTGCAACTCCTGGATCAGTTCTGGGGTCCAGGCCGTCGGTTCACCACCTTGGAAGTTCCTCTTCTGAAAGGTCAACTTTGTAAACCACTCAAACAAGATGACTGCGAATTCACAGAAAAAAATTCATGTGGACCATCATGAATGTACCTTTCCACCCACTGATCTACCGTCAGCCGAGGGTTCTGGTTTCCTTTTTCATCAAACTCTTGCAACTTCTGGTCAAACCAGTTTTCGATTTCCGGTTTCGTCGGATGCCACAACATATCCTCCTTTCACTTTGCACTAGGGTCCCGGCAACAGAACCATTTGTTGACACAAACCTAGTCTACAAGGGTTTCCAATGTTGTTGACACCCAAACCACCGCAATCTCCTTGAGCACTGGCCCAGACAGGTTTTACCCTGTCCAACAACACCTGCAGAGTAGATGAGGTCTCACTCGAGATGTTCAAGGGAGAGTTGACGAAACCATGTTTCCGCCGAATGAAGGAGGATGTTGTGGATGAATTGACTCACTTATTGCATCATCCAAACATAGATCTAAGCATTCAACTCAGGCATTAATCATAATTGCGACATTATTCAACAAGAACAAATCTACTATTGCAACAGATATAACAGTAAAGCATTAATCGCAACAAGGAAACATGACATCATTCATATATTCATATCGCAAAATGCATTACCATAGATAAATAGGAAAACACAGGGATTCTACTCAAAAGCTCTGTACATTATATTATCTCCGCAAAATCCCAGATACAGCAAGTTACTTGATCTCTTAGATACCAAGTTTCAACTTCTTCTCTACAAGATTTTTTATGCTCTCTAACCCTTACAAACCATCATCTATTTATAGGCTTGCGCCTTTACATTTGTTGTCCACTTAGGCAACCGCCTAACTACTCTTTAACCAATTATTCAAAAACTAACCCAAAATCCCACATAATGCGGTTGAATGACCCAAAAACACCCATAGTGCGGTCTAAATGACCCAAAAACTACATAACATGGTCCAAATGACCCAAAAAATACATAACACGGTCCAAATGACTCAAAAACTAAAAAAATACTTGTCGCCTTGCTTGCTCTTCTCCCCCTTCTGTGGTATCTTTGTCCTTGTGCAGCATCCACGATGTTGTGATGCTGACTCACCAAACCGCTTGCCAACAAGAGAGTAAATGTGTTCTTCTTATCTATGTATATGTATCCCCTGCAGTCATATCCTAATGGCCATCTCATAAAACTGAATTGAACTACTAAGGATACTGAAGAAATACTATTGCAGAAAAGTCAAATTTTGGTAATAATGTTATCCCTTCTATAGAGTCTAGGAATGCTATCATTATATTAGTGGCAAAGAGTGGCACATTTAGGGGGATGGAAGGGGAAACGCCTTTAATGAAAATATATGCCTCTGGAACATGCTTGCATATATTTTCCCTCTTCACATCTCTACATTTGTAATAGTCCAAATCACTTCCAAGATCACATAATGTAAAATCTATTTGGTTATCTAGACTGTGACTTTATACTCAATGTCCAAGCGAGCAAGGTCATAAAGGATGTCAACGCCTAGGATACCAAGTGCACTATCATGTGCAATCATTCTTATGTGGCTTGCCACAAAATTCTTAGCAAACTTGTTTCTTTCAATAGCACAAAAAACCAATAGTAAAATTGTAATTGTATTACTATAAGTTACCCAATATTTAACCAATCCATGATATGGGAAGAGGCATTGTATCCCTACAGTAATGATGACATTAGTTTAGTAATATGTTGTTAAATGTTTATAATGTTGGCATTCATTAAATTCTTACTTGGTTTTTTTACATATTCCATGACATCAACATGAAAAAACAAAAAGAGCTAGCATCAAACACTCACCTCTATAAGGAACAACTACTTGATGTGATTATGATATGACTAAATGGAAGTGTTTGTTTCCTAGTTTGATTGTCAAAATTCTCTACATGCTTTGACATACATCCCTATAACATTTCAACTGGAAAATTAGAATAATATTTACTTACATATATAAATAATTCCAACAAAATTTCTTAGACAAGATTACTCACTTAGTTTCAACTCTCGCTAATTTTAAATATTCTAGGAAATAAATTTCCTTGGAGAACTCTTGGTAGAGATTAAGAAATTTCTTTCTGACATCTTCAAGTGACACTAGAATTTGCATTATATTTCCCAAAAAAATGAACATATGTTTCTTTTTTAAGTGTTGCAAAATTCTTGATGTGTTTCTTTAGCAAAAGTTGATGCGCATGCAATATGCAAAGAATTAGTATAGTGGAAAACATCATGGTGTATGCACATGCATCCAATATTTAGTTGAAATAATATAGGTAAGAAAACACAATAGTGTTGAAGGAAGAAAAAAATAAATAAGACAAATAAATATAATCATAATGTTAGGTTCTATCCATCGTATTGTCAATAAGGAATGATGAAGGATTCCATGTAGGGGAAGAAGAAAAAACACTTTTCCAAAATGCATGCAACCACCTTGCAACTTTCTTCAATATTGCATTCTTCAAATTGATTGAAGTAACATCAGTTCCATTTTGATGTGTGTCAAAATCTAAAATGGTGTACAAAAGACTCTCCCATGGGATGCAACATTTCATGAATGCACATTATATAAAAATAACATCAACATAACAAAAACTTCAATCTTGTAAATAACGCTAGCAAAAACAAAAGCACCTAGAATGGTGTACAAAGGAAACCATGATGGGAGAAAATTTATTAAATGCATTATATAGGAAATTTAGTCAACAATTAATGTTAGTAAGCATAATATAACTTATATTTGCTGGTAAATAAGTTTCAATCCACTGTGAAGACATTGTTATGAATGTCCCTAACATCTTGCTCCACTTGATAACTCATCAATATCCCAAGAATGAATGATTTCTAATTTAGTAGGAACATTGAACACTAAGGGATTCATCCTCATGAATCTGATACCAGAGTCAATAATTTATATTTTATTTTGTTTAGGATGTCTCTTTTTTAGAGGAATCCCTTCTCATCACAAGCATACTCTCATGAGTTTGTTGTCCAACAAGCATCTAAGCATGGTTATTGTATATCTCAATGATAGAAACTCCAACAAAAAGAATGGATCGTACTTAATCGCTTATGTAACTTTTTGATATGTGCATATTGTGAAGCCATTGTCGGTGTGTAGATGTAGGATTAGTGCCATTGTGGTAGGACAAACCATTTATGTTCACACCTTGCCACTGGAAATGAATGATGAACGATGGGTGCAGTTCATCAAGTAATAAGTTAAAAATATAATTTAGCTGACATACTCTATTCCTCCACCCTTGATCCAAGGGATTCTTTTTTTTTGATGGATCCATAACATTGACTCTATAATCTCCTAGGTGGTGAAAAACCACTGCTTGAAAGTATAAAAGTACAAGTTAGATACAATTGTTGAATTAACATTGACATATTTGTAGCAATAACACCTTTAAATAATGAATGCTACTAGTTAAAATGACAAAACAAAATCAACAAATATACTTGAATCGGTGACATTGAGTCCCGCAGCTAAGCTACCATTCTAATATAATTTTCCTTTGTTTTTTCAATTGTAATGGCCAATTGAAATTTCCACCCGACTACCCCGAAGTACTCTTCTCCCCCTGATTCTCACTAATATATTGGGATCACACCAAGGGTAAATTGACAAATTCACAAGAAGAAAAAGAACTTGGATATGCACCAATGGAAAGGTACCTAGACTATAATGATGGGCATGTCAACTCCATCAGGAATCAATCAATGTGTGGCTTATTCTCCACCAAGGACAACTTTCTTGATCAAGACTTGAATACAACAGTCACCAACTCAAGGCACTTAGAACATCCTAGCATAATTTAGATCGAGTTTTAGAACTTTTTTTTCACATTCCCCAAATCAATGGGATACCCTTTGTATTTATATGGATTTATAGGTATTCCACCTATCCCCATGCAAAAGTAGCTAATTTTGGAAATATCAAATTTATGAATTATCACCCACTTGGGTGTCATGTGCATATTTTTATTTTTTTATTTAATTCCTTACTATTCACCCTAGAGTGGGTTTCAACCAAGGTATTTTTCCCTTTTTAGATTTCAATAAAAGTAAAATCCCCCATTTTCATTAAAATATCAATATCCTAAACTTGTCATCTTAAGAGGGTATTTTTTATTAAAAGTAATGAGGTCATGGGGTGGTGTTATACAACCCAGTTTCCAACATAGAATCATGTGAGAGTTTCTAGCTTGTAGGGGAATAAGGACTTTGCATCCTTATTGGGTCCCCCCTGTTTTCACTGAAACACGCACCTCAGGGGAAAGGGGTTGAACTAGGTTGCATCCTCGTCATCTTCAATGTCTTATCAAGGACAAAATCAATGTGTTAAGATGGTCGATGTATCTTTTTCATGCTATTGGTCTTATTCATAGTTGCAATCTCTGGTTTAGCATTAATTCGTGTTCAAACACCTAGATTCATTTTCATTCTATAACTTAGTGTAAACACCTTAGTTTTATTTACATAGGGACCACCCCCCTTGGCTTCTCTAGGAGTTGGCCTAGACTGAGGAGTTGAGTGTTGAGTGACAATATCTCGGCTCTTTGCTTGCCCCCAATGATGCACCTAGTGGCTTGAATATTTATGCCACGGTAACACCCTTTCCCAAGGTGCATATCCAACGACAACACCCCCCAATTGCATTTGATGAGGCATGTCTCCTCCCATGGCGGGGAATCTTTATTTAGGCTTCTATTTCTCCTTTAGCTCGAGTCATTTGTCTTGTTGCATTGATCGCTTCTTTAATTTTTTTGGATATGTTAGAAACCCTTGTTCTTGGGTTCCATCTATTGGAAAAGTCTCGCTCATGTAGTATTGGTGCTCTATGATGAGATGTTCAACTTTGCATTTTAATAACTAAGCTAATGAATTTCAACATTTATTAGGTCTAGTTCTGCACAAATATGGAGTGCATCCAATCATTGTGGTTTTGTGTACAACTAAACTTAAACTTGTGCTTTGGTTGTTTCTTCTTTTTTTCCTTATATACATCTTTTACTTAGTTGATTTAATCATATGATCATAGCTAATCATGATTATGTAGACATATCTTTCTTTGGGTGTAGTGTCAGATGAGTTTATTCAACCCCTATGTTGTCGCATAGGATCAAAATACTATATATATATCATTATATACACTATTAGGATCTTTATTGGTGTAATGTGTTAGCCCATCTGACCCATGGTCAACTGTGTTTGGATCCTTAGTTGATTTTTCACATAAGGAATGTCCCTTCCACAAGCTTTAGGTTATTTTTTGGTGGATTTGATCAACCTATAACTTATTTTGTTGGGTCCCTTGGTGTATTTTCACATAAGGAATGACCCCTTAACAATCTCCAGGTTCTTTTCTAATGGGTCCAACCTACCTATAACTTGTTTTGTTGGGTTTCTTAATGGAGTTTCACAAAAGGAATACCCATTTGAAAACACATTGGTGTCATTCTGCTTTAAGTGGTATACCCTGTCTCGATACAACTAGTTTCCTTGAGACTTTTCCTAACTTAGCTTTGTTCTTTCATTCCCTTATCATTTGATCTCCTGAACACTCTTATTAGTTTTGGGACCTTTGTGTGCATACACTAGAGTAATTTCCGTTGGCACTTACTCACACCTCCTCGATGCTGACATCTCCAAGCAATTACTATCCCACACTTTAGTATGTGTCCACCAGGGCGCACCTTCCATGTGTTCAACATTAGGTCCTACCATGCACTTAATGCATTGGCTCCTTCCATATGCATATAACATAGCTTCTTCCAGATCAACTTCATTGGTGGAAGTTTGATAACAATTGCAATTGATTTTGTACAATAGATGGCCTTCCATCATATTGATGGTTATGCTTAAAACTTTAAAAGTTCCTCCATTGATGGTTTGTATGTCTAAATCTATTACATGACCATGATCAACCATTGAATCACTTCCATTTGGTATGGAATCCCTCATGTCCTACCTTTGATGGTTTCTAATTAGCTTTTTCTAATGGTGGTCCCGTAAAGTTGAGATGTCCATGAATGCTTTGTGTCAGAGTCATCTCGAGCTCAGTTTTTTTGGAGTTGGCATCCTGACGCTCTATGAATTTACTCATGTTCACTCTGATGGCTAATATCATTTTGATCCTTATCCTTACAATCATACATAAACATTTACTTTGTTATTGACTCACTTAGGCGGTTGCAAAAGGATTAGGTTATATGCACATATTAGTCACTGGAAACATGTCTTTACCGATTGAGTTAGTAGGGCATTCTTTGTTTTATTTTTTAGGGTCATGTTTATCGCAAATGTGATAACTACTACTATGCAAATTACAAAATCATTTATCCAACTGACTAACTAAATAAATTAGTTTCAAAATACTATAGTTATGTGTGTTTTCTACCCAGATAACTATCGCCCTTAGCTTAATTAAAATAGTAAAGAAACTTACAAGATTATGCTATGGCAAAGTCATGTCATTTTATTTGAACATATTAATCATTGTCAGGAGGGGTTCTCACACACCAATTTGGTGCCTTTCCTTGGCCATGACCTTAAAAAGTAAAAATAAAATATTTTGATTACCTTTTTTCTAAATGGTAAATTAAGATGATAATCTTATTTTATGAATGGTAGATTAAGACGAATATGTCACAAAATCAAACAATATTCACAAACCCGACAATCCCACACAACTCAACTACCTTATGAGTGCATTAATTGAAAAAAGATTGTGTTTATGGTATTTTTTTCATGAGCTAATAACATGCTTGGAAGTTGGCCAATGACACACACACACACACATATCCTTGCCAAATAGGGACATAAAAGTATTATATATATATATATAATACTTTTATGTCCCTATCTAGAAGGGATATATACTTTTCGTTAGATAGTCAACATGGGTTGACTTTGTATTAATTAGGAAGTAATTTCAAATTTTTCCAAAGATTTTCAAATGTGTTTTAAAAATAAATTATTAAATTAAATATTTAAAAAATAAAAATATTTTTTAGAATTTTTAAAATTCATTATTTTTTTATTCTAATTGGTAGAGAAAGCTTAGACTTGACATAATTTTCTGCAGAAGCATTTTAAATTTTCAAAAAAAAAAAAAAACTTATTATTTTACCATGTACCAATACATTGATTTTTTTTTCCAGAAGAAAAAAAGTTACTTCCGATTCATATTTGAATCAAAGTAACTACAATTCATTCCTATATCGAGGATAGTATACTTATGACTGATGGGTCTAACACTCATATAAAATATACTCCGTATTACAATAACCGATTATCACTAAACCATATTACTTCAGAGTCCAAAAAAACTGACTATCATCTATTAATAACATTATTGCAATAGGGAAGAATAGAACTATTAAGTCATCGAATAATTTTATCAAAATTATACAACTTCGAAAGAGATAAAAATTGTATCAGTAGACCCTGAAATGACAATCTTCCACTAAAACACAGTTATGAAATGCCCTCAAATATGCGATGCCCTCGAGTAAATTAAGACCCTGCTTGGAGAGACAATCTGCATGCTTGTTGTAAGACCGACTAATATGAGCGAAGGATAAATCCCCAAATAATGACTGAAGTTCCAGTATTTGCTTCTTCCATTGCTCCAATATGGGAATATGTAAACGGTGATGACCCCTAAGCCATTCTATAATGGCCGATATCACCTAGGATCTATATATGACGAATATCCTTTAGATATGCAAGCTTTAAAAGACCCTAGCAAGCCAGAAGTTCGGCCCGGGTATTAGTACCTGAGCCACACCCCAAGCTCAGCTCATAAGAAATGCCCTTTGCAAATTTAAGATAGAATCTAGCCCCATAGTAGCCGCTACGTGGAGCACTGTAAAAAAAACCCACAGGGTAAGACACTGTCATACGCAGATATATCTTGCAGACAGTCTTGGACACCGATGGTTGAACAATATACTCATAGAAAAAATGTGAGATATAGCGTATAGCCCTAGGCAGAGTTAAAGTCACATCCTCAAATATGAGAGAGTTCCTATAACACCAAACTCCCCAGATGAATAAGGAAGGAAAGGATAATGTAAAACGATCATACCAGTACTATTGAAGAAAACATAATTCCAATGTGCTAGTGTTCCAAAAACCAGATATGTGAAAATTGGAGGATATTTCATCCCATAGTTGTCTAGTAAACATGCACAAAATGAAAATATGTGGCACCATCTCCGCATCATGAAGATAAAAAGGGAATACCGACGAGCCAATTCCACCTCGACGTCTAAAGTTTTCACCTATCAGTATCTTATCCCATATTTCTATCCTAACGAAGCACTTTAGCTTACCTGGAATATTCAATTTCCATATAATCATATTCCACCAACAATCCAATCTCTATGTTTGTGTAGACGATAATGCCGCATATGCCATACTGGTGGAAGCAGCAGGTGAAGAACCTCCCATTTCCCAACAGAGTAGATCCAATTCATCATTAAGTCTCATACCGACATGGTAAAGGGCCGAGATGTATGCCTCCCACTCGATAGAATCCGAACCTTAGAGATGTAGTTCTGCTACAGTAAACCAATACAATCCCACAAAATATGAAACTCTATTACAAGAATGATCTACAAAGTAAATATCACAACTATGTAAATCCTGAATAGTGGAATGTGAGCTGAGTGAACCAATATGTGATATTCCCAGAATAGGATCACTCCCCACCTTTATCTGAAAACCATTGCCAACAGACCAGGTAATCCACTGGTTGAGAATAGGGAAATTTTTCACCAATCCAGACCAAATAGAGGAGCAACCCCGTGTCATCTTAGTGTCCAGTCTAATCCACGCTATCGCTGAAAGAGCCTTTAAGTATTTCCCCTGGATCACTAACCCCCAAAAGCCATAGTCAGTCAAGCCCCACAACAGGATTTTTAGATGAAGTGCCAAGTATACCAATATATTACAAATGCCCCATCCGCCCTTCTCCTTTTGAATGGAGAGTTTCTCCCAAGTCAACAAGTGGTAGCCCCTCTGATCTGAAGACAACTTCCACAGGAAATGAAACATAATTGCCTAATCTGATGGAGAATAGAGTGAGGAACGTTTGCAAGTGTAAGCCAATACACAGGCAGGTTTGCAAGAATAGAGTTCACCGGCGTTAATCGTCCTCCTAATGATAGTTTCCTGAAGGTCCACGAAGATATATTCTATTCAAATTTCTTGATTAACCAATTCCAATAAAAAACACCATAGTCATTCGACTTCGGATGGTAACCTAAGTACTACATCCCAACATTTAGATCCTAGATCTCCAAAGGTAGAACTGTATGTATATGTGTAAGAAAATCCTCATCATTGAAAATGAATAGAAACACAATTTAGGAAGGCTAATCAGCACACCTGATCCTAGGAGAAAAGATCCAGTATGTATTTGTATTGTAACCACTCATGGATATCCTCGATGCCAAAAAGAGGGACATCATCGATGAATAATGAGTGGGTAATAAAACAATGAGAAGAGACCTTAATACCTTTAATATGTCCCTCTGTGCAGGCATGTGAGAGAAGTATGCTCAAACCCTCAATTACCAACAAGAATAATAAGGGGGAAAGTGGACCGCCCTTTTGAAGACCCATCGAGTTGGAGAAGAAGGGGGTGGGACACCCATTAAGTAGAACAACAAAATCGGTTGATGTCACGCAACCCATGATCCATTGAGTCACCAAATAATATAGATTAGCATTTAGGAGGAGTAGTCTCAAGAAGGACTAGTCTACCAAATTGTAAGCCTTGACTAAGTCGAGCTTCAAAACAAGGGAATTCTGTTTTTTTACCTTAGCCGAGTGGATGGTTTCCTGAGTGACCTCGATGGCGTCGAAAATCAACCGCTGATGTAAAAACCCAAATTGTTCCCGAGAAATCCCTGTAGATAGACCGACCTTAATCCTATTTGCAATAGACTTCGAGATACTCTTATAAATAAGATTACAAAGAGATATAGGGTGAAAATCCTGGAATGAGGTGGGGTGTGATGTTTTAGGAATGATGTACTCCATAGGCATAATCGCCTCTTGTCCATATACCAACTTAAATGGTGTTTGTTCCGTCAACCTTTTACAAGTGGTCCGATATGCCCACAAAACTGCTGGAATCTTCGAATCCCAGTCGTCGAGGTTTGTGTTACAAACCTTTGTCAGCGCATGCTCCAAGATCTTGTTGAAAGCTTCCATTGTGCCATTTTCCTGCAGATGGTATGGCGTGCTCTTCTTATGCTGTATCTATAGTTTCGCTATCAATGCGCTGATGGTGCGATTGATAAAATGACTACCCTAATCACTCATCAATACCTTGGAGCAGCCAAATCGAGTGACGATGTTGTCAAACAAGAAATGCGTTGTTGTTGCCGCAGAACAATCAACAACTGGTACAACCTCCATCCATCTTGTCAAATATTCTGTCACCGTGATGATGTATCTTGCACCAGTGCGCTTCCCAGCTGGGTTGATAAGGCCCACGAAATCCACTACCCATTTGTCAAATGGTTGCAGTGTAACTTGAGGTTTTAATGGCATCTAATCCCTCCTAGAGGGTTTCCTAGTTCGTTGATAGACATCGCAGCTCTGCACATAATCTGTCGAATCATTGTGAATTTTCGGCCACCGAAGCCCTGCGCGGAGAACCTTTCCGACAGTCGCGCGACCACCATAGTGCCCACCAGCAACTCCTGCATGTGCTTCTGACAAGATTTTCCCTTGCTCATGAGGCAGGACATAGCGCCGCAAGATATCGTTTGATCCTAGTTTGTACAACTATCCAACAATCAGTTGGAAATCTGTAGCCTTGACCACCAAATGCTTCTTCTGACTGGTCGTAAACCCCTCCGATGAGGTGCCTGCCACCAGAAACTGAATGATATCTTCGTAGTAGTCGTCAGCTAATTCAACCTTAAATAGTTGTGCATCGGGAAACCCATCTTCAATGTTGGTTGGTTCCTCTCCTGTCTCGATCCACGACAGATGATCGGGTCCTACATTCAACCATCATGGCTTCACATTCACCTCAAAACTTTGAACTCCTGAAAAAGAAGTAGCCAACGACATATCTTCCCCCCCAACACAGGCTTATAGACTAGATATTTCAATGTGGAATGGTTTGTGAACATCTTAAAGTGACTGCCTAATAGGTAATGCCTGAACTTTTGCAGTGCATATACCATCGCCAGACCTTCCCTCTCCATCGTTGTATAGTTCCTTTCGGCAGATGACAGTTTCCAACTAGCGAAAGAAATAGGTTGATCCAGCTCCCCTTCCCCTGGTTGTGCGAGCACAACTCCTAGTGCAATTGATGATGCGTCTACGTGGACGTGGAATTCCTTACTCCAGTCCGAAAATACCAGTATGGCGCTGAAGCCATTTTAGCCTTTACGTATCAAAACTAACTTGACATTCAGGGCTCCATTGAAATACCGCATCTTTCTTCAATAACTTCTCCATAGGGGCCTTGATCGTTGCATAACCCCTGATGAAATTGCGATAATACCCGGTGTGTCCCAACGTCGCTTTCAACTACTTGACATTGGTCGACGGTGTTAAGCTCAGAATGAGCGCAATCTTTTTTGGGTTGACTAACAATCCTTGCTTGCACACAATATGACCCAGTAATATTCCAAATGGTGCACAGAATATGCACTTCTTCAAGTTCAGCGATATCTGATGCTGTCGATAGCATTCCAACGTCAACCGTAGATTTTCCAGATGATCACTGGTCAAGCCATAGACGGTCCAGTCATCCATGTACACTTGAAAAAACTTCTAAATGAAATCCCTAAAGGCAGCCATGACTACTCGAGAGAATATCGCAGGTGCATTCTTCAGTCCAAACGACATCACTGTGTACTGAAAACAACCCCATTCTGTCACAAATGTTGTTTTATGGCAGTCTTCTTTTGCTATTTTGATCTGGTGATAGCCAGAGAACCCATCCGTGAAAGAATACATCTCTTGGCCACCCATGCCTTCCAGCACCTCATCCGTGAACGACGTCGGGAATGGATCATGCAAACAAGCATCATTCAAATTCCGCAAGTTGACACAAATGCGCACTTCACCTGTCTTCTTATCTTGCACCATCATAGGACTAATCCAGTCTGATTCCTTAACCGGTTCAATAATTCCAGCATCCAACATGCGGTCAAGTTCTACTTTGACCCTTTCCTTATGGTGCGGATTCAATCGGTATGATCGCTGCCTTATTGGTTTTGCATATGGTTTCAACGGGATCTTCATTTCCCCCAAATCCCCCAAGATTCCCTTCATGTCAGAGAACTTTGTAGGGAACAAATCTTGGAATTCATGCAACAAATCTGTGACCTTCCCCATCATCTCATTGTCCCAATAGTCCCCAACATTCACGAACTTTGGACTGTCCTCTGTCCCAATGATGATCTTTCGAAGCTTCAATGGCTGAGTAATTGGATCAGTTGGTGCATCAAGGGGGATGACATCGCGACTTCCTTTCGATTTCAGAATATTGACATTCTGCGGATCATCACCATCTTCTGGCCCACTAGTGATATTGTAACATTCCATCATTGACTCTATCTTACAGTGCGTATGCGGATCCACAGGATATGCCACTGGAACAACCTTTAGCACTACATTGCGGGTGAGCTGCAAAGCATTATGTACATGCGGGTTAGCATCCATGAAGCTGAATGTATGGGTAAAGCAGATTGTCAATTCCAACCACGTGGTAATCTCCCCACGCAATTCTGCTGTAGTATACCATGATCATGGCATCTCGTCCAGAGTATGGACGAAAGCATGGACCCACTCATCCTTTGGTCGCGATGCCCACAACGTTTGACATTCCATTAAATGACTGCCAGGGTCATTCCATCCATCGTATTTCCCTGTGTGGTAAGCTTCAGTTTCGCCAAAGCGAACCGTCATCAACCGCTAACACTGCAACCACCCTGCAATCGACTTCTTATGTGTCACCCACCAGTGTGCTGGAGCAGCCTTCAGTGCTTCCTCCAATACTAGCAATCGATGTGGTTCTGAGACCTTTTCTTTGAATGCCACAAGAAAATAAGACAAGCCGGGAATCCCTTCATATACTGGCAGTGCAACAGTTTCAGTCGCAACACGACATAATGACTGTGTGACTAACCCACACTTGCGGAGCGACACCTCATGCAAATGATTTTGCCAATTTTCTAAAGCATCATCAGAGTCGAAAGATGCAGAGCTGTAGCTACGCCACCCAATCTCACTGCCGGCTGTCGAATGAATGTAATCTTCGGAGATATTATATGCATGGTCTCATCCATTGGGAACTTCATCTTTTACCAGTTCAATATACTTGTGTCCTTCAGCTGGATCCAACGAGGCTATGACTCTGAGGTCGCAGTTTTCAGAAGTCATCATGCGCTTCTTAAAGTTGATGACTGCTGCACTGTCGTTATCCCATCCAATCCCCAACAAGGAGGGATAGGAGCTTCCTCCCTCAACCACTTCGATAACATCGAAATCAATGTATGTCTTCATTCCCTCAATGTCCACAACAAGGCGTGGAACTCTGTCGATCGATGTCACCTTGGCATGATTAGCTAGACGGAGCTATACGGGAGACCAGCTCAGCGTTGGACTCCCCATTTTCTACCAGGCTTGCTTGGTTAGGATGTTGACATCCGAACCAAGATCTAGAATAACTGAATAACCTTCATAGTCTCCAATATGAATGTTCATACACATCTCCTTACCTGTCTTCCGCATCTGTGAGGAGTTGACCGTGGACTCACACCATCCCCTATCTTGTCACTACAGCAGCCCCTAGATCTCAGCGAGAGCGTCAAGATCTCTTGCCACCACTAAAAAACTCTCAAAAAATTTATGCAAGGTCCCAGACTGTTGTGATGGACCTACCTCTGAAGTGGCATAAAAAATAGGAGGCATGTCACAAACAATGGCCTTACCGCGATATTTTTCCATCGCACGTCGTGTTTGAAAGAATGCATCATGCTCAGAATCAATCTCAATCGACACCTTCTTCTGCCCTGCTAACTGGATAAGTG
This sequence comes from Larix kaempferi, assembly GCA_027924585.1. Lineage (NCBI taxonomy): Eukaryota > Viridiplantae > Streptophyta > Pinopsida > Pinales > Pinaceae > Larix > Larix kaempferi. The sequence goes on from BSBM01001120.1 coordinate 5,875,761, forward strand.
GGCGTGGACCATCTGATCCTGTTGTCGTACCTCCACGAGTAATAACTGCAACAGCAACATCTTGCATCCTCAGCTCCGCAGAAATTGTCGCAATAGTCGTGCCCTGAGTCTGATTCAGTGGTGGATTCCCAGGTTGATTTACATTCTGGTTGGGATTCTGATTTGGGAGCTGGTCATGGTTCTGCGTCGATTGCTGCACTTGATTATGCACTGGTTGCTGCACTTGATTTTGGTTCTGCAATTGCTGAACATTCCCCGCTTGCTATCGCGCAATCAGCACTGGATAGTTTTCCACAGTGTGATTAGGAACAAACCAAAACGTACACTATGTCTGCAATTGTGGGAAATCTCGCTAGTAGTGCCCTAGCACTCCGCAATTGGAACATTGGATAGGTCCTTGACCTCCTCATCCTCCTCCTTGACTAAATCCTCCACCACGTCCTCCTCGGAATCCTCCACGGAATCCTCCCTGCTGTTGGTACTGCAGTTGATTGAACTGGTGTTGCATCGGATTCGATTGTAGTTGCACACCTTGCCCTTGCTGCATGTACTGTGGCTGTTGAACGTACTATTGCTACTATGGATCCATCTGCATCGGAGCATATTGTGGCATAAACTGTTGCGGTTGCTGCTACGGTACAAACTGCACCTCCGGTTGAGGTAGCGACTGAGCTACCTATGGCTGCGATTGCGGTTGTTGTACGACATGCTGATCGTCCTTCACATATAATGCATTGTATGTTTTCTCTTGAAGTAACCCATATTCTCGGTAGTCCTTTTCATCATGTCCCACGGACTTGCAGAATGTACAATACAAATTCATTGGCTTTGTAACCATCTTCTGCATGTACTGACACTCCTTGTGTCGTTGCCCATATACCTGGCAGATGTGACACCACGACATGCCATCGCCACTCAATGGATTTGGTGCTCCTGAAACCAGATAGTTGCAGAAGTTTGGAAAATCATCCTTAGTCTGCCCCTCTCCGTGGCATCGTGTGCACCACACTTCTTCACATGGTTCCTTACCCTTCTTAAGGTCTTGCAGCTGTATGGTCAGGTTAGCCAGATGTGTCTGAATCTGCGACATACAAGCTGCGTTCTCCCCAATTGGCAATGCTTCTAACCGCATCACAATTTCCAAGGCTTCACTCATTGTTATAATGTTATGTTGCATTATCGGTAGTCGAATGTGCAGGATCAATGCCACAATGAACCATTCTTTGTGCTGGACATTGCTCATGTCGAAACTGACCCTTGCCATCAATGTTTTGAATCGCTGGTCAAAATCCCACACAGTTTCATTGGGATACTGTTTAATCTCTTTTAGTTATGTAATATATTGTGCTTCAGATTTGGGCTTCCTGAACTCTGCAATCAATCCTGCGCGATTTTCATCTAACATCTTTTCTGGAGTGCCTGCAGGAACCTACACAAATTTCATGAACTAGTCTAATGTGCGACCCCGAAGAGTTGTCACCAATTGTCCTTTCTTGGTATTATCATTAGTAATTTTCTTCACAGTACATACTGCTTCACATAAGAACCAGTACTGCTCAGGATTATCTGTTCCATTCCTGTGGAACAGCGGTAACTTTGTATCCTCGCCCGCCATCCTGGGATTCCTTCCTACAGTCTCTGAGCTACTAGCAATTAAATTCTGTTGACTTGATGAACACGGTGGTTTCAGAGTTGTATTTCTTACTGGTTGAGAGATAGTGAGGGGAGGTGTGGGTACGTTGGTGCTGGGTTTTGGTCATGCCTCTATCCTGGGCGTAGCCTAGTTTTCCTTGTCGGCACTGTGAGGTCGCTTCGTCCCGTGTGGTCTTCCTTCATGGCCTTGTGTTTTGATCGCAGCAGGACCTTCTCCTGTCCTCTGCCTCTTTTCCTGTCGAAACCTTGCTCCTCCCCTTGTAAGACCACTCTCTTCCTTAGCTTCCCTCACAGCCTTGTCATGACCTACACCCATCTACCCCTTATCATTCCATGTACCGCCGCCCTGCCATCGCGGTATCCACAACCTCCGCCCACCAGGGTTTTTACTGATCGATATGCATCTTCAGTATGCCCTTTTTGCAAATGAGCATCTTAATGGATAACTGTAGCGACAACAGAAACTGGCCTCGTGGTCCTCAGAAGAAATATCTTTTAGCTTCACTACAGGATTTGTTCGTATAAACCACGAATTCAGTAATATAGCCTTCCAGTATGCTGTCGAGCCACACTTCGACAGCCCGTGACACTTTGTTGTCAACTTCTTGCAACTCCTGGATCAATTCTGGGGTCCAGGCCGTCAGTTCACCATCTTGGAAGTTCCTCTTCTGAAAGGTCAACTTTGTAAACCACTCAAACAAGATGACTACGAATTCGCAGAAAAAATATTCGTGTGGACCATCATGAATGTACCTTTCCACCCACTGATCTATCGTCAGCCGAGGGTTCTGGTTTCCTTTTTCAACAAACTCTTGCAACTTCTGGTCAAACCAGTTTTTGATTTCTGGTTTCGTCGGATGCCACAACATATCCTCCTTTCACTTCACGCTAGGGTCCCGGCAACAAAACCATTTGTTGACACAAACCTAGTCTACAAGGGTTTCCAATATTGTCGACACCCAAACCACCGCAATCTCCTTGAGCACTGGCCCAGACAGGTTTTACCCTGTCCAACAACACCTGCATAGCAAATGAGGTCTCACTCGAGATGTTAAGGGAGAGTTGACGGAACCATGTTTCCGCCGAATGAAGGAGGATGTTGTGGATGAATTGACTCACTTATTGCATCATCCAAACATAGATCTAAGCATTCAACTCAGGCATTAATCATAATCGCGACATTATTCAACAAGAACAGATCTACTATTGCAACAGATATAACAGTAAAGCATTAATCGCAGCAAGGAAACATGACATCATTCATATATTCATATCGCAAAATGCATTACCACAGATAAATAGGAAAACACAGGGATTCTACTCAAAATCTCTGTACATCATATTATCTCCGCAAAATCCTAGATACAGCAAGTTACTTGATCTCTCAGATACCAAGTTTCAACTTCTTCTCTACAAGATTTTTTATGCTCTCTAACCCTTACAAACCATCATCTACTTATAGGCTTGCGCCTTTACATTTGTTGTCCACTTAGGCAACCGCCTAACTACTCTTTAACCAATTATTCAAAAACTAACCCAAAATCCCACATAATGCGGTTGAATGACCCAAAAACACCCATAGTGCGGTCTAAATGACCCAAAAACTACATAACATGGTCCAAATGACCCAAAAAATACATAACACGGTCCAAATGACTCAAAAACTACAAAAATACTTGTCGCCTTGCTTGCTCTTCTCCGCCTTCAGCGGTATCTTTGTCCTTGTGCAGCATCCACGATGTTGTGATGCTGACTCACCAAACCGCTTGCCAACAGGAGAGTAAATGTGTTCTTCTTATCTATGTATATGTATCCCCTGCAGTCATATCCTAATGGCCATCTCATAAAACTGAATTGAACTACTAAGGATACTGAAGAAATACTATTGCAGAAAAGTCAAATTTTGGTAATAATGTTATCCCTTCTATAGAGTCTAGGAATGCTATCATTATATTAGTGGCAAAGAATGGCACATTTAGGGGGATGGAAGGGGAAACGCCTTTAATGAAAATATATGCCTTTGGAACATGCTTGCATATATTTTCCCTCTTCACATCTCTACATTTGTAATAGTCCAAATCACTTCCAAGATCACATAATGTAAAATCTATTTGGTTATCTAGACTGTGACTTTATACTCAATGTCCAAGCGAGCAAGGTCATAAAGGATGTCAATGCCTAGGATACCAAGTGCACTATCATGTGCAATCATTCTTATGTGGCTTGCCACAAAATTCTTAGCAAACTTGTTTCTTTCAAAAGCACAAAAAACCAATAGTAAAATTGTACTTGTATTACTATAAGTTACCCAATATTTAACCAATCCATGATATGGGAAGAGGCATTGTATCCCTACAGTAATGATGACATTAATTTAGTAATATGTTGTTAAATGTTTATAATGTTGGCATTCATCAAATTCTTACTTGGTTTTTTTACATATTCCATGACATCAACATGAAAAAACAAAAAGAGCTAGCATCAAACACTCACCTCTATAAGGAACAACTACTTGATGTGATTATGATATGACTAAATGGAAGTGTTTGTTTCCTAGTTTGATTGTCAAAATTCTCTACATGCTTTGACATACATCCCTATAACATTTCAACTGAAAAATTAGAATAATATTTACTTACATATATAAATAATTCCAACAAAATTTCTTAGACAAGATTACTCGCTTAGTTGCAACTCTCGCTAATTTTAAATATTCTAGGAAATAAATTTCCTTGGAGAACTCTTGGTAGAGATTAAGAAATTTCTTTGTGACATCTTCAAGTGACACTAGAATTTGCATTATATTTCCCAAAAAAATGAACATATGTTTCTTTTTTAAGTGTTGCAAAATTCTTGATGTGTTTCTTTAGCAAAGGTTGATGCGCGTGCAATATGCAAAGAATTAGTATAGTGGAAAACATCATGGTGTATGCACATGTATCCAATATTTAGTTGAAATAATATAGGTAAGAAAACACAATAGTGTTGAAGGAAGAAAAAAATAAATAAGACAAATAAATATAATCATAATGTTAGGTTCTATCCAACGTATTGTCAATAAGGAATGATGAAGGATTCCATGTAGGGGAAGAAGAAAAAACACTTTTCCAAAATGCATGCAACCACATTGCAACTTTCTTCAATATTGCATTCTTCAAATTGATTGAAGTAACATCAGTTCCATTTTGATGTGTGTCAAAATCTAAAATGGTGTACAAAAGACTCTCCCATGGGATGCAACATTTCATGAATGCACATTATATAAAAATAACATCAACATAACAAAAACTTCAATCTTGTAAATAACGCTAGCAAAAACAAAAGCACCTAGAATGGTGTACAAAGGACACCATGATGGGAGAAAATTTATTAAATGCATTAGATAGGAAATTTAGTCAACAATTAATGTTAGTAAGCATAAAATAACTTATATTTGCTGGTAAATAACATTCAATCCACTGTGAAGACATTGTTATGAATGTCCCTAACATCTTGCTCCACTTGATAACTCATCAATATCCCAAGAATGAATGGTTTCTAATTTAGTAGGAACATTGAACACTAAGGGATTCATCCTCATGAATCTGATACCAGAGTCAATAATCTATATTTTATTTTGTTTAGGATGTCTCTTTTTTAGAGGAATCCCTTCTCATCACAAGCATACTCTCATGAGTTGGTTGTCCAACAAGCATCTAAGCATGGTTATTGTATATCTCAATGATAGAAACTCCAACAAAAAGAAGGGATCGTACTTAATCGCTTATGTAACTTTTTGATATGTGCATAGTGTGAAGCCATTGTCGGTGTGTAGATGTAGGATTAGTGCCATTGTGGTAGGACAAACCATTTATGTTCACACCTTGCCACTGGAAATGAATGATGAACGATGGGTGTAGTTCATCAAGTAATAAGTTAAAAATATAATTTAGTTGACATACTCTATTCCTCCACCCTTGATCCAAGGGATTCTTGTTTTTTGATGGATCCATAACATTGACTCTATAATCTCCTAGGCGGTGAAAAACCACTGCTTGAAAGTATAAAAGTACAAGTTAGATACAATTGTTGAATTAACATTGACATATTTGTAGCAATAACACCTTTAATTAATGAATCCTACTAGTTAAAATGACAAAAGAAAATCAACAAATATACTTGAATCGGTGACATTGAGTCCTGCAGCTAAGCTACCATTCTAATATAATTTTCCTTTGTTTTGTCAATTGTAATGGCCAATTGAAATTTCCACCCGACTACCCCGAAGTACTCTTCTCCCCCTGATTCTCACTAATATATTGGGATCACACCAAGGGTAAATTGACAAATTCACAAGAAGAAAAAGAACTTGGATATGCACCAATGGAAAGGTACCTAGACTATAATGATGGGCATGTCATCTCCATCAGGAATCAATCAATGTGTGGCTTATTCTCCACCAAGGACAACTTTCTTGATCAAGACTTGAATACAACAGTCACCAACTCAAGGCACTTAGAACATCCTAGCAGAATTTAGATCGAGTTTTAGAACTTTTTTTTCACATTCCCCAAATCAATGGGATACCCTTTGTATTTATATGGATTTATAGTTATTCCACCTATCCCCATGCAAAAGTAGCTAATTTTGGAAATATCAAATTTATGAATTATCACCCACTTGGGTGTCATGTGCATATTTTTATTTTTTTATTTAATTCCTTACTATTCACCCTAGAGTGGGTTTCAACCAAGGTATTTTTCCCTTTTTAGATTTCAATAAAAGTAAAATCCCTCATTTTCATTAAAATATCAATATCCTAAACTTGTCATCTTAAGAGGGTATTTTTTATTAAAATTAATGAGGTTATGGGGTGGTGTTATACAACCTAGTTTCCAACATAGAATCATGTGAGAGTTTCTAGCTTGTAGGGGAATAAGGACTTTGCATCCTTATTGGGTCCCCCCTGTTTTCGCTGAAACACGCACCTCAGGGGAAAGGGGTTGAACTAGGTTGCATCCTCATCATCTTCAAAGTCTTATCAAGGACAAAATCAATGTGTTAAGATGGTCAATGTATCTTTTTCATGCTATTGGTCTTATTCATAGTTGCAATCTCTGGTTTAGCATTAATTCGTGTTCAAACACCTAGATTCATTTTCATTCTATAACTTAGTGTAAACACCTTAGTTTTATTTACATAGGGACCACCCCCCTTGGCTTCTCTAGGAGTTGGCCTAGACTGAGGAGTTGAGTGTTGAGTGACAATATCTCGGCTCTTTGCTTGCCCCCAATGACGCACCTAGTGGCTTGAATATTTATGCCACGGTAACACCCTTTCCCAAGGTGCATATCCAACGACAACACCCCCCAATTGCATTTGATGAGGCATGTCTCCTCCCATGGCGGGGAATCTTTATTTAGGCATGTTAACTTTTCCTAATTCCCTAAACATATTCATATCCAATAACGAGACTCCACACCTCTAATCGGGCATACATGTTGCCTCTACTCCTCCCATTAAATCCATGTGCCAATTCATTGTTGGTGTGCCCCATGCCCCTATGTTGGTTAGTTGGCAAAGGTCGAAATTGTGTTTTGCACACATCAAATAAATCTACTTACAAAATCACAATGAGCCATCAACATATGCTAGTTAAGTAATTCCATTTATTACCCATGGAGGCAATCTAGCTTCATACCTTCGTCAAGGTCATATAACTAGGCCCGTTGGGCTTAGATTTGAAAACAAACTTACACTTAATAATCTCAAGCTTCATTAGCATAAACATAACATATTATAGAGATGCAACCTATATAACTTTAGAAAAGTATAGTCTAAACACAATACCCAATCAATAACGTAAGACAAAAAGATTATGTGGGAAATGACCAGAGAATAAGTGGAAAACTGATGGCACAAAGGCATAGGCACTTATCTTTATTCATAGAATGGGCCTCTTTACAATCCACGATGCTCCTAGCTTGAGCCCATCTCCTCCTTTCGTTACTATTGATAGAGACAATACAATCAGTATAACAAGGTCATACGTTTCTCAATTTATAATAGAGGTCGCGTTGACAAGGTTAAATCAGATATTTGGTCAAGGATTGGTTGACATAGCCAACCTTGATTCATTATGTATTATGCTTAATCAAGTTAATATTATAATAGTTTATAATAAATCTATTTCTAAACCAACACTTGCCCCTAACACTTACACATCTATGCTTAGTCAAATCAAAGGTAAATAAATGCTTTAGCAATTTTCAATTTGTGATGGTCTAATTGTTTTCTTTCATGCTTTTCGTTCTTGTTTGTTTTCAAGTGTTCTTCTTTTGTTTTCAATTTGTGATGGTCTAATTGTTTTCTTTCATGCTTTTCGCTCTTGTTTGTTTTCAAGTGTTCTTCTTTTTCTATGGATATTAACTCTTCTTCCTCGATTATTTGTTTTCTAATATTTTATGACTATGTTTGCTTAGCCGACTTATTCTTTCGTACTTTATGTTGGTTTCTTGGTCTTTGTCATAGGTTCCTTCTATTACTTGCTTGAAATGGAATTACTTTGTCTATACTTGCCAAAAATAAGTGCTTGCAACTTCTCATTCTTCTTATGACTTAGATTTGAGTGTTTGTAACTTCTTTTAGTGTATATGTAAGTGTCTTTGACTTCCTTTTCAATTTCCTTTATTTTTTTTCACAAAATTATCGTGTTCTTTTGTTTGTGTTTCTACTTTGTTATTCCGGTGAACATATACTTTGTTACTGTCTCTTGATGCTTTAGGTTTTATTCTCTCTTCTGTAAATGACTTTCCAATAATTACTCTTTATGGAAGGTGGTTTGATTGCTTTATTCTATTATATATTGTTATCAAGCTCTTTAAAAAGTCTTTGTGAACAAACTCCTCCAAGAAATAGTCCATTTGAAGTAGGCTTCTATTTCTCCTTTAGCTCGAGTCATTCGTCTTGTTGCATTGATCGCTTCTTTAATTTTCTTGGATATGTTAGAAACCCTTGTTCTTGGGTTCCATCTATTGGAAAATTCTTGCTCATATAGTATTGGTGCTCTACGATGAGATGTTCAACTTTGCATTTTAATAACTAAGCTAATGAATTTCAACATTTATTAGGTCTAGTTCTGCTCAAATATGGAGTGCATCCAATCATTGTGGTTTTGTGTACAACTAAACTTAAACTTGTGCTTTGGTTGTTTCTTCTTTTTTTCCTTATATACATCTTTTACTTAGTTTATTTAATCATATGATCATAGCTAATCATGATTATGTAGGCATATCTTTCTTTGGCTGTAGTGTTAGATGAGTTTATTCAACCCCTATGTTGTCGCATAGGATCAAAATACTATACATATATCATTATATACACTATTAGGATCTTTATTGGTGTAATGTGTTAGCCCATCCAACCCATGGTCAACTGTGTTTGGATCCTTAGTTGATTTTTCACATAAGGAATCTCCCTTCCACAATCTTTAGGTTCTTTTTTGGTGGATTTGATCAACCTATAACTTATTTTGTTGGGTCCCTTGGTATATTTTCACATAAGGAATGACCCCTTAGCAATCTCCAGGTTCTTTTCTAATGGGTCCAACCTACCTATAACTTGTTTTGTTGGGTTTCTTAATGGAGTTTCACATAAGGAATACCCATTTGAAAACACATTTGGTGTCATTTTGCTTTAAGTGGTATACCCTGTCTCAATACAACTAGTTTCCTTGAGATTCCTTGAGACTTTTCCTAACTTAGCTTTGTTCTTTCATTCCCTTAGCATTTGATCTCCTGAACACTCTTATCAGTTTTGGGACCTTTGTGTGCATACACTAGAGTAATTTCCATTGGCGCTTACTCACACCTCCTCGATGTTGACATCTCCAAGCAATTACTATCCCACACTTTAGTACGTGTCCACCAAGGCGCACCTTCCATGTGTTCAACATTAGGTCCTACCATGCACTTAATGCATTGGCTCCTTCCATATTCATATAACATGGCTTCTTCCAGATCAAATTCATTGGTGGCAGTTTGATAACAATTGCAATTGATTTTGTACAATAGATGGCCTTCCATCATATTGATGGTTATGCTTAAAACTTTAAAAGTTCCTCCATTGATGGTTTGTATGTCTAAATCTATTCCATGACCATGATCAACCATTGAATCACTTCCATTTGGTATGGAATCCCTCATGTCCTACCTTTGATGGTTTCTAATTAGATTTTTCTAATGGTGGTCCCGTAAAGTTGAGATGTCCATGAATGCTTTGTGTCAGAGTCATCTCGAGTTCACTTTTTTTGGAGTTGTCATCCTGACGCTCTATGACTTTACTCATGTTCACTCTGATGGCTAATATCATTTTGATCCTTATCCTTACAATCATACATAAACATTTACTTTGTTATTGACTCACTTAGGCGGTTGCAAAAGGATTAGGTTATATGCACATATTAGTCAATGGAAACATGTCTTTACCGATTGAGTTAGTAGGTCATTCTTTGTTTTATTTTTTAGGGTCATGTTTATCACAAATGTGATAACTACTACTATGCAAATTACAAAATCATTTATCCAACTGATTAACTAAATAAATTAGTTTCAAAATACTATAGTTATGTGTGTTTTCTACCCAGATAACTATCGTCCTTAGATTAATTAAAATAGTAAAGAAACTTACAAGATTATGCTATGGCAAAGTCATGTCATTTTCTTTGAACATATTAATCATTGTCAGGAGGGGTTCTCACACACCAATTTGGTGCCTTGCCTTGGCCATGACCTTAAAAAGTAAAAATAAAATATTTTGATTACCTTTTTTCTAAATGGTAAATTAAGATGACAATCTTATTTTATGAATGGTAGATTAAGACGAATATGTCACAAAATCAAACAATATTCACAAACCCGACAATCCTACACAACTCAACTACCTTATGAGTGCATTAATTGAAAAAAGATTGTGTTTATGGTATTTTTTTCCTGAGCTAATAACATGCTTGGTCGATAAAATCTCATTAGATCAACTTCCAAAGTCTTTGACACTTTTTCCCGAGCTAATAACATGCTTGGAAGTTGGCCAATGACACACACACACACACACATCCTTGCCAAAAAGGGACATAAAAGTATTATATATATATATATAATACTTTTATGTCCCTGTCTAGAAGGGATATATACTTTTCGTTAGATAGTCAACATGGGTTGACTTTGTATTAATTAGGAAGTAATTTTAAATTTTTCCAAAGATTTTCAAATGTGTTTTAAAAATAAATTATTAAATTAAATATTTAAAAAATAAAAATATTTTTTATAATTCATTTTTTTTTATTCTAATTGGTAGAGAAAGCTTAGATTTGACATAATTTTCTACAGAAGCATTTTAAATTTTCAGAAAAAAAAAATTAAAATAAAAATTTAAAAAAAAAAATAAATTTATTATTTTACCATGTACCAATACATTGATTTTTTTTTCCAGAAGAAAAAAAGTTACTTCCTATTCATATTTGAATCAAAGTAACTACAATTCATTCCTATATCAAGGATAGTATACTTATGACTGATGGGTCTAACACTCATATAAAATATACTCCGTATTACAATAACCGATTATCACTAAACCATATTACTTCAGAGTCTAGAAAAACTGACTATCATCTATTAATAACATTATTGCAATATGGTATAATAGAACTATTAAGTCATCGAATAATTTTATCAAAATTATACAACTTGGAAAGAGATAAAAAGTGTATCAGTAGAGCTTGAAATGACAATCTTCCACTAAAACACAGTTATGAAATGCCCTCAAATATGCGATGCTCTCGAGTAAATTAAGACCCTGCTTGGAGAGAGAATCTGCATGCTTGTTGTAAGACCAACTAATATGAGCGAAGGATAAATTCCCAAATAATGACTGAAGTTCCAGTATCTGCTTCTTCCATTGCTCCAGTATGGGAATATGTAAACGGTGATGACCCCTAAGCCATTCTATAATGGCCGATATCACCCAGGATCTATATATGATGAATATCCTTTAGATATGCAAGCTTTAAAAGACCCTAGCAAGCCAGAAGTTCGGCCCGGGTATTGGTACCTGAGCCACACCCCAAGCTCAAATCATAAGAAATGCCCTTTGCAAATTTAAGATAGCATCTAGCCCCATAGTAGCCTCTACGTGGAGCACTGTAAAAAAAACCCACAGGGCAAGACACTGTCATACGTAGATATATCTTGCAGACAGTCTTGGACACCGATGGTTGAACAATATACTCATAGAAAAAATGTGAGATATAGCGTATAGCCCTAGGTAGAGTTAAAGTCACGTCCTCAAATATGAGAGAGTTCCTATAACACCAAACTCCCCAGATAAATAAGGAAGGCAAGGATAATGTAAAACGATCATACCAGTACCATTGGAGAAAACATAATTCCAATGTGCTAGTGTTCCAAAAACCAGATATGTGAAAATTGGAGGATATTTCATCCCATAGTTGTCTAGTAAACATGCACAAAATGAAAATATGTGGCACCATCTCCACATCATGAAGATAAAAAGGGAATACTGACGAGCCAATTCCACCTCGACGTCTAAAGTTTTCACCTATCAGTATCTTATCCCATATTTCTATCCAAACGAAGCACTTTAGCTTAACTGGAATATTCAATTTCCATATAATCATATTCCACCAACGATCCAATCTCTATGTTTGTGTAGACAATAATGCCGCATATGCTAGACTGGTGGAAGCAGCAAGTGAAGAACCTCCCATTTCCCAACAGAGTAGATCCAATTCATCATTAAGTCTCATACTGACATGGTAAAGGGCCAAGATGTATGCCTCCCACTCGATAGAATCCGAACCTTAGAGATGTAGTTCTGCTACAGTAAACCAATATAATCCCACAAAATATGAAACTCTATTACAAGAATGATCTACAAAGTAAATATCACAACTATGTAAATCCTGAATAGTGGAATGTGAGCTGAATGAACCAATATGTGATATTCCCAGAATAGGATCACTCCCCACCTTTATTTGAAAACCATTGCCAACAGACCAGGTAATCCACTGGTTGAGAATAGGGAAATTTTTCACCAGTCCAGACCAAATAGAGGAGCAACCCCGCGTCATCTTAGTGTCCAGTCTAATCCACGCTATCGCTGAAAGAGCCTTTAAGTATTTCCCTTGGATCACTAACCCCCAAAATCCATAGTCAGTCAAGCCCCGCAATAGGATTTTTAGATGAAGTGCCAAGTATACCAATATATTGCAGATGCCCCATCCGCCCTTCTCCTTTTGAATTGAGAGTTTCTCCCAAGTCAACAAGTGATAACCCCTCTGATCTGAAGACAACTTCCACAGGAAATGAAACATAATTGCCTAATCTGATGGAGAATAGAGTGAGGAACGTTTGCAAGTGTAAGCCAATACACAGGCAGGTTTGCAAGAATAGAGTTCACCAGCGTTAATCGTCCTCCTAATGATAGTTTCCTGAAGGTCCACGAATATATATTCTATTCAAATTTCTTGATTAACCAATTCCAATAAAAAACACCATAGTCATTCGACTTCAGATGGTAACCTAAGTACTACATCCCAACATTTGGATCCTGGATCTCCAAAGGTAGAACTGTATGTATATGTGTAAGAAAATCCTCATCATTGAAAATGAATAGAAACACGATTTAGGAAGGCTAATCAGCACACCTGAATCCTAGGAGAAAAGATCGAGTATGTATTTGTATTGTAACCACTCATGGATATCCTCGATGCCAAAAAGAGGGACATCACCGATGAATAATGAGTGGGTAATAAAACAATGAGAAGAGACCTTAATACCTTTAATATGTCCCTCTGTGCAGGCATGTGAGATGAGTATGCTCAAACCCTCGATTACCAACAAGAATAATAAGGGGGAAAGTGGACAGCCCTTTTGAAGACCCATCGAGTTGGAGAAGAAGGGGGTGGGACACCCATTAAGTAGAACAACAAAACTGGTTGATGTCACGCAACCCATGATCCATTGAGTCACCAAATAATACAGATTAGCATTTAGGAGGAGTAGTCTCAAGAAGGACCAGTCTACCAAATTGTAAGCCTTGACTAAGTCAAGCTTCAAAACAAGGGACTTCTGTTTTTTTACCTTAGCCAAGTGGATGGTTTCCTGAGTGACCTCGATGGCGTCAAAAATCAACCACTGATGTAAAAACCCAAATTGTTCTCGAGAAATCCATGTAGATAGACCAACCTTAATCCTGTTTGCAATAGACTTCGAGATACTCTTATAAATAAGATTACAAAGAGATATAGGGCGAAAATCCTGGAATGAGGTGGGGTGTGATGTTTTAGGAATTAATGCTATGAAGGTAGCATTAACCCCCCCGATACCTTACCATCATGACGAGCAACCTCAACCAATTGAGTCAATTTAGTGTTGAATAAATCAAAGAACTATAGGAAAAACTCACATTGCCAATCATCCATACCCGAAATTTTCTCAGACTCCATACCTTTAAGTATGCCCTCAACCTCCGAGACCGTAACCGGTCTTCCAATGTCTGCACAATCCTCATCAGAAAAAAGCCTTGGCATCACCTGTAATATTTGGAATTGAGCTTCTATATTGTTAGTGCTCGGCTTTGTGAACAATTTGGAAAAATAATCATGAAATAATCTTTTCCAGCCAGTGCAATCTCAGGTTGAGATGAAATAGGATTCCCGGGGGAAGTCTCAGTCTCCCAGATAGCCTTATGTTTTCTCCACTGAGTAGCATAAGAGTGAAAAAACTTATTGTTCTGATCACCACTCTTGAGCCATAATGCCCAACTTTTAAGTCGCCATAGTTCTTCTTCCCTCTCCAAAATGGTCATCTGATCAACCTCTAGGAGCCAGATATCCTCCAGATGAGTACTCGAAACTATGAATTCGAAGGACATGGAATAAAGTGAAGACAAATCGCCTTCAATGTGACGCAATTTTGACTGATTAGCCAACTTTTTCTCGTAGATCCATGGAGAAACCACAAATTTGATTGCTTGAAGGAAGAGAGGAAAATTGTACAAAGCATTACCAACTGCTTGAGCTTTAAAGGAGAACCACTGGTGTCTGACCAACTGAATAAAAGCATCATTCTCCGACCAAAGTGGACAATATTTAAAAGGAAATTTTGAAAAATTAACTCCATTCTCCACCTTAAGGATAACAAACATATGGTATGAGATGTGTACCGGTTCAATCTAGGTAGTGCACTTACCAAATTTCGAATAAAGGGATTCATGAATAAGGACTCTGTCGAGCCACTTAGCCACCGCATCTGCCCCTTTTTTGCCATTGCGCCAAGTAGGTATAAAAGGAATAGGCTCCACATTGATAAGTGAATGGGAATCAATAAGTCTCCGGAAACAATCAATAGAGGGAGCAATATGTGCCTTAGAACCCCACGATTCCCTGGCCACCATAATGAAATTTAGATCCCCCGCTAATATCAAGGAGTCAATATCCAATATGCCACATCTACTTAGACCCGACCAGGAAGTCACTTTGTCCACTACAAGACCATAACAATTAAAAAGATGCAATATTTTAGACAAGTCCCTACTTTTTCCTAATAAGAGAATACCAACCCCCACTTTAAAAGGGACAAATTGGAGCAAAGATGGGTTCCAAGCCGATATCAACCCACTAGAATGCCCAATGGAATCCAAAGAACTGCATTCCCAATCAGGAAGTAAACACCATACGAAGGCCCATGCTCTCGCTCCATCAACCAAAGTTTCTTGAAAAAAGACAATAGTCATATGTATAAGTGACAATAATCTACGAAGGGCTAACATTTTGTGTGCACCCCCAAACCCACTCACATTAAGAGTAATAAGATCATACAGACACCACTGAAGAGGCCTGTAATTCTCTAAGTGGCCGAAAATGAGAAGGCATTGGAATGTGAATCACAAATAGTATCGGTAGGAGTGGATGGCCCAACCCCAAAAAGTCCCAAGTTGTTTGAAGCCCCAGAAGTATTCCTAGCAATGTCTTTACGACGACGACCCCTAGGTTTCTTACGAATCGTTACATTTGGGTTTTCCCAAAATAGACATAGTCCTAGGAGTAGAATCCACATAGTATACCGGTAATGGATCTCGAAAGAGACGACCTGAGTCTACCTGAATAGTAGAAACCCTTGCCTCCAGAGCCGAGCCATGTATCTCATCTAAAGAAGTAGACCCCATCGAATGCAATAAATTCAGTTCATCCTGTAGCAGTTGGATATCTGACCCCAAAATATCACCCACCAAAGAGTCCAGAGGGGTAATAGAAACCTTATCCACCAGCACATCCACCCCTAATAAACCAACACTGGTAACCCCCCTATCTAAATGTAAAACCTCCCGGGGAGACCAAGCAGAAGATGAGTTAACACCCAATTCCTCAATTAAGAAGAGTTCCGCTGCAATGTGGGTGGCCATAAAAGTAGGGAATTGGGTATAGAGCTTACCCACAAGAGTATGAGGTTCACAAAGTAACCCAATCATCTCCACCCGAGTCGGTCCAGGAGCAGTAGTCTGCAGAAGGAGCTGATACCCCTACCCATAAGCAACACCATCACTGGGATTTTGGTTATTAAAACTCTTACATGAGTGACACAAGTGGCCGGATTCACCACACAAGAAACAACAAAATGGTGTCTGCCAATAATCCAAAGACCGACGAAAAACCCTATCACCCCATGATATGGTGATGGATTCATGCAATCCCAACCCCACATCTATTTCCGCCAATACCCAAGCCTTCTGCTTATCCTCATGAAACAAATATTTATCATCAAAATATATAAATCGGCCTATGCGATTAGCCAGATTGATGAATACCTCACAAGACCAGAGCTACAACAGAAATCCTTTGAGCAAAACCCAAAAGTGATTCCTCTGAATCTTTTAAATCATAGGATTAAAATCAGAATGCCACTTCTGCAAACATAATGACCCTCTGCCAATCATTGAATCTTTTTTAAGAATCTGTGTCACATGGGCTTCACCGATGAAGTGGAAAACCACCCAGTTGTTAACCAACATGTGAAACCAGGGGTATTAGTTTAAGAAAGGCTTCCAATGCTCCACAATCTTGGATAAAAGAGCACAATGATTGATATTTGTAAAACAAATATTCCCCACCACATCCCTAGTTGACAAGCTCAGTACCTATCCCAACTTGACGTCCTTACCAATGGTCATATCAACCTCTTCACTACTTTATTTGAGTGCCTTAAGGGAACAATGTTTCCTGGCCTTCTCCCCTCTGCTCCGAGATTGTCCACCACCCCCACGAGGGAAAGAAACTAAAGCGTATTCCCCCAAGGTTCTACTAGAGTCATCACCAGAGAAAAACTCCTCCGATGAAGTGTATTCACATAATAAGGGATCATGTGAAGTCTCAATGGCTACATCAGCACAAGTAGAAGCCATGTGACTACTGCCACAAACATTGCAAAAAGTCAGTCAGTGGAAAGGATAAACCAAATGTGTCTAGGAAAAAACAAAGTGGGACCTCCGACCGCAAGAAGCCCTTAAAAAACCTGGTAACCAGGAGGACAACAACAAAGTACCTCAAAACAAGACAAAAGGGTGAATCGATGCCACACAGAGCATTAACTAGCACCGAATACAAGAACCGGTAATGCCATCAAGTGAGTGCCTCAGCTACCAAGGGTTGGTGGCTATAACAGTGGGTTTGTGGCCAGCCATGGTGGCTAGGGTTCCAACCTCCGAGTATTCCACTAACTTCTAAGTGTTCTACTAAAAATATGATTATAATTTTTTTTTTCATGAACCATACTAAAATAGGTTATTTCATGAAGATCGACCAAAGGGTTTCATGCATGAAGGTGTGAAGTATTGACTGAATGCGTTGAGTCCGAGCAAAATATACGTAAAACTTTGGATTTGAACCTTTCGAATTATGTAAATATATGATTATGAATGGTAAATCTATGGGTTAGGTTTAAATTAATTAAATGATTTAGTGTGTAAAGGATATAAATACGTTAGTATGGATTTTTAGTGCGGAGTTTAAGATTAAGGTTTGACTAATGAATGGTTAGACACATAGAGGATGAAAATATAATTTTATGGATTGTGTGGTAGTCTTGGTATGATGAACTCAAGCTATGTAAATATTAATGTTGGAACATAATATATAATGGTCCAAGATGGCTTGTAGAGAGCATGAGAGGAGTTATGATTTCTCTTGGGGGCCTATGAAAGAGTAATTCTCTATTGCTAAGTTTTAGCATAGGATCTCATATCATTTTCCATCATGTGCTTTAAATGAATTTATCCACCTCCATTAACTTATAAATCCAATCATTGAATGCATGTAGAGGTTTGTGTGGAAGTCTATTCACGCAATTGTTATAACATGGATTGAATGCAATCACTATGAGGAAGTGCAGGAGTACTTCATTCTCCTGTCATAAGGGAAGTCATACACTTTCTCTCATCTCATTCTAATTGTCATTCATTTTATTCTTTTTCTCTCATGTTCATTCTCTATGTGGCTCATGTTATGTTTTCCATTTCTAACCATGAACCAATCTTGGAATTTACCAAAAATCAACACTATGAAAGAGTAATTTGCAGACATTGGATAGATGGTTGTAGGTGAGCATAGAGGTTGGGCAATTTGGGAATTCTTCACCCATTGTGTGATTGTTGATCATTGGATGCTTGAGATCCAAGCATTAATCTTTCATGTTATTTCCAGAAGGCATTTGACATATTGGAGTCTTTCTGGTTATATCAAAGAGCTATGGAAGGGAAGAACATCCCTAAAGGACCATTAAGTAGAGAAAGGGAAGATATTCCTTGTGTTGTATATGGTAGTGGAAGAGAGTGCCATTGTTGTTCAATGACTCATTGATCTGTGAGAGTAGATTGGTTTGGTTGAGTGAGTGGTCTGTGTGATTTCTCACTCGCATGTGCCAAAAACATCTAATAGAGGGTTGTGCAATCTCTAGTAGTAGATCAA
This sequence comes from Larix kaempferi, assembly GCA_027924585.1. Classification (NCBI taxonomy): domain Eukaryota; kingdom Viridiplantae; phylum Streptophyta; class Pinopsida; order Pinales; family Pinaceae; genus Larix; species Larix kaempferi. Next base: position 5,894,431 of record BSBM01001120.1, read on the forward strand.
TATGGTTGAAAGAAAACTAAACTAAATGAATTAAATCATTAAATATGTATGCAACATACCTCATAAAACCAACCATAAAAATGAATTGCAGCACATGCAAAGAATGCTTTTAATTTCATTCCACAAAGAATGGTAGAATACAATAGCACCTTGGTATTAGTTGTAGATGGTATGGTAGCTTTACAATCGATCCAAAGGGGGGTTCATCTAGTTTTGTGCCAAAGTCTCTAGCCAAGTGATTAGATGGTTGATTTCATAATGGTGAAAGAAGGAAATAATGATGCCTCCCTCTCTTGATTTCTAATGGAATTTCATTAGCATAATCTTACTATAAATATGGATATGAAATGGTGACCATAAGGGCTATATTTATAGGAAATATGGTGGACAATTCTTAGACTTGGCTCCAATGTAAATGATCCCCTATGCATTGATAACTTAGTGGAGGGGTTAGACATTGGAAGGCCAAATCAAGAACTAATTTTGCCAATAATGACTAGGGAATGCCCACTTTTAGTCACTACTTTTGGGGAAGAGTGCATCAATAAATAATAACCAAAATTTAGTTTTGGTTCTAGGTCATGCTTTTTGAGGGATAACGTGCGATGTGGTCGCAAAATTTTAAGGAAAAATCACGACATGGTCAAATTTTGACTTTTCTTTCGAATTTTGGTCATATTGCTGGGGTCATGTGGAGAGAGGTGAGATGGAAATGGGGATAAGATTACTAATGATAATGTATAATTGTGATGGAACTTAATACAAGGTAGGTGAACACAACTAGGTTGTTAACAGTGAGCTAGAATCTTGTAACTTGTTTCCTTTTCCCTCTTGGCCTCATCGTAGACTTGGCAGTGAAATTTGCATTGCATACCTATAACTAGGTGGAAAATGCATGAGCATGTGGTTCTTATGAATTTCTCTTTAGTAATGCTTTTATGTTGCACTGCATTTAAATTATTGCACTCGTGCATGCATTTTATATAAACATGGGAGATTTTCTCTATTGGGATTATGAAGATACGATCTCATGATTGAAGTTTTAATGCCACTTTAAATGTTGCCTGGGGGTTCATGGGTTAAAATTTCTATTTGCATGAATGTGTTTAATAAGGTTTATTTAGGCTATCCAAATATTTATTGCATCAAGAGTAACTAGGTATTCTACAACCCAAATCTTATTACATCAAGAGTAACTAGATATTTTACAACCCACATCTATCTAAAAATAAATAAATAAGTTTAGATTCATCTTAAATAGTAGACTGAATCTACGGTAGAATATAGACACACGCTGCTAGACTTCCTTTTATTTAGTTTCTTAGTTCCTTCTATAGGAATAGATCGATTGGATAGTTATGTATAATGAGTAATTGGTTCCTTGAGGTTGACTAAGAAGAATAAGATACATAATATAGCCTTTATCTTACTTCTATAGTTCTATCTTCCAAGTGAGGAGGAGTTAAGTAATATTAATATAATAGGAGAGTTAATAAGATACATAGAAGAGTCCATAGGAGGAATCCACAAGAATTAGATTACTTAAAATGTACTTTTTATTAACATTTAATTCTTAAATTCCTTAATAGAACAACATATATAATCATTGACGGATACAATATTATCAAACAACATTTTATCAAGGCTTGACCATAGTAGTATTTTCATCTCGGTTGTAATTAGCTATGTTCAATGCACAATGTTGAGTCATTGTTATAACTTTGTATTGCATTTTCAACCATGCCCTAAGCAGCGAAACAACTATACAACTATAGATTGAGATTACACACACATAGGAATTGAATTATAGATCGTCTCACGTGCTAGGGTAGCGATATATTAAGATATTATCACAGTCACCGAGTGATTTCTGGTGTGTGATTTCACCTTGTTGTATTGGTTCAAATTACAATTTCAGAAAGTGGTCACAACTTTTGATATGAGTTCTTCAAGGAGATAACATTTGGTTTTACTAACGTAATTTAAAATTTATTGACTAAATGATCAATGAGAGTTTCGATTTGCTGAGTTTAAACAAGTGATTTATTTTTCCTCAAGATCTATTATTTAAACAAGTGTAAACACAGGGGATTACTTGTAGTATAATCATTAATATAAGTTTTTTTTTGTTTGCTTGAATCTCTCGACTTGCGGGAGTGGCCTGTGGTCTGAGAAACCACGACCCAGGGGCATCTAAGCCGTCAAAATCACACGAGGACCGCACTCGGCCTGGACCGCACTAGCCTCAACTTGAGTGGGTTTTTGGGTGTCGCCTCCCAACTAAGTCATCCCTAAGAGGAATTGAACTCGGGTCGCCTTGTTGGTGAGATCCACACCTTAACCGAGTGAGCTAGCGAGAATTGACATAATCACCGATATAATAATTTTAACCTCTCCTAACATTTTTGTATCATTGGATTATGATTTCTTTGCAAACAAAATTTACAATCCTTTTAAAGATAAATCTAAATATGAATGATCATTTTTCTAAAATAAATTTAGAATAATATAATCAACTTCCAAATATAAAAATATTACTCTAGCTAACATTGTGTACCACAAGTTTAATATTATATATGTTAAATTAAAACGTACACAATTGAAACTAAAAGAAATCAAATTCTAGAAATGACCATATTATATTATTAAAACACAAATAAATCAAAGTAGAGCCGAGGATCCAATTTAAAATTATGTAACTTTACAACATTTTTACCAACACCTATCACATATTGAACTAGGTAATAGTGAGTAATTATATACAATAGAATTACAAGTCCACTTGATTTAAGAATACAATTATTGGTTCCTAAAAGCTTTTACTTAATTTGATACGTACTTTATTAAGAAATTAAGAATATAAAGATTTTTACTTTTCTTAAAAAAAATATTTTAATATGTTGGCATGATCCCTTTAAATATTTCAATAAATTGCAACATAGAAGAAAGAAGAAAGGAAAACGTGTAAACATCCTCTTTAATTATAAATTGCAACATAGAAGAAAGAAGAAAGGAAAACCGTGTAAACATCCTCTTTAATTATGTACATAAGGGGTGAGAAAAATATGTCAACCGTGTGGGCTTTTTTCTTTTTCCAAACTCCAATAATATTCGAATTTGATATGTTTATAAGTCCTATAAATCATATTTTCAATGGTTTAATACTTTAGAGTTTAGACTAAATAATTGACAACATGACTTTGTACATACCATATATTAACAATCATGTGCATTTGTTAAAATAAATATAATAAATAAAATTGAGAAAAATAGGCTTGTACCACTGTTAAATAGAAGTATGTTGGATGTAGGTGAAGATAGTGTTAGAGGCGACGTGGCAGAGAGGATGCATGTAGGGTCCAGGATAACATGTGTTGCGAGGGCGAGTTTATGAGGGCAAGTGGTATGGGGGGTATCCTTGTGTGTTTGAGCATGTGAGTGATCTCCCCAGGTGGTAAAGGTATGAGCATGCTGCAGAACGTAGTGATAACCAAGGAAGGTTGTACGAGGATTGGGTGGTTGCCGATGAGCGTAATTATGGAAACTGGTGTGGCGAATTTTGGATTTACGAGTTTGGGTGGAAGGTCTTGTCCTCCTTAATGGGAGTTTTCTTCTACGTATTTTCTGTATCCATCAGCCTGTATGGCTCTGCCTTTAAACGTCGAGGGGGAGTATTCACCGGGCCTGCGAAAGGTGGTGTTGCAATCTTGTATAGTGTTGCTGATAGTCTGGGTGAGCTCTGTGTGTCGGTCATTAGTGACATGGACTCGGTAGGGGCGTCGGGGAGTCTGGAGATTAGGTGGAAGCATCGAGCTAGCCGCGGACAGACAAGCGCCGCGTAGGCGGCTTGGCAATACCACGCGTCCATTCCCCCGTCCATTAGAGCAGATATGGAATTGATGGAAGATTATGTCTAGTGCGAGGTGCTGGAGAATGTTCTGTCACTGGACTCAGCAGTGCTGAAGTGCTGGATTCAGGATCATTGGATCCTCGAGGGCTCAACATGGTATGTATGAAAAGACTATCACTTTATACTGGGTAGTCAAAGGACTCTTGGGACGTGTCTTGTTGGAACGAGAGGAGAAGCATGGGGCGATGAAATTCCTCTGGCTTTCTGGAAAGAGCTGTATGCAAACACTCGTCTCCTGCATATGAAAATTGACGCAGTGGGTAAATAGTTAGGCATCCCCTACCTCCCATAGATGGGTGTGTTTGCATTTGTGACTAAGGACATCCCGAAGGAGAGCAGGCAGGCAGTTGGTGGCTCGGGTGGTGCTAGGGCGGTTCCTCCGCTTGCAAATGCTTAGGTGCTGTAACAACCCCTTTGGTGGCTTGTGTTGGCAGTCCTTTGTTTATGGTTTATGTTGGTTGCATTTAGTCTTAGACACATAGAGAAGTTAATCTTTTTGATGGGATGGGGGTTTTATGACTGTCATACTTATTTTTTTTTGTATAATTATTGTCAAAATACTGGGTTGTGTTCTGTTTTGTCAAGTTATCGGGCTTTGTTGAATAGGTGGTGGAATGTATGCCCTATTTTCTCCTTCGGGGGAGGGGCCCTAGGGAAATGTTTTGTTAAGTACTCAGACTGTTCTGTTGATGTATCAAACAGGAAGAGAGGAAACTAGGAAGGACCACTACTGTAATTTTTGTATAATTTGATAATATACGACTGCTTATTTAGAAAGAAAATTGTTAAATAGAAATATATACAAATCCAAAGTAGGGTCCTACAACCTTTGAATATATGAAAATACAAAGGCTGCTTCTAGCAAAAGATGTTCTTACAGGCCAGGCACATAAGATACCGAAGATTGAAGTCTTTTTGCCCATTCGCCTTCCAACTTATTAACATAATCCATTGTCTTTGCTTTCATTCCAAGGAATTGCTTAATATCTTCTTTCATCTTGCTCTTCGTCGCCCAACTTGCATGGTGGGGAAGAACTAGCAATGATGATCATCGAATCTTTCATATAGTGTTTCTCTATTTCATTCGTGGCAAAGAAAACCATTGTGTCCGAACATTATTTGACAGCTTTTCTCGGAATAGATGACTTATATTTCAAAAGCTTTGAATACTCATTTAGAACAATGAACATGTAATCATATACATTTGACATTTTCAAATCATTTAGAAGAAATTCTTTCGCAGCGTTTTCAATCTCCTTTTCCCATGGAGAATCACAAAAAAATATTTCTGTTTGGAAGAGGAAATTATATGTGAATGCCAGGGTTTCTTTGAATAACTTACCTCATTTGTATGATTGTTTCCCTAGTTAACAACAAATTGGATCGAGTCACACTTTTTATCGATTCTTACAGGCCAGTAATGGAGTTAGGGAACAAGGCCTCTACTGAAGAATTCATGGTAGCGTGGAGTAAACAAAAGAGTTGGTGAGTCACATGCCAAAATGTTCTTGAAACTCACTGATCAGGGGTTCCATTCGATGCATATCTTGTAACTGGCAGATAAATCTATTGTCACAAAAGTTCAAGAAAAATAATCTGATAAAGCGACCTATAGAAGTTAAGCAACATAAACGACAACACTGTACAAATTTAAGGACAAAATAAAATGCATAAATTTCTAGCCATGAAACCAATTGTAAATTGGATACTATCTATAGTACGTAGCTTATGATCCTTTGGCTTTGACATTCTCACTTAAAAGTTGGTTCAGAAGTGACATATGAAGCATTGTTCTCCATCTCACTTGGCATTTTGATAGTTATTAGAAGAATTTCCCTCTGAACAGGAAGGAGACCTGCCTTTGTGTCTCGGTCAGCTAATTCCATGGAGGAGAGGGCAGCCTTTTCCTAGGACACACGTCCCTTGGGCATGTGCTCTAGTGTCCCTTTTTAATAAATTTGGAAAAATTGGAAAAATTGCACTTTTTGGCCAATTCGACCCTTAGACTAGTAATGATTCAAATGCTTCCAAATTGCTCCGAATGCTTCCAAATTGGGTCTGAATGTGTTTGAGAGGTATTAATACATAAAAATGAGTTTGATGGATGCTTGGACACTCTCAAATACATCTTCAACACTCATTTACAATCAGGAGAAAATAAGGAAACTTACTAGCAAATTTAGGGTTCAAACCCCCAAGGGTAGGGGACAAAGATGGCTTCCCAAATGCAGTACGATCCTCCCAAATTTAAGAAAATAGACATTTATTAGTTAAATTAATTCAATGGGAACCCAAATGCATCATTAATAAGTTCCTAAAGGCTACTTCAACTCCCATAAATCAGAGGTTTGTGGACATGTCTTCACATAGGGGGAAATGATAGGAAACTTCACTACTTGCTATGAAATTCGAGATTTATGCTCCCAAGGCTTATGTAATGTATATGAAACTTATTCAAGACATTAATGAATCTCCATACATCATAAAAATCATATAGATGAACCGATACAAGTCGAAATAAAGCAACTTCAAGCTTTCATAACAAGATATGAGGAAATTGGCACAATTTGTACATTGTTTGGTATTTTGACATAGTTTCACTTGGTATTTTTACCTAAGGATCTTCTAAGCATTAAATACATAGTAAATACATCAGATTACAAATAAATGGGACCACAAGAGCTTCCCCAAATAGATTATCATCTCACCAAATGTGCCCTTCCTCCAAGAGCCAAAATATGAAGAGAAATGTGAGAAAGGTGTGGAAACAAGTTGAAGAAGAGAATATCACGAGCATCCATGTAGCTTAAACCTGCAAAAAATGAATCCATTTTAGCTCCAAATGAAAGGTCTGAATGGCCTCTCCAATTTCCAATTAGGATGGAAATCTTTCACCCCTGAAATTGGTACTAAGGCAAGTAGAGTAAACACTCCACAAGCATGTACAAGCTATGCTCTCCAATATGCAAAATGAGAAATGATCAAAAGATACTCTTCTTCTTTGTTCTTGTCTTTTATAAACTTCTCAAGTCCTCCATGGGTCTAATTCCTTCCAAAATCCTCATGCCAACTCAAGTTGGGAAGAGATTCCAATGTGTGCCATTTGTCCAACAATTCCTAGTCTCCATCTTTCCTCATTTTGAATGGGTGTCTCTTTGGCTTCTCTAACTCCCTTGTGCGCTTTCTTGGAGGATATTTTTAGCCCTGACATGTCATATATGTCATATTTCAGCACTCAGGTCTGATTTGTGTCATAGGTGTCATAGTATCTTCATCATTGGTGTCATAGAAGCTAGGGAATCTAGCCCAAGTGTCTCAATATCTCTCAAATGCCTCTTCCTCTTCCATGGGAGTTACTCTTCCACTCCAATTCGACCTTCATTGAGTCAGGCCAAGTATATTGACCTTCAAAATCTCCAAGATCATTAGTCTCCACCTTGGATTTAAATGGGTGAGAATAGAATGCCATGTGGCATGAGGAATCTAGCTTTATGTGGGTCCCACACCACCAATGTGTCTCCATGACCAAGTGCCACATTATTTTCCTATCATAAATATTGATTTAACCCCTTTTAATATATTTATGTCAAGCTAATGTCCATTTGGAGTTTATTATCTCCCTTATTCAAAATCCCAATGTTTCCACCCCAACCTAGGAAACTAGTAGATTGGTGGAATTTTCTCTTTTGAGATTTATTTGAATGGGGACATTACAGTCCTCCCACCCAAGATTGCTTGTCCTCAAGAAATTTCGAACATGGATGTTGAAGAACCTGCTTACTTTCCAAAACTTTGCTTTCAAAACTTTCTTTCCCAAAAATATTTTGGAACTAATGAGACTAAAAATTATTCCAGGGTCCCATTGCTTGTATTGCACTCCAACAATTAGGAGTGCTCTTGAACCCATACCATCAGGAAAGAGAATTCCCGGATCCCATTTCCTTGTATGCATTCTTCCAATCATCATAAGTACAAAATATAGATCATCAAAGTACATAGCAACATAATAAAAATGTACATCAAGGAGGTGCCTCATCAAAGCGTCATGAAAGTGCTTATACCTCCAAGCAAGTAGACCACCATTTTTCAAGTGCATACAAGCATCAAGTGACCAATCAAATCTGCTCCAATGACATAGGTGAGGATCCCATGTCCTATAATGCTGCTCCAAAAATATGTAGGATGCATCAAAATAATCAGACCTGTGTTCTTTCATCCAAGAAGTGAATGAATAATCTCCATTAAAATCTAAACCAAGTAGGGAGCAAAGCAAATAATGAGCCTTCAAGGGGCTCACATAAGTACCATTTATGCATCCATGGATATGTGTATCATCAATAAATAACAAGCAATGTTGCTTCCAATAAACATTTTCCCCAATCATATATCTCTTCACACAAGTAGTTAATGAAGTTCCTCCAACATCAATTGAACTAACCAAGGAGCAAGGAAAATCATGAGTCTTCAAGTGACTCAAGTGAACATCATAAGTGCATCCATGAAGATGTGTATCATCATAAGGAAAAAAAGGATGCTGTTGCAAATGTAAATAATGAGGTTCTCTAGTCATGTCATCATTAAAAGGAGAGGTGGGAGTTTCACACTTCTCATGTGGCACCATCAAAAAGAAACTTTTCACCCATACTTCATTAGGATGAATGCTGCAAAATAGGGAAGTGTAAGATGTAGGAAAATGAACCAACTCACCCAAATGATCAGAATATGCAAAAGTGTCATAATTTGTATTCTCCATAAGGGTAGGATCATGCACATCCTTCAAAAGGAAAAAACTTTCCTCTTCTTGTACTGCTTCTTCTACTTCACCTATTTCAGAACTAGGTGGCTCATGGGTCTCCTCCTTTCACTCCTTCAAGCAAGCTGATGCATTTTCCCCCTTGGTTTCCTTAAGATCAATATATTTGGAATCTCTTTTTGAATAAAACCCAAAAACTCTCTTCAAGCAAAAAATACATGCATTCCCTGAAGCTTCAGATATTTCACTACTCTTTTCAGTCACACACATATGATTTTATCTCCAAGGTATTTTGCAAGAAAGGCATAGACCTTTCTTCAATAACTCCACATCTTCATTTTTGGGCCTATTTTCAAACACCCAATCAACAAAGTCTTCAAAAGGAATGGCATTTTTTGTATCTCCCTTGTACACATCAATATATGCCTTATATTGTTGGGGCAAGGTTTTACATGTTGCTCTCAATCTTTGTAATTCATTCATGGAATTGTACTCATAGGAGTCATCATAATAGTAAGACATGGATGAAATTTATTCTTCAATGGATGACCCAAATGCATAGGTGCAAGGACCATGCTTTGATACCACTTGTAGTGTCCCTTTTTAATAAATTTGGAAAAATTGAAAAAATTGCACTTTTTGGCCAATTCGACCCTTACTCTAGTAATGACTCAAATGCTTCCAAATTGCTCTGAATGCTTCCGAATTGGGTCTGAATGTGTTTGAGAGGTATTAATAAATAAAAATGATTCTGATGGATTCTTGGAAACTCTCAAAATACTTCTGCAACACTCATTTACAATCAAGAGAAAATAGGGAAACTTACTAGCAAATTCGAGGTTCAAACCCCCAAGGGTAGGGGACAAAGATGGCTTCCCAAATGCAGTACGAAACTACCAAATTTAAGAAGAGAGAAATGTATTAGTTAAAGGAATTCAATGGGAACCCAAATGAATCATTAATCAGTTTCTAAATTCTGCTTCATCTCCCATAAATAAGAGGTTTGTGGACATGTCTTCACATAGGGGGAAATGATAGGAAACTTCACTACTTGCTATGGAATTTGAGATTTATGCTCCAAAGGATTATGTAATGTATATGAAACTTCTTCAGGATATTAATGAATCTCCATACATCATAAAAACAACAGATATGAACTGATACAAGTCAAAATAAAGCAACTTCAAGCTTTCGTAACAAGATATGAGGAAATTGGCACCATTTGTACATTGTCTGATATTTTGACATAGTTTCACTTGGTATTTCGACCTGAGGATCTTTTGAGCATTAAAAATAGAGTAAATACACCATATTAAAAATAAATGGGGCCACAATATATTCCCCAAATATATCAGCATCTCACCAAATGCACCCTTCCTCCAAGAGCCAAAATATGAAGATAAATGTGAGAAAGGTGTGGAAACAAATTGCAGAAGAGAATACAACGAGCAGCCCTGTAGCTTCAACCTACAACAAATGACTCCATTTTAGATCCAAATGAAAGGTCTGAATGGCCTCTCTAATTTCCAATTAGGATGGGAATCTTTCAACCTCGAAATTGGTACTAAGGCAAGTAGAGTAAACACTCCACAAGCATGGACAAGCTATGCTCTCCAATATGAAAAATGCGAATGTTAATTTTTTGAGCATTAATTCAATATACTCTAGGATATTTATTGAGAGAATAACATGTACAGCATATCAAGTATAACAATGCATATCAATCACACCAAGCAATCACATGAGACAATAGACACACAGAGTTTCATTGGGGAAAACCATAAAGGCGAAAAACCCCACAACTTCCTCAGAGATGGAAAGAAAAATGATACAACCCAAGTACAAGAGATAGTCTTCTCTAGCAGCTACTCATCCTTCCTCACTTGTGCACCACTTTCCAAGTAGTGTAGAAGTGAATAACGAGATGATCAAATAGAGTGCCTCCCGCACTCTATTTATACATGACTTGACCTACCTAATAACCTAGCAGGGCCGACTTATCTAACTCAGTCTAATAACCCATGGTCATACTAATCAGGGCCAACCCCACACTTGGTGGTCTAATAACCCATCACATGCAAGTTGTGACACTTGCGACACTTGTCAATACAAATGACGACACTTCCGTATAGAGGAATAATAACATCTCTATAGGAGTACAATATACATGGGTGAAATACATTCCGAAGTTACAATTACATCAACACTCCCTCTTATCTAGGAAGGTATTTCTCAACACAGATATTCTAGCACAAGTCTTCTTCTCTGGATCATCGTCATCGAATCATTGTCCTCGAGTCATCGTCACTGTCATTGCTGCTGCTATCTCAATCAATCTCCAATCTACTCGTCATAGGAAGTTCTACAGAGCCAGCCTTTTTTCATATTGGATGTAGGCCCACTACCTGTAGGTCTTCATCATCTGTGTGAATGGTCTGATAGAGGTGGTCTCTCAAGACTGATTTATGTGCTGATGCAATACCTGACAAGATCATCCCGGGAACATTTATGTGCCTAAGCACGGCCGGCAAGATCTCCCAAGACTGATTACATGCATCCCCTTCACAATACCTTTAAAGAGCATCCCAGGAACATTTATGTGCCGCAGCACGACTGGCAAGATCTCTAAAGAGCATCCCAGGACTTATTACGAGCACACAGCTCAACCTCTCGGATCTCCAGGATTGATTACATGTGAATAGACAATACCTTTAAAGAGCATCTCAGGAACATTTATGTGCTGCAGCACGACTGGAAAGATCTCTAAAGAGAATCCCAAGACTTATTACGAGCACACAACTCAACTTCTCGGATCTCCAGGACTGATTACATGTCTCCATAGCAATACCTCATCCCAGGACTGATTACGAGCACACAGCTCAACCTATCGAATCTCTGAGGAATGATTACATGCTACTTGCACAACCTGCTACATATCATCTCTGACCTCCAAGTATCAACCTGATACTTATGATCCAACTGATCATCATCGTACGAAGCATCATCTTGATGCTCATGATCATACTGATCATCATCACACAGTACATCATCCTGATGTACATCATCTATAGTATCATCCTGATACTCATATGTGATCATCCTGATCATCGTCACTGCACCATCCTGATGCATATCATCTAGAGAATCGTCTTGATACTCATCATACGTGATCATCCTGATCATTGTCACTGCATCATCCTGATGCATATCATCTGGAGCAACATCCTGAAGCTCATCATCTATGATCATCCTGATCATACAATGCATCCACTTGATGCATACCAAGTATCTACCTGATACATATCACATACATGATCTACCTGATCATACAATGCATCCACCTGATACATACATAAGTACATGATCTATCTGATCATACAATGCATCCACCTGATACATACATAAGTACATGATCTACCTGATCATACAATGCATCCACCAGATACATACATAAGTACATGATCTATCTGATCTTACAATGCATCCACCTGATGCATACATAAGTACATGATCTACGTGATCATACAATGCATCCACCTGATACATACATAAGTACATGATCTATCTGATCATACAATGCATCCACCTGATACATACATAAGTACATGATCTACCTGATCATATCAAGCCTCCAACATGATGCATATACAAATATATCAAGCATCCAACATGATGCATATACCAATACATGATCCAACTGATCAAAGCATCCAACTGATGCATATACAGAGAAGTAACTGGAGCATCAACCTGATGCTCATCATCCATCGCTTACATCCACATCCATGGGAAGGATCCTCCTCTCACCATGCTTGAAATGGATCCTGCAAGTGTGTCCATCACTTCTTCCTTGAAGTGTCGTCAATCTGAAGAACACCAAACCTCTCTCTGAAGTACTCAAACTTCACTCTGGCTAGTGGTTTCGTCAACACATCTGCAACCTGCTCATACGTCGCAACATACAGGAGCTTCACTGATCCTCTCTGCACCATATCCCTGATATAGTGATATTTGATCTCAATGTGCTTTGACCTGTCGTGGAACACCGGGTTCTCAGACAACTTCCAAACTTTGGTTATCACAAAAGATACTAGTAGCCTCCAGTGGGAGATCAAATAACTCAGATAGTAGCTTCCGGAGCCATACTGCATCGCAGCTAGCCGAATAAGCTGCAACATACTCTGCCTCGGTTGTACTTAGTGCTACGCAGGACTGCTTCCTACTAAACCAAGAGATCACACCTGATCCTATACTGAAGCAACACCCAAAAGTGCTCTTCCTATCCGTAGCACTTCCTGCCCAGTCCGAATCAACATAACCCTGCAGATTAAAGTTTGATTCGCATCATATTTGATCCCTTAATCAATTGTACCCTTCAGGTACCTCAGAATATGCTTTACAGTAATCAGGTGAACACCTCTGGGATCCATCAGGAACTGGCTCAATGTGTTCACCGCAAAGCAAATATCTGGTCTTGTGTTCGTTATGTACATCAAGGACCCAATCATCTGATGATACACAGTGACATCAACCAGATCAGATGAAGCATCACACAGAAGATTCGGGTTCGATGCCATAGGTGTGGCCATGGCCTTGCAGTCTATCATCCCGAATCTCTTCAGGATCTCTACTGCATACTTCCCTTGTCTAAGGAAGATCCCATCTGTACTTTTCCACACCTCCATGCCTAGAAAATAGTGCATCATCCCCAAGTCCTTCATCTCAAACTCGGGTGCAAGCTTCCTCTTGGTGTCGAAAATCAACCCATCCTCTCCTGTAACAAACAGGTCATCCACATATAGGAATAGTATCACAGGATTTCCTTCCTCAACCTTGTAGTAGAGGTTGGAATCTTCTTTACTCTTGGTAAAGCCCAAACTAGATAGAAAACTGTCCATCCTACCATACCATGTCCTAGGAGCTTGCTTCAAGCCATACAAGGCTTTCTTCAACCTGCACACACATGAATCCCTGTCATGTGTTTCAAAAATAGGTGGCTGCTCCACATATACTTCCTCCTCAACTACACCATTCAAGAAAGCTGTCTTGACATCTGTTTGGTGTATCTTCCATTTCATCACTGCAACCAGGGAAAGTACTAAAATGATGGAAGTGTACCTGGCTACAAAATCAAAAGTTTCTTCATAGTCTATCCCCTCTTTCTGGGAGAAGCCACAAGCTACAAATCTTGCTTTGTATTTCTCTATGCTGCCATCTGCAGCATGCTTGATCTTGTAGATCCACTTGGAAGTCACAACAGACTTCCCTTCAGGTCTTGGGACTACATCCCAAACATCATTCTTCATGATCGATTGGTATTCCTCGACCATGGCATCCTTCCATTCTTTCTTTTTCGCTGCTTCTTCACAACTGGAAGGTTCTTTGTTCATAATGTCACAGAGTAAGGCAACATAACTGGTATGTGATCTATTCCTCTTCCCTTCTCTGTGTTCTTCTTCTGGAATGCCATATCTTTCTGCATTTTGAATGAGCTCTCTAGACCATGCAGGTTTCCTCTTGTGAGAGTTCTTCTCACGGGGTGCATCTACAGTTTCTTGTGGAACTTCCACTTCACGATCTGCTTCTGGAATTGATTCAGTCATGGTGGTGTCTTGAAATCTGGTTTCCTTTGGTTCTTCATGATCTTCAACAGGTGTCTTCCTTGATTTGATGAAGGCTGAGTTTTCATCAAATGTTACATCCCTGCTGACATCAATCTTCTTGAACCCTGGAAAGTATATTCTGTAAGCTTTCGAGCTTTCACTGTACCCCACGAAGATTCCCTTCTTTCCTGAAGGATCTAACTTTGTCCTCTTTTCCTTTGGAACATGTGTACATACTGGACAACCAAATATTCTGAGATGGCTGACTTCAGGTTTCTTACTAGAGAATACCTCTGATGGTGTCTTGTTGTCCAATATCTTGTGAGGTGTTCTATTTTGCACATATACAACTGTCCTAGCTGCTCCTGCCCAAAGATGCATAGGCAGATCCTGGTCATGCAACATTGCCCATGTTGCTTCCATGATTGTTCTACTTTTCCTTTCTACAACTCCATTCGGTTGTGGATTGTAGGGAGCAGTCAACTCCCTCTTAATCCCTGAGTCACTACATAGCTTCTTGAAATCACTTGAAGTGAATTCTTTGCCATTGTCGGATCTGAAGGTCTTGATCTTCTTATCAGTTTGATTTTCCATCAATGCTTTGAACTCCTTGAACATATCAAACACTTCATCTTTGTTCTTCAAGAAATAAACCCAAGTCTTTCTAGAGAAATCATCAATGAAAAAGACATAGTATACATACCCACTCAGAGAACTGGATGACATCGGACTGCATACATCAGAGTGGATAATCTCCAAGATTCATTTTGCTTTGCTTTCACTGCTTAGAAATTCCTTCTTAATGTTCTTTCCTTTTGCACATCCTTTGCAAACACCTTCATGCTTTGTCTTGATTTCAAGAAGACCCTCCATAGCCTTGCTTGCAATTGGAAGTTCCCTATAGTGTACATGAGCAAGCCTTCTATGCCAAAGTTCACTTGGCTCCATGGATTCATGTACCATGGCATGTTCAGGTTGTCCCTTCAATTTGTACAATCCTCCCTCTTGCTCTCCAATCACTACTACATCATCTATAGTTTTTCCCTTTGGCCACATTAGGACTTGGCCATCTACAAATGAAACCCTCATGCCCTTTGCATCCAATGTAGATATGGAGAGTAGGTTCTTTTTGAGCCCAGGTACATATAGAACATCTTTCATCTTCAAGGACTTCCTAGAGTCTAGGTTGTAGGAAGCTTCACCACTTCCCTTGATAGGATATTGATAGTCATCCCCAAGTTTCACTTTATGGGGTGACTCATGTTCGGATAGATTTAAAAAAGATTAGTTTAAACCCATTCATGTGTTTGAAAGCCCCACTATCAATGAGCCAATCATTACATCCATGAGAGATAGTACCTGTGAGAGCAGATATTAGAACATATTCATCTTCACTAGATGAGTCATCACTTTCTGCTCTAGCTTTCTTCTTGGGAGGTTCATCATTCTCAGCAGCATGAGCATGAAATCTCCTTTTGTTGTTGTTCTTCTTCTTGAATTTGTTAGTACCTTCTTTTCTCTTCTTGGGACATTCTGAGGCAAAGTGTCCTTTCTCATTACAATTGAAGCACCTCAGATCTTTCTTTTCTCTGTGGTATGGGTGGGAAGATTTCTTCTTGTGATGGGATGGCTCCCTCTTGAAATTTCCTTTCTTGGTGTGAGCTGTGAGAGCTTGATCTTCATTTCCCATCTTTTCTTCTTGGGCTATGAGCCTAGCCTCTCCTTGTGAACATTCCTCCCATAGTCTACTGAAGGAGACCAACTTCTTTCTTGCACAGATTCCTTGGATAAAGGAATCCCATGACCTAGGTAGGCCATTCAATGTGGTCATAACAACTTCACCATTATCCACTACTTCATCCACAACTTCAAGTCATTCCTTGATCTGAGAGACCTTAGAAAAATAGGATTGAATGGGCTCTCCATTCTGAATCTTTACCCCTTTCAATTGGTTCTGCAGAGTCATCTTCCGATTTATGTTCTTCCCTTCAAACAGCTTGGTAAGGGAATCAAACATCTCCTTGGGTGTCTTTAGAGATGACACATGTGGTATGAGATGGTCTTTGGTAGAATCATCAATGATCCTCTTTGCCTTGACCAATTTCTTCTTATGTAGGGCTTTAGCCTCTTCTTCCTCTGGGACAGGGACCTCAGAGCTTATGTAAGTGTCCAATTCATTTTCTTCTAGGATTAACCCAATCCTATACTTCCATGCTCAGAAGTTATCAGCCCCTTCAAGCTTATCCTCAAGCTTGGTGTCGTGAGACATCTTAAAGAGTACTTCAAATGGAAATAGAAAAGATTTAGGTCTTACCACTTGATTTGCAGAAATCTGGATTTGGTGTTGGATTAGGGTTTGTCAGAGAAACCCTAAAAATTCAAAATGTGAATTCCAAACTTCTGAAAGGATAGAAAGATGAACCTTGATGAGCTGATAATCCTGGTATATTCAGAATTTGAAATCTCAAAGTTTCACCCTTCAGAAATGCCTTTTAGTCTTCCCGGATTCACTAGGGAGGACCCTGAATTAGGGTTTGAGTTTCCAGGAGCTTCACCCAACCAAAAATTTCGATCCAAAGCCCTAAACTTCAAGTTTTCCAAGGAGCTTCCAGTTATGGTCTCAGATTTCAGAAATTCCTATTTCTGTGGAAACCCTAATTTTTAGGGCCAAAAATAAAAGTGCCTAGAATTGAATTCTGATTGGATAGAAAGATTCACCTTGATGAGTAGAGTCAATCTACCTTACTGCCTTTCCAAAATATGTGGATATAAACCCAATAAACAAGAAACCCTAGTTTCCACAATTATACAGTGTCTTATTCTCAGGTTAGCTCTGATACCATGTTAATTTTTTTAGCATTAATTCAATATACTCTAGGATCTTTACTGAGAGAATAACATGTACAACATATCAAGTATAACAATGCATATCAATCACACCAAGCAATCACATGAGACAATAGACACACATAGTTTCACTGGGGAAAACCATAAAGGTGAAAAACCCCACAACTTCCTCAGAGATAGAAAGAGCAATGGTACAACCCAAGTACAATAGATAGTCTTCTCTAGAAGCTACTCCTCCTTCCTCACTTGTGCGCCACTTTTCGAATAGTGTAGAAGTGAATAATGAGATGATCAAATAGAGTGCCTCCCGCACTCTATTTATACATGACCTGACTTGCCTAATAACCTAATGGGGCCGACTTGTCTAACTCAGTATAATAACCCATGGTTATACTAATTAGGGTTGACCCCACACTTGGTGGTCTAATAACCCATCACATGCAAGTTGCAACACTTGTGACACTTGTCAATACAAATGACGACACTTCCGTATAGAGGAATAATAACATCTCTATAGGAGTACAATATACATGGGTGAAATACATTCCGAAGTTACAATTACATCAACAGAGAAATGATCAAAAGCTACTCTCCTTTTTTCTTGTCTTTTATAAACTTCTCAAGTCGTTCATGGGTTGAATTCCTTCCAAAATCCTCATGCCAAATCAAGTTGGGAAGAGATTCCAATGTGTGCCACTTGTCCAACAATTCCTAGTCTCCATCTTCCCTCATTTTGAATGGGTGTCTCTTTGGCTGCCCTAACTCCCTTGTGCGCCTTCTTGGAGGATATTTTTATCCCTTGCATGCCATATATGTCAGATTTCAGCATTCAGGTCTGATTTGTGTCATAGGTGTCATAGCATCTTCATCATTGGTGTCATAGAAGCTAGGGAATCTAGCCCAAGTGTCTCAATATCTCTCGAATGCCTCTTCCTCTTCCACTCCAATTAGACCTTCATTGAGTCATGCCAAGTATATTGACCTTCCAAATCCCCAATATCATTAGACTCCACCTTGGATTCCAATGGGTGAGAATAGAATGCCATGTGGCATGAGGAATCTAGCTTTGTGTGGGTCCCACACCACCAATGTGTCTCCATGACCAAGTGCCACATTATTTTCCTATCATAAATATTTATTTAACCCCTTTTAATATATTTATGTCAAGCTAATGTCCATTTGGGGTTTATTAGCCCCCTTATTCAAAATCCCAATGTTTCCACCCCAACCTAGGAAACTCGTAGATTGGTGGAATTTTCTCTTTTGAGATTTATTTGAATGGGGACATTACATGTGCCCTCCCTCTCTCAATTAAAATGCAATAATATCACTGTTTTCTGACCTGGAGAAAGCCACCAATAATATCACTATTTTTTTTTAAGTTTCTTTTTCAACTTATGCGAAGTTTTCGGCTGAGATTATCTATGCCAAATCGTTTGAAAAATAGAATTTTTGCTATTCTTGTTGGGTGACCTGTTATGGAATGTTTCTATGCATTGGTATTAATGAAAATTGAAAGCATGATATTAACTCATTATAATTAATATTATATGATAAATATATAACATTAGTATAAGTATGTCACAAGTATCAAATCATAAGGGAAATGGACAATGATATGTGCACGGGAAAATATGAAATAAAGAAGAATCATAAAAGAAGTTTATTTAGATTAATAATATAATTTATTTATTTTTTTAATTTTTTATTCTTAATTTTTATGTTATAGCACCAATCATAGTTGAAAGAAACTCTTATGGAAATTAAAAAAAAAAAACTTTAGTTACACTTTAGAAAGGTTGAAATATCAATCTACTTTTATGAAATTAATGAAACAATTGAAAACAGTAGTCTCTACCTAGACTGCAACCTTTTGGGAACTATAGAGAATATGGAAATGCATTGGTTATTTGGAAGTCAATATAGTAGATACGAGGACATGAGAAAAATATCTCTTTAAATCAATCAAGAAATTTAGCAAGTTTATAAAATGGGTGCCAAATGAAGATTTCAAATGTAGACAAACATGTGCAACCCCATCTTTGACTAAGAACCGAGTTCCATTTCCAGACTTTATTATTGCCATTACAACATAGACTACATGAGCACATGTTATGTTTATGATAGTTCCCTTTTAGAATTTGGTTGTCAATTCTATCATCAAACAATTAGATCAAAATTTATCTTCTTCTAATTACAAAACTACTATTATACATAAAAGGGGAGTACTTATGTAAGTGAAGTTCTTCAGTGTTACTGAAATGAAATATAAACCAACATTGACTTTTACACCTGTTATTTGTTACAAAATTGAAATAAGGTAATGATATTTTTCAAAACTTATAAATCTGATAAAATGTTTCCAATGGGAGAAAATGTGTTTCAGGCACCTTTTAATATACCTAACATTTTCTTAGTCATCTAAACCTACAACAAGCAACAGGGAAACTCCTAGTGATGAACTTGGGGACTGCAAGAAAAAAAATTGAACATGACTTGAGCCACAAGAGAGGTAGCCAGAAATACTAAATTGTAATTCAGAAAGAATTCAAATATCTAAAAAATATAAAAAGCATGCAAAGGTGAAACATGATGAACACCAAATAAAGGTTTCTAAAAGCAGATTGGAATTCAAAAATATTCCGTTTGAGACACATTTACATCTAAACTGCTTTCTTGGACCATAGGAGCACATACCAAAGTCCATGGAAAGTGAGTACCTCACCAAAGACCTCAACTTGGAATTTTGATGTGTACTCAAATTCACAACTACAAAGAACTAAATTCTTGGAAATTCCGAAAAATCACAACTATTGTTCAACAAAAGATTTTAGCAACCATCCATATACACTTAATAAAGTACTTAACATATTCAAAGAGTTAAGTAGGTCCATTAGGATTTAAATTTTCAAAGAATTTTGGGATTTCAAATGGTTCACAAATGTGGAACATATAAAAGTATACATACAAATGACTCATAAATTAAAAAAAACCATTGAAAATTACAAAAATACCACAAAAATCCGTATCATGGAGGAATTCATGTACATGGCGACAAGTAGTTGTTAGCAAAAAAACACATTTAAAAGTTTGTCTTAGGAAATGGAGTTTGTTGTATTTATAGAATGCAGAGCTTAATTATTTTTTTCACATGTGGTTCACAAACCCCCTAGCGGGGCTACTACATCCACGGTAAGAAATCTCATGGGGCCCACCGAAGGGGCCGCACCCGTTCGCTCTGATTACAAAGATAACCCGATAGGGACATCAAGTGAGGTCCTTATATAACAATGTATAGCCACCTGAGGATTTGACCCCGAGATCTTCTGCTCACAACTTACAACACTCAACCACTTGAGCTATCCCACTGGGCTTGCAGAGCTTAACTATACTTTTGTAAAATTTAATTAAAATACCCGTGTTTCTTTTCTATTTTTTTAGACAACAAGTTTGACCCAAAACAAAGGTAAAATGAAATCCCTCTCGAACCAAACAATTAAATAAGATACTAAAATGTTAGTCCTCTATAATTGGCAATCACTATAATATATGCATATAGAGCCTAGGGCTTGACTGAGGATCGTAGAGTTGAATCTATGGTTCGTTAATTACATAATTGATGGAATAAAAAAATGGATCTTTGCTAAATTAGGGACAGTAAATGAAGGGGTAAATTACAAACCTTGGAACTAACCATCTACCCTCATTGAAAAGATAAAACTAAAAAGGAAATTGAACAAAACCCCATTAAAAGTGAGAATTTTAGGTATATTCCACAGGAAAATTTACAACCAAACCTCAATCCCTATGGAAAATCTAACTTTTGGGGGGTTTAACCCCCATGAATTTTGAAATAATGACCTCCATAATAAAATTAAATTTCAAAAGTTAGAAATAAATTGAACAAAACCCCATTAAAAATAAGAATTGTAGGCAAATTCAACATGAAAATTTATAGTCAAACCTATAAATTTACAAGATCATTGATGGCATGTGTTCCAAGAGGAGGTTTAATGTTGGTATGTGGAAACAAGGGGAGTGTGATGAGCCACTTAGTGAGCCATGTTGTCTCAACACATTCCTCTTATGGCCACATACCAACATTAAACCTCATATTGTGACACATGCCATCCGTGATATTTTCCATCCACATAGCCTATACGAGGATGCGCATCTTGTCATGCAACAAGGGGAATGTGTTGAGCAACAATGATGATCTCGATGCTTGTAGAACTTTACTTTGCAAACATATTAGGAACTAGTATGGGAATTTATACATAAACATGAGATTCACATGGAAGTTGAAAATTGAGATATAAAGTCTTAAATATGAAGCTGAACCAAATTCGAATTTTCTCTTGATACACATTCTTCTCTCTCTTTATCATGGTTATGTTTCTTTTATGCCCAAGTGGTTCATGTAATTTCTTGGTTCTTTTGATAGAAAGAGTGTAAGTTTGGTCTCATCCTCTGGAACACTTGAACTCCCAGTCTCTCAACATTCTAGGTTTACTTAGCCTAACAAAGACAACAAAAAGGATCTCTTCGTCGTACATGAGTTATTTCTTCATACTTTTAGGTTTGAGCAATCAATTTTCCAAACTCAACACTTCGATGAGCAATGAGTAGGCCAACTATTTCGGTGGATCATGAGGATAGATGAAAATAGAGGAGGGGGTGGAGGTTGGGCCTACTCACACCAAGAGATGCAAGCTCAGATGCATTCCTAGGACCAACGAACCCGAGGCAAGAGAAAATAACTCAAGCTTAGTAAGAGGCAATTGCAGATGTCAATTGGTATAAATAGGCTCACTCCAACTCAATTAAAGACCAAATTAACAATTTGGAGAATATGGAAAGAGATAGGAGGGGGACTCATTTTCTAAGCAAGTTGATCTGGAGATATTGTAGTGGATGCTCGATATATAATTTGTTATTTTTGTGCATGACTCTTTGCTTTTCCCTTTTTAGCCTAGCATAGTTAGTTTTTTCTAATTCGTTTTAGTAATTATATAACACTTGATTTTAGATGGAAGGAATTTGGCTGCATGCTAAGTTTTAATGTTTAATCATTCATGCACATTGAAAGTCACTCAATTAATTTCAACTAAAATCAAGCCTACAACATTATAATTAATTCCACAATTAATTAAAATCAAACTCCCTAAAAGACGAAACTATGGCATTTATCTTCCATAGTTTTGTCACTTGTGGGAAAATTCTATAGTGAAGAGGAATCAACTAGGTAGTGACTGTGGGGACCTGTCAAGATACACCCTCGATTGGTGTTAGTGTTGGAAATACCCCCATGAATTTGATATAGTCTCCTTCTTGTGTGGAACCACACTTGACAATCTAGACTTGTTTCCATGTATCGTGAGTATATTAGAAACCCCCTTTCCCTTAACAAATTCAACTTGTAACAAGTAGTCGATCCCTGCACCAAGTATGTTCACAATTCGTTGCACCTCTATTTAACAAGCAAAGCCAAGCCTTGCCTCGGCGAGTTCACAATTTGTCTTTGCTTCCACTTTTTAGTAAGTTAGATAACATTTATTTTCTAGTGGTAAAGTAATCTTTTAGTGTAGCTTGCAAGCTTTTGTGACTCCATTGTTGTATCCTTTTTAAAGCACTGGTCTATGATTTCATTTATGTAGAAGACTTTGAATATCTTGTTAAGTTATCTTTGTTAGATTGCTTTCTTAGTGTAATTTATTAACTCCTATTTCGCCTTTTCCAAGGCGACCATCCTAGATTTTTTATAGGGTCTACCTCCCTTGGATTTTGTTTAGAAGTTGGGCTAAACAGAAGGAGTCAAATGTTGTGGTGACAATTGGCACTTGACTCATTGAATTTCCCCCAAGGCCACTCTCAGTGGGTTGATATTTTTCTCACATTCACGTGCAGATCTAGGTGGAAATAGGATTCTCTAGAACCAGTGACAGTAAGGTCTACATGAAGACATAAATCTATTTCTTAGTGAATTATGCCATCATAGAATCTATGGAGGAAAATGATCCCAAGCTCCACTCAAACATCCTAATGGAGAGGGACTTCATGGAATCCAAGTATGATTCCCTCGCTTAAGTTCATTGGGGTTTTAAGGATAGGGTCATTTAGGAGGGTGTAAATCCAAAAGGAGCTGAAGGTAAGGAGATGTTGATGGAAGAATGCAAACTCTACCAATCGGATTTCATCATCTTGGATTTTGATTTGGATAATGAGCATTGATCTTGAAGCTTATTTCACTAGGTTCTCCCTTTTTTTTTTTGTTATTTTGCAGGCTCATGGATACCACAATGGACCCTATGGTATTCCTTTTTTTGATAGGTTGTTTTGTAAAAATCATAATCAGTTTGATTCTAGGCTTATGATAGACTTTCTCAACTCTTTTTTGGTTTTCTGGACTGATAATTTATAGGCTTATAATGCAGTTTTAGTATGTATTTTTGGGAACATTATGAAGGTTAGACAAAAACCTCCTTCCTTAGGAGAATGATCACTTTCATAGTGATGCTATATTTTATGTATATTAATATAAATTATGTTATTTTATTTATTTTATTTTTAATTTATGATGGAATACACATCACAGGAAACTCTCCATGCACTTCCCCTCATTTCGAGGATGCTACTTGGTGAAAACCATTCTGTTGTAGTTTTGGAAACCTAACTTGATGAGCACATCGAGTGAGTCCTACAGTATTCCAAATGGTATCCAACCCAAGTAATTGACCTTATGACCTCCTACTTGCAATTCATAGCACTCAACCACTGAAGCTAACCCATCAGGTTATAAATAGTGCTAAATTACAAAAAGGTGAAAACTTACAACCAAACCTGAAGTCCTATGGAAAAGATAATTTTTTAGGGGCATAATGCCCCATGAGTTTCTAACCAATGACCTAAATAGTGAAAATAAATTTCAAAAACCTTCAAAAGATCCCAATAACTAAAAAATAGAAACAATGGAAGGAGAATATGGTTTAACTATGAAACCCTCAAATTTTGCAACAAAAGGCCTATGAAAAAACATGACACTAACAAATCTCTCCACTTTAGCTAAAACATTTTCTATATTGGTTCATGTTACACTGAGTTCATTATCCTCACCTTCCACTGCTTATAGAACTAAAATCATCACTAATAATGGCAATTTATTCGCGGATAACAAAGTTTAGACTAATCTTACGAGCATTCAGAGGCTACTCCAACGTTGTTGTTGTTAATATTTGATTGATATTTGATCTTTAATTCTTTTAGATGCAGAGACTTGAAGCAATGATACAATTCAATCACATGAAATTCACACAACCATAACACACGATATACCCTAGGGATCCTTCAAAATATGAGAACAAAAACCCATCAATTCTTCTCAGTATAATATAATGGATAGCAGAGAATGCTTTCTTTTACAACATGGCAGATTCCTTTCAGAAGATAAGAGATCACCAAAAACTCTTGGTGAAGATGCATAAGCAATAGAGAAGAGAGATCAATCTAAGAAGCGCCTTGCCTTCAATAATAATATCTTGCACACAAAGAGAAATTCCTTGCCTTGAAAGGATAAGAGAATTTGCTTCACACTGGATTCATCAATCCTGTATAACATATTTATGCATTCTTCTCTTCTGTTTTTATCTTCTAACTTCAGGATGAACTCGCCCTCAGCTAGATGTATCAATTGATGGAAACAATGACACACTGAGAGGGGGGATGAATCAGTGGGCTAGTCCTTAAGACCAATTTCAACTTCTTCCTCTAACTCAATCACATATCATTTTACAATTTCATTTCAAATCTATATATCAATACTCATCAAATTAACCAAGTCAATCATAACATCAATTCACACCATTAGAGACACATCACAAGATAAGCTTTGTAATTTTTTTATATATTTAATTCAATCGGCTACAACCATTGGGTTTTATCAGCTACAACTAATTGAGAAGCAACAACTTCTATTCCAATACAACTTGGTCTTTTCTTAGATCCAGCTAAGAAAATATGTACAAGACCCAACTTGTAATTACATACAAATACTTGTCACATCACATATCATTATCATGTCATCAATCAACTATTACTGCTGTCAATTCAGCTGTACAAACACATCATCATTATGTCCACAAGCCCATCAAATATGTCCATAAACGTATCATTTTTCTTCCCATAAACAAGTCCACAAACTATCATCAATCTGCCATTTCTGCTGCCCTAGAATATCATCAAACTATCTCTAACAAGTCAAATTGTCATCATGATTTTGTGTATTGAGTATTGTCTTCAGCCACCCGAAATTTAGAGAGAGAATATACTTCAATCATTTGTTGCTCCTCGGATCTGCTACTACTCAGAAAATATTAGACCCTCGAAAATCAAGGCTCTCTTACACCACCGAATTCTCCACACTGCATCTAAAGAATGAGGCAGATGGCCTTTATTTATACTATTCTTATCCATAATTATTGCTAGGCCGACATGTCATTTTATCTTTTATTTTTATCATTAAAATGAATAAACCAAATAAGATTTAATTTAGGTGGTCGACTTCATTACATTATTTCCATATTATCCTCATCAAATATATATACATATATATATATATTTAATCTTCTTCGCCACATCATCATCGTGGGTTTGTCACCCCTTCAGAATGCCCACAAGTGTCCTTTGACATGCCCACAAGAAGCTTCCAAGAGATGCCAGCAGGGTCCTCCAACAAATGCCTGCAAGGGCCCCTTTTACATGCCCGCAAGGGCTTCTCCAAGTGCCACAATGTGATGCCCGCATAGTTCAATAAAATGCCTACATGGGCCTTTTGTCATATGTCCAAGAGCTTCATAATTATTCCTGCAAGGGGCTCCTTCCATGCCCGCAACTACTTCATCATATGCCTGAATGGGCTCCTTTGACATGCCATACTGTGATGCCCACAAGGGCTTATAGAAATTCCCGCAAGGGCCTCTAAGGATGCCCGCAAGGGCCTCTAATGATTCCCGCAAGGGGCTCCTTATTCATGACTGTGTGGCTCCAAGATATGCCCACATTGATCCTTTGAAATTCTCGCAAGGGGTCTTAAATGATGCCCGCAAGGGCTCCTAGATATGCCCTTAAGAGGCTCCACAATATGCCCATACATAATATGCCTGCAGTTGTCCTTCAAATGCCCACCAAGGCACCAAACTTTATCCTTTTCCATGTCATGCTTTCTTGCAAATGTCACCAACGTTTGTCGTGCTTGTCCATGCTTGCCAAGTTCCCTTTTCCATGTCATCAACGCTTGTCATCAATGCTTCTCATGCTTTGTCTTCCATGTCATTTTCCTTTGTCGGATCTTTGTCCTCCATGTCATTTGTCTTTTTCCATGTCATCAACACTTGTCATGTCATTGTCCTTTGTAATTAATGTGTTGCCATCAATGACAACTATGCTCATCAATATCCCCCTTTGTCATTGATGGCAACCTCCTCAAAATTTCTCTCCCCCTTTGACATTAATGACAAATGTCCAATCACCTAGCCAACAAAAGCTTCACAACGCCCCTTTGACTGAGCTTGCTATTGTTTCTTGGAGATCACCCTTGTACCTTTTCACTTTCCATCTTCAATTGTTCATAAGTATACATACTTCCCCTTGGATAGAGTTTATTTGCTGAGCACTTTTATTGAACTTTTGCTGACAATATGCTCCCCTATCAAACTGTTGTAGCTATTTTGAACAATTCAAGCTCACCCTATCTAGTTTCTTCTTTTAACACACCGAACTAGGGCCATAGGTATTGATTTTTTCATTTGCACAAACAAAAGACTTCACAATACACAATTTTATTATTATTCTTGAATACTTCTTGCTGAAGTGTTTTCTCCCCTTTCATGTAGACTGGTTTGATTTACTGAAACATTTACTCCCCCTTTCATATAGACTGTTGAGATCATACTTTACAATATTCAATGCATTGCTTCACTATGGCTTCCTTTCACCATACTTCAAATCTGCCTTTGCTAGTCTTCAATATCTCACTAACTCATTGTGTACTATTGTAGCATTCTTTACAAAATTCAACTTCACATGACTTACAACTTCAAAGAAGTCTGGAATTGTTCCAAAGTCTTCTTCTCCAATCATCATACTGTTCAGATCTGATATTAGCTTTCTTCATCTTTTCAACTATCGGATGTGTCTTCAAAAGTCTTCACAAGATTTGACCATAATGTTGCTTTTTGGCTCACCATACTCCTATTGACGTGCCATTGTAACTATGATCCACAAGTTTTGCTCTTTACAAATTCCGAATCATTAACTCCTTATAAGTCTACAAACAGGTTGTCTTTAGTGCCAAAATCAAAACTTATGTTTACTAGCCAAACCAAATTTTTCATTGTAAATTTTCAAGGCAATTTGATCAACCCCTGTGTTAAGAGATCAACTCCTTTAGACCATCTTTCAGCAACCCGAATTTATAAATCACTTCTTTTAAACAACTTTATGTCTCTTCTTTATCCGTTTCAGTCTGAATTCATGCTTGGAGTTGTCTTCATAATTGCTTCTGTTCTCCATTTAAAAAAAGAATCTGTAGACTGTTTTTTAAATGCTCATCAATGTTAACAACTTACTTTGCCAAGTTGTTGTAATGCAATGTTCTTGTCATCAATTATGCTTTACCAAACTTGTCCACTACTATAACTATCAAATCAATTCAACTTGTCACGGTCATGTTAGTCTCGGATTAGAACTCATAATTTTTGAAAATCATGTTGTAGTATACCCGAACTTTTATCTTGCTTCTTTCACTATCTTACACGAACCCTTGCCCAGAATTGTCTTGAAGAAATCATAGGCTTGATCTTGTAACCTTGGTCTTCTGAATTGTACATGGATAATCTTCTGCTGCTGCCAACCTGCTATCCTCGGTCTGCCTTCTGACTTGAATTTAGTTAGGCATGTTTCCTTTGAACCATCGAATACAAGACACATGTAGCTACCTCCTTATTTCATGAGATTTGTACTTCTGAGGTCTTCAAATGTCTTTGGATGCCTTAAAAAAACTCATAGAGAAAATCATGTACTGCTCATGCCAATCATAGTTCAATCATCAAGGGGTTTTCACATGTCAAGTTGGATTATAACCAACTATATTCCCAAAATGACACATACAATTAGATGTTAGTAACAAGTGTTTTTTTCCAATCATATCCAAATCTAGAGAGAGTTATACTCAAAAATCATCTAATAAATTCCTAAAAGGTAAGAATGTGTCAATTTTTCAAACATCAACATGTTGAATGACTCAGATTGTCATGATCATCATACTCCTTTTCAAATCAGGCTGAAAAATATTCTCTTCAAAGTTCAAACTATTGTACTCCTTCAAGCATGCTCCTGCAATCGTTTTAAACATTTCAAGTTCCTCCTATCAACATGCATCTTCCTTGAGTCACATAGGGCCAAATTGTATTACCTCATACCTTACAAACTTCATCCCTACTTATTTTCCTTCTGTTAATGTTAACAATCCGATCCTAGGACCTGTTTGGAGCAACCACCATATACTTTTGAGTCCATCCTCCAACAATGAACTCAAGGTGTACCTAAGGTCTTGAAAATACCTCAAACATGGCTTTCCATATGGAATCCATCTTTTGTACAATGATCAACTTCATTTACATTCAACAAGGCATTCTTTTTCACCCATACCTGAGAATGTCCTTGGCTGTGATCATTTGTCCTTTGGTCTTCAAATATTTTCACATTATTCATCTTCCAAGATTCATCTACTTTGCTTGTTGATGGATATGAAAAAATTCTCATGGATTGTCTTGTTGGACTTGCACATGCTTGGGCTTTATGACCAACGCCACCACAGGTGAAGCATCTTAAAGTGTAACAGTTTGCAGCAGAATGTCCAACATTTAATTTTGTAACTTCGACTTCCAACATTTCTTCTTCCATGGAATTTACAATCCATAGCCTTGTGACCAAAACCATTACAAGAATAGCAATAATCATTAAAGCTATTATCATACCTGAGTGTTTGATTCCATCTTGGAGTTGTCTCTCTTCTGAAGAATTTTCTTTGAGGAGTGGGACCAACTTCTTGATGCATTATTGATCTTCTGAAATCTTCTTTATGTTGTGCAGGTTCTTGCTAAGGAGCTTTTCTTTCACCTTTGAAGGATGTGGATCCTTGTAATGTACCCACTTGCTGACCCAATGCAAGGCGGGGAACATGGCACTAAAATCTGGGCATTTCATAAAACTCAGCCCACTAATTAGAATCATAAGAATTTAAACATTGGTGTGCAGATACAATTAGGCAATATGCACAATGGAATTTAAGACTAATCCACACACACAATTCATGCCCATCCAGCATATCAAAACAATCATCAAATTGATGCATTGCAGAAGTAAATACATAGACAGAAAACACTTATCTTCATTGTGCAATTGTCCCAAGCAACTAGCTATGTCGCTGCAATGTTCCACCCAGCCATAGGCTCTTCGACAGCTTATACCGAGTCCGTCCGAAGGCCACCCCCGAGCTGGGCATGATTCTCACAAGGAAAGGGAACATCCCAGCTCACACACAACCCATTAACCATTTCATCTTAGCCAAGCCAATCCAACTGGGTTTATCAGGCTACACTTGAACCTTGGAGGCTTACACTCAAGCTCAAGCCAAAGCCATGGATACCCATAACCCATACCCAACATACTCTTCTCTCACACAACAAGCACATACATGGGGCAGGGATACACATTTTAACCAATGGGATTTACAAATAATATGGCCATGGGTTTTCCCCCAAATCGTGGGCACCCCAAAAACGGATTGGGAGAAGGAAGTTCAACCGTAGGGGAGAAAACGATTTCTCCCACAGATATCACAGCATTCAGTGGGCCAAAGAGCCCCTATACACCCCCAAATCCATTTACTCTTTCTTCCCAACTGGTATATAACACAAAAACGCCCTTCTCTCAGCTGAGAAAGAAGTAAACACAGAAAAACCATGGAGGAAAATGCCCAGGTGGTTCCAAACTCGTGAGGGAGGAATACTAGTTGATGGATGGTGGCTTGGGGGAGAAATTCATGGCTCTTTTCTTCCCCAAGAATCAAAAACACGATTTTCCATGCAGGGTGGCTTGCCCATACCCGAATTTGGACAGCTATACCTCCCATTCCCCAAGGCATTAACTACCTCAACCAACTCTTGGGAGAAATCAATGGTTGGGTACAAAAGTCAACATGGGTAGTTGAGGGTTTGATGGGTTCTCTCATTGACATTTGGCTTGACTCTATTTGCTCAAGGGTTTGAATGTTTTCCCTCCCAATTCCTTGTGAAATCATGCCCCCATATCTTTGTTGCATTGCATAGCTAGTTGTGGGTATTTTTATTAAAATGCATATTACATGATACTTGAATTTCCAATGTGCATTGCTAGCACGCAAACCATATGCATCACTAAATCGACGGCGGGGCCTTGGCCTTGAGCTCCTCACCATGATTTCATAACAATATTACATCATTTATAATGTTAATGCCATGGGATCAAACTGGGGACATTACAATCCTACTTCAGGAGTCTTGGGGGACCAAGTGCCACCTTCAAATTTTTCTTTTTCCTTCTTGTACCCAAGACTATATTTGTAAAAAGGATATCTTTAACAATCCCAAATTTCTTCCAAGATGACTTTTGTCACAGAATATTTTTATTGATCGCATGCCACTTCGAGGGGGAAACCTCCTTTGAGAAAGCTTAATACAAATAACTTCACAGTACCTTCATTGGTCTCAACACAAACTTATATACTAAATCTAGGCGCCAATACCATAGGTCAAATACCATGTTCCAATACAAACCATGGGCCAATACAAACAATGTATCAACAATTACTACGGGACGACTGACAAAGCATATGCATCCAACAACAATAATACAAACTGTGGATAAAAAAATACTACGGGACGACTTACAAAGCATATGCGTCCTACAACAATATACTAACAAAGTAAATAGAAGGGTTGACATGGGTTCTTAACATCCTCTCCCCCTTAGAAAAAGATTTGTCCTGAAAGCTTGAGATGTGGAAATTGTTGTTGAATCTAAAGGAGTGGTTCCCATGTGGCATCTTCCAGTTGCATGCCGTGCCACTAAATTAAGACCTCTATGATAGAGCGAGATCGAAGCTGACGAGTGCGCTTATTGAGGACGGCCTCCAACTCCAAAAGGATGGATCCTTCATTATACAGTTCGGGTAAAATAGTTTGTCCTCTGATGTTGGTGCCAAGAACTTTCTTCAGACAAGATACATGAAATACTGGATGAATGCGAAAAGAAGGAGGAAGTTCCAATTTATAAGCAATGGACCCAATCTTCTGAAGAATCTTATATGGCCCATATAAATTTGGAGCGAGCTTATCGCACCCTTTCAGTTTCAGGGAGGATTGCTTGTAAGGATGTAGACGAAGAAAAACCATATCACTTGCTTGAAAAGTGCGCTCAGGACGGTGCTGATCGGCTTGTTGCTTCATTCGATTTCTGGCCATGTGAATATTGTCCCGCAAAATGCGAAGAATTTGATCACGGTTTCGAAGGACCGTGTCAACTTCTTGAACTGGTGAACTGCTGGGGGTGTATGGAAGAAGAACTGGCGATGCTTGACCATAGACTGCTTCACATGGAGTCATTTTAGAGGCAGTGTGGTAAGAGGTATTGTACCACCATTCAACAAGAGGGAGACACTTTTCCCACTGATGTTGTTGTTAAGAGGTGAAGCAACGAAGATAAGTTTCCAAGAATTTATTGAGAATTTTAATCTGACCATCTGTTTGTGGGTGATATCCTGAACTCATATTCAGTTTGGTGCTAGTGTGGCGAAATAGTTCTCTCCAAAAATGACTGGTGAAATTAACATCACAATTCGAGACAATGGAAGAAGGGATTCCATGAAGACGAAAGATCTAGTCCAGGAAAATTTGAGCGATTGAGGAGGTTGTATAGGGAAGGATGAGAGCACAAAAATGACTATATTTGGAGAGGCAATCCACCACAACCAAAATCACTGTCTTCCCTCCATATTTAGGGAGCCCTTCAATGAAATCCATAGAAATATCTGTCCAAATCCATGCAGGGATGGGCAAGGGTTCAAGCAATACCGGAAGGAGTGTCGTTTCACCCTTATTGCGCTGGCAGGAATCACATTCAGCCACCATTTGTTGAATTGTCCTTTCCATTCCCTCCCAAAAGAAGTTATGCCATACGCGCTCATACGTTTTGAGGAACCCAGAGTGCCCTGCCGAGGGAGAAGCATGGAGTTCATAGAAGACAACCTGGTGAAGATCTGTGCTCTAGGGAAGCACCAAACGACCCTTGTATCTCAGGGAAGCACCATCCCAAGAGTAATGTGGTACAACAGAAGGGTTGTTGGCCAAGCGTTGGATGATTTGAGATAATGAAGAGTCATTGACATAGCCCTGTTGAACAGATTGCAACCAATTTGGAACCGGCATAGAAATAGCAGAAAGAGAAACTGGGTCATCAAATGTGCGAGAAAGAGCATCAACCACAATATTGTCCTTACCCTTCTTGTAAGTGATCTCATAGTCATAACCCTTGAGTTTACTAACCCATTCTTGTTGTGCTGGGGAGGATACACGTTGTTCCAGGAAATATTTAAGACTCTGGTGATCAGTCTTGATGCAGAAATGATTCCCTAATAGGTATGGTCGCCACTTCTGTACTGCATGCAAAATAACCATCATTTCCTTCTCATATGTAGAGGCAGCCAAATTCTTACCTGAAAGGGTTTTGCTGGTGAACGCAATGGGATGTTCATCTTGAAGGAGAACAACACCAAGTCCATTTCTGCAAGCATCACTCTCAATAGTGAAGGGCTTGGAGAAATTGAGCATAGCTAGAACAGGTGTAGTACACATAGCTTGTTTCAACTGGTCAAATGCACACTCAGTATCAGGTGTCCATGTAAAAGCATCATTTTTCTATAGAGCAGTTAATGGAGCTGCAATCTTCCCATAATCCTGGACAAACATGCGATAGTATCCCGTCAACCCTAAAAAACCACGAAAGCTCTTGAGTGTCTGAGGATGTGGCCAATTATTCATGGCAGCTATTTTGGTAGGATCCAAAAGAACCCCTTGTGCTGAAATAATGCCTGAGATACTCTACTTCCTTTGTCCAAAAACACATTTATACTGTTTGGTGTGGAGATGATGATTAGAGAAAAGTTGCATTACCAGATCCAGATGCTAGAGATGTTCAACCCATGTTTTACTGTAGATGAGGATATCATCAAAGAAGACCAAAATGAATTTCCGCAAATAGGGACAGAATATTTTATTCATCAATGCCTGGAATGTGGAAGGAGCATTAGTGAGGCCAGAGCGCATGACCAAAAACTCATAGTGGCCATCATGTGTGCAGAAAGTTGTTTTAGGGATATCATCCTCATGAACTCGAATTTGATGATACCCAGAACGAAGATCCAACTTGGAGAAAAATTGAGCACCATGAAGCTCATCAAGAATCTCATCAACAACAGGAATTGGAAACTTATCCTTGATTGTGAGGTGATTAAGTGTTGGGAAGTAAATGCAGAGGCACCATGACCCATATTTTTTTCGAACAAGAATAACCGGTGAAGAAAACGAACCAGTGCTTGGGCGAATAATACCTTGCTTTAGTAAGTCCCGAACGAGCATTTCAATCTCTATTTTTTGGTGAAATGGGTAGCGATAGGGCCTGATGTTGGGAGGAACACTTCCAGGAAAGAGTTGAATACGATTTTCCTCTGGCCTTGAAGGTGGAAATCCCACTGGTTCAGCAAAGACACATGTATATCGATCCAGAATTTGTTGTAGATCCAAAGGAGTAGTGGAGCCCGCTGATGGTTGCATCTGAATGGAATGGAGTTGAGTGATGACACCATGAGAATTATTCTTAAGGATTTTCTCCATGCGATGTGAACTGATGATGCTGAGAGACCCTGGTTGTAAGCCGATCAATGTGTGTTTTTGTCCATTGGGTGAAAACTGCATCCAAAGTTCAGCAAAATCCCATAAGATGGGGCCAAGTGTGCGTAGCCATTGAGCACCCAAAACCACATCACATTCGCC
The DNA here is from genome assembly GCA_027924585.1 of Larix kaempferi. Classification (NCBI taxonomy): domain Eukaryota; kingdom Viridiplantae; phylum Streptophyta; class Pinopsida; order Pinales; family Pinaceae; genus Larix; species Larix kaempferi. Next base: position 5,928,688 of record BSBM01001120.1, read on the forward strand.
TAAGGTCAAGGTAAACATGTCAGAGCGCAGGTTATAATCTCCCATAGAGATACGCACATTGCGACACTTCCCTTTGCAAGGTAAGGTGCCCCCATTGGAAACCATGACATCAAAGTTGGAGCAAGGATGGATAAAACAATCAACCTGTTTGGCGATCCGAGGGTGAATGAAGTTATGAGTGCTACCAGAATCAGTGAGTATTGTAAGAGGAAGATTCTGTAACCCCTGACCCGCATTGTTTGGGGGGTGGTGACTCCCTCTAAAGCATGGAGAGATATCTCTGGGTGGTCATCCTGAGACGGAGGGTTAATAGGCGGCTCCTGAATGCCGACCTGATCATCGATTGTATCTGGAGCTTCTTCATCAATTTCAGAGGAAGGCAGAGAATCCACATCCAAGAGATAGATTTTTTTCTCAACACATCGATGTCCCCTAGTGAATATCTCATTACAATTATAACAAAGCCCTTTTTCTCTGCGTGCCCGCATCTCTTTTTTAGACAAATGCTTGATAGGAGTTGGTCGAAGAGCTGGCGGAACGAGAGGTCGTTGAGAACCCAAATTTATGAAGGGAACAAAATTTGGTTTGGAGCGTTGTTGGGCTGCAATCTTGTGTTCTGCCAACTTAGCTAACTCTAGGGCTTCCATCATTGTGTTGGGACAGAACATTTTGACCTCAGATCGGATTGCATCCTTTAGACCACTGATAAAACAACTCTTGTAGAAGTCATCAGGAAATCCTTCTGTGTGGTTCGCTAGTTTCTCAAATTCTGTCTGATACTCTCTCACAGTGCCAATTTGGCAAAGTTTAGTGAAGGCTCATGTGAAGACATCAAAAGCACTAGGACCAAATCGCTGCAAAAGGAGCTGGCAAAAATCTGACCAGTTTGGATTTTCATGAAAGGATGGAAGTGGCACTTTGTTGACATCAAAAGTATTATGCAGATTGAAATATTGTTCTACCAGACAGACCTATCGAGTCGGCTCAATACCATTGAAGCTGGGAAAATCAAGTTTCGGACCACGAAAATTGCTGGAAGAAGAGAACCCATTGTCTGAAGAAGACTCTGACTGTCGTTTATTGTTCATGGTTGAATGCTAAAGATGGAGGCCGAGAAATTTTTCATCCAGATCCTGGAGTTTGGTTTTGAGGGCTACAAGTTCTTCCTCCATGGTTTTTGCTCCTACGCGGGTGACAACCATAACCAGGAGGTTTTTTTTTTGAGTGGGTAGAAAAAAAATAGAAACTGTTTTAGTAAAGGAAAATTTGTATTTGGGAAAACATCTGGTGGGTAATTTGGGTTTGACTAGGTTTTGGACACTTTCGAATAGACGGGGAAGCAGAAAAAGAGGATTTCAGAAGCGGGGTGAAAGAATGGGAAAATTTGTTAGAGAGGGACAAAGAAGCAGAAATAGGGAATGAACACGGTGGCAAAATTTGAAGGTCATTGGGTGAAAATTGAAGTTATGGCAAACCCTAAAAATAGACAAATGTGGGATTTCTGGTTTGGGGAAGTGGAATTTGGGATAGGGTCCTCAGGAATGAAATATCCAGAATGGGATTGTGGAGATGTCAGTGAAGTTTCAAAGGAAACAGGGTGAAAACAAACGGAGATATGGCGAAAAAAAATATTTTTTGTTTTGTTTTTTAAAATGGATCTGCAACGACGCAGAAGGGATCGGTAATAGAAGGATCTGCAAGGGTACGGAAGGGATCGGAAACAGATGGATTTGCAATGACACGGAAGTGATTGGCAACAAATGGATCTACAACGGCGTGGAAGTGATTGGAAATAGTTCTGGACAGAGGAAATATGCGATTTAGCAGCTGAAAATAGATATGGACCCCAGGTATGCTTGGTTTCCTAATGGTTGAGGGGATTCACTCGGACACCAATGCTGTCTGATGGCTTGCGTATTGGGGCAGTACCCCTCACTCCATGACTCAGGTAAAACTGATAACCGCTTTGCCACAAACGACAACACTTGGTTTACCTCACGGGTGGGAACTAGTCAATCAGGTAGGGGTTGTTGCCCTTTTCACTGGCAGGTCCTCTCAATGGGCCAGCTACTTCGGGGTTCCTGTGGTACTCCTCACAATTATATTTAGGGCTTATGCTCAAGTACTTCTCACAGTTAAGCGGACAGGGATTATTCCCACATACGAACTTGCAACAGATGCAAATTTTTTTTTTTGGTAGAAATTTCACCCAGGGAGCCCAAGAAAGTGCTCTAATACCAGATGTGAGGAACATGCAACAATTAGTTGATAAAATGCACAATATAAGAGATCACAGAATATTTTTATTGATCGCAGGCCACTTCGAGGGGGAAACCTCCTTCGAGCAAGATCAATACAAATAACTTCATGGTACCTTCATTGGTCTCAACACAAACTTATATACTAAATCTAGGCGCCAATACCATGGGTCAATACCATGTGCCAATACAAACCATGGTCCAATACAAACTATGGATCAACAATTACTACGGGACGAATTACAAAGCATATGCGTCCAAGTCCATTGCTGCAAGCATCACTCTCAATAGTGAAGGGCTTGGAGAAATCGAGCATAGCTAGAACAGGTGTAGTACACATAGCTTGTTTCAGCTGGTCAAATGCACACTCAGTAGCAGGTGTCCATGTAAAAGCATCATTTTTCAATAGAGCAGTTAATGGAGCTACAATATTCCCATAATCCTTGACAAACTTGAGGTAGTATCCAGTCAACCATAAAAAACCACGAAGGCTCTTGGGTGTCTGAGGATGCGGCGAATTGTTCATGGAAACTATTTTAGCAGGATCCAAACGAACCCCTTGTGTTGAAATAATGTTCCCAAGATACTCTACTTTCTTCTTCCCAAACACACATTTAGACTATTTGGCGTGGAGATGATGATTAGAGAAAAGTTGCATTACCAGATCCAGATGTTGGAGATGTTCAACCCATGTTTTCCTGTAGATGAGGATATCATCAAAGAAGACCAAAATGAATTTCCGTAAGTAGGGCCAGAATATTTTATTCATCAATGCCTAGAATGTGAAAGGAGCATTAGTGAGGCCAAAGCGCATGACCAAAAACTCATAGTGGCCATCATGTGTGCAGAAAGTTGTTTTAGGGATATCATCCTCATGAACCCGAATTTGATGATACCCAGAACGAAGATCCAACTTGGAGAAAAATTGAGCACCATGAAGCTCATCAAGAATCTCATCAACAACAGGAATTGGAAACTTATCCTTGATTGTGAGGTGATTAAGTGCTAGGAAGTAAATGCAGAGGTGCCATGACCCATCTTTTTTTCGGACAAGAAGAACTAGTGAAGAAAAGGAACTAATGCTTGGGAGAATAATACCTTGCTTCAGTAAGTCCTGAACAAGCATTTCAATCTTTGGTTTTTGGTGAAATGGGTAGCGATAGGGCCTAATGTCGGGGGGAATGCTTCCAGGAAGGAGTTGAATACGATGGTCCTCTGGCCTTGCGGTGGCAAGCCCACTGGTTCAGCAATGACACATGTATATCGATCCAGTATTTGTTGTAGATCCAAAAGAGTAGTGGAGCCCGCTGATGGTTGCATCTGAATGGAATGGAGTTGAGAGATGACACCATGAGAATTATTCTTAAGGAGTTTCTGCATGCGATGTGAATTGATGATGCTAAGAGACCTTGGTTGTAAGCCAGTCAATGTGTGTTTTCTTCCATTGGGTGAAAACTGCATCCAAAGTTCAGCAAAATCCCATAAGATGGGGCCAAGTGTGCATAGCCATTGAGCGCCCAAAACCACATCACATCTGCCTAAGGTCAAGGAAATTATGTCAGAGTGCAAGTTATAGTCTCCCATAGAGATACACACATTGCGACACTTCCCTTTGCAAGGTAAGGTGCCCCCATTGGAAACCATGAGTTCAAAGTTGGAGCAAGGATGGATAAAAAAATCATCCTGTTTAGCAATCCGAGGGTCAATGAAGTTATGAGTGCTACCAGAATCAATGAGTATTGTAAGAGGAAGCTTCAGTAACCCCCGACCCGCATTGTTTGGGGGGTGGTGACTCCGGCTAAAGCATGGAGAGATATATCTGGGTGGTCGTCCTGAGACGGAGGGTCAATAGGAGGCTCCTGAATTTTGACTTGATCATCGATTGTATCCAGAGCTTCTTCACCAATTTCAGAGGCAGGCGGAGAATCCACATCCAAGAGATAGATATTTTTCTCAACACATCGAATTCCCTGAGCGAATTTTTCATCACAATTATAACAAAGCCCTTTTTCTCTGTGTACCCGCATCTCTGTTTCAAACAAATGCTTGATAGGAGTTGGTCGAGAAGCTGGCGGAACGGGAGGTCGTTGAGAACCCAAATTTTTTAAGGGAACAAAATTGGGTTTGGAGCGTTGTTGGGCTGCAATCTTATCTTCTACCAACTTAGCTAACCCCAAGTCTTCCATCATTGTGGTGGGACAGAACATTTTGACCTCAGATCGGATTGCATCCTTTAGACCACTGATAAAATAACTCCTGTAGAAGTCATCAGGAAATCCTTCTGTTTGGTTGGCTAGTTTCTCAAATTCTTTTTGATACTCTCTCACAGTGCCAATATGGTGATTTTAGTGAGGGATCCTGTGAAGTCATCAAAAGCACTAGGACCAAATCGCTGCAAAAGGAGCTGGCAAAAATCTGACCATTTTGGCTCTTCATGAGCCTTGATGTATCAACGGTACCATTGAAGTGCTTCTTGTCCAAATGAAAGGATGCAAGTGGAACTTTGTTGACATCAAAAGTATTATGCAGACTGAAATATTGTTATGCCCAATAAAGCCATCCAGTCGGATCGGTACCATTGAAGCGAGGAAAATCAAGCTTCGGACCACGAAAATTGCTAGAAGAAGAGAACCTATTGTCTGAAGAAGATTCTAACTGTCGTTTATTGTTCATGGCTGAATGCTCAAGATGGAGGCCGAGAAAATTTTCATCCAGATCCTGGAGTTTGGTTTTGAGGGCTGCAAGTTCTTCCTCCATGGTTTTTTCTCCTGCGTGGGTGACAACCATAACCAGGAGTTTTTTTGTTTGTTTGTTGAGTGGGTAGAAAAAAAAAAAAAAACTGTTTTAGTAAAGGAAAATTTGGATTGGGGAAAAAATCTGGTGGGTAATTTGGGTTTGACTAGGTTTTGGACACTTTCAAATAGACAGGGAAGCAGAAAATGAGGATTTCAGAAGCGGGGTGAAAGAATGAGAAAATTTGTTAGAGAGGGACAAAGAAGCATAAATAGGGAATGAACACAGTGGCAAAATTTAAATGTGATTGGGTGAAAATTGAAGAAGTTATGGCAAACCATGAAAATAGACAAACGTGAGATTTCTGGTTTGGGTAAGTGGAATTTGGGATAGGGTCCTTAGGAATGAAATATGCAAAATGGGATTGCGGGGATGTCAGTGAAGTTTCAAGGGAAACTGAGTGAAAACAAAGGAGATATGGCGAAAAAACAATTTTTTTTTTTGAAATAGATCTGCAAGGGCGCGGAATGGATCGATAACAGATGGATCTGCAAGGGCGCAAAAGGGATCAGTAACAGATGAATCTGCAACGATGCAGAAGTGATCGAAAATAGATGGATCTGCAACGACAGGGAAGTGATCGACAACAGTTCTAGACAGAGGAAATCTGCAATTTAGCAGTTGAAAATAGATATGGACCCCAGGTATGCTCGGTTTCCTAATGGTTGAGGGGATTCACTCAACCACCAATGTTGTCTGACGGCTTTCGTATTGGGGAAGTACCCCTCACTCCACGACTCAGGTAAAACTGATAACCGCTTTTCCACAAACGACAGCTCTTGGTTTACCTCACGGGTGGGAACTAGTCAATCAGGTAGGGGTCATTACCCTTTTCGTTGGTAGGTCCTCTAAATGGGATAGCTACTTCGGGGTTCCTGTGGTACTCCTCACAATGATTTTTAGGGATTATGCCCAAGTACTTCCCACAGTTAAGCGGATAGGGATTATTCCCAGATCTGAACTTGCAACAGATGCGAATTTTGTTTTTTGGCAGAAATTTCACCCGGCGAGCCCAAGAAAGTGCTATGATACCAGATGTGAGGAACCTGCAACAATTAGTTGATAAAATACACAATATATGAGATCACATAATATTTTTATTGATCACAGGCCACTTCGAGGGGGCAACCTCCTTTGAGCAAGCTCAATACAAATAAATCCACAGTACCTTCATTGGTCTCAACACAAACTTATATATTAAATCTAGGCGCCAATACCATGGGTTAATACCATGTGCCAATACAAACCATGGGCCAATACAAACTATGGATCAACAATTACTACAAGATGACTTACAAAGCATATGCGTCCAACAACAATAATACAAACTATGGATCAACAAATACTACAGGATGACTTACAAAGCATATGCGTCCAACTACAATATACTAACAAAGTAAATAGAATGGTTGACATGGGTTCCTAACATGGACCTTCTTGTCTCCTCAAGCTCTTTAGGGTCTTTACTAGTATCTTCTTGTTCTTTTGCTAATTCAGTCTTCAATCTTATAACTTCATCATTTTGATCTTCTAGCTCATCTTGTAAATCTTTGTTCTTGAGTTTCAATCTCATGAGAAATGCCTTTGTCTCCTTTTGGTATTTTTCAAATGACCCCAAAATATTCTTCTTAAGCCTCGGATTGATTTGAGATCAATATCCAATAGGGTACATGCAAATGCCTATTTGAATTTCAACAAATCTTCCTTCTCATCTTCTGTAAGTAGAATTTCAATATTATCACATTCAGAATTATCACTAACAAAATAGTCCTTATCTTCACTTACATCTGAAACTTGTACTTGCTTCTTATCTTCAGAGAGCTTGACTTCTGTTTGCTTTTCTGTGTCTTGATTTTTCCTTTGGTACTCTCCTTACAGCTTGAACCAAATATATTTGGTAGAGGTGTATTCTCTTACACTTTCTTTGATAGGACTTGAGAGTCCATCCATTAGAAACTTCAAGGAAATATTATTGTCTTTTTTGGCTGTTGTCTTTGTCTTCTTGTTGGGCTGTACAGGTGGGTTAACCACAATTTCCCAAACACCGAATTTCTTCAAGTAAGATTTCATTTTACTTCTCCAACCAATGTAATCTGATATTTCAAATACTAGAACTTCATGGTTGACTTCTGTTGGTCCTTCCATCTTGTGTCCACGGATCCCTTCAAGCTTTCTAGGATTGTGATGAAGGCTCGCTCTGATACCAATCAATGGACACAATGGCACACTGAGAGGGGGGGGTGAATCATTGTGCCATCCTTTAAGACCAATTTCAACTTCTTCCTCTAACTCAATCACATATCATTTTACAATTTCATTTCAAAGCTATATATCAATACTCATCAAATTAGCCAAGTCATTCATAACATCAATTCACACCATTAGTTTTTGGCTTGTTGTTAAAATATCCTCCACTTCTAGCTTTGTCTCCTAGATCAGAAGAATATCCTGATTTGTTATTGAAATGAGATCTCTAACACCTTTCTCTTTAGGCTTGCTTCCCATTCCTCTGATATTTTAGGAGACTGGATTCATTATTTGGATGAGGATATAATATGGGATCCTTTCAACATTTGATCTTGGTGCTTGTTTTTTCCTACATTCCAATTGCTTTTGCACATGACCTTTTCAATAGTAGGCTGGGATCCCAAGTTCTTTTCCCTCCTAGCTTCGTCCTCCCTTTCTCTCTTTCCAACCTTCTTCCTTTCTTCCTGGATTTTTCCTCAATTACTTCCCCTTCCTCTTCTGAAGACCCTCTGATATTTTCTAAGTGTTCCCCTTCTCTTGCAAATTTGTTGTTGTTGGATCCCGAGATGCTGAGATAATCTAATCTTCCTTGATATTTTGAAGGTCTTCTTTTGATATCGGATTTGGAATAGACTCGCCCTAGGTGGATGGGGCCAGCTCCTCTAAATATTCTTCAAAGGTCTCCTCTTTAGTGTTGCGCATAAGGATATGGAATTGATTTCCTTTAAGTGGATATGGGATTCTAGAGGAAAAGGAACCAAAATTTTCATTTTCTGGTCCTAATTGACCCTACTTGGATTTCTTGGAACCATTAACCACTTGCCATTTTTGTGCAGGACATTAGAGTAAATTTGGGGTCTAAAATGGGCCTTATAATAAAACAAGGCATTGATGCATTGTAATTCGAGAACCAATAGAATTTCAAGAAAATGAGTCCACCATAATGGTTGACTGGCATGTTTGTCATAAAAAAATGCCTTTTTAAATTCGTATATTCAACTTATCTCTCTATGGATTTACTCAAATTTCGAGTGGGAGCACTTGTTGGATGTGAAATTCAATTATGCATCCAACGTGTACCCACACTACATACTTTTGATGGACCCCACCCCATGAAAACAAGAAATACATAAAAAGCGTGTTACTTGAAAGTAACATGTTTTTTATTTATTTATGTATTTCTCATTTTTTGTTGAGTGGGGTCCATAAAAAAGTAACACATTTTTATATGTATTTCTCATTTTTCATGGCGCCGGGGCCATTAAAAGTATGCAGTGTGGGCACTCATTGGATGCATAATTGAATTCTACATCCAACGAGTGCTCCCACTCGAAATTTGAGTTAAACCACATGGAGATAAGTTGAAAATACAAAATAAGTAGTTTTTGTCTCTTTTCCTTCAAAATGTTTAGCTATTATTTTATTTTTTTCATTAGGAGGCCCATTTTAAACCAAATTTGATCTAATGAGTTTGTTCAACAAAGAATTTTTGAGTGTGTTTGCATTCTTTAGCAAAATATCCATATTCATGGCAAATGTGGCACTTGAATGGTAAATGCTCATAGTCCAACTATTGGATATGAGTCCATTCATCCAAAGATAGGGAAATGGATTCTAGGAGTCCTACTTATATATCCACCTCAACACAAATTATGGCACATGAATTCTGATCTTTAGGTTCTACCCTGCTGATGAATTTGCCTAGGGAATTTCCAATAGTCCTCAGAGATTCCAAGTTCGAATCATGAATGGGAATATGTAGAAGCCTGACCCACACGGGAAAAACCTTGGGAATGTCTTGCAAGGGGTCAAAATATGGACTCCATTTGTTCAGGTAGAGACCTCAAGGCCCCATAAAATAAGGCCCATTTCAAAAGATCAGATCTCTATCTTCCTTTGAAATGAGTTCGAATACAAAAAACCCTTTACCTATAAAATATGAGGTAACTCCCTAAGAAATAAACGACCTCCAATTTCATTGAATCCATGCCTCCATCGATTTGGGAGAAGTCCATAAACCTGTAAACTGGTTGAGAAAACCGTTGTTTTCAAGCGAGAGAGCACTCGTGTGGGGTTGCTCAAGGGGAAGGGCAATTACAAGGACCAAGTCCAATTTTTTCACAAAACGAGAAGGAGCAGAAGAGGCCAACATTTTTCCCTAAGCCGCAATAAGTTTCCTGAAAGATGCGACCTCATGAAGCAAATAGGATGGAGGGGCATCCGATCCCACCACCTCGCCAATGGCATCCCTAAATCTAGTGTCCCATATGCCAAAAGATCCGTCGATTGAATCTAGGTTCCCGAGCGTTGAAATTTACTGCAAATGCATTGAGTATATCCTCAAGATCCCTTAACCGCAGCAAAATTCACTAATACTATGGTGTATTCATTAATCATCACAGTTTGAGCATTAAAAACACATTCAATAGCCATATCTACCATGACATTCATGCACATGGGTTGCAACCTTTCCTTAATAGGGAGGAATTGAAAGCAAGAGAGTTTTTATATACTCAAATTGAATGTGCCTGCATCAAAACCACATCTATCCATATCACCATTTTCTCTCTTGGATTTTCAGACTCCCGATGGTGTCCACCTTTTTTCACACTTTATCATTTCCAACCTAAACACACTTCATTGCATTCCATATAAATATAATGATCAATGGCCTTACTAAAGTCCTTGATAGCCCATTGCTTGGTTCATCTATCAAATTTGGTTTTCTCGGTTGTTCCCTTCACTAATAGGTGTGGTATTGTGTTCATCTTTGAAAGTTTCAAATTTAGGTCATAATGTTTCTCCTTCTATAGAGTCCATGAATGCTAGCATTATATTAGTGGCAAAGAGTGGCACATTTGTGCAGGATGGAAGAGGACACACCTTTAATGAACATATATGCCTCCGGAGCATGCTTGCATATATTTTCCCTCTTTGTATCTCTGCATTTGTAATAGTCCATAACACTTCCAAGATTACATAATATAACATCAATTTGGTTATCTAGTCTATGACATTATACTCAATGTCCAGGTGGGCAAGGTCATAAAGGATGTCAATGTCTAGGATTCCAAGTGCACTATCCCATGCGATCTTTCTTATGTGGTTTGCCACAAAATTCTTAGCAAACTTGTTTCTTTCACAAGCACATGAAACCAATAGTAAAATTGTACTTGTAGTACTGTAAGTTTACCAATAAATGAATCCATGATATGGGAAGAGGCATTGTATCCCTTCAATAATGATGACATTAGTTTAGGAACATGTTGTTAAATGTTTATAATGTTGGCATTAATTAAATTCCTAATTGATTTTTTCACATATTCCATAACATCGACATGAAAAACAAAAAGATTTACCATCAAACACTCACCTCTCTAAATCAAAGTAACAACTACTTGATGTGATTATGATATGACTAAATCAAAGTATTTGTTTACTAGTTTGATTGTTAGAAGCCTCTAGATGCTTTGACACACATCCCTACAACATTTCAGCTGAAAAATTAGAATAGTATTTACTTACATATATAAATAATGCCAACATAAATTTCTTAGAAAAGATTACTCACTCAATTGTAAATCTCACTAATTTGAAATCTTCCAGGAAATTGTAACACCTGCCAAGGATACCCGCCGAATACACTAACTATTAATGCACTTTGTTAGTAAAATAGATCTAAATTTTATTCTCGAACTTGACCATTAATAACAATTATTTTACTTGAATTTGCCCATACAATATTTACAAAAAACAACATATCTAAACAACAATGTAAATTATTAACAAATTCACTGCATCCTAATATAAACATGCATTTAAATCCACAAAACTATTATCGCTCAATTTTTAGGACCAATATCTATTCATTACTAATTTTGAAATGAAATAGCATAAACATGGTACATCAATACCAACCTGTCCACTTGCTTGTGAAGTGCCGCCAAAGGTTGTCGATGTTGTCGCATATATGTTGCAAGCTCGCACACCAAATGCCAATCAATAAGAGTTCACTAGAAACCACCCTATTGTACCCAATGGGTACTCTTCTTCCCCTGGGACCCCGAGCTGCAACGTGGTTAAATGATAGAAACATATAGCAAAATATGGTACGCAGTCAACTACTACAAGGATACCAACCTCACTCGTACCGAGATGAACCAAACCCTCAATAGACACCTAAAAAATATGGCATAACCTATGTCGTCCAACCATAGGGTAAAAAGAGATGAGAGTATCATGCTCTCTCTATCTCTTTATAACTTTTCGAGACTTGCCATGCATCTTATCCATGCACATGCATAACTTGGAATTATCAATTTATTTCTTTTATTTTATTACTCACCCTCCCCGTATCAATTCTCTCAAATTTTCCATTTTTCTTATTTTTTATTGAGATTTACTCTTGTTTAGTTGCCTAGATTTTCTCATTGAAGATTCCTTCAATCTCTCATAATTTTGAGTTTACTAATTGTTATCTGCTCACCTTTCTTTATTCATAATTAAAAAATAATCTAATATTTCATTTATATATTAATTGAAATATTTTGAAATACTTTTTATTGCCCTCGTTTATAATTTAATTTAATGGTTGCATTCTCATTGCGACATGAATATTAAGGGTTTCATGCTTCCTGTATGCCCTTCAAATATTCCCCCACTTAGTTTTTTAATTAAACGGTCATGTTCTTGTTGTGATAGGGATATTAAGGGTGCCATGCTCTACACATGCCCTTCAAATACCCCCGTTATGGTGGGGACTTGGTACAATGATTAAGACATCATTAACTCAGTCCGGTCGACCCTGTTGAGGGATTGGTGGTTCTTAGAGAATAATGTTGTATCCTTATTGCACGCCCCCCAATAACTGTTGGTTGTGGAGCCAAATATTCTAGTATCATAGATGATATTGTATCAGCCGTGTTTGTACCCCATTTTTATATGATATGTAGGTGGACTGTACACTCATCCGAGCGGGGGGGCATCGCCCCCCCACGGGATTCCAGGGGGGACCATCCCCCCTGGGTGAGGGGTCCGGGGGAAGCGCCCCCGAAGAAAATTTTTGGGGCTGTTTTCGCCAGCTGTTTTGCGGGCCCATGGTTTTTGGGTATCCCGTGGTATTTTCCCATTGTATTTCCATTATAAAATAAAGACATTGTAATACAGATGGGGAAAAAGATGATGTATTAGGTTTTATGCATTGTAAAGATCTCTAAGATCAGGAGAGAGACTGTGAAATAGAGAAGAGGAAGTGCAGCGGTTGTGCTGCAGGTTGTATCCCTTCACCTTGTTGAACGGTAATAATAATAAGGACTGGAAAATTCAGTGTGGACGTAGCCCAAGTTGGGTGAACCACAATATATCTGTGTCTCTCTTGTAATGTGTATGTGTGATTATATTTGCATTTCTGTTTATTGTTATTGCTCTGTGATCCTGTTTTTCTAACAATAACTTCCTCATGAGTGACCGAGTCTATGAACTACCCTCACGACAACACACATTTGACAAGAAAAAGCCTTTGTTGCTTTTTCCCAACTCGTCACGTGGGATATGCTAGTATTACATTCTTTTTCAATTCAACCTCATTACCCATGGATCGACTGGAAATCTCACAACACCTGTACGTTAAACATCATGCACATCAAATATTTTAAAGTAAAATCATAATATAATCATATATATCAAGATAACATCACATGCTGATCATACTCAACTCAATATGGAGTCCATGTGGTATCGATGCAGCTGTAATGCCCTCCTCTGACTGAGTTTGACTGATGAACTTTTGAAGGCACTTATTTGAAATGAACCGGTTAAATAAACTAAAATAAATGTTTTGTGTTTTATTTTGAATAAAATTTTCCGACTGACTAGCAACTGATGATTATGTTCAGTAAATTGTGGAATTAGAAATAAAGCAAGTGAATGCTTATGTTATGAACAGATGGAAACAATGTTTTTTTTATTCCGTAGATGTGAATAAATGTTGTTTACTGATTAGTAATGGATGGAATTGAATAAAGCATAATGATATTTTATATTGTGCAACACTACTAATGTGCGCTTTGAGTGTGTGCAATGGCCGGTAAAACGACTTACCAACTGACTCTCAATTGGAAATAAAAGGGGTCGTAGATAATAGGAAAAACACATAAGGGTGCAGTGACTGACTGTCGACTCTTAACAACAATCCACGCACAAGTTGAAATCCCTATCAACTTTGATCGAGTGGCGAGTGTTGTATGGGTATGCCATAACGATTTGGTCACATACGATGAAGTTGAGGGGCACGAAATAAGGACAATATTATTCCTCAGCTGCCATTAGTCCCACATAGAATGTAGAGGGTTGACTTAAGGTAACGACTCCTAAATCACTACATCACACTTCCCATAAAAGGAGGAATAATTATTTGTCGAAAGGACCCATGGATGTGGTACCTATACAATGATGAGAAGCAATTTATGTGTTGAAATATTGTAACTTCTAAGAATATTATATTTGTACTTTATTATTCTGGAGATGTTTCATTCCTCCGTGGAGACCTTATTGTATATCCAGAGATGTTTTATTCCTCCGTGGAGAATGGGTAACTTGGGTTATTAGAGGGTCGGCCTTGTATGAGTCATGTGGGTTAAAGGGTTATTATACCACCCTAGAGGGGTTGGCCCAGTCAACTTTATGTTAAGTGGTTAAGTTGGGGCCAACCTAGTTAGTGTAAAAGTCATGTCGGGGTTGTGTATAAATAGAGGAGGTGTGTTCCTCATTTAACACACATTCACTCTCTTATGATTGGCGCATAGGTAAGAGAGAGATCTGCTATGGAGGAGAAGGAGATCATGTTTGTGGATTATATCTTTGTATTTGTTGGTCATTTATATTGAGGAAGCTTTGTTGGGTTTTCTACCCCATGAGGGTTTCCCAGGATAAATCGGTGTCTCTTGTGTTTATGCTGTGCTTGTTGTTCTTTTAGTGATCCTGTATATGCTATTTTTGTGAAATGGAATGTACTACTGATATTTTCTGTATTAGCATATTAAATCTTAACATGGTATCAGAGCTAACCTGAAGGAAGGCAATGCATGTCACTTACGACACTTGCTTCACTTGTGACAATTTGAAAGTTAGGGTTTTGTATAGCAAAACCCAGTCATTGTGGCACTTTCACTATAAATCCATTTTGGAGAAGGTTCAGGATCTAAAACTTCTACAGGTCGTAGATATCATCCCCCTATATCTTGTGTCCAAAGGAAAGCCTCATATTCATTGTACTTTGTGATATATGATGAGTACAAGTTAGGGTTTCTGCCTCTTCCAGATCTCAGTCATAAACATGTGACCTAGGAAAAAAGGTCATATCTCGGGCTAGGAAGATCCAAATGAAATTTTGTAAAAAGTGACAAGTAGGGCATGGACTTTAGTTTCATAGGTCCGCTTTTCATAGGTCAAAGTTGAAACAGTGACACGTGGAACTCCGTACAAGTTCGCTCTCCTGTTTCATCCCATAAACAGGTCATGTTGCGACACTTGGCATAACTCTCTCTTAGAGAATCTATTTGAGGTCAGATCTGTGGGGTTATAAATATAACAGGTCAGGCTACCATAAGCCGAAGTTTTAGACCCTGAATGTACGAAATTTTTGAGTTACACCAGAAACAATAAGGCACATATTTCTGTGAAATAGAATTGGATTTTGAGCATTCTCATTTTTGGCTTATCACTGCTGCAGGAATTTAGGATTTCGAAGAATGTTGGAATTTTTGAAATATGAGACCACGGATGGATGCTCCTCATCAAAATAAAAATTTAGAGACCAAGATTGAATTTTTTGGTTGGGCAGAAGGCCGGGCTTGATCAAACCCTAGTTCGGGATTTTGATCGGAAAGGTGGAAAATTAGGGTTTCAGCAAAAGTTGGAATTTTGGAATCTGAGACCACGGCTGGAAGATCCTTAGGAAAATTGAAGTTAAGAGCACAAGGTCAAACCTTTTGGTTGGGCAGAAGACTGGGCTTTATCAAACCCTAGTTCGGGATCCTGTCTAGAAGATCCAGAAGTTTCAAAGGCAATTTTGAGGGGTCAAATTTTAGAGATTTCAAAATTGAAGTATGCCAGCTTGATCAACTCAACAAGGTGCATCTTTCCATCCTTTCAGAAGTTTTAAATGCAAAGTTTGAATTTTTAGGGTTTCTCTGACAAACCCTAATCCAGCTCGAGATCCAGTTTCAACAAATCAAAGCGGATTGGGTTGATCCTAGAAGAGAATGAATTGGACACATGCATAAAGTGAAGAAGTTCAAGTTCCAGAGGGAGATGAGGCTAAGGCCTTACATACGAAGACTACAAGCAATCTTGACAGGTATGACTTGAGGAAATATAGGTATGTTTTGAAATCTAATTCTTGATTAAGTTCATAATATGTCTTCATATTATTGAGGTTAGTACAATCATGATTAGTTTTAGATTGTCTGACCACCTTAGTAAAAGTATGAATGCGTGTGAATGATAGAAGACATTCATTGATTAGGTTTATGACACTTATGATTGTACTAATGCACATGTGGTGTTGTATGAGGATGATGTTGTCTGCTAACAAGATACAGGTACATCAAAAAGACAAATCAAGATCTATGATCATGATGACATGAAGACAAAGACTCATCCATAGTCTTTGATCACATAAAAGCTCTACTTATGAGGTATGTATGACTTTGTTCTACTATGCTTAACTTATGAGATATGCAAGTTCTAGCACAAGGTCTCTAAATCATTGAAGAGACCAAAGAAGATATTTTTTGGGTATGTTAAGATATAACCAAGCATGATAATCCAGGTATGTTTTCCTATATTAAGTTAGAATCCTACTTTGTGTTAGGATCTTAGGTAAGTATACCTATGTATGAAATGATCATGACCATACATACTTAAGATTATTTAGAATCATAATGTTGTGATAGTATTAAGACTATACTAATGAATGTATGATTATGTATGAGATCGTGAGGATGACACTAGTGCACACTTAAGCATGCATAGTGGTACAAAATGAATAGAAGTTCAAAGACAAATAGAGATCAAGTGGGAGGCAACCACACAAACATAAAAGATAAGTATTTGAGTTGTTATTTGAATCTCTGAATAGTTAATGATATTGCTCGTAATAGTTGTATGCATATTTGTATTCCTAGAATATATCATGCATAGTATAGCATTGAACAATATACTACTAATATGCATATGATGGGTAAGTTGGACAAACATTCCATTGTTGCTTGTCTAGAATGAAACCTCTTTGCTGACATGTTGAGAGTTGTGCACGCTCTTGATAGTATGTTCTGGTAGAGATGGAAGGCATCTAGATAACCACTGTATGCATACAGGATATGGAAAAGTGTTGTGCCAAAGTATTGATCAAGATAGTTGCATAAATATGTGAATCATATCTGTATGCATAATATTTTATCATGTCAACATGATTTGATGATTATGAAGTATTACCAATCATGAAATTAACTTTGATTTGTAGGAAATATCATGAAGAATGATGAACACCAAACAAGTGGTGGATGTTCAACAAGAAGACTTACAAATCAAACATACTATACAAGGCTTGTGGCTAGAATATTCTCTTAGAAAGAGGAAGAGGATCATGACAAGATATTTGCTCCAAGTGGCTAGATAATACCATTATCTTAATGGTGTAATTGAAGAAGAAGTACGAATTGAAGAAAGCTTTGTACGGATACCCAGGATCGATAATTATTTGATGAGATTAATGATCACCATGGGTGATGCGGATTTCAACCTTTGCTACAAGGTTGAATATTTTGTTTATATACATATGACATTCTTCTCTTAGATGGATGCAAGAAGGAACTCACCATAGAGTTCGGATGATCTTGAGGCTCATATTAGTAGACCCATCTGACGGAAGATGGCACAGATCGATATGCAAAAGATCACTCAATGCAGAGTGTGAATGATGTTCAGTCATAAAGGGAGAATTGATAGCTTCTTGACAAGCTTGGGCTTTACCAAAAGTAAAGCTGATCCTAACCTTTACCTTAAGGTTATGGATGATGAACCTGTCATACTATTACTGTATGTGGATGATCTCTTTCTAACAGGGAATGAGAAATAGATCATGGAAAGCAAGAAGAATCTAGCTACATAATTTGAGATGAAAGATCTCGGATTGATGCATTAATTCTTAGGTCTGGAAGTATAGCAAGGCCCAAAAGGAATATTTCTTAACCAAGAAAAGTATTTGATATGTTGGAATGCAAAGCCATGGCCACTCCCATGGATTCCAACCTGAAGCTGTTAGCTGATGACTCCTCAGAGTTAGTGGATGAGACTCTGTACTAACATATTATTGGGTCATTAATGTATCTAACGAATACCAGGCCAGATATATGCTTTGCGGTGAACACCTTGAGTCAGTATCTAGTGGAACCTAGACAAGTTCACCTGATAGCTGCAAAGCATATGATGAGGTACCTAAAGGGTATGATAGATTTTGGTTTATGTTATCGTGGAGATCATGACTTCAGATTGTATGGCTAAATAGATGTTGATTGGGCAGGAAGTGTATCAGACAGGAAGAGTACATCGGGTGGATGTTATTGTCTAGGATCTACCATGATATCGTGGTTTAGCAGGAAGCAGTCTAGTGTGGCTCTCAGCACAGCTGAAGTGGAATATATAGCTGCTTGCACTGCTAGTTGTGAAGCGATATGGCTTCAGAAGTTGTTATCAGGATTGTTTGACTTAGAGATGGACCCCACTTTGATACTATGTGACAACCGGAGTTGTATCAAGATGACAGAGAATCCAGTGGTAAGTCAAAGCACATAGAGATATGATATTTCTATATACGGGATGTGGTGCAGAAAGGAGCTATAAAACTCGAGTATGTGAGCACTAACGAACAAGCTGCTGATGTATTGACCAAACCTCTATCTCGAGTAAAGTTTGAGTATTTCCGAGACAAGCTTGGTGTAGTTCAAAAAGACCCTCCTCGAAAGGGGGAGTGACATGGTCGATGATGATACTTGGATACTAGTATCGATATGGATACCTATATCAATGATGAGATTTTCTGTATCGACGTTAAGGTCGATGATGAGGATACCTGTATTGATGTGGATACTTGTATCGATGATGTGGATACTTGTATTGATGAAGAGGATATTGTATTGATGATGTGGATACTTGTGTCGATGATGTGGATACCTGTATTGATGATGAGGATACTGTATAGATGATGTGGATACTTGTATCGATGATGTGGATACCTGTATTGATGATGAGGATACTGTATCGATGATGTGGATACCTGTATTGATGATGATGATACTTGTATCGATGATGTGGATACTTGTATTGATGATGAGGATACTATATCGATGATGTAGATACTTGTATTGGTGATGAGGATACCTTTATCGATGACGTGGATACCTATATTGATGATGAGGATACTTGTATCGATGATGAGGATACTTGAATCGATGATGAAGATACTTGTATCGATGATTAGGATACTTGTATCAATGATAATGATAATTGTGTCGATGATGAGGTTACCTGTTCCGACGATGAGGTCGATGATGAGGTTACCGGTTATGACGATGAGGTCGATGCATGGTCCTTAGACTCTGTCTAAGTGGACGAGAAGGGATTGTATCATCCTTGGACTTAGGTCCATGAACAGATCCGTAGACAATTGTCTTTGAGAAGAGGGCCCTAGTGGACGAGAGGGATTGTATCATCCCTAGACTTTGGTACCTAAATAGATCCGTAGACAGTTGTATTCGAGAAGTGGTCCCTAGTGGACAAGGAGGGATTGTATCATCCCTGGACTTAGGTCCCTGAACAGATCCGTAGATAGTTGTCATCGAGAAGAGGTCCCTAGTGGACAAGAGGATTGTATCATCCCAGGACTTTGGTCCCTGAATAGATCCGTAGAAAGATGTCTCCGAGAAGTGGTCCCCAGTGGACGAGAGGATTGTATCATCCCAGGACCTTGGTCCATGAATAGATTTGTAGATAGATGTCTTCGAGAAGTGGTCCCCAGTGGATGAGAGGATTGTATCATCCCAGGACTTTGGTCCTTGAATAGATCCGTAGACAGATGTCTCCAAGAAGTGGTCCCCAGTGGACGAGAGGATTGTATCATCCCAAGACTTTGGTCCCTGAATTGATCCGTAGACAAATGTCTCCGAGAAGTGGTCCCTAGTGGACGAGAGGAGATTGTATCATCCTCGAACTTCGGTCCCTGAATTGATGCATAGACATATGTCTCAGAGAAGTGGTCCTTAGACTTTGTCTAAGTTGACAAGTGGACTACATCGTCCCTAGACATGATATGGTGTCTTAAATGGATAGGGATTGATCATCCTTTAAATGGATCATGTGTATTGCAGGGTATGCTGTTATGATATTGTTGATCATGAGGATCCAGATGATGATGTTGTTGATCATGAGGATCCAAATGACGATGTTGTTGATCGTGAGGATGATTGATGTTGATCGTGAGGATCCAGATGACGATGCTGTTGATCGTGAGGATCCAGATGACGATGTTGTTGATCGTGAGGATCCAGATGATGATGTTGCTGATCGTGAGGATCCAGATGACGGTGTTGTTGATCGTGAGGATCTAGATGACGATGTTGTTGATCGTGAGGATCCAGATGACGATGTTGTTGATCGAGAGGATCCAGATGTTGATGTTGCTGTGGCTGTTCGAGTGCTGCAGAAGATGAAGATTCAGTACTGAAGATGTTGATGTTCCAGTAACTGTTTGAGTTGCTGATGATGTATGAAGAAAGCTTCCAATGATTTATAGATGTATCATGTAGTTGATGACTCCTTGCTCGTGCAGATGTTGTTATAATATCCTTCTTGTTAAGGGGAAGTGCTGAAATATTGTAACTTCTAAGAATATTATATTTGTACTTTATTATTCCGGAGATGTTTCATTCCTCCGTGGAGAACCTATTGTATATCCAGAGATGTTTTATTCCTCTGTGGAGAATGTGGTAACTTGGGTTATTAGACTTCCCTAGTGGGGGTCGGCCCTGTATGAGTCATGTGGGTTAAAGAGTTATTAGACCACCCTAGAGGGGTCGGTCCAGTCAACTTTATGTTAAGTGGTTAAGTTGGGGCCAACCTAGTTAGTGTAAAAGTCATGTCGGAGTTGTGTATAAATAGAGGAGGTGTGTTCCTCATTTAACACACATTCACTCTCTTGTGATTGGCGCATAGGTAAGAGAGAGATCTGCTATGGAGGAGAAGGAGCTCATGTTTGTGGATTACATCTTTGTATTTGTTGGTCATCTATATTGAGGAAGCTTTGTTGGGTTTTCTACCCCATGAGGGTTTCCCAAGATAAATCTATGTCTCTTGTGTTTATGCTGTGCTTGTTGTTCTTTCAATGATCCTGTATATGCTATTATTGTGAAATGGAATGTAAAACTGATATTTTCTGTCTTAGCATATTAAATCTTAACATTATGTACATACTTGCATTAACATATCGGTATGCATTTAGTTATTTGTACAAAAAAAAGAGAAAAATAAAGAGATCTACCTCATGACAAGATGTGCATTAAAGTTTAATTTTGAGAATAAATAAATAGAAAATAATTAACTTTGGAGAAAACTTGGGATATTTTTGAGTTAGACTCCACTTGCACCCACACATTTGGGGATTGGGATCCTAGGATAAAGAAACATATAGAGTAAATTGTGGGACTTATGTGTACCCTCATGTGAAGGTGACACATGGTTGGATGATAAATAATATTTGGAAATTTAATAAAAAGAATAATTTTGCATGTGAGCGACATATGTCGCAAATGATTTTTCTATTTAAGAAAAAAATCATGGAAGGGAAAGACACTTTTGGCTCCCTAATGCTAGATGGATTTCATAATAAAAAACTGAGAACTTTTGTGACTATGTGAGTTTGGTGTTGGAATTATCCTGGTGATTGGGAGATCATTGCTGGATAATCTTGGCTTGCGTGTTATTCTTTACGACCCCTAATAGCTCGGGGGACTGGGAGGAAGAAGATTACTCCTAGTGTGGTAGGGAGGTTAACCGAGGAGTTGGTTGGTATTTGGGCTTGGATTCAGAATCAAGACTACTAGACATTCAGGAACCTCTTCGACAGTTGGACAATCGTCGTAATCAGGTTTCATATTTTAATACTGCTTATTTACTTTTATAGCTTTAAAACATTATTTCATTTTCATTATAAAGGGTACACAAATGAGTTACAAGTATAATTGTATATTGCTGAAATTGTTTGAAATTGGGTTGTTTAGATGATTATTTAAGAAATGCATATGTTTTTGTTGAAATTTTGAGGGTCCCTACAACAACCTTACGTCACATGTACCTATCTTTTCTTGTCACACTTGACGACCCATCATAGTACATGCTATCCATAGCATAATCATATGCATTTAATCATCATTTCATCATTTCATATCATTCATAAACATTTGATCATCATCGTAGTAATTTCATCATTTCACATAAGCATCCAATCATCATCAAAATCATTTAACAATATCAAAATAACATAATAATTGATCATCATCATAACATTGTCTCACAATAAATAGTTTTCAAACAATTATCTTTAAAAATGAAAGTACCAGTTCCACACATGGTTGGGTCATTCGAAACCAAATGCCCTCAAATAATAGTGTCGCAACACTGTCAAAATTCAAACGACAAAACAAGGCACTACATACATCTCTCTTCAATAAAATTTGTCCCGAAGTTTTAAAATAAATATGGAAATTGTTCACACATCTCCAATGTGTCCTCCCAGGTCGCATAGTTGGGACTATAGCTATCCCACTAGGACTTGAATTGGTCGACTAATTGATGCCAAAGCTACTGATTTCACTGCTCCAAAATATGAATAGGCTCAGCCACTAAGGCCCCCTCGTTTGAAATCTGCAAGTTACTCAAGTCAATAACATGATATGGATCTGACATATAATGACACAAAAATGACACGTGAAAAAACATCATGCATACGAATCTGTCATGATGGAAATGAAATATGTTAAGAAACTAGTCCCAATCTCTCTATAATCTCAAATGGTCCCAAAAACCGCAGCAACAATTTTCCCCCCTTTCCAACTTTGATGGAGCTCCTATGTGGCCTAACCCGCAAGAACACTCTATCCCAAATCTCATAATTCATGTTCGTCTGATGTGTATCGGCATAAATTTTTTGTTTGTTCTAGGCCTCTTTCAGACGTGCCCAGATGGACTAGTGCATCTGCTTCTCCATATCTTGGATCAACTCGGGACCAACAAGGACTCTGTCCTTAAGATGATACTAGCTCAAGGGTGTTCGAAAAGGCCCTCCGTAAAGAAACTCAAATGGTGCCATCTGTATTGAACTCTGATAATTGTTGTTGTAAGTGAATTCTACCAATGGTAGATATTACTCCTAGCGACTCTGCTAGTCCATCACATACATGCGCATCATGTCCTCCAAAAGCTGGTTATCCCTCTTTGTCTGACCATCAATCTCAAGATGGTATGTTGTGTTGAAGTTCAACTATGTGCCTAAGGATTCCTGGAAGCTCATCCAGAATCTCCCTGCAAATACTGGTCCCCCATCAGAAATGATATTTCGAGGTATGCCATGCAATTGCACTAACTTGTTAACAAAGACCCGCACTATTTTTGGTGCTTAATAAGTAAATTTTACCAGAATCAAGTGCACGCTCTTGGTCAATGTGTCTACTATGATAAAAATGGAATTGTGCCTCCTAGAGGTCATCACAATCCAACTTTAAAGTCCATCAATATCACCTCCCATTTTGACTCTGGGATGGGGTGAGGTTGTAATAACCCAACCGAATGGCGATACTAAGTCTTCACTAGCTGCCATTCAAGGCACCTTGCCACAAAATCAACAACCTCTTTCTTCATATCGTGCCAGAAAAATAATGGCTTGAAATTAACATGCATCTTCTTAACCCCAGAATCGACCATATATGTTTCCTTGTGGGCTTCAGATAGAATAAGGTTTCAAACTTCCTCATTTGTTGGCACATACATCTGCTTGTTGTATCACAAAAACTCATCATCTTAAAGTGTATAACCCTCATACTTAGGAACCTTCATGATTTCATTTTCAAGTTCTATTATGACTTCCCTGTACCAACTATCCTCCAATTGTAATTTTAGTATCTTCTCTTGCAAATTCGCTTTCAGTGGCAACACTGAGAATATGCAAGGCCTCAAAATCAAGGCATCTGCTACCTTGTTCATTTGCACACAAGTACTTTCGCATACAAGTGAATGTGAAAAATGCCTTCAAGCACAATAATGTACAAGAGCCTAGCTATAATGAGGGCATTACATATATAGTCATCCATGCTATTATATATAGTCATCCTATTTATTCTCAACATTGATACGATTCTGAAATACTGTCGGGTCTTAGCGACTTAGACGAACATATTAAATTTTACCACTTAGTCATTTTGTCAACCCCATCATGTTCATTTTGAAGTGATTTTCGTGTGTATATCTCATTTCACCAAATTCATTTACGTTTGATCCCATTGGAGGGTCTTCCAAGTTACGTTTTGACTATTACCATGTCACGGTTGAGTCAAATCTGTAGTTTGTCTCTTTTTTTTAAGGCATCATCATGATGGAGAATCAATGTAATTATGTTCGGCTCGTCGTGTTGATCGTATCTGTATTTCGTTTAACAAAAAAACATCTTTGTTTGAATCCCTCGACACTCGATGGAAATTTCAACAAAGATGCATCCTTCGTTAATTCATTTGTTGCACCCTTTTATAAGTGCCACCTTCACGTCTAAATGAAAAAGAGCTTGCATCCACCATTATTATTTTAAAAGAAACTTCCTATAGTTCCATCAAGGATCCTTCCTCCTTGCTCCATGACTGCAACATGATGCCACAAGAACTACCTTTACATCGCCATTGAGATTTGTCCCTCACTACTAATTATCAAAATATTTCCCAAATAGTGGAAGCTCTATAATAGATTTATGCATTAAACAACATAAATGACAAATATGTTTATCATCATTTCGGGCCTCCAACTTCCCCTCCATATGGTAATTCAGACAGTCAATTCAGGGTTTTCAAAGATCCCCACTTCCTCACAACTTCTTCCCCAATCTCATGATCAATCCTATATACTCAAGTATAACAAAAATAGAAAAAAACAACACACGACATGCTACATAAGCTATTCAATCGAAATATTGTAGACTCTTTCTCTCAGTTTTCATCTATGAATTATTTGGATAAATAATGATTTTAAAATAAATTGGTCTATAAATAGTTTGTTAGTTGTGTTAGGAACCGATTTCATTAAATCGTAAATATATAGAACAAATTACATGCTTTACTAGTTCCATTAGACCTTGACTTAGTCAAACAATTGATTTGATTCTTGAATTGTCAAGGTGATTTGACTTAATACCATTGTAGTCCAATACACAAAGTGATTTACCCATCTTTACCATGTGAGGTGTCTTATATAAAATGTCTAAGAACATAAGTTCATGAAACAAATCATAACTCACATATGTCTTCTTATCTTTAAAATATATCAACTAATAATATCTAGCTTCCTTAAGCCTCAAGTTCCTTGCATTATATATTATATTAATGCACGCAAACCTAAAATTATATCAACAAGAATACAATACCTCAATAGAAACATCTATAATCTAATATCTATGTTACACTTCTTCAAGATATTCCTATAAATCGATTTACATTTTATGATTTGCTCGTATATTTTCAAGAAATCATCATGAACTGAGTTACCTTTTTGGATCTACATTCAAACTTCAAGAAAACACATATATACAAATTGTATCAAGTAATAAAATCGTAGGCTATATTTCCCTTGTAGATGTAACTTAAAACATGGCAATAGAATCTAAATAACTTACAGAATTCCAAGGAAATTGAAAACTACATATCTACGAATTATAACAACAATACTATGAAAACTTTCATTACTTTGATCAATCGGATTTTTAAGAACTTACTCAATAGATCTATAAATATTCCATTAACTTGTTCACAAATCTTTAACCAACAACACTAATAAAGTCTATACTCAAATTTAAACTGTAAATATCAATGCTTTCCAAATTAAAAAATGTTCAACTAATCATATTCAGTAAGGAATGGTGGAAACAAGGTATCTTCATAGATTAAACATCAGATCTAACTCCTTAAATTCAGGTTGCAAGTCTGGCAAGAAACTTGGATGTCAGAGTTGTGCCTGCGATGGTTAAAAATGAACCATTTATCTTAAGCAAATCATGAAGACATATTTATGCACTAAAATCCACAGATCTATAAAACATAACCCGGATAACCATTTGGGGCAGTGTGAGCCCTTAGGTCTGTGCTTTTGAATCTAGCTCTGATACCATAGTAACGCCTGCCAAGGACACCCATCGAATCCACTAACTCTTAATGCACATCTTCTAGTAAAATAAATCTAAATTTTATTCTTGGATTTAACCATTAATAATAATTCTTTTACTTGAATCTACCCATACAATATTCAGAGAAAACAACAGATCTAAAAAACAATGTAAATCATTAACATATTCCTTGCATTCTAATATAAACATGCATTTAAATCCACAAAACTATTATTTCTCAATTCTTGGGACCAATATCCATTCATTACTAATTTTGAAATGAAATAACGTAAACATGGTATATCAATATACCGACCTTTCTGTTTGCTTGCGAAGTGCTGACGAAGGTTGTGGATGTTGTCACAAATCCATTGCAAGATTGCACACTAAATTCCAATCAATAAGAGTCCACTGGAAAACACCCTACCGTACCCAACGGGTACTCTTCTTCCCCTGGGACCCCCAAGTCGCAACAAAGCTGGATGATAGAAAAAGATAGCAAAATCTTGGTATGTAGACTACTGCTATGAGGCTCCCGACGTCACTTGTACCAAGATGAACCACACCCTCAACAGACACCTCAAAAATATAGCATAACATATGCCATCCAACCATAGGGTAAAAATAGATGAAATCTCCATGCTCTCTTAGTCTCTTTATAACTTTTCAAGACTTGCCATGCATCTTATCCATGGACATGTATAACTTGGAATTATGAATTTATTTCTTTTATTTTATTACTCACCCTCCCAGTATCAGTTCTCTCAAATTTTCCATTTTCTTATTTTTAATTGAGATTTACTCCCGTCTAGTTGCCTATATTTGCTCATTGAAGATTCCTTCAATCTCTCATAATTTTGAGTTTACTAATTGTTATTTGCTCACCTTTCTTTATTCACAATTTCATAGTTAAAATCTATAATCTAAGATTTCATTTTATATTAATTGAAACTTTGTTCTCAATCTTTCAAAATACTATTTATTGCCCTTGTTTATAATTTAATTTAACGGTTGCATTCTTATTGCGATAGGATTATTAAGGGTTCCATGCTCCAAAGCATGCCCTTCAAATATTCCCCCGCTTAGTGTTTTAATTGAACTGTCATGTTCTCATTGTGATGGGGATATTAAGGGTGCCATTCTCTGCGTATGCCCTTCAAATATCTCCTCCCCCCCATGGTGGGGACTTGGTATGACGATTGAGACATCGTTAACACAGTCCATTCGACCCTATTGAGGGACTGGTGGTTCTTGGAGAATAAGGTTGTATCCTTATTGCGTGCCAACGAGTCCGTGGTCTACCCTCATGACAACACACATTGATGAGAAAAAGCCTATGTCTCTTTTTCCTAACTCATCGCGTAAAATATGCTACTCTTACATCATTTTTCAATTCAACCCGGTTACCTGATGTGGACCGATTGGCAATCACAATATGGCACCTACACATTAAAGATCACGTGCATTAAATATATTAAAGAAAAATCTTAATATAATCATATATATCAGACTAACATCACCCGCTGATGATACCCGACTCAGTTCGAAGTCCATGTGGTATTGATGCAACCTTGCGTCACATGTACTTGTCTTTTTCTTTTTTTGTCACAATTGACGACCCATCATAGTATATACTATCCATTAATCATACGCATTTAGTCATTATTTCATAATTTCATATCATTCATAAACATTCAATCATCATCGAAATCATTTCATCATTTCACATAAACCTTTGATCATCATCGAAATAATTTCACAATATCAAAATAACATAATAATTGATCATCATCGTAACATTGTCTCACAATAAATAGTTTCCAAACAATTATATTTAAAAATAAAAGTACCAGTTCCACACATGGTCGGGTCATTTGAAACCGAATGCCCTCAAATAATAGTTTCACGACATTGTCAAAAGTCAATGAAAAAACGGGGCATGGCATAAATCAATTTCCTAGGAGAATTTTAGGTAGAACTTAAGCAATTTCCTTGCGACATCTTCAAGTGACAATGAAAATTGCATTATATTTCCCAAAAACTTGAACATATATTTCTTTTTAAAGTGTTACAAACATTCTTAATGTGATTCTTTAGCAAACATCATTGCACATGCCATACGCAAAGAATTAGTATAGTGGAAAACATCATGGTGTATGAACATGCATCCAATATTTAGTTGAAATAATATAGGCAAGAAAAGACAACAATAACGAAGGAAGAAAAAAAAAATAAGAGAACTAAATAGAATCATAATGTTGGGTTCTATCCAATGCATTTTCAACAAGAAATCATGGAGGATTCCATGTAGGGGAAGAATACAAAACACATTTCGAAAATGAATGCAACCACATTGCAAATTTCTTCTATATTGCATTCTTCAAAATGACCGAAGCAACATGAATGTCATTTTGATGTGAGTCGAAAGCTAAAATGGTGTATTAGGAAAGACTCTCCCATGGGATGTGACATTTCATGAATGCATATTATAGAAAAAGAACATCAACATAACAAAAACTTCAATCTTGTAAATAATGCTAACAAAAACAAAGGCACCTAGAAAGGCATACATAGGACACCATGAAGGGATTGTTTTTATTAAATGGATTATATAAGAACTTTAGTTAACAATTAATGTTAGTAGACACAATATAACTTATATTTGCTAGTAAATAACATTCAATCCATTGTATATACTAGCTGGAAATCCTGTGTAAATGTTGTAAAGGAGGTTGGTAGTTCAAACCCTAGATAACACATGCTCCATTGTGGTGGGATCAGTGGTTGCACCTAGGGATATAGTGGTAGCAGACGCAATTAAACACTTAGACCCCGTGTCATGCAAGTACAATCTCCATCCCATTTTTCGATTCCCCTAGTACGGAAAAAAACATGCAATCCATTGTAAGGACATTGTTATGAATTTCCCTGACATCTTGCTCCACTGATAACTCATCAATATCCCAAGAGTGAATGGTTTCCAATTTAGTAGGAATATTAAACACGAAAGGAGACTAGTCATCCTCATGAATCTAATACCAAATTCAATAATCTATTTTTTGTTTTGTTTGGGATGCCTCTTTTTGAGAGGAATCCCTTCTCATGGCAAGCATTCTCTCATGAGTTTTTTTGCCCAACAAGCATCTAAGCATGCTTATTGTATATATTAGTTATAGAAACTCCAACAAAAATAAGGGATCCTACTTAATCTCTTATAATTTTTTATAAGTGTATATGGTGAAGCCACCATTGGTGTGTAGATGTAGGAGTAGTGTCATTGTGGTAGGACAAACCATTTATGTTCACACCCTTCTATTGGACATGAATGATGAGCAATGGGTGCAGTTACTCAATAACTAATTTAACACTATAATGCAATTGGCATCCTCTCTTCCCCCACTCTTGATTCATGGGATTCTCATTTTGTGATGGATACATAACATTGACTCTATAATCTCATAGGAGGCAAAAAAAAACCACTGCTTGAAAGTATAAAAGTACATGTTAGATACAACTGTTCAAATGACATTAACATATTTGTAGCAATAAAACCTTTACAATAAGTAAGTCAACAATATAAGAACAAATAATGTTGCAATATGTCCAATGGAATTCACATTTAAAATTAGCAAGTTAGTTGTAAAAGAAAGAAATTGCTCTACCATATTTCTAATGATCTTCACATTTAAAATTAAAAGGTTATCACTATAACCAAAAGTAATGTCAACATTAACAGTAAGCTGTAAACTTGCAATGATGTGGTCATTTAAGAAAACCAATGCATGAAGACAAGTAATAATGTTGACATGAAACAGAACCAATCCTAAAAACCATTGAATATATGAAGTAGCATGATCATTTGAAATTAAAAAAGTAACACTCCCCATTTAAATAACGTTAATGTATTACAAGTTCAATGTTCATTTAGAATCTAGTTAACTCTTGAGTGTAGAAATTATGCTAATATTTTTTAAGTGGAACTCTTAGTTAAATTGAACATATTAAGAACATGGTTATATGAAATCTTGTAAAAAGTATGGGGCTTGTTCATTGCTTAGATTCTTTGGATTGATGCCAATTGCATACATGAGCTTTGTTTTTTTCGTATGGCATAAAAGTTCCATTTTGTAGTTGATACATTTTAGTGCTCCTTTTTTTTAAGCCATTAAGATGTTCGAAGAGAATAACGACTTCAATTTGAATGTTCCTATGCTATAACAACTCTAACTTGATATCTATGACATCAAACATGGCATTTTAGAGCTCCTATGGTACCATTTCTGTGATTGTTTTTGGTACCAGCATAGGTAGTTGTTGCAACATTCTCACTTGTTTTGAAATTTTGAAAATGATATTGTAGATATAAATTTCAAATGGGATATACACCTTATACAGATAAGACATCATTTGCATCAATACTGCAAACGATACAAAATCACGTAGGGTGTAAATAATATGGAGCCTTGGAACCACTGGTTTTGTGTGACATGTCTTGGATTGTATAACTTGACAGTGCACCAAAAAAATCATGACAACATGTAGAATATACTCCAATGTGTTTCACTTTTATATGATAAACGTAGGTGGAGGTGGTCCTTGATGTAGTGTGACTGGGATCATCTATCAAGTTCTCAATTGAGGTTGGAGTAATGTGATGGATATTTCTCCATTATTCCACATAGTATCACTTTCGATATACTCTAGCGAAATCGATGACTTCCCCTTGCTAATAATTGGGGTCGATCAAATCAATTAATTAACTAGGTTAGTGTTGCTAAACACCAAGACGCTTTGAAAGTACTATATTTCCATCAAGATTTGTTGTTCTCATCTTTAATGCAAACCACTTAAAATATTTCTTTGACTATTCATTAAACCAAAATAGTGCAATCGAAACATAAACTTGATCAAGAGATGAAGAGATGCATAACACAAATACATAGATTGAATATGTTCTTCCTACCCTCATAAATAGTCTTCTAAGTACTATGGGATATGTCCACAATGAGGATATCTAAACCAAACATGGTTTCCACAATAATGCTTTGTAGTCCCTATGTTGAAACAAAGAAACTTATCATTTTTTAAAGCCAAACTTGATCTTCTTTACACCTCTTGCTTATAAACCTATGCAATTTCCCTCCTCCAAACTGCATATGAATGACACCATAACTTGATGAGCTACCCTGCATGAAACAAATCAAATCCTCATATCTTGACTTCCAAATGCAAAACCATGTTGTCATACCCTAAACATATTGCTCAAAGTCATCATTATCACTACAAAGATCACCTTATCATTAATGCTTCTCGACATTAAAAGAATGATATACAATTGTCACTTACATATATAGAGTTTTTTTAAAACAATGAATCGCATAAAATGAGCTTAGATCCATATTGAATGCATCCCATGACATACTTTTACAAACAAAATGATAAAAAAACTTTTACCCTCCATAATAAAATTGAAAAAAAAATCTCACTTTAAAACACATACACAATTAAAAAATATTATAAAAATAAAAATAAATAATGCAATGAAACTCAATAATTATATAACTTAACATAAAGATTCTTTTGTCACTAATTTTTCCAATAATTATACATCCTAAAATAAAAATTCCTTCCTCCACTAATTTTGCTTTTCTTGCTTATTTTTTACTTTTCAGTGTACCATCTAAAAAAATCTTATAAGACCTCACCCTATAATGTAATGTTTATTCATTGATTTATAATTTAATGTTTATTCATTTGATCATTGATCATTTGACTAGTATGTCCAATAAAAAATAGAAAAGGTGGTAATAGACTTTTCTCCTCTGAGAGTCTCTCCACCCACGAGATTTTAGTTTATGTTCTATTTGATGTTATTTCTGGTCCCATTGCCCATATTTTTAATAATTAAATTTAGAGATTATATTCATGGATATAATTACTTTTAATAATTAAATTTAGAGATTCTTTTCATGGACATAATTACTTTATAAACATTAAGGCACAAATAATTGACTATTTCTATATTTATTTCACATTATTTCCTATTATTTCCCATCACCCATTGAAATTTGAGGTATCAATTGCTGCTAATTGCATATATGATCTTTGTTTTTCTTGTTCTATAAAAGTTCCATTTTGTAGTTGATATATTTCAGTGTTAATGACTCTAAAAGAGAATAATGAGATTGAATGTGCCTATGCTAGGTGACAACTCTATATTACCTTCTTCGCTACTTGGTGTAGGTGTTTGTAGATGTTTACTGAGTTGTTGATATCCTTCTCCAATGCACCACTTTCCATCTGATAGTTGTGTATTGATGTAACATTACATTCGTGATCTTTGTCACCCATCCTTAGCAAGCCTACTGGTGCATCCTTCTCAAGTTTAGTTTCCATTTCTATGTTCCAACTCTTTTCTATTTTTTTGTTTACACAAACAAAACCTCGATCGAGGTCTCTTCAGGCCCTCGATCGAGGTAATTTAAAGAGCTAATAGCTCGATCGAGCGCCTTAAAAGCAAGCCCATGGCCCTTTTCTTTGCAGAAATGAAATTTTGTGTTCCTTTCAAGGGATTAAACAATGTCGTTAAATACACATTAATGGGAGGACTTGATACCGTTGGATTCGTCAACAAATCCTCTATCCATGGACATATAATTTACAATTTTTAATCTTCGCATGTCATTCTTTTTTAAATTTCTGCTAAAGCTTACCCTGAAAAACCCCGCTGACAACTTCGAATGAGCTTAAAGATAAATCAACAACATTCAAAATACAAATCCAAAAATTTGAAAAAATATACAAGCACTACATCAATGCATCATCTTCAAAAGGGTATTTTTAGTTTTGCAATTTATGTAAACAATCAAAAGATTTGGTGCACACACGCACATGTGTGCAAAATGCGACTGAAATATTCATTGGTCGGTTTGAAAAATAATAATAAATATAATTTTTCGAGAAAAATTAAACGAAAAATATGCATGCACTATTGCATTCTGTCTAGATTATGTTCACATATTTCATTTCTTTTAATTATTAATTTAACATAAAATTATTTTGCACACACACAAGCCACGTGTTAATTGCTCTTCAAGTTTTTAAGGACACATGTTTCATTAAATGAAAATTTGACACAATAAATGACATTGGTATATTTTAAAATACATCATTGGAAAGCCAACGTAATTCTCTACATTTGGTTTTTTGACTGCATGTCGAAATTCATATGGAAAATAAGAGTTTCGAGGGCTTCAATTTAATACATGGGTAAAATTTCCATTTTTCATTGCCATATTTGACCAAAAAGAGTTACCCATCTTCGTGGAATCACATAACAACTTTAATTCGATCGTTGTGACATTAAACAGAGCATTTGGGAGCTCCTATGACATAATATTGTGATTGTTTTTGGTACTAACGTAGGTAATTGTTGCAACATTCTCATTTGTTTTAATATTTTAAAAATGATATCACACACACACACACACACACACACACACACACATATATTCCAAATGGGACAACCACCTTATACAAACAAGACATTATCTGCATCTATACTATAAATGATCAAAATCATGTAGGATGTAAATAATATGGAGCCATGGTGCCACTGGTTTTGTGTGACATGTTTTGGATTCTATAACTTGACAATGGCACCCAAAAAATCATGGCAACATGTAGAATATACTCCACTGTGTTTCTCTTCTATATGATAAAAGGAGGTGGAGGTGGTGGTTGGTGTAGTGCGACTGGGATCTATCAATTCCTGAATTGAGGTTGGAGCAGTGCAATGGAGATTTATCCATTATTCCACATAGTATCGCTTTCTATATACTCTAGCAAAATCAAGGACTTCCCCTTGCTAATAATCAAGGTTATATTAGACCAATTAATTATCTAGATTAGTGTTGCAAAACACCAAGTTGCTTTGGAAGTGCTATATTTCCATCAGATTTTGTGTTCTCACCTTTAATGCAAACCACTTAGAACCTTTCTTTACTATTCTTTAATGCAAAAAAATGCAATCAAAACGTAAACTTGATTAAGAGATGAAGATATGCGTTACACAAAAACACAGATTGATATTGTTCTTCCTACCTTCATAGATCGTCTTTTAAGCACTATGGGATATGTCTACAACGAGAATCTCTCAACCAAACATGGTTTCCACAACAATGCTTTGTAGTCCCTACGTTGAAACAAATAAACTTCTGATTTTTTAGAGCCAAACTTCTTTTTGTTTACACCTCTTGCTTGTAAACCTATGCAATTTCCCTCCTCTAATTTGCGTTTGAACAACACCATAACTTTGAGAGCTACCTCGCATTCAACACATTGAATCCTCATATCTCAAGTTCCAATGCAGAACCACGTCTTCATATTGTAAACATATTCTCAAAGTCATCGTTGTCAATATACAAAGATTACCTTATCATTGGTGCTTCTCACCATAAAAAAAATGATATGCTATTATTACTAACATATATAGAGTTTTGTAAAATCAATAAATCATATAAAAATAGCTTAAGCCCATTGGGTTTCATAATATGCATATGCAAGCAAAATGATAAAAAACCCTTTACCCTCCACAATAAAATTGAAAAACACAAAAATCCTCAAAAATTAAAATTGAAAAAAACAAAAATCCTAACACTTTGAAACACACAAATAAAAAATGCTATAATCCTCACACTTTGAAACACACAAATAAAAAATGCTATAAACATAAAATTAACTAATGCAATCCACTATTTTCCCAATAATTACACAACATAAAATAATAAAAATACTTTCTTTCATTAAGTTTTCTTCCTAAATAAAAAGTACTTTCTTTCACTAAGTTTTCTTCAATAGGAAGTTTCCTTTTCGTAAAAACGAAATACTTTCTTTCACTAAGTTTTCTTTAAAAAGGAAAGGAAGGTGCCTTTTGGAAGACCTGAACCCATCGCAACAATTAGACTATCTCCAGATTCTCCGCCATTTCCCACCGCCCATTGAAATTTGAGGTACCAGTTGATGCGATGGGGAACGTACCACACCAAACTTTCTCACCGACTTTTCTTCACACCAAACTTTCTCACCGACTTTTCTGGAACAGGAAACCGTCCAAATGCATGTTTGAGTACGAGCGGTGGAGAATCGATTATCGGAGATATGCCCAGAAGTAACCAGCTGGCTCTCATCGCCATGTTGTTCTCGAGATTATATCAAACATCTTCGTTCACTTAATCTATCCATCTGCGTTGTATCTGTGTTTCTATCCATTTGCGCTTCACCTCCTCTTTGTATTGGTATTTCAATGGCAAACCTGCAAATTTCCTCAGTCGACACCCCCTCCACATCCGGTCACTACACGGGCTGCTACTTCAAAGTGTTCATCAATCACCGTGGCCCGGACCTTAAAATCCCCTTTGCCATCCCTCTTTATCATCTCCTTCATTCAGGTGGATTGCAGACTTTTCTTGACAAGGAAGAATTAGAGAAGGGAGGGTTGTTATCTCCTCAGATTGAAGGCGCCATCAAAACCGCCTCTATTCATATCACCATTTTTTCACCTGGATATGCCGACTCAACATGGTGTCTGGATGAACTTCTCCTTATATGGAAGAAGTTTAAGTCTGGGGATACTATCATTCCCGTCTTTTATGACGTAAAGCCATCAGAACTTCGATGGACGACGGGACCGTATGGTGAAGCACTGAGTAATCATGAACAGAAAGGCAGATACGATCCTAAAATAGTTAAAAAATGGAGAAAAGCCCTCTCTCGTGTCTCACACATAATCGGTTTCGAACTCGAGGACTACAATGGGTTGGAACTCTCAACTCTTCCTGTCCCTATTATTAATCTCTTGTATTGATACATATATATTAATCTCACTTGTATTGATACAAGTATATTAATCTCAAGAGTAAGTTAAACTCTAGATCGTTTGTATCAAGAATCAGGGGATTTTTTTGGCGAAAATCTGGCTGAAATTGCTTAAATGACAGTTTTGGGTGCTAGAATTGCATCCCTAGGGGTAATGGAGGTTGCTGAATCCATTCCTGCAACCAAAATTGCAATTCAAGCAACCCAAATTGCAGTTTCAGCAATTTCCCCTTTGCCAAATTCCGATGAAAATCGCCGGTAAAGATACAAACTGTGTAGAGTTTAGCCCATTCCTTAATCTCACTTGTATTGATACATATATATTAATGTTTTGTTTGTTGTATTCTGAATTTGCAGTGACAAGGAGAAGTTGTTGGACGCTGTCGTGAAATGCGTGCTTAAAAAGGGCAGAAAAATAGGCCTGGATGTGGCGATGCATCCAACCGGTCTTGAAGAAAAAGTTGAAGAGTTTGAAAAGACTGTGCGGTTGCAAGAGCGGCAGAGTGGGAAAGTGAAGATATTGGGGATTGTGGGCATGGGTGGATCAGGCAAGACAACACTAGCCAAATATCTCTTCAATAAGAAAAGTTCCAATTTTGGTAAGTCTTGCTTCTTATTTGATGTTAGAGAGAATGCAGCGAGGCCTTTAAATTCCTTGCAGACACAACTTATAAAGGACCTAGCCGATAGAGATGTACAAATAGACCACGTCGATAAAGGCATAGAGATGCTCAGAACCTATTCTCAACAGGCTTTAGTTATTATAGATGATGTAGATCATGCAGATCAGTTGCATGCATTTTTGCCAATTAAGGACGTGCTTCCTTCCGATAGCTTAATATTGGTTACATCTCGCGACAAGGATGTCCTCACAAGGTCAGGAATAGCAGAGTCGTCAATCTATAAGTTGACAGTCCTCAACGAACAACACTCTCAACAACTCTTCTGTTTGCATGCCTTCTGCCAGCCTCATCCACCTTCAGGGTTCAAAGATCTTGTGCATGAGTTTTGTAGGGCATGCGATGGATTGCCCTTGTCTTTGAAAGTCTTTGGGGGGCTTCTTTGTGACAAGAGTGACAAATCTTATTGGAAAGGCCTATTGGATAAACTTCGCCGAACAAACCTTCCGAATGATATTCTAGGCCGACTCAAACTGAGTTACGATGCACTAGAGAGAGAGGAAAAGCAAATATTCTTAGACATTGCATGTTATTTCATTGGAGAAAACATGGATATGGCCATAAGAATATGGGAGGGATCAGGCTGGAGCGGTTTGGTGGGACTTCAAAATCTTCAGGCCAAGTGCCTAGTCGAGGTGGACGGGGAAAATACCTTAAAAATGCACGATCACCTGCGAGACATGGGAAGAGAAATTGCGGATCAGGAAAAGTCTTCTGGAGTAATCCCACATCGTCTTTGGCCTCTGATTGAGGACATTCCTGATTTGTGGCAGCGATCATCTGTAAGTGCTCCAATTATTCAAACCACTTTAATGTTTCTCTATTCAAAACAAGCAGAAAGAGAAATATTGTTGCTCTGTTTAATTTGTTTGTTGTTTGTTTTTGACGAATGGATAGGTAATAACCGAAGTGCGCGGAATTAGGACGGTTCCTCGCTTCGTTAATTACTATGGAAATGTGCAAAGGTCAATATGGTCGAAAAATTGGTGTGATGAGGTGTTTGGTAACTACCTCAGGAAGTTGATCGACCCTAGACCGTATTGTTTCAGTAATTTACAACTTGTTGCAACTGAAGATGGTGATTTAAAAAGCATATTGAGAAGGGTCATGTCGCCAAATCTAATATGGCTCCGCTGGAATGACTGTCCCTACACTTGCCTGCCTTCCTGGATTACGATGAAGAATACAAGGGTTTTAGAAGTGTCTGGAAATAAATTGAAAACACTTTGGCGATCAGAATCTCAGGTTAAAGCTAAAGCTGGTTTTGTGTTTATTACCTTGTGTTATTATTTGCTCCTCTATTTTATGGTAGATTATTGTTGTTATCGATATGGTAGAATTTTGTAGATGAAAATGATGATATCGATGAATATTGCGTTGCAGGCACCTCTGGAGTTGCGAGAGCTCACTATTTCTTCTCCTCGTTTTTTAAAGTTTCCAAAATCCATTGGGCAGCTGAAGCACATCGAAAAGATTGTGGTGAAGAGGAGTAAACTCAAATCGCTACCAGAAGAATTTTGTCAACTGCGCTTGCTCAAATACCTCGATCTCTCTTACTCACGGAGTTTGCAAATGCTTCCAAAGTCTTTCGGGTACTTAGCAAATATTCAACACGTTGATCTCTCTGAGTGCAAGAGTTTGCAAATGCTTCCAGATACCTTCGGGAACTTAATTCACCTTAAACATCTGAATCTGTCTGGTTGCTCGAGTCTGACCCTGTCGGAGGAAACATTTGCAAATATCACCACGCTCGAATATTTAAATCTGGAAGACTGTAGTAATGTGGGAGCGTTGCCTCCCGAAGTCGCACATCAACCGTCACTGGAATACTTATGTGTGTGTGGTACGGGTTTAAAAGAATTGCCTGAGGATATCGGAAACCTCAGCAATTTGGAAACGCTTGAGTTAGGAGGCGATTTGGAAATGCTGCCAAGTTCGCTGGGTCACCTAAGCAACTTGAAGACGCTAAGAATTAAAGATTGCTTCGAATTGAAATCTTTGCCCGATTCGTTGGGAGAGTTGACTCAGCTGTCAACGTTGAGGATAGGGGGGTGCCCAATAGAGTCCTTACCCGATTCGTTGGGACGGTTCACTCAGCTGTCAACGTTGCAGATAGTGGGGTGTCCAATAGAGTCGTTACCGGCAGAAGTCGTGAAGTTGAACAACCTGGTAACCTTATCTGTCGAACGGTGCCCGTTACGCGAGCTGCCGTTGAAAAGGGTAGTGGAAGGAGAAACAGCTGTCATTGAGCTGTCCCGGCTGGAATACTTATTACTGGGGGATACAAAAGTGTCGGAGATATCCTTTATCGAGGGTGTTTGTCCCACCCTCAAACATCTCGAGATCGTAGATTGCGATGATCTGGTAGAGGTTGGAGCACTGCCACAGACACTCACAAAGTTGTGGTTAATTAGTTGTGGTCAGCTGAGGAAAATGGAAGGGCTTTGGAATCTTACAAACCTTCAACAACTCGACATCAGCGAGTGTAGAGAAGTGGAGGAGCTGCCAGGTCTGGAAAGGTTGATCTCTTTGGAGGTGTTCAGGGCTGATGGATGTTCAAAGCTAAAAAGAATAGGGGGAGTAGGGCAGCAGACAGAACTTCGAAGGCTTTCGGTGTCTGTCTGTGTTGCACTAGAAGAGATTGCAGGCGTTGAGGATTTGAGGTCATTGGAGGAGCTTAATATTGTCAGGTGTCCCAAACTGCAGTGGGGTAGAGGAGTATTGAATAAGTTGCGCCAACGAGGAGTACTAGTCCTGGGGGATGTTTATCCAAATTCAGATTCAGAGTATTTCTAACATAGAGGAGGTGGATATTATTGTAATTTTTGTCAGTAATATTACTGTTATTTTTATAAAACCTACTTTCTTTCTTTATTTATTTTACCCACGTTACATACAGTGGAGAAGAATATTATTGTAATTTTTGTAAGTGCTATTACTGTAATTTTTGGAAGAGCTAGGTTTACTTTTTATTTGTTTATTTACTTTATATTTATAAAAATAATATATTTAGAGAAAAATATAAATATTTTCTTTTGCCTAGTGATATTATTACAATAATCTCAATAACTTCATCTTATCATCCTATTAACCTTTTTAATTTTACCTTGATGGTAGTATTGGAAAAGAGTTGGATGGCTTGTCTATTAAGTTTCTTTTAAAGAATTATTTGAAATGTTTCAAAATGTAGATGGCAAGTCGTTGTGCCACTAAATATTGATGAACAAAAGTTAAAATGTCCATCAGGCTTGTTTGAAAAACTTTTAATATAATTTTTTTAAAATTTGAATGGACATCCTTATTTTTAGCATGATATCATATTTTGTATTGACATGATATATGCTTATTTAAAAATAAACCAATAGACGTGTTGAAATATACCCCAATGGCAATTTGGATTCCCTAATTGATTAACCATCGAGCCTCTTTGAAAATTTGAATTTGCATTTTTAATTTTGGCTTGCTGAAATGTTTCAAAGTGCCCGATGGCATCTTTCCATCGAGCTTCTTTGAAAATTTGAATGTACATCTTTAATTTTGGCTTGCTGACATGTTTCAAAGTGACTAATGGCATCTTTAATTCTGGCCCAATACATCTTTACTTTTGGATCTATGTTATTATTTCAATCACTTCAATACATTTTTTAATTTTACCACTATTTGGTAATGTTAGAAATGAGCTTGATGGCTTGGCCATTGAGCTTTTTTTAAAGTATCATTCAAAATGTTGAAAAAGTGCATGACTGCAAGCCATGAAGCCACTTTGAAAGATTGATGAACAAAGTTGAAAAGTGCTCGATGACAAGTCATTGGGTGTATTTGAAAGATTGAAAATTACAACTTTGAAAAATCCCTGTTGGCAAGCTATTGGGAGTTTCTAAAGTGCCCTATGGCTAGTTATCTAGCTTGTTTTGAAGATTGGATGATAAAGTTCAAAATGGTATGATAGGAAACTATTAGGCCTCTTTCCAATACGAATGGTAAAGAAAAAGAATACCCACAAGCATTGACCTTGCGATTGATATGAACTAAATTATTTGTTGGTAATGGAGTGCAAAAGCTTTGGTTTCTTTTCAATTAGTCATAGAAATTGTAACAATGCTCAATTAGAGGAATTCTCAAGGTAAAAAATGAGTCTCAAAACAAAAAAAATGTACTATTTTGAGGTTAAAAATGGGCCTCCAAACAAAAAATGTACTATCAAAATCAAATTTATAAGAGCCAATAGGATTGATGATGATGTCAACTATAAAGGTGAATAGTTTTGGAGGGAAAGGGAAAAATACCTTTTTTTTTTTCTATCGTATTTTCAGCCTTTTTCCTTGTAGGTTTATTCAAATTTCGAGTGGTTGGACGTAGAATTAATTTCCAAATTCAACGAGTACACACTTGACATACTTTTGACAGACCCCTAGTAGGAAAAATACTCTAAATACATTAAAATAACTAATTTCTGCATCTAACGAGTACCCACTTGTCATGTTTTTTAGGAGTGCTCACACTTGAAATTTGAGTAAACCTACAAGTAGATCAATTGAAAATACAATAGAAACAAAATTTCCCTTTCCTTGAGAAAATTATAACTCTTTTTTATTTTTACTTTTTTGTGAAAAGCTGCAAATTATATTAAAGGAGTAGAAATATAGTAGAAGTTACAAATCTTGGTGGTCTTACCCTATCGTTCCAACCATGTAAAACCAGAGTTCTGTTGAAATAAGCAAAACAATACATCAAAATGTTCATGTCTAAAGAGTGGCAAAAATAAGCCAGAACCGGGTGAAGCCGAGAATGTTCAGAGTCATGAAGGCTAATAACATCCTGTCCAAAAAAAGTCATGGCTATGGAACATATACAGGCAAAAAGAAAACAGAGTCAGCAGAGTAACCTCTTTAATCAGTAGCAGAAGGCGTCTCCTCCATAATGGGGCAGATGTGGGCTGCGTTTGCTTTCCAAATCTTATCAGGGATCAAAGGCTTGGTTCCCAGAGTTGTAGCAGCAGTCCCAGTGGTCGTGGTGGCTTTAGCAGGTTGCCAAGTGTCATGAACAGGATGCTTGATAGGTAGGGGACTAGATTTTCTAGGAAGAATGGCGTCTCCAGCCTGCTCGTTCCTGGTTCTCTTGGCCAAGATGGGACCTAGAGTACTGGGTATGGGAAAAGTCGTGCATGGATTCACCTTAACAGAAAGAGGATCCTTACTTCCAATTATGGCAGAGGAGCTGCCACCAAGGTGGTGCAAGTCCAGGCTTGCATGAGTGGCTAAGGAGCCAAGACCACCACGAGGTGTTTCCACACAAATTGCAGACGAGGTGGCACCTGGGGTTGTGCTTCCGGAGCGAGGAGCCTTGGAGAAGGGCTTTGTAGGAGCATATGTCTCCCAACCATGCGTGGCTTCCAAAATGCCCAGAGTGGATGATCAGTTCGGCAAGGTGGCGCACAGATCCTGAGTAACATGATGAGCAGAAGCCCAGTTTGTTTGCATATCCTCCATCCACTGGCCCATCATGTTTTTGACCAACCAATAGGGGTCCCAGGCTTGCTCTGGGTTGCTTGGTGCCATGGTGTCAGCGTTGATGCGAGCTTCCCAGTCGTCCAACAGCAGGCGAATTAGTATAGAGACCTCAGGACCATAGCCTGTTCTTAGGGGGTTCTCCTCTATCGCGGTGTCATTGAGCTTGTTCTTGGCCTTGCTGCCTCTGGTTCTACCCATGGTGGTCGTGGTGAAGAGGGAGAGGCGAATACAGGGACAAGTGAGATAGAGAGTGTAACGTCCCCATCTTAACCCCGTGGAATTAAAATTGTAAATGATGTAATATTGTTATGAAATCATGGTGAGGAGCTCAGGGCCAAGGCCCCGCCATCAATTTATTGATGCATATGGATTACATGCCAGCCAGGCACAGTGGAATTGTGAATATCATGTAAATATGCATTTTAATAAAATACCCACAACTAGTTATGCAATGCAACAAGAGATGGGGGCATGATTTTACAAGGAATTGGGAGGGAAAACATTCAAACCCTTGAGCCAATCAATTCAAGCCAGGTGTCAATAAGAGAACCCATCAAACCCTCAACTACCCATGTTGACTTTTGTACCCAATCATTGATTTCTCCCAAGAGTTGGCTGAGGTAGTTAATGCCTTGGGTAATGGGAGGTATGGCTGTCCAAATTCGAGTATGGGCAAGCCACCTGCATGGGAAATCGCATTTTGCTTCTTGGGAAATAAAAGAGCCATGAATTTCTCCCCCAAGCCATTACCCATCAACCAACTTTGCTCTCCCATGAATTGGGAGCTACCTGGGCGTTTTCTAGCCACGTTTTTATGGTTTTTCTTTGTTCTCTAGCTGGAAAGAGGGGGTTTTGTTTGTTGCAGAGTGGTTGGGAGTATGGGAGCTTGATTTGGGGTTTCGTTAGGGCCGTTTTGGCCATTTGGATGCCCAAAAATACCCATGGAAAATCGGGTTGGTTCCCTGTGGACGATTTCCCCATCCATAATCCGTTTTTGGTGTGCCCACGTTTTGGGGAAAATCTATGGCCATCTTGTTGTGAATTCCAGTGCTGGAAATGTGTATCCATGCCCGATGGTTGTGCTTGCTGTGTGAGAAATTAATATGTTGGGGTATGGGTTATGGGTACCCATTGCTTTGGCTTGAACTTGAGTGCAGGCACCCAGGGTCCCAATGTAGCCTGATAAACCCAACTGTGGACTGGCATGGCTTAGATGAAATGATTAATTGGCTATGAATGAGCTGGAATGTACCCTTTTCCTTGTAGAAATCATGCCCAGCTCGGGGGTGGTATCTGAGTGCTGAAATAATATAGGCTGGGCAGAGACCTACGGTTGGGTGGAATGTTGCAGCGACATAGCTAGTTGTTTGGGACCATTTCACCATAAAGATAAGTGTTTCTTTGTCTATGTGATTTACCTCTGCAATGTTTTAAATGGATGACTATTTTGATATGCTTTATGCATATGATATGTGTGTGGATAATGTTTCAATTCCGTTGTGCATAATTT
The DNA here is from genome assembly GCA_027924585.1 of Larix kaempferi. Taxonomy (NCBI): domain Eukaryota; kingdom Viridiplantae; phylum Streptophyta; class Pinopsida; order Pinales; family Pinaceae; genus Larix; species Larix kaempferi. Next base: position 5,972,031 of record BSBM01001120.1, read on the forward strand.
CTTGTTTTCCATCTACACCCATCTCTTTTAATGGTATGAACCTAATGAATTGGGATGAGTTTTATGAAAAGCCCCATAGAATGGCATCATGTTCCCTCCCTTGCCTTGGGTAGATAGGTGGGTACATTACAGAGAGCAGGGTGAACGAACAGGTTGACGCCGAGAGTAGAGGGAACCTGGAGCATACAATGCAAATTAACCTGTACAGTGCCTTGAGCCATGAGCCCAATCCTCGCACGCTTAAGAGCCTTCATCATGGGATCTAGGGTGGTGGAGGCGACGCAGTAGGTTGGCATATTAAATGTTGGGGCTACTTGATGTCGCCTAGTTGACGTCGACAGTGGGACGCATAATGCTTCTTAGGCCAGGTTTCAAGCTAGTGCGATCCTGTCCTATTTGCTTAGAGCTGGCACCCGCATCCGGGGGAATAACTCTTTTTTATTTTTATTTTAACTATTATATTAATATTTTCTTTAAGATGCCCTAATATGATAATAGGCATAAAATTAGACTCCAAATCCTTAATAGTATCTTGTCGAGATGTGCCAATTCAATATCTTTAGAGTAGTGATTGAAAATGGCCCAATTGTCAAGAGAAAGAATTTAGTTAGATGTCTATGTGGCATATACTCTAGTGGACATGTTTGCAAAACATGTGAATGTAGAGAAAAGGTGCCTACAAATCCCTTTAAAATATAGAATATGGAAATTTGCTTAATGCCTTCATAAGATAATTTTCTCAAAGGTTCCTAAGCTTCCATTGATGAGGTGATGTGGAACCCAAATGGAACTTTGAATATAGGTGTTTCTTTTACAAAGCATCTTGTTCACACATACGTTTTTCAAGGACTTGATTTACAACCACATTTTGAGATTGATGCATGTGATTGGTGGTGTCATTGATTTAACATTTTCTCATCCAGATAAACAACTCCGCATTATGACTCGTGGCAATAATAAGATTATTAAAAATGAGATGTTTTAAATGGTTGCAAGATTTATAACTTGATCAATGACCATGATTCAACTGTATGTTCACTTGTCCCCACCACAAGGGAATATGTAGCTTCTATTTTCCATGGATGAATACTCCAAATCCAAATCCGAATGATAATTGAACATGTTCACAAAAATTCAAAGGCTTCATGAAGACAATATTCTCATGCTTCCAAGTGTATTTTTTCATGGCAAAAAAATTGAGTTTAATTCTCATTTGTTGTCAAAAACTACAACTTTGAGCAAAACCCGCCAACACACCTAAACAAAGTTGGATTGTTAGGAAACTTATTAACAACATCCAATATGAATTATTGACATTCTGCACAACATACATAGAAAACTAACATATGGCATGCCTACTACATATCATACCTGTTTGCATGGTGCACAACAATATTATAGGCTTACATGGCTTATAATGGTGGTGTCTCACACATGAATCTCCCATTTTTGCATCTAATTTTGATGGTTCATGAGGTGTCACATGGACACCTATAAGAGATGAAAACCAGAGCGTATGAGGTTAATTTCCAAACCTAAAACTATACAATTACATGGTTTACTATACTCTAAAAGCCACATTGAATGGAAGAATCTCCAAATCTGATTTTTTTGTAACTAGGTGGAATAAATTTCTTTGGTGGGAAATGATAGAATTCTTCTTCTAAATTTTTCAATAATATAAATGACATTTTTTGGGGCGGTTGAGACATTTTTTTGACTGACAAAGAGAAAATGAAGGGTCTTGCAAGGCTTGAAAGTTTTCCATATGCACTTGTACGTGAAGGATGACAAGTGATAGTGGAATGGAGCTTGTGCAACATAGAAAATATAGAGATGGAGTGGGTTGGCACACTTTCCATACAATGTCTATAGACCACTAGAAGATTATGTGTACAACATATATTGCAACTATGTCTATGATGTGAAAATTTTAATTGTGTAAATTCCAATGCATTATATTGATAGTGAATGGTCCTTTTTCTTTTCATTGCTTATTATATTCAATGCACTTGCTCTATACTACCTAACCTCCCTATCTTTGAATTGTTAGCCTAATATTTGAAACCACATGGATGGAATTGCTTTTACATATGGATATATTCATTTTGCCTCTACTCCAAAGCCTCCTCGAAATAATATTTCTAATTTCTAATGGTGCATGTGTGATCAACGATTAAGATACTTGCATTCAAGGCAATTAGTATGGGAGTGACTACACCATCGGTTTGATGAATACTACATGGTATACAAATCTCTCAATGCACCTTAGGTTCTAACTTCTACCTTATATTAACATGTTACCCATTGATGAAGGAACTTGTGTTTGAGGAAGATTGAGAACCTAGAATATTTGTTTATGTGACATGTTTGTTGATTTCTTCACAACGCATAACACTTGGTGCATATTCAAAGTCAGGGATCCATACACAACATGATTGGCTTGCGAATGTTGTTGTGGAAAAAGGCCATTATTTTTATTTTATGATCCTATATACAAATTTGTCTAACAATTATATTAGATGAATCTTCAAGAAGTTGGGTTTTGTAGATGATTCCACTCATATGAAAAGGAACGAAGAAGCATTGAATTAGTGAAAAAAATTCCATTGTCTTTGTTAGTATATTTAAATACTTATAAGTTAGTTAAGATCAACTTGTTCTATTGTGTCTTTAGGTAAATTGTATTTCTTTAGTATGTATTAGTATGCATTTGTACTTATGTAATCCAATGATCAAAATATGTTCTAGACATAAAGTGATTCGATGGTTCATCGTCACCTCGACCTTAACAACCATTGATTTGTGGCTAAACACATGATTGGTGCATGATCTCTATTTAAAGAGCATGGAGGGTCATTTTCTTGATGATCAATTGTGAAAAACTCATATGTAAATTCTTTTTCATTTTTCATTAATATATTGCATCATGTAGCTATTCTACTAGCGTTGTCGTCTATTTCCCTCTCTAAGGGTTTTAACCACGTAAACATATTGGTGTGTTCATATGTGATTTGTTTGTATGAATGATTTCTTAAAGCATTTGACCTATGTGGAAATATCATGTTTTAGCCGAACATGGTATTAGAGCACTTATGGATATGCACTCTCGTTGTTGATCGAGATCTTGAACTAATGTAACTGCATTTATCAATGGATTTATGGATTTTTGTATTTTTGTGCATTTTTTAGATAAGATAGGTGTTCCATTGCATCTGTAGCACTGATTTCAAAAGAAAGGTTATTTTGGCAACTGAAATCACACTCTCCAACTGGGGTTATTTTGCCTTGGCAATCACACTCTCCAACAACAACAAAAATAACAACACTAGTAACAACAACAACAACAACAACAACAATAGTAGCATTAGCAACAACAACAACAACAACAAAAACAATAACCTCATATATTTTGTTTATTTCACTTGGTTGAAAGTTAGTTTATTAAGAGGTCTTGGGTTTAAGTTCTTCTTTATTTTATATACAAAACAAATTTCATGTAATTGTCACTTGGTTGAAAGTTAGTTTATTAAGAGGTCTTGGGTTCAAGTTCTTCTTTATTTTATTTACAAAACAAATTTCATGTAACTGTAAGTTATAAAGTAACTTCAATTTAAAAGTGTTTCTCACTCATTTTATAAAAGTGGGTCACTTATTTTAAATAATAACTTGATTTGCAGAAGTGAGCTTATAGGTAAAGTTAGTGTGGGGGAGGAATTATTTACTACATGGACCACCATCACCATGTGGTTCAATCTATTATCGTCAAATGGCTCTTTGGTTCTATCTTATGATTTTTTTAAAGGTACAACTTTGACATCCAAAGTCCGTTTTTAGTGTTGTTTTTTTTAACTACCAATTTTTTCAAGATCGTTGCATCTAGGCCATATATTTCTATTTTTGAAGCCATATTACCTACACCTTATAATATGACTAGTCCATGTGTTATTTTGCTTACTAGTACCAACTACTTCTCATGAAGAATCCATATGGAGGATGTCCTATGAAGTAAGGGAATTTACAGGATTACTTGAAAAGTAAATGCCCCATTTGATGCCTCAAAGAAAGTAAAATATGATAATAAAATTGGCAAAGCACGTGGATCAATCGAGATTTCCATCTCTAATTATTTATGATTACTCCTTCAAGGAATTGACCAAGCAAACACAACTTGGAAAAAATTGGAAACCATATTTGGCCACCACAACGAAATTCAAGGTCACTTGCTTGAAAATCAATTAGTTGCTTTCAATCCAAGTGAATTTTCTTACATTCAAGACTATCTATTTAAATTCAAAACCCTTATAAGACTCTTAGTTAAAAAATGCAAGATATCTAAGCTAGAAAAGCAATGTATTTATGTTATTCTTGCTAAGATTGTTCCTTCTTATTATGTTTTTGTATCTTCTTTTCACTCTAGCAAAGAAGCTCTAGGGTCTTCTTATACATAAGCCATTCTTGAATCTTTTTCTGATTCTTTGATTAGAGAGAAAGATAAGTTATTGCATCTTGGAGTGATCAGCGTTGTAAGTACATCTAATAAATCCTTAGTGGCACAACAATAGAATAAATCCAAGCATCCAAAGAAGCAACACCCTTGCAACAACAAGAAAAAACAAGGGTCCCAACCCCTTTCAACAAGTTCCTACACCCAATGGTATTAAAGGAACTAAATCAAAAGGTAAGAAGTTGAATGACATTGCAATTTTTGTGGGCAAGATTGTCATGTGGAATCTAAGTGTTTTAAGAAAATGAAAGCCTTGAAATTAGTCCAATGAAGACGCACAAAATTAATCGTAATTATTTTTATAACTCTTCTTCTCATGGACATTCACTTTTTTCTTCTAGTTTTTCATTTAATGCATCATCTACTTCTTCTTATAATGAATGGCTCATTGATTCTAGATCATATTATCATATGGCTAAGGATAAAGCCATTTTTTCTACTCTAAATTAATGTAACACCCAAAAAATATTTGTTGGTGATGATAGATCTCTTAGTGTTGTAGGATCTTGAAGAATTCATCTAGATGACATTCATTTCAAAGATGTATTATGTGTTCCAAGTCTTTTTTGTAATATCTTGTCAACCTATCAAATCACTCATTCTACTGAAGGAAAAAATGTAGATTTTTCACCTCACCAAGTTGTAATTAAGGATTTAAAAGATCATAATCTTGTCCTAGCAACTGGAATTATTGATGATATTATCAGGTTGTATAGATTTTGCAAATTTGGGTCATCATCTTTTTCATCAAATTTTATTGTTCATAGCAATGACTTGAACAAACTTTGGTATGAGTAATTTGGTTATGTAAACTATTGTTCATTGCAACAGCTATGTAATAAAGAAATGGTGACTAGTCTTCCTCTCATTTCTTCTAGAGATGGTGTTTGTCTTGGGTATGTTCTTGGAAAACATCAATTTGAAAATTTTGACAAACGTGCCTCTTGACACACCTTGCCACCCTTGCAGCTCTTTCAAAGTGATTTTTGTGGTATGCTTCATTTTGTTTCTTTCTCTAGCTTTAGGTACTTCCTAACTTTCATTAACGACTTCTCCAGACACACTTAGGTTTACTTTTTAAAGCTTAAGAGTGAATTTTTTGACATGCTTTTGGCTTACAAGGCCCTTGTAGAAAAATAATACGGACTTCAAATACACAAGTTAAGAACATATAATGGAAGTGAATATGTAAATAATAAATTTACAAATTATTGCACTACAGATGGCATTTAATTGCAACATGATGTCACATACACACCATAACAAAATGTTGTTACTGAGACAATGAATTGCACATTAAAGGAAATAGAAAATTGTATGATCCAATATAAAGGATTAAGTCCTCATTTTTTAGCAGAAGCCATTAATTATGTCAATTACATAGTCAATCACACTCCCACAAATACTTTACAAGATATAACACTTAAAGAAACATGGAGTGGAGTATAACTAAACCATATGTAAGCCACTTTTGTGTGTTTGGTAGTGAAGCATGGGATCACATTCTTGATGAAAACAAAAATCATTACAGCCTAAGAGTCAAAAGTGCATTTTTTTGGATATTCTAAAGAAGTAAAGGGTTATAGACTTCTTCAACCTATTTCTAGTGACATTATTATTAAAAGAGATGTTAAATATGATGAAAATATCTCGGCCTACAAGCCTAATTCGACATTTGTAATGTCTTTGGTGATTATGCCACATTCTATTCCCAACTTCTCTACTAGTGATCCTACTATGATTTATTCTTTAGATGATGACGGTAAGAATGAAAATCCACCTCCTCCCACTCACTTTCCTCTAGTTGGGTCCATTGAACATGAACTTTCACCAGCACATTGCTTCCTATATGGGTCCGCAAAACATGTGAAATTTGGTGATCCTAGAGATCAACATTGAACATGTTCATAGTTCTAGGAAACCTCTTCTCTTTTAGCCCAAGTTTTAGAGACTCACAGTCTAGAAATATTTGCAGAAGCTTCTCACGGGGGCTTCACTCAATAAACCGGTATCATAGCACGTTCGTTCGTAGCATATGAAACAATACCCATAATTTCACTAAATATTGGAAAATACCTTCCAAAATCGCTTTTTTTAACCCCCTCCCAATATGCCTTCCCAATTAAAAAAAAAAAACCTATTTTAATTAGATATTGTATGTATCAACTTTTTCATTAACATTTGTTATACCCCTTTATATTTCTACCTAGTATATTGATATGATACCCCTCTTATGACCCCACATGCATTCTACAATGCACCTTGCTTCTTTCGATGTATATTGTGGAGGCACATTACTTCACCCACAATGCAATTACTCAACCATATATCATTATGATTTGTAACATCTAATGGTCTAATAAAGAGATAGGAGATCACTTCTTGTATGTCACTAGAGCCAATGCACATAGTACAACATTTAGATTGCATGTTGCAATTCCCCAATCGCTGACTAAGCCTGTTGTGGGCTAGGTATCCAAGCCCCCAGAGCCAGTAATAAGCTCTGGGAGGATGAATAAACTTCCCAAGGCCTCTAATAGGCACGAGTGGTTGGGTATTCAAGCCCCCAAGGCCTATCGAGGGCCTATAACAGGCAGGCCCTGGAGGCTTATAGCCTCCCAAGGCTATTGGTAACAATTGGCTGAGTGCTGTTGGTAACAATTGGCTGTCAATGACCACTGTCTCTCGACTATGATCGACTGGAAACCCACTTCACCACGAAACCCCCTGGCCTCAAGCATGCCTCAAGATGTGATTTCCCTGCGTACTGGTAAGCTTGAGAATTGCCTCAACCCGATTTCTCATCCGGCCGTGATCCCACCATCTCCATTTGGTGGATATTTGTCATTCCTCCCATATAAAAAAGACCCCGAAGTATTTTTTGTATTGTTACATTAAATAAAAAAACCCTTTGCCCCTTAATATATAAGCAATATAATTTTTAGGTTTTCGTGAATATTTAATACCGCAATATGAATGAACGTGGTATTATATTTCCTTCTAGTGAAGCCCCCGTGAAGCTTCTAGTCATCCAGATTAGAATACAACAATGCATGAAGAATATTGTTACTTAATGGAGAACGATACTTGGGATCTGATACCTCTTTCGAAAGGAAGAAAACTTGTTAGATGTAAATGGGTGTACAAAACTAAGTATGCATCACATGGAAGTGTTGAAAGACCTAAGGCAAGGTTAGTTGCCAAAATATTTTTACAATTTGAAGGAATTGACTACAATGAAACCTTTGCCCCTATCAGCAAAATGAGCTCCATACACCTTGTTCTTTCCCTTGCTGCTTCACATAAAGGGTAGGTCCATTAAATGGATTTCAAATCTTCCTTCTTGCATGTGGATTTGCATGAATAAATTTACATAGAACAACCTCATGTCTATGTTCATAATGACTCTAGTCTTGTTTGTTTCCTTAATAAATATCTCTATGGCCTTAACAAAGCTCCTCGAGATTGGTATGCCAAAATGTATAACTTTCTTCTTGACATTGGTTTTTCTAAATGCCATTCTAACCCCAATGTCTATACCAAAAAAGTTGGAAACCATCTCATAATACTTTATCTTTATTTTGATGACCTTATTCTTACTGGTAGTGACCCTAAATTTTTAACCCATGTGAAATCCAGCCTTAAGAATAAATTTGGAATGACCAACTACGATATTTACATTATTTTCTTGGCCTATAAATCCTGCAAACCAAAGAAGTAATTTGTCTTTCTCATTCTAAGTATGTTTGTGATCTTCGCGCTTTCACATGGAGTATTATAAATTGTCCCCATATCCCTTCTAGGTTGGAGTCAAACTTAGTACCACCTATACTACACCCGAAGTAGATGCCACCTTGTATCATTAATTAGTTGTAAATATTTTATACGTAACTCATACCTATCATGCTAGTTCCTTTTTTGTTGGGTTTGTTTCTTGATATATGCAAATGCCCCATGAAATTCATGGGAGGTATCAAAAAGGATACTTTAGTGTATTTGGAGTACAATTAAGTTTGGGATACATTACACTTAAAGTGACTCCTTTGATTTGTTGGTTTCATTGATTCTGATTAGGCCAACGGCCATGATGATTGAAAGTATCCTATAGGTTATGTTTTTAGTCTTGGTTCTGGACTCGTCACTTGGTCTTGTAAGAAACAACAAGATATTTCTATTTCTTCAACAAAAGCAGAGTATTGAGGTATACTTAATGCAAGTCAAGAATCCCTATGGCTTTGACAGATCCTCTTGGAGTTTGGATTCCAATGGCATTATCCAACTACCCTATGGTGTGATAATTAGAGTGCCATCAAACTCACCAAAGTCCCATTTCAACATTATCTCATCAAACACATTGAGCTATAGATGCACTTCATTGGAATGCCTTATCCATTCTCCTATTGTTTCAACTTTGTAAATTCTTCAATCTTATCCCAAGTTGTTCTTAATGAGGATGTTAGGATATTTAGACACTTAGGATTTAGTTAAGATCAACTCGGTCTAATGCATCTTTAGGTAAACTATGTTTCTTTAATATGCATTTGTACTTATGTAATCCAATGTTCACGATATGTTCTAGACATAAATTGATTCAATGGTTCATCTTGGCCTCAATCTTAATGGCTATTGATTTGCGGATTAACACTTGATTGGCCGTGATCTCTATTTAAAGAGCATGGAGATTTTCTTGATGATCAATTGTGATAAATTCATATGTAAATTTGTTTTCCTTTGGCATTAATATATTGCCTCATGTAGCTTTTTGGTTGGGGTTGTGGATAGTTTCTCTCTTTGAGGGTTTTAACCATGTAAAAACATTTTTCTATTGATCTATTATATGTTTGTATGAACGATTGCTTAAGATATTCGACCTATATGGAAATACATTGTTTTAGTTTAACAGTCTTTGAGAATTCCAATCAAGTTCATGTGACTATAGGAGAGTATACCATGCATCAATATGTTATTGCCCAAATTTTCTATACTTAGTAAAGATGAAACCAAAGAAACTAAACTATATGAAGTTCTCTTATTTATTTTTGTTCCTTGGATTATAAAAAAATAAGAAACGAACTTCCTCTGATGGAGAACAAGTATCCACGTGGATAATATTCTTAGGGGCTTCGACATTGGTGATGTGGGTGATATACATTTGGATAATATTCTTATGGGCTTCGACATTGATGATGATGTCGCTATAGATGTGTGCTTTGACAAGGAACTAAGATTGAAGATCCTTGATACCATTTTTTTTGGTTAGATTATGCAAGCAGCCTTAGGACTCATGCAAAAAAGGACACATTCAAAGCAAACATGAATCTATAATTGACATTTATGGAAAAACAAAGATGATTTTAGATGTATTTGTGTGGGATCTTCATGGTGAATGTTCATAGGTATTTCCAACAAGATGGCATTCCCTTTATGGATGGGAATAAACCAAAATTCAACAGTGTATATATTACAAAAGATGGATATATTATCATCGTAGCCTGTCCAAAGCTTGTTTCAATTATATCGTGGAATAAAGGTTTGTTCGAAATGCTCAGGGACGTTTTTCCATCCACTTGTTATGCTGAAGGTGTATATTAAGGGGCCGGCTCCCCACAGGTTTTCATCGTTTGTCGACGGCCTATGGGGAGCCGCCACCTGTCGGAACATATTTCTCCCTATTCCTCCCGCGACCGCCTCCACAAAATACACCGCCACTGCTAGCTCCTGCACCTCCGCCTACCCCGCTCCCCCACCACCACTAGCTCTGCCTGCACCTCCACCACCACCCAAACCACCTCCGCCTCCAGCGCCACCGCCCAAGCCTCCTCCCGCGCCACCTCTGGCCCCTCCACCCAAGCCTCCTCCCACGCCACCTCTGGCCCCTCCGCCCAAGCCTTCTCCTGCGCCACCTCCAGCCCCTCCGCCCAATCCATCTCCTCCTCCACCACCGAGTCTGCCTCCTCCTCCAATTCCATAGTCAGGCTTTAGACTCTCAAAGTGATCGCAAAATTCCAAAAGCCAAAAAACATCACACATGAGCCAGGCAAGTAGTCAAGTAGAGTTTGAAGCAACTCGTGGAAGGTCACATGGAACCCAAAATCACACAGGAGCCAGGAAGGCAGTCAACTAGAGTTTGAAGCAACTTGTGGAAGGTCACATGGAACCCAAAATCACACAGGAGCCAGGAAGGCAGTCAAGTAGAGTTTGAAGCAACTCATGGAAGGTCACATGGAACCCAAAATAGTTATTTCGACAGACCAGGATAACAAACATGAATGGTTGGTGAAAAACGATACCCAAATTATACTGTAAAATAAATTTCGGGTGCAATCCGAGAAGATCCTGTTATCACATATATAGTAGCCAGGCTACCATACATTATTTTTCGGATTCTAGTACACTATTCATCCAGTTCCCTTACATTGAGATGTTGAGATGAGCATCTATTATGGATTACTATCAGATTTTGGACAGTATGTATTCCCCATGCCATGACTGAGTCTCAAGACACTCAAAGAGATGACCGATGTAGCTATTATACCATTTGTACAGAGCAGTCAGTAGTGCCCAGAGTCACAGTAGTAGTTTCAACATACAGATGATGGTTCAGAGGATGAGCATTTAGGTATATGACTCAGCAGGTATATCATGGTGTTGTGGTTACATTGCTTTTATATTCATTCTTATAGCATGTCTTAGCATTTAGTGTCATGATCTGACAATCATATAGATATGTGGACCTCGTTGATCTTATATATATATATTCTATTGTCCCTACTCAGACTTAGAAGTTCATTATTCATACTCATTGGTTTTACCCTCCCTAGGGAGAATAGAGGTGATCATTCCACCATACCTTGGCTTGCTAGTGTTGGCTCCATTATTCATTGTCTTCATCCATCCATTACCTACCTTATAGTTTATCACCCTGATTTACTACTTGACTAGTGGCATGGAGGACTTTTCCCCACTGTAGCCTCTGTGTTGGATGAGCTTCCCTGTTTATTGTGTCTTGGCTCTGAGTTGGTGACAAAACTTACCTATGGTGATTTGGATTTCCTAGAGAAATCCCCTTAGTCACTAAAGTTGTGTTGGCTAAACCTAAAACTTTTAGTGCTTCCATGAATACAAAGTATGGGAAATGAAATGTTATATCTTGTATGAAAAGCCCATTCATGCAACGTGTTTTTAAACACACATGAATGAAAGGCAAGCCAAATGAAAATGGCTATGAAATAAAATATTATATCTTTTGTGAAATGTAAATACCTAGGTAAACAAGCTGTCTGTGACACACCTAGAAGTGCTCAGGTAAACAAGTGCCTTAAAAACACACCTGCAACAAAAAGGCTAAATAAATGTAAATCTATGCAATGTGTTTATAAACACACATAGATCAAAGGCTATGGAAACTTCAGGCCCAAAAAGCAATGGAACTTAAATGCTATATCAAAACAATTGTTGGCCTCATTTGTATTGTGGATTGTGCGCATCTGTTAAAGGTGAATAAACCCTCTTTGAACAACTCATCCATTTGTGAGACACCGCCATTCCCTGTGTTGTTGCTCATTCAGTATATGCTATGGTGTGTATTCCATTTCCCATATCCAAAATGTCACAATGTTGAGTCAGTCAGTCATCCCTTGGCCTAGCTAGTTTATTTTAAGCCTTCACCCTTCACTAGCAAATTGATCACAACTATGAAGTGAGTATGGTTTTGAAAGTCTAGTCTGAGTCATAATAATAATTAATGACACTATATATTTGGATTTAGATCGCTAGTAATGATTAATTTTTGTTATAATTGCTATTTGAATGAGTTTTAGAGCACGCATTAACCTTTGACACTTTGCAGTAGCTTTTGATGATAGTCTGAGTTATATTTGGTCATGTTGACTTGGTCAAACCTAGTTTGACCAAGGTCAACCACAGGACATGAGATGGTTGGACCTTGTGATGATACAGAGAGATGATATATAGTCTATGTACATGTACATGATGGTTCTATGTGTCAGATACAGGTTTATGATGATGATTTGTGGTTTACAGCATTATTTGATCATTTACAGATTATTATTATTTCACCTGTTCGAGTATATTGGATATATTATATGATCATGCAGAATCCATATGGTGTATGAGTACACATCTTGGATAGATTTGGACCTTCTGAGTCCAATGAGATAGTCTACTTTCAATTCCGGGCAGTTACAGTGATGATTGAGCCTCAGTAGGCTATCCTAGTGCAGTTTTGGTCTGTCGGAGACCTTGTGAGAGCAGAAATGGTTTTTATTTGGTTGACCTAGGGAGCTGTGCATGGAGGGGGTGGTCCATGCACTTGATTTTACCATATTACCCCCCTCCCGGACACACTGGTGCCCTCACCTTGACAACGCAGGAACTCTAGGAGGAATTTTGGGCAGTTTCATGCTTCCCAAGGTAGTTCAGGATTGGTATAAATGGCTACAAAGGAATTCGATTTGGGATACTGAGACAAATTTTTGGCATGGGATGATCAATGATGTGAGTGGGATGTCTTCCACACCTTCTCCAGCAGTTTTAGCTTCATCGGGACCCACATCCATCACTTATGGCATTTTCTGATGATTTCTGAGGCCTCCTGAGGCCCACGATTTGTCCATAGAGGCACGATTTGGTACTTTGATGACTATTTTATTATTATTGTGCCATGGGGATTGACCAAGGGTGTCTAAAATTACCCCTTGGACCCACCATGAGCTAGTTTTTATATTTTGTCATCATGATTTAGTGGGATCCCCTCTCCTAGGGCAATTTTGTCCACTTATTGTTATATTTTATTAGTGATCCATGTATTTTATTGTTGATCTCATCTCAACTGTTGATTAGATCTATTGATCTTTTAATCTTAGCCACTCATTCAAAAAGTGGTTAGATTATGGACTCTCTCCCTCCTATTTAAAGGAGAGAGCCTCTCATTGTAAAGGGGACTTGTGGCTCTGGATTATTGGAATAGAAAATTATTATTGCATCTATCTCCAGTGTTGTGGTGAATGTTTTTGGTGTTCGTTCGTTGATTCTTCCTTTGCACTGAGTTATTGGAGATCTTGTCATGCCATATTTTTTGTACCATCTTTTTGCATCTACAGGTGGAGGCTGAATTCATCTAAGGAGGACGTATTGGTAGGGGAGGACCCTCCCTACTTCTTCTTAGGGTTTCTTCGTCGGTTACAGGAAGTATTACTGTCCCAGGACCTTCTATTTCATGTTACTATTGCATTTCGCTTGTATTTCCTCCATACTTGATCTTTCTGATTGAAATCGCTTTCCTTGGATTGACAAGTAGAGGAGGTCGCACTTGTGGGCTAGGGCATCATTTCGGCAAGCAAAATCAACAATCTCTTATTTGATCTCTGCGGGAGTCTTCCTCAACAACAAGGCATCTCATTCACATCACTCAGGTATGATCTCAAGGTAATCTCTTTCCATGATCTATCCACTTGTCTAAAATATTTCAAACCCTAATTAATCAAAACCCCCATTTTTACATTTTTTCAAGTCTACTAAGATCTAGTGGCTTCTTGGGTAAGATATTTAAAACCCACCTCTATAGTATCCATGGCATCCTGGATCTATAGTTTGGTGAGGATTGGCCTCCATTTGACCCCCTTCCCAAGGCAACTTAGCCTCTCCAAGTGAGGTCGCACTCCTTGGTTTGGGTGAGTTAACCTAGATCTAGTACGTGGGTAGTTGAGATTCCTCTTGATTTGCAATCTATATATCCAATAACCTACCCCTAGACTATCACTTTCGTGATTTCTACCTTGTGGGCCCTATTCCACATTTTAAGGGATTAAAACCCCATTTTGGACCACTTGGTATCTTAAAACTCAGATCTAGTAAGATCTAACCCTTGGATTGCCATGATATTCTAGATCTACATTGTCACTTGCTTAAACTACTTGGATTTAAATTTTGGATGCCATTGGACTTGTCTTGATCCCATTTATCACACTTTTTACCCTCCTTGGGAAAAGTAGCACTTCTTGGGGAGATTGAGTTTGTCCACTTATAGGACGTGGGTAGTTGAGATTTCGGTGGATTTGGAACACACATACCTTGAAACCTACGTCTAGTAGGTCATTTTGTGAAATCTTTCCTTGGGGATAGCATTCCTTGTTTTAAGGGATTGTGGTCCACTTGGGTCACATCATGAATTATTAGATCTAGATAGATCCATCCATCAAACCTTTAGTATCCCACTTGTCTTATGTTATAGGGGTCATGATCTACAAGTTAACTTCACTTTGACTCCATTTATCCCAATTCCCAAGGCACTGATCTTTCTCCAAGATTATTCGACTTTCCTAGATTGTTGAGTTAACTTGTGGTTTGATCCTTGTTTGGGTTGCTTGAATCCCTTGATGTTGTCCTATCTTAGGATCAAGCTTATCTCATGTACTGGTTAGCCCCAATTCAATCCCTAAACTACCCTGCATTGGACACAGTTCCCAAGGCAGTGGATTTTCTCATAATTGACTAGTACTTTAGTACTAGATCTCATTTCAAATACTATAAGTCACTCTCACATAAAAATGAACCAAAGCTATACTCATTGAACCCCTTACTTATCTTGTGACTTCATCCTTAGGTCTAGGATGCACCATACACCTTACAATACTTCCCTCATACTTTGATTTGGTGTTTTGGTTTGTTCTCTCCTGTCGGGAGTAGATCTGGATCTCCCCCTTTGTTGTCTGGGCTAGATAGCATAAAGTGAAGGTTGCCTCGATTGGCATGACAACCATCTATTGGAAGTCGAGGTGATCGTGGTTGCACCTTTTGAGTTTCCCTTTCCTACTGCCATTCATTAATGGATACATCCATAGGGGTAACTACAACTTAGGTGATAACATATCCTTTGTGCCAATCCCCTATCAAATTTAAGGAACGATGATTGGGATCTATCATTATAATCCCTACTATACTTCACAACGCAAGTGACGCAGAGGGAAAAGATCACATATATCACACACATATCACAGTTTGCAACCCACAAAACGTCTAGGACAAAAATTGGGAAGTAATTTGTCTCTTTGTACCACGGCGTGTAAGGATTTTAGAGTGATGATTGTTGAATGTAAATGCTCGCATGGTAAACTTTCACAGAAAAATTTGTGGTCTATGAGATACAGTGTTTTTACTTTTTATTATTTAATACCTCTGTGTTTGTATGCACCTATATACTCAAACATCTAGAGATGATCATGGATTTACTGATTTTGGGGTTTGTTATTAGCATATATTTACATGAATTGGTACTCCAAGAAAAACATTTTCTTCAATGTTGGATGTATATTTAGCAAATTTGAATTTTATTTCTCACCTATGCATTATAGTTGAAATTTATGTGAATTTTAGCAACCAAAGTTGAATGACCTTTATTCGTACAATGATAAATGCTCCTCATTTGGGTTTTGTTATTGACATAAAAGTATTTTTCTACCCCTACTTCAACTAAACTTTTATATGCAACTCCCTCTAGCTTCTATGTGCTTGTATGTCTTTCTAACCTCACATGCTCACTTTCTTTTTCCTATTTATTCTGATTGCATACACAAAGGTTTTCTGCTGCCCATACTCAATATTCACATAACCTCCTCTAAGGAATAAGACAACGAATATTCTTGAAAATGGCCGCAATGACCATGGACATAAATGACAATGAAAATGCCTGTAAGGAAACCATTGTTTACATATAATTTTTTTTACACTCAATTACATAGTTGTACTCAATGGAAAAGTGCACTTTATTACTGATGAGTGCCTTCATATTAATTTGTTTACAAATGGAGCTCCAAGTGAAGTCCGAGATTTGTAAATGAATGCTTAGAGATGACAGTGAGATATTTATTTGACCAGATAAGTTGCAATTGGCTATAGTCACTTGGACATCATAGAGTAAAAAAAAAATATTGTCATTATTAGATTCTATTCCATTTTAGTTAGATGGAGCAAAACCAGTTATTCATGTACAGGTGGATGACAAGCACTAATAATCGTGTAAATGGATAGAGGCAAATGAGATGATGTCTCGGGCATCTTAAAAAGTGAAGCTTAATTGAGAGATGTGATGTGGAGATGATGAAAAGTTCCTTTCGGTTCCATTGATAGGGAGGATTAATTGAGTGCAAGACAATAGGGAACTATTGAATAGAATGGAGGACAGATAGTAGGGTTGGAATGAGAAAACATGGAGGATTAACTGTTCCTAATTGAATGTACTTAATTATTCTACACATATTATATTAACTTTGCAAATATTTCTCAATGTGTCCCCTATGCACACCATAACCATCTCACTTGATATTGATTGATATGATACAAAAGATAGATATATCTTCCCAAGGTTTCTTTAACATCAATTAACCTAGGGTATTGTTCTTTGTGTTGTAACCCCTAATATATTCCCACAACCATCCTTGGATTGAATTGACCTATATCACTACCAATAGTTGTACAAGATCATTATTTAATTTCTCCATTTCATTCTTCAGTCGAGTAATTTTACTACTGCACTCCTATGGGAAGAGTGGAGGGAGAAACATAAGGATCCCATGACAAGAGTGAAAGGGGCAGCATAAGAGAGATCCTTAACATCTTTTAGTGGCTTTCTTCAACTTGTTCGGCCCTGGTAACAATGTTTAATAACCAAATATATTTTTCACAACATGAAAAAATGTTAAGAGTCAAAATTAGTATGATTCCAACTCATCCGTAAAGAGGTTCATGAACAAGAAAGAAAAGGCCATATTTGCATTTACTGGCTTCCATCGAATTTACTGCTTCTAGAAATTTGCAGGAACACAAATCTCATGAATGTTATCAGGACGATATTTTTACATTGGTTCATCCATACATGTGAGGCTAAACATTTAATGGATGCGAAACACCCTACATCAATTACTTATGTCCGACTGTGGTGGTCAAAATACCTTCAAAAGCCAGTTTCTTTGACGATGAAATGGTAAAATTTGTCAGTGAGGCTATCAAAGGGATAACTTCCAGAGTACTCGAACCAATACTCGACTAAATACTCCTTTCAAATATTATTATAACATTTTAAATTCAAAATAACATCAAAAATGCTGCATCCCTCATCTGTGTAAAGAAGTATGTTTCATGGACGGAGAAATGCGTTTCCAAGGTTCTAAGAAGAACTCCACCTCGCAGAGAAGCAAGGCGGGGTTGCAGTTCCTCGTTGGTAGAATCACCCAGTTCCTCAAAGCCGACAAGTATGTCAAACGCATGGGATGAGGTGCTCCAATCTACCTTGCGGTCGTTCTTGAATATACGGAAACTGAGGTATGTTGATATTTATTCTCTATTTCCGTTGATCGATCTGGGCCTTTTGGTGTGTGTTGATTAATTTAAATGCATTTATACAGGTATTTATAATTTTTAAAATAATATAAAATTTTAAGAATTCAAAAATAGATTAATATTCAAAAACCCAAAAACATGGTGAGAATGGTGAGATTGTTAATATCGTTGATCTCACTCAACTAAACTATCCTTTCTCATAGAATTAAGGATAATGAAATTTAATGGATCTTAATCATTGATTAAAACTAATTTTAAAAATGCAATAGAAATAGACCTCCATCCCACACCAAACCTATCGAAGAACTATCCACCTAATTATATATAAATAATTAGCATGCCGCTTTCCTGAAACAATTAAAATGAAACATGTTTATAGGATAAATCCATGGACAATAAGTTTTTAAAAGACATTAACATGACACTAATGAAATTAGGATTTTTATGTTAAACTCTGCAATTTAGATGATTCAATCAAGTCAATGATATATTTCTATTTCATTTAACCATCTAAAATACTCAAAAAAATGACTCGCTAGACCTGAATTTATTATTCATAACTTCATAACATTAGTCATTGCCCATTCGATCTGAAACCTGCATTGAGACCTACTCGATTTGAAGGCTGAAACTCTGTACATTTTAAATCTATCCCGATAAATAATTTCAAAAAGATTTACAAGTGGTCGTCTTTTTGCAGCAGCACTGTGAGGTGCACCTGGAACATGAGTAACAATTTTTCCCTTCCCTTTCTTTAATTCGAAGAATTTTAGCATACGTAATAGACTTTCTTTCCTCAACTGAGAAACAAGATCCCATTATTTTTAAGGATTTTTATCGCTATACTAATGGCACAAATGTTGTAATTGTTTCAAATAGCAACAAAGCCAATTTATTCTTATTTATCTCCAATCGGGTTTGGTTTTTGAACTCGTTGAATCGGGCTTTTCATCCCCCCTTATCAAGGTCATTATCCACTACCTCGAGCTTGCCTTAGTGATAATGGACTATTGCTATGTTGAAAATCAACGAATACACATTGAATGCATGAAGTGGTGAATGTGTGTTGATGCATGTAAGACACCTGGTTAATGCCTGTATTTTCTAAGACACCTAATATAATCTTTAATAGATGCAACCAATTTTGTTATGGTGTCAACCCCGTTTATTAAAAAATCATTGGTATTGTGATCTTTGTCCATGTTAAATTACATGGTGATTAAATGCTACCCATCGGTCAAACGTTAATATTTATATGTTTTGGAAAAATTGTAAGAGAAAAAAAAAGTAAAACAAATTTTCAATGTAATATTATTATTTTTATTTTGGTTGTCCTCAGTTTACTAAATGTAAAAAAGGGTGTGTTGAATTTTTCAAAAATTGCACTTCGTATAAAATCAAATCAAAATTCCCCATCCCTAGAAAGACATAACATTCCAAGTTCCATAATGTTTCAATGCCTGCCCATCCTCAAAGGGAAAAATGTTTTCATGTTTACTAAATTGTTTATTATGTACAATTTTTTATTAAAAAACAAAATGACATTTATTTTCAATGCTACATATTTTTAAGGCTTTTTATTGGTTGTTATAAGTCAAGTAAAAGAAGAGAGAATGAATGTAAAAGTGAGATTAAGTATACGGAGGGAGAATGAATATGTAAGCAAAGTTAATAATTGTTTTCTAAGAAAGATCATATGTTTAAATTAATTGATGATATAATGAAGTTTTGAAAGAGAAATTAAATGTTACAACTGGAACATTTATTTTATTTTATAGTTAAATATAATATTGGGTGTAGGCGTTGAGTTGTCACTGACCATCATTATCAATATAAATACCATTTATTATCCAAAAGCTCCTCTCATGAATATCACGTGAAAGCATGTACGACTACATATGTAAATAAATATTTTTGACACATTAAAATGGTATAGAGAATCCAAGAAACCAAGATGTGGTTGTACAATTGTACAACATATAACCAACGACATAAATCTATCAGGTGTAAACATGATCATATACAACACAAGTTTCTTTGAAAGCCATGAAACGAGTATAGCACTCATAGGTAGGAGTAGGACCTTTGTCTCTTAAAGTTTCAAACATATACATGTGTGGTTATTACTCCAATAATATGTAATATGGATGGAGTTTTCCTTTACAAATACTAATTGATCAACATATGCTTACGACAAAATATCCATTTGTACTAAAGCATGTCAGCATTCACTACACTCAAATATTCTTGCAGAATATTCATACAGTTACTATTGTCATTTGCCCAAGTTTTCTTTTTAAAATAATTTTTTCCATTTTGCATGTCATTTTGTCACTTGGAGAATACCTCAAAGAAGATGAGCCTTGAATTAATTCCTTTGTAGCAAAATTTTAAACTTTGCCATTATGTTTATGTCTATATCGTTCATTTATTTATGAGATTAATTGTTATAGGTCATGCTCCTAGGTAACAACCACAATTATACATAATTGCTTTCAACCATCTCACAAAAGGGTTGTAATGCCTCTGAAATCGTAGAAGGAAGCCTTACAATTTTATTAAGGAAAAAAGGAGTTATGGGTAGCCAACTAAAAAATAACATAATTACAAACGAGGTGGTGTGAAGGTAGAAGGAATCATGCTGCATATATGAAAGAAAGAGGGCACATTAGCAACCCACATTGATGAATTTGTCAAGCTAAAGAGAAGCAGAAAAGACTTGGTCAGATGGTTCCCTATCCAAGGAACCATGAAGGGGCTGTGAGCTATGGAGAGAGTTCGCGTGGTGAAATATTATTGAGATCGCATATCTGTATGAAGAGAGATTGTCCCATGCGAAAGGAAGGAATCATGAAATTGCTTCATATGAAGGCAGCCACGTGAGAAGTTTAGTGAAGAATAATAATTCCATTCAATAATAGTGTACTCATGGAATTTGATAATTACATTGGGTCTCCATAGGATCAATCTCAACCAAAGCACATACCAATTCCACCCATAAATCGAAGTAACAATAAATAAAATCCCCCTCAATATGGCTTGGGCATTGACTATCCATAAATCCCAAGGATTGGAATTAACAAGGTCAACAATTGACATTGGTAACAATGAAGGTCAAGGATTAACCTTGAAAACAATGCCACGTACTACAACATTAGAAGGAATCCAAATTACACCATCATTCTCCTTCAAATGCTATGCAAAGATGAAAGACACTTCATATGTCTCGCTTCGAAAAAATCAAGAGGCATGCCTTCATCCTCTATCCCTTTCACACTTAAAATGGCAACCCTCAATCCCTGCACCCACCCTACCAATTGAAAATCTCAATGTTGATTTCCAATATATTTAAATCCAAACTTGATCATTACTTAGCCCTTTATTGTTTTACTTACATATGTATACTTTTGTGTATGAAAAATTAATGTACAAATCATTTTATTTGTCATCTATTACATGGTTTTCTATTTATTGCTTATTAGTACTTGCAACATGGTTTTCCTTTCAATTTTATCGACTGCAATCCCTACCATATATTATCTAGACTTGCTTTCAAACATACAAAATTATATTGTCTAAGTACACACAACTTTCTCTCATTTTACAACATATTGAAATTCTTCTCGGCGTTTCATTTCCCCGTTTTGGGGGTATGCTAGTATATTATGCCTCAAAGAAACGCTAGGCATATATTCCACATTATACCGTCTGAAATTACATCGAAGGAAACTATGCACCATTGAATAAATACGAGCATAGGTCCATCTTAAACCCGTATCTATCAAGCACCGAGAGTGATCCAATTTCTTGAGGTGTATTTCTTTTTTAAAATTTAAACTCAAGAAATTTAATCTATCTTGATTGATAGATTTGGGTTTAAGTTTTGAGTATTTATTTTATAAACGAACATCTTTTTTTAATTACTTTTCATAATATTTTATTTAATAAGCCGACATGGATTTTTTTTAAATACTTTCCATTTTTTTAATTATGTTTTAATTTAAAAAAAATACTATCTGAAATACATTAATGACCTACAAAATATTTATTACATTTTACTTTTTTTGACATTTTAATTAATGGCCAACAATAATAAATACAAACTTTAGTTACAAGATCTTCCTCATATATTACTTTTTACTTTTTAGCCGATAATAAAGACAAACGTTATATGTAACGTTACAACATCTCCCCCATACTTGGCTGTAGAGCACAAGTTTCACTCAGTGCAACGAGATAATTGTTATAAGGAATTTCTTTGCTATAAAAATACAAAATATGAATTTAAATTAAACGCCACCACCAGCATACCAATCATTGGATAAGAAGTTGCACCTTGCTATTGAAGAAGAAAATTAATCTAGCAATGTAATTGTTGATTATTAGTAAATTAATTGGAGTAAAGTATATTAGTTATCTAGGAATTTTCAAAAGTTCATCGATGGTAAGTTATAAAAAAGGGTATGACTACCAAAGATTTAAAGAGGTGTTACGGCATGAAGGTGCAAGTTATAAAGGAAAAGATTATTTAACTTTTTATGGAGGAGAAAGACAACGTCACAATTGCCACAATTTTGTTAGAATCGAAGATTAGTATAAGCTTTGAGGACAAAGCTTTTTAAGGAAGAGGTAATGTTGTGAAAGTAAAATAGTCAATATTATATTTAATATAAATATTATCATAATTAGAAATAGGTTCCTTAAAGGAGGTATGAGAGGTAAGACTTTATGTAGCTACCATCAAGCCTATAAAAGCTAGGTCAGTTTTCATTGTAATCATCTCTTTATATATATATATTTATATATATATATATTTTGATATATTTAATTATTTAAGCATCCTAGCTATATTATTTGTTACAAGGTTCTTGTTAGTAAGAGGTGGTCTTCTCTTACCTTATTTGAAAGCTCGTCCCTGCACTCTGTTCCCATCCGCCTATCACTCACGTCCTCCTTCACCATGCTAAGAATTCCACTCTCCCACGACTCCTGCAAGGGCAACGCATTGGTTACAGATAGTAGAATTAAGCAGGAAATTGAATGAAATCGCTCCAACATCTGCCTCACCCCAACCCGCATTCAAAGGAGAATTGAAGAACTGGACTCTAGAGGATGATACTATGTTAGAGTAGGAATGCACTCTAGATTAGGAAATTATGGAAAATATGGAGGGTTATGCTTAGAACCCTGGAAACATAAGAGCTAGAGACACTAAATTATTCAAATCAATTTCTCTTAACTGGCAGATTAATTATTTCCTAAGAAAGGATATCCTAGACACTCGGGAAGAAAGAAATGGTTTAGTACTGATGATGGAGGAAAGTATAGATCAAAACAACAAGTTGCAAGCTCAGAACAAGATATTGGAAAGAAAGCTTGATTGTCTCTACAAAGTTACAACTGGTATGGAATTTCCTCCTAAAGACCAATTGAATGCTCAAGCAAGCTAGGTCCCAACAAATTCTACTTTGGATGATGAGACAAAGAAGCAGAAATAGGTTCGTTCAATTAGTTTTTTTGAGTTTTTGAACATCTATGTCAATATTAGCACTAAGAAAAACTCATATTATGTAATCCTCTTAGAAATGTTAGTAGGGTAGATAGAATTGTTACATTTAAACTCATGTTTAACATTTGGGCTGGAATTCCTTCGGGCCGACCAAAACTTTGAATTTTGACTATATGTACATCGTTTTTATAAATCAATAGAATAGAAACTCTGCCAGCTTACCAAAAAAAACTTACTACTTTAAACTATATGTATATGATTTAATTTGTGCAATGATTAATGATCTATTTTTTAAAATCATTTATACAATTTTTAATATACTATAAAATTAAAATTATACTAGTTATAAAAATAAATTATACTAGTAAGTCACCAACTTCTAAGAGATTATTAATTTATTGGTTAATCTCTCCTTTTTCTAAGATATTTAGTATTCATGTAACAAATTCAAACAAAATCAATCACGTTTTTTAACTTTAAATTATAGAATACTTAACTCAGTGTTATTAATTTCACTTATTTTAAGAAACAAGTGGTGATGATGATAGTTAGACCAATTTTGATCTATTAGACCTTCAAGAAAGAAAAGCAAGGAACTACTTGGTTTTTTGTAGAGTTTTATTTCTCTACTAAAAAAGATTGGAGATGAGCATTCCTAAATTACTATAATTTTAATGATATAAAAGGTTGGGTAAGTTCATATTGTAACAAAAAGTTTGAAACTAAAACTTTATGTGAGTGTATGCACGACAATCTAAACAATTTTGCTATTAAATCCACTTGTTATAACTTATTTTATATAATAACACTTACAAACAATTTTACTACCATGAAATTAAATAATATAAATATACATTTTAACCAACACAATGTTATGTTAATATTTTCGTTCCCATGAATCTAATTTTCAATCAAATCTTGAAATGCATACAAAAAATAAAATATATTTTAAAATAAAGTTTTAATCAATTTTTTTATTTGTCACATTAGTATAGTTGCATTCATAACCTTTCCATTATCATGATATGCAATTTTCATTTAAGCTATAAAAACTCATTGTGTACAATTATTATTTTTAATGTAGTGTATAATCTAACCTATAAAATAAGATCAACATATGACTAAAAAATCAAGGTAAAAGAACTGAAGGGCAAGCTAGTTTTAGAAGATAGCCTTCCACCATAGGCCACCTCATTACTCTTAGTATCATTGCAGATGAATGTCTCAATAATAAGCTCAACCTTCTTTGTTGCTTCATAGACTTTAGGAAACCTTTTGATATAGTGTCCAGTAATAACAAGATTATGGAAAAGATTAGAAGACTTAAAGGTTCCTTTCGAGTTGACAATCGCTGCAATAAGGTTTTACGAGAATGTCATTTCCAAGTTTAAGAACACCTAGGTTGGTCCGAAGATATTAATTGTAATATAGGATTTAATCATGGCTAGCGCCTCTTCCCTACCCTTGTTGGTATATACATTGCTAAGTTAGAAGGTTGTTTAATAGAGGCAAGTTGCACTGGAACAACATTAGCGGGAATTGTTCTCATCCTCCTGCTTTATGTTAATGATATTGTTCTTCTGGAAAGATGTCCCCCTGATCTTGATAACCAATTAAGACTTCTCAAGGATTTCTGCTCTGGTATGGGCATGACCATCAATATCGACAAAACCAAAGTTATGTTTATAAAATATAATAAGGTCACTTACGCTCATTTTTTGTATGATAATATCAACTTGGAGGGAGTGACTTCCTACAAATATCTTGGGGTTGATATCCATCACAAGCTTAACTGGAACTACAACATTGAGAAAAGGATCAATGGAGGGTGGAAAGCTTATTTTGGTCTTGAAAACAATTATAAGTCAGAAAACCTTGTGATGGTAAAATAAATTTCTCTTTGAAACTCTCGGCAATCCCGTCCTCATGTATGGGTGTGAAGTTTGTGGCTAAAACCTCTCTAGAGAATCTTGGAGAATGACTGAGCAATTCTAGAAGCGTTTTATAACTTACAATCTTAAAATTAAAAGCAATTTGTCATATCTTATTCTCCTTATTGAAGTGGGTCCTTCCCCTAGTGAGAGCATAGCTATGACTATGTACCTAATGTACAAGAAAAAATTAAATAACTTGGGAGACCAGAGACTTTTAAAAATTTATTTAAATTCCAGGCATAGCCACCTAAGACTCAAGCGAGGTTGGCATAAAGATGCCATGTCTTGGTTAAATATGTGGGGAATTGACAAAGATGTCACTTTGCAAAATATACGGATGATACTATAAATATTATTACTTTAAAGTTCAAAGAGAATCTATGGTGTGATGAAACTATACAGGATAAAATAAAATTAAGATATTACAAGGAGGCCATTAACCCTAGTATTGAATATCAAAATTATATTTCTATTTTAACTAGCATAAATAAGAAGACCTGCATAGTTAAAATAAGAACGAACTCTCATGAGCTGCATAGTGAAACAAGGCATTAAAACTTTCTTAAAACTTTGTGAGTTGACTCATATTTGTCATATTTGTGAGACTATGAGTGTTGAGGATGAAAAGCACTTCCTCTTAGATTTCCCTACGTACACCCACATAAGGTCTCAGCTTCAACATTTTTGTTGCAATACAAACTTGCCCAACCTTCTATCTCATCAAAATTATAGTAATTTAGGAACACTCCTCTCCGATATTTTTGAGCACTATTAGAATCCAAGGATTTGAACAAACATTCAAGCACATAATGACAATCACACACAAATATCCATCGAGAAGATAATACTGAGTCAAATTTTCAACTGTTTTATTCATTCTTAGATAATGCTTTTATACAATAGGTGAGATGGTTGGAGTGGTCACACCTACTCTCTACTTACCATTCATTAAGTGCAATTATACATTAATACAAGATAATGATGACATTAATGGTCCCAAACTAGGGTCCCCTCCAACATATCCCCACCCCAAACTCTTCTTAGCCCCGAAGAGAACATGTATGCAAAAACAGTCGTGAGTTGTGAATCTTCAGCCTTTATCTTCAATATGGTAATATTCAGTTGAAGCCTAACTCTTTAATCATTTGGTTGACATTCATCTCCATCGGCTCATAACTGAGGTATTTTGGTTCTTATTTCTATACCATTTATCTTCCTTCCACTTCCGATGTCGCAACCTAGGAAATGTTATGCAATTCCACACCGAGGGGAATAATCTTCACATATTCTTGTGTCATCACCTTTAACATGTTACTAAGGCTGATTACTAAGTCTACCCTAAAGGTTACTAAGGATGATTAAGATGTTTAGTGGTTTGTGAATGAATAAGTTTTTTAGGAGTTTACGGAAATGAAAAACTAAGCAAGAGATTCCAATAGTAAAATTAACACAACAATATGAACAATATATAAATAATATATTAAACACATGATATATTTTAACAAATGATTATATGATAGAAAGAAAAAAGACCAATGCTGATGGAGTTGTATTGGAGTGTTGTTGTAGTACCAAAAATGTATTGTGAATTTCTCTTGGTCAATTTTAAATTATTGAGAGATGAGTTGATTAATAGGGAGGGGGATTCCTGATATACCATGAAGATACATGGAATATGTACAGACTCACTAAGTGTGGCTCCACACGATAAAATGTGGGCTAGATGGAGTCACAAGAGTGTGTCCAACACTACATGAATAGAGGGTGTATCCCGATAGGACCCCGCGATCACTCTCGAGTTGTTCCCTCTTTCTATGTGAAATTTTCCCACACAAAGAAAAATGAGACACTGGATTTTCGTCTTGGGAGGTTAATTGAATGTGAAAATTAACTACTAGTCACTTAGTCCCTTTCTAGTTTGATCAACTGGTCAATCAAAGATGCGGAGATATAGAGCATATGGGGACAAAGTCTTGTAAATTTTAACAATTTTAGAAATGCTTTCTTGCTTAGATTAGTACCCCAAGAGTCTCTTTTCCAGTCAATACTCAGGCAAGCCCTTCTCCATGAACCCTACTTCAATAAATCAAGGGGGTTCGTTTCAACCAAAATAAAGAATGAAAGTGGAAAAGATTATCTAATTACTACACTACTAAAGATAGTGCACTATTATTCGTTTTACTTTTGCAAGAAATAAAAGAAATTGTTCAAATGTAAAGTATACTTCCTACAAAAGTAAACAAATTGCTCCTACGTCCCGAGTGAGTCAATGGCCCAACGATTGGATTGGACCACGATGGTTAATTTTAATCAAACTAAGTTAATTTGAACCAAACTAAGTTAATTTTAACCAAAGAAACACTAAAGAAGATAAAGTGCATGAAAAAATTAGACCGACACAAATCTCCCCGGGGGGGATGGGGAGTAAGCTCTTATGAGCTCACTTAAAAATAAAATTTTACTAAGCCTTTAAAATGAGATCTAAAAAAAGGAAGAATACTTATTTCTCCTTATGGTTTTGGAGAAAAGAAGTTTACAATTGCTTGGGAAAAGAGTTAATATGAAGAAGAAAGTTCCCAAAGGCTCTGGATTTCTTGGATTTATCAATATTTTGCCCAAAAAGCCTTAAAACCTGATAAAAAGAGCAAAAAAACAGCAATATGTTTGTGGTTAAATATGCCCAAAATCACTTTGAAAGTGATTTGGACAAACCAAAAAAATTACTAGAAAGAGAATAATTAAGACTAGATCTAAACTAAAAAAAGTAACTAAGAAAATTGGGCTTGTAAGAGCCAATTTCTTAGGATATTGGACATCCTTTAAGGGGATTCCAATGAATCACTTTTATGATAGATTTAACATTTCAACTTCAAAAGAAACTATCTTTAAACAAGTTTTAAGATTGGAAAAGTGAAAGCTTGTAAAAAGATGAACTTCTTTATGCTAGATATAGGTAAAAAGAACGATTTGAAACTTTGAAAGACTCTAGATCTATGCAAGATAACTTAGAATCTAGGTCTAGAAATGATTAAACTTTGTAACAAAAATATCTTTAAGATATAAGCTAGATTAGTAACCGGTAACCGAGAAATATTTAGTTTATAATTTGAAAGAAGGTGAAGAAACCAAGAATTTCTGAACTTGAGCTTATGGAGTTGTAGAAGTGGATCAAAGAGGGATTTTGGCTTTCTTTTGAGAGATCCAAATGAAGAAGAAATCAATCAAGAATCTCCTTCTCTCTGGATAGAGGTACCTTCAATTCTTAGAATATACTTGCCACAAAAAATCTTGTCAAATCTGTATAGCCTACACTCAAGATTAGGATATTACGCAAGTAAGAAAACTAAACATGAAAATTCCTTAGTCTTTAAGCATAAAAAAATAAATGAAGAGATAAAATAAATCAACTCCTAATTCCTATGGATTAGAAACAATCACTCTAAGGCATAAATATTGACAAATCAAACTAAGATACAATTACCTCAATGAATCATAAGAGACAATCAATATCCACACAACCAAGATGATACACCCATGTAGCCTCCAAAGCTTTGATTCATTACTAAAAGATAGACACTATTAGAATAGAAAAATGGTAGAGCTTCAATCCTTCCATCCAAATGAGGAATAATGGGCTTGCTTTTATGGAGTTGAGAGCCCAAGAGGGCGAGTTCATCAAGGGAGGGCGAATTGAACAAGTGGCATCCCACACATGAAGAGAAGGACGAGTTGAGAGTAATCTGTGGGATCATGATTGATCCAATCCTTGGAGGATGACACCACCTCTCATGAAGAGGTGCGCCTCCTCTCTTGGTCTTGTCACCAACCAATGTGAGGCCTCCACATCACCAAAGTCACCCACCATTAAAGATATGTGCCCCCCTTTAGATGGAATGCACCCTCCTTTAGAGGAGTTCCAATCCTCAATCAAATCCTTTGAGAGATGCTCCAAAATTTCCTTGGATTTGATTGCCAATAATCAAAGATAAGGATCTAACAAACTTCCTTGATTAGTGGGATCTCAATTTTTACTTTATTATGTCTTATTTGGCCATTTAATTGGTCTTTTGGGCCTTTTTCGAGTAAATATTATTTTTGGAGATAAATATTCACTTGAAACTTAGGAAAAGTGGGTTTATGGTTTTAGTGGGTGCTATGGCTTAGAAAACGAGCATCGACTTGAGAAAATTAACCCACAAACCATGCTTTTATTACATTTTATTTTTTCCAATTAAACTATTAGAAAATAGCTTGATTTGACAGGATTTTTTTTTCTTTCCAAAACTTAAAAAAATCCTAGGGGGACCTAGAACATATTCATATGACTCTAAATTAATGCTTAGCATGGTCATACACATTAACACTTAGAATATAATAGCCTCCTAAGGTCGAGACACCAAGACGACCACCCCAACTTTGGAGGTATGAGTGAAAAACTCAAAAATTATAAGTTGTTTATTCAACAACATATAATTAAAAGGGAAAAAACACTCTAGGATAGTCGGATTGATATCTAAGTCCTAGGAAATCTGAGTCTGTTACATTAAGTCATCATGCTAGTAGATTTTTTACAACATCCCCAAGGGACATGAACATTTGAAAAAAATAAAAATGTGGTAGAGAAGGCCTGAAGGACTTCTGAAATATGATTATGAACAAGTTCCCTTGTTCAAACTTTGTCGGATCACTTGAAATCTAACTAAGTAAAACTTAGTAGGAAACATTTGTCTCCATCTAAGGACACATGCTCTTACTGATCTTTAATAAAAAAGAGTAGGTGAGAACTCCAAATATCTGGTTCTTGCACAAAACTAAGATCCATCAATATCACATATATAAAAGATGCCAAATGAAACTGAATTGTAAAATGATGTACAAGGTTAATTCTATAAAATAATGTACAAAAATTTATTTACAGGAAGAAAAACTAATTTACAACAAAGGTTAGCATATAAAACCTACTATACAAAAAACTATAGTACAAAAATAATCTAAAGAATAAAGAATAAAGAATAAGCTACAAAGGGAAAAGTTTAGAAAAATCATGATATGCCCCCATGGGAATTTAGATATTGTTGTTGAAGAACAACTTAAGGATTCAACCATTCATAGGGAGAATCAATTTCTCACCATCCATGTCATTTGTGAAGAAATAATTTGCGCTTGTTGACTCATATATAACGTATGGACCCATCCATAAGCAAACGGAATTTCCATTCTTGCCCAACTTCTCCCGTCGCTTGTCCTGTAATAAGACTATATCACAAATCTGAAAAGTCCTTGGTCTAGAAAACTCGTCAAAAGTCCTTTTAACTCTGTCATGATTCTTGATACACTGGTCAAGTGCCTTCCTTTTGTTTTCATCTAATTCTACCAATTGAATAACTTTATTTTTCACTGCATCTTGATATAAGCTAAAGTCTTGAAGGATCTAATATACCAGAAGCTTTAGATGAATGGGAAAAGTAACATCAATGCCATATTCAAGATCGAAAAGAATTTTCCTAATTGAACTCTTCTTTGTAATCTTATCAGCCCATAGAGCATACTTAATCTTGCTATCCCATGCTTTCTTGTTATCACCAACTGTTTTCTTTATTATGGTCATTAGATTTTTATTACTTGACTCAGTAAGACCATTCCCTTGAGGATAATAGTTGGATGCATGGGATAGGACAATACCATACTTGAAGCAGAAGGAAGATATATCTAATGAACTGAAAGTCGGGCCATTGCCGGTGGTTATTTTGGTTGGCACACCAAATATTGTGATGATTTTTTCTTCTAAGAAATACATAACCGGTTGGTCAATTTCCTTCTTGGAGGGTATTGCTTCTACCCACTTGGTAAAATAGTTGGTTGTGGTAAGGATCCAAGTGTATCCATCACTTGAATTTTCCTTAAACTGACCAATGAAATCAAGCCCCCACTACTGGAAAGGGGATTGGACCACTACTGGTTGAAGGGGAAAATATTTCAATTTTTTCTTCTCAGTGAACAACTGGCACTAGGGGAAACTCCTAACAAGCTTGTGCACATATGAAAAAAGACTAGGCCAATAGTAACCTGCTCTAAGGATTTTGTGGTTTGTTGTTTTAGCTATGGAATGTCCACCACAAAAACCTGAATGAAACTCAACCAAGATCTTTTTGGACTCTAGTTCATCAACAAACCTAAGTATTAATCCATCTGGGTTCCTCCAACCCATTCCATCTTGTTATGCAATAATTTGTGGATTTTAACCTCAATGCTCTTCTTTTATGGCCAATTAGGTGATCTGAACATGTGAGGTTAAGAAGGAAAAATATGATATCCGAATACCAAGGTTGTTAATCTAATATTTGAAGTTCCACTGATACTCTTTGTTCTAAATTATTGCTATGAAAAACCATTCCTAAGGACTCTTCATTTCCTTGAGTTAACATTTTAGCTAGGCCTTGTCCTTTTATTAATTTAGTGGGTTTTATTTTTAAGTCGTAGTCCTGAATTTTCGAAACCCGCTTGCCCCTTATGCCTAGACAATCTTGTTGAGGAAAAATTGTCTTTGACAGCTACATGAGGAACATATTCCACAATCTTTGAATATCCAATACAAGTCCTAAAATGCTTAAGGGACTTGATAAGAGAATATACCTACTTTTCCATAGTGTTATGCTTCAATTTTGAATGTTACAAGGCCCTACTCATGAAAGAAATAGGTCGCTCTTGTCCTTCATTATTCTTCCAAAGCAAGACACCAACAATTGTGTATTCTAAGGAAAAGGAAAATATCTGAAACTCCTTGGAGTAATCCAGATTGATTGAACTGGAGATATGGCTATGGAATATTTGATATACTTGAATGCATCTTTTCCTTCATCCTTCCATTCAAATTTAGCATATTTCTTTAACAATTTCTGTAAGGGCTTCA
Source organism: Larix kaempferi (assembly GCA_027924585.1). Taxonomy (NCBI): domain Eukaryota; kingdom Viridiplantae; phylum Streptophyta; class Pinopsida; order Pinales; family Pinaceae; genus Larix; species Larix kaempferi. Next base: position 6,004,247 of record BSBM01001120.1, read on the forward strand.
TCAATTCTACTAAATTTGGGATGAATCTTCTTATGAAGATGATCTAACCATTGAAATATTGGAGGGATTTTACATTATGGGGAAAGGGGACCTTTTTAATAGATTCCACCCTCTCAGGATCAATCTTAAACCCATCTTTAGAGGCGATATGGCCTAACAATTTTCCTTCATCCACCCCGAAAATTGACTTGGCCATATTTAATGAAATGTTGTATTTACGACATCTCTCAAAAATTTGCCTTAGATGTTTAACATGGTCATATCTTTCTTTTGAAAATACTGTTAAATCATATTGATATATTTCAATGATTTTACCAATGAGTTCCTTCAAGGAAAAGTCCATGGCCCTCTGGAAAGTAGCACCCACGTTCAATAAGCCAAAAGGCATCCTTAGAAATTTATAAGTACCCCATGGTGTGGAAAATGTTGTTTTATGTTGATCCTCCTTGTTAAAAAACACCTAATTATATCCATAGAAACCATCCAACATGGGCATCATTCCAGAACCAGTTACTCTTTGGATTAAGGTTTCCATGTTGGGCAATGGGTAATTATCCTTTAAGCACGATATGTTAAAATTATTGAAGTCTATCCATATCCTTATTGACCCATTTTGATTTCTTACTTCTACTAAGTCAGAGCACCATGATGAATGTCTTGTAGGTGCTATGATCCCTGCTGCTAACATCTTTTGTGATTCCTTTTGGACAATAGGGGCCAACTTAGGATTTATTCACCTAATTTTTTGGAGGAAAGGTTTGACCTCTTTCATTTCTTCCTAAAGGAGAATAGTGTGTTGGATCACATATTCCTGATAAGATTTGAGTTCATCATAGCTAAATTCCAACACATCTCTATACTCTTTGATTAAGTCGATTAATTCATTCCTTTCCTTTTCTGAAGTACCCTTTCCAATTTGTATTAACTTGGGGTCTTTATATGTTCCAATATTAATTTCAATACAATCCCCAAGTTTCATTGTCTCTTTTCTATTTTTATGTCTATCCTGTCTGTCAAAAAAAATTCTAAATATATAAGCCCCTTTGGAATCCGATTTCTTACATTCTCCCCATGATCCTGATAGTCTTTACCCTCCCGCTAGTAGCTGACCACACAACCCTCAAATTCTTGAAGATTATGAATGAAACTTAGGACCTTCTTATCATAATTAAAGACTTGCCAATGATCTATGTTATCAAGAATCGATGGTATAAAATTGATTTCCATTTTACCATCACCATTGATCATCTCATCTGAAGGCTACAGGGTGGATGCTGCTACTGCTAGCTTATCTGCTAAACTATTCTCTTATCTAGGGATTTCTTGAAGATTAAGTGCATCAAACCACTCCATGGTATCCCATATAGCATTCCTATAATTTATTAATCTTTCACACTTTCACTTATACTTATTATTTAGTTGGAGGATAACCAAATCTGAATCACCCTTAATGCTTAACATCTTTATCCCCATGTCCTTAGCTATTTCTAGTCCAAGCAACAATGCTTTATATTCTACTACATTATTAGATGCCTCAAATTCAAGTATGAAAGAAAACTTGAAGGTTTGCTTAGAAGGTGAAATGGATACTATGCCATACCCTTTTCTTGCCTTAGAGTATGCCCCATCAAACTATATTTTCCATACTTCATCTATATTCTCATTTTTTTTCTCTTTCTTTTATAGGAACCACGCAGTTAGATAGGATGGCATAGTTTTCAAATTTATATGTATTAAACACAAACTCATTTGAAGGCTTCTTAGGGTTTTCTACATGACGCTTCCTTTCAAATTATCTATGGAGTATAACCCTTGTGTTCTCTGATGCAAGTACAATTGCATAAGTCCAATCCATTTGAATATGACCTCCTAAGGTTGCAGCCCATTTCCTTGATAGAAGCATGCCCTCGTTATCATACACATCAATCACTAACACATCCATTGTTATGTTGACATCAATATACTTATCCAAATTCACTTGAAGCTTTAGGATTATCCCTAACACATCAATCTATCTTGCATCCATGGCACAAACATTGTGGTAAGGTCATGTGATTCTTAAACTCAATTGTTCCATAACCTTTCTTGTAATTAATTGTGATGAAGCACCTGAGTCAAGCATGAAATTGTGAAGAAGCATATCATTTACTAACAAGGAGACATATAATGGTGGATGATATTCTCTTAGTGGATACACACTATGAAGTGTTATTGGCACATATTCAATAACATCATTATTACTTGGAAGAACTTTTTGCTTGACATTATCATGGGTTTTATCCTTAGGGATTTCTAAATCTTTCATAAAATTATCCTTTTGATGGGGATCTTTAAGGATTTCAGTTGCATGCACAAGAAATTTAGCATTATTTAACCAACTACCCATGTCAAGTTTTGAATCGTTTGATTTAAGAAGATTTATCACCTTAGGAACAAATGGAGTTGCTTTGGTTGGTGTAGAATGGTCCCTTCTCTGATAAGTGGCTCCATTGAATATAGCATCCATCATCTGCTTGACCTGCTCTTGTGTAGGATTTTATCCATAGTTCTTTGTGATGAAGTCTTTTTCTTGAGTATACTCTATGGCTTGTTTCCAATGATGATTAGATAGAGGGTAGGTTTGGCCTACCACATTTCTGAATTCAGGCTCTCTTGATTTTGCATCTTGGTTATTGGTCTAAGGAACCCCTTGTTCCATAACTTGACTAGCTATATAACAAGTGATTCTTGATTAAACTAATTACATGGCCTACAATAAGGAAGTGCATCATCTACCATGTTAGATGACTCTAACTGATTTGGAATTCTTTGCTCATGAACAAGTGCTTTCTTCTGATATACTTGATTAGGCTTATGTTGAAAGTTACATGGTGCTTGTGATACATGGGCAGCTTGGTTCCTTTCCATCATAAACAATCTATTCTGAATGTGATTCAATTAAGAAACACGATTGTCCATTTCTTGATTTTGATTGGTTACCAAGGTTTTAAACATTTCAGACATTTCTTTCATGGGATTCTTGGATGAATCTTAATCTTCTGTCTCTACAACTTTCCCTTTTGACTCTTGATGTTTTTGATATGATGAAATGCTTCTTGTGAATCCTAGTATGTTAGACTTTCCAATTGCTTGCATATTCTTTTCGATCTTAATGGCCATGTATTGATCAATTTTAAGAGTAGTAGGCCCTTTGTCTCTTAGCTGATACCTCATATCACCAGTGAATGCTTCAATGTAATATATGAGGATTGAGTCATCAGAGGGCTTAATGTTTGTATCAATATTTGAAATTAAGTCCCTAAAATTCTTGTTGAATTCTTGCATTTTTTCATTCTCGTTCTTTTTTACGGTATGGAGAGCTTCTAACTGATGTCTCGATTCTTTCTTCTCTCCCCATTTTCTTTAAATCCAATTAAAAATTCATCAAGAGTCTTATATGAATTGTCACTTAAGTCCAAATACCAATTTGCCGCATCATCTTCAAGAGACAAAGCAAATAATTTCATGTTAACATGATCATGATTGTGGGCAAGCGCATTACACCAACTGACCAAGAGTCTTGAAAAATTATGTAAATGAGACTTAGTAGTGACAACATTGTTTCCTTGAAAAGTTGGTAGCTTCTTGATAACAACATCCGGTATAGCATGAGGTTGACGTGATATCTGAGAAAAGTCAAGGGTATTAAAAAAATTATGTCATTTCTTCAGATGGATTATTATTGCAAATAAGTTATTGATATATGGGATGGACTGGGATCCTAAATATTCAAGGATCCTATGAGAACCACGTCTATTCAATCTCCTTTGATAATCCCTTTCAGGCTTAGGAATGATATCGACTAAACCTTCAGAGTTTCTTCTTATAAAATACCTTGGAGGGTTTACTAACAGTGGAGTCGCCAGATGGATCGAGTAAAATTTATTTGATTAGACTTGGTCAATCAATTTTTATCTTTTTAAAAGTAAATAAAATTTAAGTCGTACTCCAGTAATAAAAATATTTATCCCCGGCAACGACACCAAAAAATGTTGCCGCCTTTCACACACCTGGGGGTTAGCGCAACATAAATATTCAAGCCGCTCGGTGTGTCCTTGGGGGAAAGCCTCAAGTCAAGTATTATCACTTGATTCTTGACTCCTCTATTTAGGAAAACTCCTAACGAATCCAAGGGGGGTAGACCCTAAAGGACACACCGAGCAACTTGAATATTTCTGTTGTGCTAACCCCTAGGTGTGTGAAAGCGGCACCATTTTTTGGCATCGTTGTCGGGGATAAATCTTTTTATTCTTGGAGTACGCCTTAAATTTACTTTATTTTTAAAAAGATGATGAGAAATTGATTATCCTTGGCAACAACACCCAAAAATGGTGTCTCCTTTCACACACCTAAGTATTAATCCTTCTAGGTTCCTCCATCTCAGTCCATCTTGTGTTATGCAATACTTGATAGCTTTTAACCTCATTGCTCTTCTTTTATGTCCAATTAGGTGATCTGGGCATGTGAGGTTAAGAAGAAAAAAGATGATATCTGAATACCATGGTTGTTGCTCTAATATTTGAAGTTCCACTGATACTCTTTGTTCTGAATTATTGCTCTGACAAACCATCCCTAAGGCCTCTTCATTTCCTTGAGTTAACATTTTAGCTAGGCCTTGTACCCTTATTAACTTAGTGGGTTTTATTTCTTATACAATAGGTAAGATAGTTGGAGCGGTTAAACATGCTCTCAACCGCCCAGTTGTTAAGTGCAATTATACATTAATACAAGACAATGATAACATTAATGGGCCCAAAAGAGTCCCCTCCAACAAGCACATAAATATAACTCTTGAAAGCAAACCAAATAATTCCTTACTTTTCTTTCTTAAGATTTGATAGACCAAAATTAATTTAAATGGATATCAACTATATATATATATAATCTAAATTCTATTAAACATTAAATTTACAATAATTATATTACTAAAGAATTTTAAACCTTATCGTTATACTAATCTTGAAAAATATTAAATTTACCTTAAATAAATCACCTAAAATATATTTTAAAATTATCATTTTAAAAATATATAATCACAAAATCAAATATCCAAAATAAAAAATTTAGATATAAAATATTTTAATTTTTATTAATTCAAGCATTTACTTTTCTTAATTGGATAATATTAAATTTACTTTATTTTCATTTTAATTATATTATATTTAAGTTTAATTTATTTTGAACTTCTTAAAATTGTAATCTCAAAGTAAATTTTCAATTTTTAAAATTACATTAAACTTTCTCAATTTTACACTTAATTTTAATGTAAAATCAATAAATATTCCGATTCACTCATGCAATTATGTATAACTATTTAAAGAGCTCTAAAATAATATTTCATATATTTTTTGAATTCTTTTTTTAATGTGTTTCACAATCCTAGAGTTTTCTACTTCCACAAATCTAAGCTAAGGGGACTCATTTGAAGGGTGCCTCACCTCTGTTGGCATTACTTCGAGAATTGAATCTCGACCTCAACCTTGTATCGTCTTGGTCCCAGAAAATCCAACCAACTGAGATACCCCTCGAGGCTATACACTTTTGGAATATATATATAGGCATTAAAGTAGGAAAAAATGCAATATACATATTAGGTAAAAAAATCAATCATAAGTAAAAATAACTTGATCGGATGAGATTAATAAATCATAAGAGGATCATCATATTGACATAATATTGTGCCCGCAGGGGTGTAGCTCAACCAACGATTTGCTTGATATGAAGGAAATGTTGTAAATAGAGGTCATGAGTTAAAATCACCCCAGCTTACCTGTGCCCCATGCTTGCGGGTTGTGTGGGTGCACCTAGGGGTATAGTGGTAGCGGATGTGATTGGATCCCTGGATCCCGTGTCATGCGAGTACCAGCCCCTTCCCAGTTGTCGATTCCCCTAATTACAAAAAAAACCATAATATTGTACAAATCATTTCAATAATTGAAAAGAAAACACAAAAAAGTACATAATTAATTAGGAAATTACAATGTTCAATGAATATCACATAAAAATTCATATCAATATGTTCATATTGAAAAAAAAATTCGTTGAATTCATCCATAAAATTTAACTTTTCCCTGGGAAAAATATATAAAAATTTTAATATATCAAAGTCAAACAAAATTAAATTAAATTATTAAAACCTTTAAAATATAGGGAACAAATTATAGTTTTCAATAAAAATGAGTAGATCGTATCTATTTTATTGACCCCAACACACAAACATATATGTGCAAACATATTTACATTTACATACGGTGATTTCACATTTAAAAGGCAATTATGTTTTAACTCCAATATAAAATCTAAGTAGATCTTTTACAATACATTTACAAAGTAAACTACAAACTTTGTACTCTATGTAATTAACATACATCTTGTGTATATGAACATACATTTCAAAACTTTCATCATATTTATTATGATTATGCAATTTGACTGACACTTGATGTACTCTCTGGTTTATTTTGTGCTGTTGGGTACTAGTTTATATATTTTGAATATATGTAGAATTATCATGTTCTGATGAAAGTAGCTAATCGTGCTATAGTGGTCATTTTTGAGACTGTAGAAGAGAATTTGAGCAGGCTGGCTGTACAGAGCTCTATTATATGATTCGACTGTAGAATCATGATCTTCATTGTACTATTTGATTCTAATTGAATATCAATAGTAGTTTTTTTCGCTGAAAAAAAATGTAAATGTAAATCATCTTCATTTATACATAATTTTTTTTATTAACTATTATCTTTAAGTAATTTGACTTTCACATAAATATAATTTTAGATGATCTTCACTTACCTCTAAATTTTTATTAACTATTAATTTATATTAAATTAAAAAAAATTATTTAAAAACTAAAATTCTAAAAAAAAATAAAAAGTAAAGTTCATGGTGAATGGTCATCAATACAATCTTAAATTCTCATCATATTATCACATAATCAACATCTATAAAATCTAGCAAGTAGTAGATGAAAAGGTCGAAAAGTTTTATTTTTAAATTGAATGGGGGCTTAGTAAATTTTTTTATTTACTAAACTTTTGTTGAATAAAACAATTTTAAAGCCATTGACCTTATACTAAAGGAATACAATATACAATATAATAATAATGAGATCATAATATTAAATTACCCTTTTAAATATTTTATAATTCATTATTTAGCATTTAATTAATAAAATGTAAATAAATTTACATTTTTTAACTAAAAAGTTAACAAAAATACATTTTTTTATATGTTCTAATACATCGATGAAGGAAATGAGATCTCCCAAAAACATTCTCTTAATTCCAATTTATAAAGAGATCAACATATTGAGGAATAATCTGTAAATTGTTATCTTTGTGTACATATAGAGAGAAAGAAACACTTTAGCAGATCCTTTGTCGAAGATAGATTTATAGGTGGATGAAGGTCGATGGCTCAGATGGGAAAATGAAAAATGACAAAGAGATAGAACATGCCCCAGGTCCTTATCTGGGATAGATACCATATATGCAATCTTTTTATATCAGTCTTGTTAGTCCTAGATCTATCATCCTATTTTTCTTCACCTTTTTCCTTTCCAATCCAATTGCTTTTTGAAGTCTTTTTAGACCTAGTCAAGTTATCTAGTCTTGGATTGATTTTTGTTTTTAATTGCATTATATTTCAAGTTTAAAAGTTGGTTTTACCTTAGATCTTCAATGTTTTATAATCTCCTTTCAGCATATTTATGGCTTGAGTAACTATGCAGGTTTTAAATTAGCCCAAGGGTTAAGTGTTAAATGCTAAAAAAGAAGGTTCAATATTTTGAACATTCTGACAACGCAAATCATCATTCTTCTTCACATACGCGCTGCTGGAAAAAAGCATGATATGACATAGCTTAATTGGGTGGCACTTCAAGCAATAATTGCGCTAAAAGCCTCGAAAAGTGGTGCGATTATTAGTAAATGTGCCATTTCTATGATATTAATGTTTCATTATGAGTTCTTAGGATTATTCCATTTCAACTTATGATTGCTTTGTTCTATGCTAACTCCTGTTTAGTTGTAAGATTGCGGGACATGCCCAACATAACTGTACCATTCTAGGTTTGAGTTTCTTATCAGCAGGAAAACTCCTCTTGGGTAAAGCTTGGATACTTTATCATTACAGGGTTACCAAATGAAAAGAGCAAGTGGCCCAAGCGGGAAATTACTCCGGTTTGATCCAGAAGACATGGAATGGGCCAAACTACTCCCACACTATGTTTAAAATTTGAAGGAGTCGAGATGGTATTCTATGTGCAAGAGGATACAAGGCCATAATACCCATTTCATAGAGCATTTTTCTTTGAATTTCAAGGGTTCAGTTGCTGATTTTGGTGGTTTTGAACTCCAAGCCTCTGAGGAATCAATTTCAGTTGCAATTGGTGTGACTGTAGAAAGTGAGAGATGGTTCAAAAAGAAACCAGCTGATGCAAACTATAATCAATTTCTCCTTCCTCAACATAAAAACCCCGATTGGACTAAAGGAATCCATAGGAGCTTCCTGAAAGAGGAATGGCGCGATATCTTGGGCATTGTTCAACGTTATGTAACCTGTGAGGAGGGGTTTTCTACAGTGTATATGTACCATTTAAGATTCCTAGTTTACATAGCAGGCGTTAAAATATTAAATTTTCCCTATTATCTACTAAGAATCCTCTCGAAGATGGCTACTAGGGTTCAAAACCACCTTGAACATACCAGCCATAGTGTTTTTCATCATGGCTTGGTAAAAGTACTTGTACTGGAGGAATTAAAGAAAAAAGGAAGGTCTTGGTCACATTTCATGTTTTGGTCAGGCTTTAAGATTGAACAAGAAATGGCTAATGGTAACAAAGATAATGAGAATAATAAAAAGAGGAAACAACTTGAAGCTTCACAGGAAGCATTGAAACTTTCTCTCAGAAGTGACCAGGGTGAAAAATTTGTATAGGAGGAAGTCTCAAAGCATAAGGAACAATGTAATTTTGAGCTAGAATCTGTAGTGAGGGAAGTGAATTCACAGATGCCAGTTGAAAATGATGAAAAGAAAGCGCATTTAGAGGTCAAATAATTTTAAGTTGTTCAGGGTCGAGAGGTTTATACTTCTAAAGATAATATTCAAGTCAGAAAGCAAGGGGAAGAATCCATTGACACCAATTAGATGGTTGAAAAAATCGATAAATGAGGTATGCCTGAGCAGTCTTTCTCTGATTCTAAAATGTTTGATAGTTTTATTCTAAAGCCTGAAACCATTAAATGGAGACTAGAAACCTGAGACACTGATAAGCTAAAATTTAACATGAGCGCACTTCTATATCCCAAATTGAAAAAAGAAAATGTAATCAGCATCGAGGAATTCTTAGATGAAGAGGATCGTAAATACAAGAGGGTAGAGGAAATGTTGAATGGGGTTTTAGAAAAGATTGATGAAGGCCTTAAAGAATTTCCAGAGCTCTTAGAAGAAAAACATGCAGTCGAAGGAAATGTTTTGATCAAGGATTTAAAAGATAAAGCGAGCTGAGACCATATAGACTTTAAAATAAAAGATAAATGCGTAGATACACATGAATTGGTTCAGTCTTCCAAAAGACAAGAAATTCCAGTTGAAATAGATTATTCCATGGAGGTTCTGGTGGATGAAACTTGCTATGGAGAAGAGTCAGATATATAAATCCTTAGAAAATAACTTCAATAGTATAAGGCACATAATAAACATCTGAACACGTCTAATGACATAATTATGCAGGTGAATTAGATGCTAAGAAACCATCTATAAGAGTTAAATACAAATTATGAAGAATTAATCTAGGTGGCTTAAGAAGTGGTAAATAAAAGGAAAGAAGCTCAACAAAGAAATGGAGAGCTTTCAAAGCATAATGAAGACCTTCTGGAAAGAATTCGGGTTACAGAGAAGGAATTTTCTAGGTTGCAGAGAAATTCCCAAGCCTTAGATGGATTAACTATTCTTCTTGAAGCAACACGTCGCATTTGACTAAGCTTAGTTTCCAAGTTTCAAATGCTCTACATGTTTCAAGCATCGAAAAGGAAATACATCAATCCTAGAAAGTTTTGAATAATTACTATATATGGAAGGATCAAGACTTTTCAAATAAATATTTAATCTTGGCTCGTTTTGTTGAGAACGATAGGTGTCTCTCAGAAATTATGAAATCACAGCTAGCGATTATCTTCAGGGTCGATTTTTGATGAGTCAAAAGTATGAATTGAATGCAATCCTTTTTTTTAACTATTTAATTCAATTTGTAACTATTCTTGTAATATTTGATCTTGAGATTGTGGATCTCAGAAACTGCTTCTAGATCTCAGTTTATCTTGAGATTGTGGATCTTAGAAACTGCTTCTAGATCTCAGTTTAGTTATAAAATGTAAAAAGTTAAAATGGTGGAGAGGAGAACTGCGTGGGTGAAGTTATTTCTCGACGTTTCGAGCCGCAAAGTAGGGCTCATCATCAGGAGAGAGTGTCTCACGGTTTAAAATAGGTAAGGAAGATAGTAATTAATAAGTATGAGGTTTATTATTTAAAATATCTAGGGTTCTGCCGACAATCCAGTTTTATAAATCTAAAATTTTTTATTATTTTTAATCTTAATTTAATTTTATTATTTTATTTTTATGGTTTTTTACTTAATCTTATAAGTGCTAACCATTATTAACCTAATTAGAATTTTTATAAAAGAATAAAGTCTTATTTATAAATCTATAATTAATAGTAATTCAAAATTTAATTAAATGTATTTAGCTAAAAGTTAATTCAAAGTTTAATTAATGAATTAATTATTATTTTTATTATTGTTAATGTTTTTAAAAAAATTGTTTGAGATAATTAATTTTTTGATTAATTAATTAAAAGGCTATATTAACTTGATTAGAATTGTTTATTAAGAATTAAAAAGTGTTGAGTTAAAAGTTAATTTAAAAATTAATTAATTAATTTTTAATATTATTTTTATTATTGATAATATTTATTGAAATGTAGAAAAAAATCATTTTTTAATAAATTAATATAAGGTTTTTTAAAAAATATAATGAAAAAGAATTATTATGGTTGATAAAAAACTTTTAATAACTCAAAATTTTTTAACCTAAGTATAAACTGAAAATTCTTTTACTGGTTGAATGGATAATAATTAAAGAAATCTTGTAATAATTAATGAGGAAGGAGTTCTAAATTTTTTATCTAACCTAACTTATTAGGGGTTATGATATGACAGTCGTGAGGTATTTTGGGAGAGCTTAAGGAATATACTCTGTTCATATTGAAGATCTGTAATAAATGTTGAGATTTATATTATATATAAAAAACTAGGTTTTAACTTTCTTTTAGCTTGAATATTCTGTTGTTTTATTTCAACTATCATTGTTATGAAATCTTTCATGTTGATGTTTTCACTATGAATGCTCATATTGTGATTGAATGTTCATGATATATATGTCAAGAATGTGTTTATGAACATAGTGTTTTTAATTTGATTTGTTATTGAATAATTTTTTCCACATGTTATCATTAAATCAAAAACCTGAGCAAGCTTGATATATCTGTTTCTCTTATTTGGTCAGTCTTTTTATCTTCAAGTTTTGATGTTTTCAGTTGTCGTTTTCTCTCTCTTTTTTATTTGCATTCCCTTCATTCATTACTTAACCAACCTTTAAAATATGAGGCGCCTAAAATATGTATCATTAGAGTCTAGTAGATAATTTAGGACTAACATCTTCTGGCACCGTTTCTGGGGACGGAAGTGAGTTATTTTCCCTGAGTATTTACAACATTTTGGTTTGATTTTGATGGTGAACAAGATCAACATATTTGATAGACTACATTTTCACTTGTATTTAAATAAGCAGTTCTAGCTTCCATAGGGATTGGAACAAGATGTGATCCTCATTCACCGAATATACCATCTCAGTCTGATCCAAAAAGGCTCATCAGAGAAGCAAGGGCCTGACAGAGGGAACTTCTTAGTTCTCTTACAGAGGACCAGTCTTCACTTCTCCCAAAGGTTGAAGATTTAGATTTTGCTTTAGCAAGTCTGTTATCAAAAGAAGAAAAGGATTGGAAACAAGTCTTATCAGTATTAATCCCTGTGTATCAAGCAACAGATCCTGTAAGTGATAAGGAAGATTTTAATATTTTTACTAACCCCCTATCATCTGAGGAAAATAAAGAAGAAATTCTTAAAATACTAGAATTTAGTTATTTAAAATCCCCAGATCCAGTTGTTACACCATATACTCCACTTACTACTAAACTTAAGTTTCTACCAATTACACCAAAAGAATAGTCTTCGTCAGTCATGGATGGATCGGTAGGTGGTGGAGGAGCCCCACCGAATCGGATGTATGCAATTGTAGCTTCCAAATATGCCCATTTAGTTTTACCACGTCCTATGAATGCATTACTTGGTGGTGATTACCTTAAGTATCTACCCATATTTGATGGACAGGGTGAGGTTTTAGCTGAAGAACATCCGAATGCCTATTATAGTTATGTTGATAACCAAAACATTGAAAATGAAGATGCGTGTATGTGGGTTTTTGTGCAGAGTTTAGATGGGGAGGGTAGGAAGTGGTTTAGAGAGCTTCCCCCTAATTCCATAAATGGGATAGATGTTTAGAAGAAGCCTTTATGAAACATTGGGGGGATACAAAAGACTATCTCTATTACATAATAGAGTTTGGGGCATTGAAAAGAAAACTAAATGAATTAGTGGTAGCTTTTAGAAATATTTTGGCAGCAGATAAAATTAGGTCTAAACCACATTATCAAGATGGAGAAAAGAAAAGGATGAAAGAACTAGGGCCATCTACTTCAGCTTCAAAAACACCAGAAAGAAAGATTGATGAGATGACTAAACTCATCAAGTATATTTCATCAAATCTTGCCAAATTAGAGATGGAGAATAAAACTCAAAATAAACCTACCCAGCAAGAGGATCATCGAAATCAAAATCAGTTTAGGAAACCTTTTAATCCAAGGTTTTTTCCAAGAGAGAGAAGAAATAATGATGATCAAAGGATACAACCCCATTTCAAAATAATATGGTTGATGAAACTGAAGAAGTTGATGAAATTGAAATTGAAGAGCAGAATCAGGATATAAACCATCTTGAAGGAAAGTCTTCTTGTGGTCATCTGACTAAGTCTAATTATCGTCATTCAATGGTTTTTTATCAGGATATTGAAGATAGTTTTGAGTAGAATTTTTCAAATCCAGTATGTTCAGCCGATATTTATTAGTCTACTCCACAAAGGAATTATGACCTGAGATCTGGGAGCAAGCAAGGTCCTTAGAATCATCATAAAAATGTAATTGTTCCTGTCAAGCAAGTATCATCAAATATCCTTGAAAAGAAGCAAAATTAGCATGTTAACAAAGATAAACCTACAAAAATTGAAGAAATAGGACACTACAAGGAAAAGATCCTGTAGCAGAGTTCATAAAGGATGTTTTTAGTGTTACAAGATTGGAAAAAATTGTCAAAAAACCTCTGATATGACCTCCGCCAATGGTAACAGTTGTTTTTACGGAGGTCATAACAGATACATTTCATAGCTAAAAAATAATCGGGGTGATCCGGATTTTATGAGAAGAACGAAATGAATACATATTATTATCAGATGCTTCACAAAATAACAGAGATACAGTAAAACTTTTTTTCTATTCAATAAGGGAATAAGCTAAAACTGTAAAATTGAGCAGCAAACAAGCTTGCTAGAATGGTGGTGGCTTATCTCTGAGAAGAGATGTGACGGCTGCGCTCATTCGCAAGAAGATGGTTACAATGAGGCAAGTCCTTTTATGATAACCAGGAATGTAAAAAACCCTAGACATCCAAAAACCTAACCCTAGGAGATGAAGCGCCAAAAGTCATGTGGGCCCTTGGGTAAGTTAGTACATCAACTTCTCGGGGTCGTAACCTTTGCATACGATCTCCGTTTGGGGCGCACGATAGCTCGTTGGAAAGATCTATCTGAGGAATACTATGGTAGAAACAAAATCCCATCATTAGATGGAATGATGGAATTTTGCGACTGCAACATGCCCAAAAAAACGTCGTTTAGGGCATCAAAATGGCTCTGGAAGTTCAGGACCCGAAAAAACTGTTAAAAATAGTAAATTACCAAAAGTGCCAGAAAACTGTTTTGAGCCAGTTGGAAAGGTGGGCGGCCACCGATATCCACCTGGATCAATCCTCCCTCCTTAGGAAGCAATGGTCTCCATTGAGTTCAGTTCCCCCGTTAGATGAGGAAATTTTTGCTGAATTTCGCCCAGGGTGAGCCACTTGCCTTGGTGCAGGAGCTGCCCTACTTTGAAACCTCGATAAAGCTGGATCCTTTGATTTCGAGCGCCATTGATCTATGTGTCCGAAATATGATCACTGGATTCCTGTTGCAGGCATTCAGGGTTGAGCTCTATTGGTGTCAGCTGCTCTGCTATGTTTGAGGTGTCTAATAATGGTGGGGAATATGGCCGAAGGAGAGCCATGTTGAAGAGTGGATGCAGACCAATGAAGGGGGGAATGTTGAGCTCAAAAGCCTTATCACCCACCACCTTGGTGATGGTGTACGAACCATAACGGAGTGGGTGAAGCTTCTGATGGGGCCCTATAAGGCGTTCTTTCTGCAAATGCAACCAAACTTTGTCGCCCACCTGAAACTTATGTGGCACCCGATGTTGATCATGGCGCTGCTTGTACTTGGCATTAGAATTCTGTAGAATATCTTGAACATGTTGGCGGATATGCTGGATTTGTTCAATGAACTGGGTGGCTTTGTCAGCTTCTGGGGACGAGTTGGCCGAGGTGGTCGCCAGGGGAAGTGCAACATCCATGGGGCCCAATGGTTGGAAGCCCAACCCCACCTGAAAGGGGCTGTGGCCAGTTGACCTATGCAGGGCTTGATTGTAGCTATGCTGGACATAGGGAAGACTCTCCTCCCATGTGCAGGGGTGTGTTGAATTATAAATGGACAGGATATGTACGACCATTCGGTTGACGACCTCGGTTTGGCCGTCTGTCTTGGGGTGGAAGGAAGTGGATTTGGTGAGCTTGGTATCCAGCAGTGACCAGAGGATCGACCATAATGAGCTGAGGAACCGACTGTCACGGTATGAGATAATGGTCTATGGGATACCAAAATGTACCCATACTCGTTCAAAGAAGATCTTGGCGGTGGCTTCTGCTGTGATGTTCTTCTTGTAGGTGGCTAGAATCGCCATCTTGAAAAAGCGATCAACAACCACAAAAACACAGTCTTTTCCCCTCTTGGTGGATGGGAGGCCCGACATGTAGTCCATTGAGATGGATTCCCACGGCCTATCAGGAGTAGGCAGAGGGGTGTACAGGCCCTGTTTCTTAGTGGTCGGTTTGGCAATAGCGCAAGCGGTGGAGGAACTAATATACTTGCCGACATCCTGTCGAAGTTTTGGCCAGTAGAAATGTTTCTGCAGTATTGCCACTGTCTTTTCGACGCCAAAGTGTCCTGCCACTCGATTGTAGTGAGATTCCCAAATCAGCTTCATGCGCTTGCTTGATGGAACACAGAGATAGCCCAGACGACACAACAACCTATTCTGAAGATGGAAATTAGCGACCACTGAGTTGGTGCCCAACATTTGGTAGGTGGTGGAGAAGTCAGGGTCTGTCGTGTAGAGGTGGGGCCATCTGGAGGTCTCGTGGCCGCAAGAGTCTAGCCTCGTGGTGAGTACCGCGACTGGAGGTCGAATGAGGCAGTCATCAACTCGGTTGGTACTCCTTGTTTTATATTTGATGTTGAGGTGGAACTGCTGTAAGTATGTTGACTACTTCTGATGGCGGTCATTCTGCAACTTTCCTTGGGTCTACATGAACTGTAGTGGCTTGTGATCAGTGTGGATGACTGTCTCCTTCCCAAGAATGTCATGTCTTCACTGGCGGCAGGCTTGCACAATGGAGTACATTTATTTGCCGTAATTAGGGTACTTATGGACATCATCTGATGGTGTCTCACTATGATATGCCACAGGGTGGCCGTGTTGAGTGAGAATGACGCCCACAGCATAATCTGAATCATTTGTCTTGATCTCAAAGGGATGTTACAGGCCCAATAATGAGAGTACCGGCAATGAGCACAAATGCTTCTTCAAGTCATCGAAGGCTTGTTGTTGGGACAGGCCCCACACAAATTTTGCCTTACCACCACCCCTGGTTACTTGGCTGAGGGCCCATGCGATATGAGAGAATCCCAGCATGAACCAACAATAGAAATTGGCAAGGCCCAAGAAGCTCTGAAGTTCAGTGAGTGTGGTTGGGGCTGGCCAGTCATGGATGACTTGGATCTTGGCTGGATCCACATGCACACCATGTCGATCAACGATGTAGCCGAAGTAATGGTCCCTATCCATGCCGAAGGAGCATTTTTCCAAGTTTGCATATAGTTTGTGCTGCCGCAGGGTGTACAGAACCTGCTGAATATGCTGCAAGTGTTCCGCCCAAGTCTTGTTGTAGATGAGGATTTCATCCAGATACACCACTACAAAAGTATTGGTGAAAGGTGATAGGATATCGTCCATCATCCTCATAAAAGTTACTGGAGCATTTGTCAAACCAAAGGGCATGACCAACCATTCAAAAAGACCTTCTTTTGACTTGAAGGTAGTCTTCCATACATTTGTCTGTTCTATTGGGAGCTAGTGGTAGCCAGACTTCAGATCAATCTTACTAAAGTATTTGTCCCCCATGAGCTGATCAAGGAGGTCGTCGATTCGGGTACCAGTTGCGGACTGTGATTTTATTTAGGGCCCGGTAATCAATGCAGAGTCGTCAGGTCCCATATTTCTTCTGCACCAGTACGATTGGGCTCCCACCAGGTGATGAGCTCGGACGGATGCACCCCTTGTGGAGAAATTATTGGATCTGCCTCTTGATCTCCTCGTTTTCCAACAGAGAGCGGCGATAGACTGGCCCATTGGGTAGCGGTGCGCCTGGGGTCAAATTGATGGGATGCTTGACCTGTCATTGCAGAGGTACCTAGGTAGGAGAGGAGAAGATATATGAGTATTCTTCCACCACCTTATCCACTTGCTTCTGTTGTGTGGAGAGATCGGTCGTGGAGGCCCTGGATGTGGCTGCGATCTTTCTCTCACTCTGAGAGTGAATCACAAAGAAGACAAATTTCTCGGTTTGAGAGATGACCTTCCGGCATTGCTTGGCAGAGATCAAGGAAATAGCACTAGGAGGGACTGCCTTGGGTATCCTGTACAATTTTCTGTTCAAAGAAATAATAACACTATGAGGCCTAGACTCATATATAGCATGACGTTTCCATAAATAAGGTTGGCCCAAAAGAACATCTGAAACTTCGAGAGGAGCAACATCACACAATACCTCGTCATTGAAGGGCTTGATGTCGTACGACAATCAACACTATTGGTTGACGCGAAGATTGCTTCCTTTGCGGAGCCATCCAATGGTGTAAGGTTATGGGTGTTACATTGTCGGCAAGGCCAGGCGCTTGACTACCTATGCTGAGATGAGGTTCTTCTGGATACCGCTATCAACAATGAAGTGCAGCGGGGTGCTTTTTATCCACATCTGTGAATGGAAGAGGTGTTCTCCTTCTTCTGGCTCGTCTGGTTCATCAGGTTGGAGCTTGGTGGTAGAAATGGTGGCACTAGGTTCCGCGTCAATGAGCCATCTTCCCCTTTCTAGTTCGGAATCAGAGTCAGAATCCGCATCTGATTCAGATGCTTTCACTTCGGCCACCAACGACTACTTTGAGCGGCAGTCGTCAGTGTTATGCCAAGGGATCTTATGGAAGTTGCACCACTTCCCGGTATCTTTATTTGTCTCTCCAGTGTGCTTATTTGCTTACGGCTTGGACTGGTTGTCCTGATACTGTCCATCTTTGCTATATCCTTTATTTTGTGGGTTTGGTCCGCCCTTTCCTGTCTTTTGTTGTGAGGGGTTCCGAGGCCCAAATTGCCGTGCCTTTTGTTTGAGCTTCTACTCGATTTTGACGGCATATTGGTAGGCCGTGCCCAAGGAAGAGATGTCTAGAAATTCCATTTCGGTTTGGATGTATCTATGTAGACCACCACAATACTTGAGCACTAGATGTTGCTCTGAATCTTTAATACCGAACTTGGTGCGCAAGGTATGGAAGATATTTGTGAACTCTAGCACTTCTTGGTTTCTTTCTTGTCGCAGTGTGGTCCATTTGGAATACAAGTCGTCATAACTTCCAACAGGGTAGTATTGTTCCTTAATAACATCCCTCAGGGATTCCCAGGTGGCCATGACTGAAAATAATGAGGGTTCTTCTGTGTCCTTTTGCTCGCAGAAAGTTTCCCACCAATCTTTGACACAGGGAATGGATTTGAGGAGCGCAAAAGTAATCTTTTCTCTATTCGAAAAGTTATGGACAGAAAAATACCCTTCTAGTAGATTCAACCACTTATCTACAACATCCGCGTCTATTTGACCTTCAAATATAGGAATATCAAAGTTGATTTGTACCTTGAAGGGGGCGGCACCTCTGCTTGAGGAAGATGCATCGCTTGTTGGTAGCCGCCGAAGGATTTGCGTGAAACTATCCATCATCTCGTTCCTTGGTTTCCTGAGGGCTTCCTTAAGAAACATTTTGAAAGGATCTCCTGTCCCATCATCTTTATTTTCTCCTACCATGAGAGGTCTCTTGGGCGTGCGAGAGCTTTTGTCCTCAAGAGAAACAAGCTCGAGACCCAATTCTTTGTACCTTGACCTCGTTGGGGACATGCATTAAGATGACAAGGAGCAGACCGCTTTGATACCACTGATCCATATTTTATGAGCAGAACAAAATGAATATATATTATTATTAGAAGCTTCACAAAATAATAGAGATACAGTAAAACTGGTTTTCTATTCAATAAGGGAATAAGCTAACACTGTTAAATGCAGCAGAAAACAAGCTTGCTGGTATGGTGGTGGCTTATCTCTGAGAAGAGATGTGACGGTTGCGCTCATTCGCAAGAATATGGTTACAATGAGGCTCTCAAGGCATTTTATGATAACCAGGAATGTAAAAAACCCTAGACATCCAAAAACCTAACCCTAGGAGATGAAGCACCAAAAGTCATGTGGGCCCCATTTGGGTAAGTTAGTACATCAACTTCCCAGGGTCGTAACTTTTGCATACGATCTCCATTTGGGGTGCACGATAGCTTGTTGGAAAGATCTATCCGAGGAATACAATGGTCGAGACAAAATTCCATCGTTAGATGGAGACAAAATGGCTCCGAAAGTTCAGGACCCAAAAAAAAACTGCTAAAAATAGTAAATTACCAAAAGTGCCAGAAAACTGTTTTGAGCTAGTTGGAAATGTGGGTGGCCACCGATATCCACCTGGATCACGGGGACCAAATTTTTTAGTGGATGTTTCTTTATCGATTCGCACAACTAAATTTATGTACCCTAGTGTGTTTCTTACTAGGATGCACTAGTGCTATATGATTATAAAAGACGCACTAGTGTACTCAACTAGAACAAGCACCATAAAGAATCAAATTTCAACACCACACAGTGCTTGCATATAGAATATACGCACTGGTGCGTCTTTACAACATAAACGCACTGGTGTGATATTTTACATCATACGCACTGTACATTTTTTCATTATTTTTAAATTTAACATCGTTATACATTTATCAAGTGGCATCGATACATTTAATATTCAAATGCACCGGTTCATTTAATATTCGAATGCATCGGTACTTACAAACTATCAACATGACTAAGTGCAGTTTAACACATCAAACACACTGTCAGGCTTAAAAACTAAAAACTGGTGGGCATAAGATTTGATTGTTCTCAGTGCGCATAAGCCATTTACATGAACTAGTGCGATTCATAAAATAAAATGCACCGGTGCTTAATGTTATACAAGCACCAATGCGTAATTTTCGTTTATACACATCAGTATGCAATGTTATTATAGTAGCCCCAGTGCGACATATATTAATAAACGCACCGAATATGATTCTTTGAAGAATGTCTACTGATATTTCATTCATATATATATATATATATATATATATATTTATTCCATTATTCATCTAAAATTGAAATATTTGTTTATAGTAAAATTCATTTCAATTTTAATTATTGAAATTGTTTGTTTGGATTAATTTCTTATATCATAGATGCAAGAATTTATTGTAATATTTAATCATCCATACATTTAATTATCATTGTACCATTTATGACTGATGTATGGCTCTGAAGAATGTAGTTTTGCTCCATCTTGAATGAAAATATGCCATTTTTTCTTGGCAAAAAAATTACCAATATACCATTTCACATGTAACATTTTACAATAATATTGAAGAATGCAATAGAATAATTTTTTTTATTTTATTATATATCAATAAGAGTGCCTTTGTCATACAAAATACAACATAGAGACAACGCCAATAATCAAAATGTCAACACGCATGTAATTATTGTTACACTTATTGGTAATTTGTCTTTGAATTCAGACACTATGTTTAGTACATTATTATACAAAATATATGATTTTCACAGACAATTATTTCAAAATATACAACAAGCTACAACAACTTGCATTAACATCAAAATTAAATATGGAGCACTATTCTTCATTGGAACTGTCATTGGTGCTTATTCCACTAGCATCAATTGGGTTATTTGGCCAAATGTTTGGTTGATTGGATCGATTTTTTTTCTCTTCTTCAACCTCTATCCGCAACATAAAAATAAAGTATACTTAGTGTATCTACATTACAAGCGGGATGTTACCTACCCAAATTTTGAGACTATTTATTTTATTTGCAAAAACATTATGTTAAATTATAATTACAAAGTTTTGTAATTATGACCAAATCTGGTCAAGGATGATTGTAATGACATATTATTATTATTTAATAAATTAAAATAGGAGACAAACATCCAAGGAAACTGTTAAATGAGTGTTCACTGACCCACTAAGAGGAATGGAAGTTGTTAGAAGGCATGGGACAAGTGTCAGCATTTGCACTCCACCACTAGCTGTTGGTTATGGGACAACTACCCCTAAAATTGTGGAATTGTCCCCTAGGTGGGAGGAACATGGCTGTTAGCTCATTAATGACCAGGTTAATCACTAAAAAGGAATAGGAAGCCTAGATAAGGCAATTCGAATTGAGCAGGGAGCTCCATATATTATTTTCTGCAGAAATAATTCCTCAAGTGTATCAGGTGATCACTGAGAGATTTGAATAGGGAGGATAAGTGGATGTGCATTGTGAGTCTGCTGAATTGATTTTGAGAAGGAAACCAGAGGTGCTGGTGCAGGTCTCTTTGACTGCTAAGTCTATATGACTGAATGATCCAAAATTATTGCTGCAAGTTGATTACCTAAAGCTTCTACAGGTTCTTCTTCCTAGTGGTTCAGTGAACAAGCTTGGGGGTCCTAAGGCAAGTAATTTGGCTTTCTTCAGGAGTAGGTTGGGTGGAACAGTCTCCTTGGGTTGTTTGTTTCTCCTACATTCATTAGGTTCTACTGTTCTGTCTTTTTTATTTTCAGTTAAATGATTTTCTGCATTTGTAGATTTAGTATTTACAGTTAATGGTATATAGAAGTAATTGTTTTAATTTCTGACCTAGGTATGATTTTGTATAATGATGGTTAAGTAAATGAGATGTTTGATTAAATATTTTCTCTGCATTTTTCTCATACTGTTTTCTGTATAGTACTCTAGTACAGGGAAGTAGAATTAAGTCAAATGATTGATGGGCAGAATGCCAAGTGAATGATTAGACTAACACTGTGATGTTTCTTTTAATTATGCAATATCAATTATAGATGTTTAAACTCAGAAAATAGGACAGCATATCATAAAACATATATTGTAGCATTTTATCTACTTAGTAACAAAAGTAAAACACTTCATCTTTGCACAATACTAGGCTTTCAATTATCACTATCTAATTTTTGAAATCTAATGCTATGTATTCTATTATTATTCTTTCCAACAGGAGGGTGTTAAAATTCCACTTTTTCAAGCATCATCATTTCTAAAATTTAACAGCTGCAAATATTCTTTTTACACAGAGTTGCTACTCAGTACATATGATGATAAATAGATACTTATCATTCACAAATTAATAGCATCATTATATACTACTATTTCATTTCAGTATCCATATTTCATATTTTGATTTAGTATCATCTACAAATATTAAATTCAAACACTTCCATCATAAGAAGAACCCTAGCTCTTTTTCATTTATTATTTAGAATTCTTTTGCAATAATTTAGACATAGGATCGAAACCCTTAATAGGGAAAACCAATCATTTACAATAATGTGACAGTTTCATAACTGGTTCGATGGTCAAACCTTTACATTTGAAATAGAAACTCAGATATTATCAGTTTCCAAATAGATTAAGATTTCATGTTCAAACATCATGGAATAAGCACATAAAAATTAAATGAAAACAAACCATATAACTGCATGAACACTAGTTTTTTTTTATTTCAAAGTTTTCAAATCAAAAACATTGAGTTGGCTCTCGGCCATTACCAAAATGATAGAGTAGTTTTTAGTTAAACACAGAGCAAGAAAAACCTACCATCGAAACCTACAGGGTAGGGTTTCGACTGCTTGGAACAAGGTCAAACCCTTTGGCACGTAGCCATTATAAACGCACGATAGTTCAAGTATCAAATTATCACAAACATGGAGCATGGCTGTCAGTTTTCAACACAAGTAAACATTAAAAAAGTTACAGAAACCAAAATCTTTGTTTATCCAGTTTAGCCGAGGGATAAAACCCTCTCAGCAGTTACATTTATTTACAAATTATCTGCGTTGAAAAACAACACCACAGGTTGGCGCCGAATGGGTTGAGGATTCCATCCTCCCTAGGCTGCCAGTAATCTCATAATATTTCGACAGTGGCCCAAGATAAACATGAAGTCTTGGTTAAGAACACATAAAGACCCAACAGTCACCTAACCGAAGCAATAGGGTAACCACCGAAGCTTACCAATTCTTAAGGAGCTTCTAGTTAACCAAACTCGAACTTGAAAACCGAATGTCAAAGGAACCTGCCAAAACATTTAAGTTATGTCAAACGAGCATCACGTTAGGAGTTTTAGTAACATGAAATAACATTAACTACAACTTTTAAACAAATTAGAAGGGACAGGTTCAAAACCTGTTACATTACCTTGATAGCTGTTTCTGGAGCAGAGACATCGCAACCATTGTTAAACCTAGCCACCACTCCACTTATGAACGCAGCAGAGGTCGAAGACAACTCAAAAATTCTACATTATAACATACAGAAGACCGACCACTGGATTCAACCTACACACAAGATTACTATCAGCCACAGAGCTCTCCCATTATCTTTCCAAGTACTGTAAACTCTCATAGTAAGCTGGGCTCTCAAAACTATCGTCAAGTAGCAGGAAATAGCAACAGGTCATGGGTTCAATTCATGAAGTAGCTCACTAAAACCTGCTAGAGAAACCTTGGAGTTTCCTCGGCCTATCGGCCTCTCCCCAAAACCTCTCTCAACAAACAACAAGTGCCAAGGAAAACAATAACTTCGAACATAGTGGAGATTAGGGTTAAGTTTCGAAATCCAAGACCCATGTATGATCAATGGTGGATATTCACTTAATCAGCACTTCGTATCCCCAAGCAATTACCATATTTGTGACGGGTATTAATCACCATTGCCACCGTGGAGATAGCTAGGACAACCCTCAAGCTAGATCAATTACAACTCGACCAAGTAGACTGCCCTATCATATTACCTTCACGTGATGAACCACAATGGTAGCCATAGTGATTTTCCACTAAGAAGGTAGATAGGAGCTTTAAATGCCAAGGTTGGATACGACAACCTACCAGCAATTGTTCATCACCATATTAATAACTGGTCTCATCACGCATCGACACGTGAACTATGATGCAACCCTGTCATAATATAAACCTTATCGTAAGTCTTATAGTATCAAATTACAAAGTATCATTCTTGGCTATGAAAGGGTCACGATATTGGTCATGTTGTTTATATGTTGTATGAATTTAGGACATTACATAATCCCGTTGCATATAGTCGACATGGTAAAGAAATAAAATAGAATTGCATGAAATCATATGTTTTCAAATAGGAATTGCATAAATTGTTGTATATAGTTTAGACTATATATAATACAAAGAAAGTGTTTATATATTTACATTCTAGGAATTAATTTGTAAAATGACATATAGTTTATACTACAGGACATGCATATGAATTTGCATATAGCTCTTGCACAATAGTTGCATATAGTCTATATATCAAAGTAATTGTATGATAATTACATACAGTTGTACATAATCGAACCAGTTTGGTAGTTACATGAAGTTTGCATAACATAGCATAGAGTAAGAAGTACATAGTAATCATACATATTAATATGAAAACTAGATCATTAACTGAAGATATCTCACCGATTTCATTTCGACATTATTCTCTAAAACCATTAAGACACGTGGAGATTACCAAGACTAGTTAGGAACTCTTTTGTCACACTTCATAAACATTAAAGCTCTTACCTGTAATCTGCGAAAGGAAGGATTCAAATGCTTTAGCACGAATGCTAAGTAAGCCTCGGGGTACCCTTAGGACCACTTTCATCCTCAAAAGAAGAACAATAGTTAGCACTTGTAAACAATTATGATTGACAGGACATTAACATAAGTATTATAAAAATATAACTGAACATCCATTAGCATCTTAGTGTAGACTATAATTTCTTTTCTTTTTCACATCGCAAACAGTACATTTATGATCATTCAAACATTTAGTATAGCAAGAAGACATAGAAAGCATTTATTATAATTCCGCACAGTTAGTTTACACATTAAATGCTACGCTGAAAATTTTTACATTTTTATGAATTTTTGGGATGCTACACGGGAATAATGAAAAATAAATAGATAGTATACATGAATGTAAATTGAAAAGTGACATACCATAGAAATAATCGACTTATGAATAATACACATTCTCTCAAAACCAAATCTCATGCCATTTATCAACTAGTATTATGTTGTCTCCACTCCATATTTGGTTTCCTACAAGTGTTATGCCTCGTCACAAATCATAGATTTAATATAAAATATTTTTGGTTTTTTATTAATTATAAAATGAGAGAAGTAAAACAACATAGAGACTTACAAAATCCACAATTAATTTTTGATACGCCAACATATACTCACAACCCTTGCTTAACCCAATGTCAATCAATTCTTCTAATGGCTCCTCTTTGTATGTTAACACATGTCTAAAGTCATGCAAGGATTTCTAGTGAAAAAAAAAATTAAATATACCAATCACAACAACTACAAAATCTTTATTTCTTACAACGAAATAAAAAATACTCACAAACCTTTCTATCAACCCCGTTTTTCCTTGTCATCCTATCTTATGTGCTGAATGGGTTCCATTTTCTTTTCTTTTCTGCAACAAAACAATTGAAAATTAATATTTAATGTTGAATTAATTAATGATATGTATAACATAAACATAAAAACCAATGATTTCATACATTTGAAGCACGTTGTTGTTGAGATCGCTCTTCCTGCGATGCAATTATGTCCATTTCCATGACCATCTCCTTGTACACTTTCTTTGACATCCCTACTGGAACATTTTGCATATCACCTCATTCATCCTTTGGGATTCTCATAGTATTCTTGAAAATGTAAAATGACATTAAACTATCTTTCTATTGATATAAAAAATAAATATGATAGAATTAAAATTATTGAATGAATGACACTTTGTAATAGTTATAGATACATATTCTACATAAACATGTCTAGGAATATTACTTTTTGAATGATTCTTTTTTGTTGTTGTATTTTTTTGCTATTGCAAGCCTGACAGGTTTCATTAACCATTGCTCTAGGAATGCCTCTTGTAGTTTACATATGACCTGATTCTTTGAATCATTTGATTGGTTTCTATATTGTAAGTGAAAAGTACGTCTGTATGTTCTTTCCACTAAATCTCTCATAGTATTATAAAATTATTTTCCCCTTCTATTAACTTCCAGAAGCACTCCAGATGAGCTACGGACCAATTTATTGTTCGGATATCCACATCATCTTTTTCAGGATCTTGCATGCAATTAGGGTTTGCATGCAAATTCTAGGGTTTGCATGCACTTTGCATGCATCCCAGTCACTAGATTGATGCCTCCAGCACCTTAGCCACCTTATTCTAGCACCCGGGAGCCACTTCCTTCAGATTTTTAGCCCTCCTAGGCTGAAAGGCGCCCACTTCTCACCTACTGCCAGAGAAGGGCGCACTTGTTCACCTACCACTGCAGTTCCACTTCAGTTACACTCAGTTAGCTTCGATTCTCCCTGATTTGAGGCTAGTTTCACTCCCGACTGACTGTTTCACTTCCGTTGGACCTCCAGATTGACTAGATGACTTGTTCTGACTTCAGTTAGCCTCCCATGCGCCCCCCACTGAGCCTCCTTCCCTTAATCAGTGCTACACACTTCAGTTACACTTGTTACACTCAGTTAGACTCAGATTGACACCTGGATGACTGGTTCTTGTGCATTGATGAGCACCACCGATTGATGATGAGGACTCCTAGTTGGAGTCAAGCTACTCCATTCAGTGATTCGAATGGCCTACTTAGTCAATTCGAATTGCTCAGTCACATAGTCATATTGTATTGTAATTATTCACCCTTATTGGGATATTGAGCACTGCTGCATGTTTTGCACAGTTTTGCACCATATTTTCTATGTTCATCTGTTGTGATTGATTTACTTGTTCATTAGATCTGCTGTGACTAATTTTACATGGTATCAGAGCCATTGCAGGGACAAGATCTCTTTTCTACAGGTGTTTTTACAAGAAGATTTGACTAAATTGCTCAAATTGCAAAAAGTTTTGGCATGAGATATCTCAAGGGAATTCGCTCATGTGCATGCAAAGCTTGAAAATAATTCCAATACCACTCCAGAAGCTTGAGTTTCCACATAATTCCTGGATTTGATACATTGGACCCATTCAACATTGTTTGATCTCCAATCCCAGGTGTGATGCAACTCTAAAAGGGTGGATTGTTCGACCTTATTGTTCTTGGTTTATTGTGATTTGCAGGTTTATTGTCTCCATCAATTGCATTTGCTACATTGTGCATGCAAGCTCCTCTACAGCAATTGCATTCGCTACACTGTGCATGCAAGCTCCTTCTACATCAGTTTGACTCGCTCCTAGCAATGGAATACTCTTCTTCAAAGCCTATACTCACCCCATTCAATTATTTTGATTGGAAAGATGATATGGAGATCATATTACGTTCAAAAGGTTACTACCGAGTCACTATTGGTCTTGAATTGGAGCCAAGCAATCTGTCAGATAGAACCAAACACTACAACAAGCTTGATGAAGCTTATGGTCTTCTTTGTCTCTCCATCTCCAAAGATCTTCACTTCCATCTCAGTGGATTGAAGACCCCAAAAGCCATATGGGAGCAACTTGAAACACTATTTGGAAAGCAGGACGAGCTTAGGGCTTTTCAATTAGAGAATGAATTGATTGCCCTTAGTCCTGAGAATTTCGAGACCATTAATGAATTATTCACAAAATTCAAGAACTTGAACTTGCAATTGAAGAACAATGGAGTTATGAAAGAGGATAAACAATTGATCCTCTCCATTCTAAGAAAACTTGGGAAATATTATTCGGTATTTGTCTCTACTTTCAATTCCGTTCGGCTAACTACCCTGAATTGGAAGATGCCTACCTTGAATGCCTTCATTGAGTCCGTCACAAAAGAGCATGACAAGTTGATTCAAATGGGGTCCATAAGCTCCAAAGATTCAGCCCTATATGTTCAAGGACCCGAGATCTCGAATGGTAAAGGAAAGCAAAAGAAGGAGAAGCCCAAATTTGAGCCTCACAAGCAACAAGACAAAGGCAAACAAACGGATGCACCATCCAGTTCGAAGTTCAAGCAAAAGGGCAAAGAAGGTAACCAAAAATCTAAATGTACTTATTGCAATCGTGGCTTTCATCTTGAAAGTTCATGTATGAAGAATACTATAGATCAAATGGCCCTCCTTTTGGAAAAGAACAACATAACTCTTCCCGACGGTGCAAGGAAGAAGGATAGGAATGATGATCATGAAAGAGGACAAGCACTCATGGCAACGGTTTTGAAGCCCACTACTCTCTTGATAGATTCAGGTGCATCAAATCATATGGCTGCAAATATTGATTCTTTTTCCTCATTTTATCCAAATAGCTCCATCCCCATCCATTTGGGAGATGACTCAAAAATTTCTTCAAAGGGCAAAGGTACGATTCATGTAGGTCATGGAAGCTTTCAGAATGTTCTCTATGTGCCTTCCTTGGCTTCAAATCTTCTTTCTGTGTATCAAATGACACACACTGGTGAACCGAAGCAAGTTACATTCAGCCCTAATACAGTTGAAATTTTTGATATCAAAAGTGGAAGACTAGTTGCAGTCGGAAAGGCAAACCACACTGCAAAATGCTATGAGTTTTCACACTTTATTCCGCTTGCAAAGCACACTGCTCTTCGCACACATGGTAATAAGGTTAGTAGGCTTTGGAATGAAATATTTGGACATCTTAATTATAAGTATTTGCTGCTGTTATCAAACAAATCCATGGTAGATGGGCTTCCACAACTCCGTTCCTCGAAGGGAATATGCACTGGTTGCATCATTGGGAAGCACCCCGAGCACAGATTCGACCGCGGCAAAGCTACCAGAGATTCTACTATTTTGGGGTTGATCCATTCTGATATCAGTGGTCTGCTGCCCCATATGTCATTAAATGGTTCAAGGTATGTTTTGACATTTATTGATGATTTTTCCCGCTTTACATGGGTATTCTTTCTCAAAAACAAGTCAGAAGTGCTTGGAAAATTCAAGGATTTTAAGTCTTCTGTTGAGACCGCCATTGAGAGCAAGATCAAAGCTCTTAGATATGATAATGGTGGAGAATATATTAAATCCGAGTTGCT
The DNA here is from genome assembly GCA_027924585.1 of Larix kaempferi. NCBI lineage: Eukaryota > Viridiplantae > Streptophyta > Pinopsida > Pinales > Pinaceae > Larix > Larix kaempferi. The sequence continues at coordinate 6,033,336 of BSBM01001120.1, forward strand.
ACAAATTTGTTCCCAAAGTGGAATTAAGATCCAACATACAGTTCCCTACACACCCCAGCAGAACGGTGTAGCGGAAAGGAAAAATCGGTCACTGAAAGAGATGGCTACATGCATGATTGAATCAAAAGGTTTGGCTGCAAATCTTTGGGATGAAGCAATAAATGTTGCTGCATATATACAGAACCGTGTTCCACATTCATCCGTGAAAGGTATGACTCCTTTCGAAGCATTCTTTGGTCACAAACTGGATGTGTCAAATTTGAGAGTTTTTTGCTCTACTGCATGGGCTAGAATTCCTTCCGAGAAGAGACGAGCTTTGGATCCACAAAGTACCGAGTGCATATTGATAGGATATGGGGAAGAATCAAAAGCATATAAACTCATGGATATCATATCTAAAAAGATATTCATAGAGCGCAGTGTGCAATTTGAAGAACCGCTTCAAGAATTGCAACTAGTCGAGGAGAAGATTGCTGATTCACCGCCTTCACCAGAAGAAGATCCGTGCAGCGATAATGAAGGTATGAGTTCTGATATTTCTGATATTGTAGCAGCATATGATGATCATGACATATCAGGTTCGGAATCCGACCATTATGATCCCCCTCAGCTACCAAAGTGGGCCCAAAACACTCTACAATCTGCTGGTTCGAACCTTGGAAATCCTGTTGATCCGAGACGAACAAGAGCAGACTTTCAAAGAGCAGGTATGGCTCTTTATATTGCTGATCCATTTCTTCCTAAGATTTGTTATTTGATGGCTGGTTCAGATCCTACATCATACTATTCTGCTCATCGAGATCCGAGATGGAAAAGTGCCATGGATGAAGAGTACAGTTCTCTTCAAAAGAACAACACATGGGAGCTAGTTTCTCTTCCACCTGGAAGAAAATTAGTGAAGTGTAAATGGGTCTACCATACTAAAGTTGCTGATGATGGCACTATCATAAAATATAAAGCAAGGTTGGTGGAAAAAGGTTTCTCCCAAGTCCAAGGAGTGGACTACACTGAGACCTTTGCACCGGTTGCAAAGATGGATTCCATCCGCCTTGTTTTAGCTATTTCCGCATCCAAGCACTGGGAGGTGCACCACATGGATGTGAAGAGTGCATTTTTACATGGAGACCTTGCTGAAGAGGTATATATGCAGCAACCAGAGGGTTATACATCAGATCCATCATTGGTTTGCAGATTGAAGAAATCTTTGTACGGGTTAAAACAGGCCCCAAGAGCTTGGTACACAAAGATGGACTCCTTCCTTCTTTCTCAGAATTTCCAAAGATGCAAATCTGATCCGAATGTGTATCTTCAGCGAGTTAAAGGTAATGTGTTGGTTATTGTACTTTATGTTGATGATCTTCTCATTATTGGTAGCACACTCACTTCAATAAACAAGCTAAAATCTGCCTTAAATCTAGCTTTTGACATGAGCGATTTGGGCTTGCTGAGTCACTTTTTGGGCTTGGAGATAGCTCAAAATTTTGATGGGATCACTATATATCAGAAAAAATATGCTTCCGACCTGTTATTGAAGTTTAATATGGCTGAATGTAAGGCATCCCTATTCCCATTCCTCTCAGGAATCAGTCTTGAGGAGGGAGATTCTACACCGCTTGCAGATTGCAGTATGTATCGACAGTTGATTGGTTCACTACTTTATTTGACACACTCAAGGATTGATATCTCATATGCCGTGAGTGCCATGTCAAGATATATGCAGCAGCCACATGAGCTTCATTGGCGAGCAGCCAAGCGGATCTTGCAGTATGTGCAAGGTACGAGACATTTTGGCATACATTATGCTGCAGATTCTGAGCTTGATTTCATTGGTTTTACTGATTCAGATTGGGCAGGTGATAGCATTGATCGGAAGTCCACTTCTGGTTATGTTTTCATGATTGGTCATGGTGCTATTTGCTGGTCCAGCAAAAAGCAAGCAGCCATTGCACTTTCTTCAGCAGAGGCAGAGTATCGAGGGGCAGTCAATGCCTGCATTCAGGCAGTTTGGTTGCAGGGTATTCTTTCTGAGTCTGGTTTTGGTGGAACTACTTCGACTGTCCTATTTTGTGACAATCAAAGTGCTATCAAGATCTCCACAGATCCAGTTCAGCAGCAGAGGACCAAACACATTGAGATTCATATGCATTACATTCGATAGTTGGTGCATGACCGCACCATCATTCTGCAATATTGCCCTACTGATGAGCAAATTGCAGACATCTTCACCAAGAGCTTCACTGAGAAGAAGTTCTCTTACCTCCGTTCACTGTTGGGGGTGAGTTCCATCATGGTGGAGACAGATTGATTCATTATTATGCTTTAGCTTGAGGGGGGGCTTTCTTCCCACTGGGTTTTCCCTCTTTCCTCACTTAGTTTATTTTCAGCATTTTTTGGATTATTGTATTGGGGTGACCTTTGGTCTTAGTTACCAGGGCCCCACATTATTTTTTGCACATCATAGTCTAGCTTGAGGGGGGGTGTTCGGATATCCACATCATCTTTTTCAGGATCTTGCATGCAATTAGGGTTTGCATGCAAATTCTAGGGTTTGCATGCACTTTGCATGCATCCCAGTCACCAGATTGATGCCTCCAGCACCTTAGCCACCTTATTCTGGCACCCGGGAGCCACTTCCTTCAGATTTTTAGCCCTCCTAGGCTGAAAGGAGCCCACTTCTCACCTACTGCCAGAGAAGGGTGCACTTTTTCACCTACCACTGCAGTTCCACTTCAGTTACACTCAGTTAGCTTCGATTCTCCCTGATTTGAGGCTAGTTTCACTCCCGACTAACTGTTTCACTTCCGTTGGACCTCCACATTGACTAGATGACTTGTTCTGACTTCAGTTAGCCTCCCATGCGCCCCCCACTGAGCCTCCTTCCCTTAATCAGTGCTACACACTTCAGTTACACTTGTTACACTCAGTTAGACTCAGATTGACACCTGGATGACTAGTTCTTATGCATTGATGAGCACCATCGATTGATGATGAGGACTCCTAGTTGGAGTCAAGCTACTCCATTCAGTGATTCGAATGGCCTACTTAGTCAATTCGAATTGCTCACTCACATAGTCAGATTGTATTGTAATTATTCACCCTTATTGGGATATTGAGCACTGCTGCATGTTTTGCACAGTTTTGCACCATATTTTCTATGTTCATCTGTTGTGATTGATTTACTTGTTCATTAGATCTGCTGTGACTAATTTTACATTTATCATCATTTGCATCTTCCATAAAAAAAAATTCTTAATATGATGACATTGACTTCTGCTGTTGTCAGTCCCTTCATAACATTCAACATATGTGAATTACGTTATTTGAAACATATTGGTGAATATTCTTAAGTAGATTATTACGCTCTTCTGGACTTAGTTTGGTAAGAATCTTATCGAGCTTCATCATTTTTTGGCTCTGCTTGTAACACATTAACCAATACATATTTGTTAACTTTACAAATATTTCAAACAAATTAATTTAAATACATAAATTAATTAAAAGCACTTGCCTTCTTCGTAATTATGGATACGCTCCCATAATGTTGATTAAAGTTGTTATTCATTGAACTCATAGCATGAATTTTCTATCAACAAACAACCTGTACCATTAAATACATAAGTTATTAATATATTATACAAACAAATTACAGACCTTCAAAATATGGAAAAAAAATATTAAAAGGATTAAATCTTATATCGGTGTGCTTTAATACATGAAACGCCCCGGTGCTTATGTAACAAAAACGCACCGGTGCGTTACCGTAAATAGGATGCACGAGGAACAAAGAATCAAGATACGAAAATCAAATTTTGTGTTTTGTAAAATAAGAAAAATGACGTGACACAGTTCATATCTGGTGTGTTACACTAAATGTGACATGAAGCATATAGAAGATACATGGCCCGATAAACTCAAGGATGAAGTATGTAGCCTCCGATTAAGCATAGCCATTGATGGCATCAACCCATATTACCAACCAAACAACATCTATATTGTTTGGAATGTAGTAGTGATCAATAACAGTATCCCCCCATGGCTTTCCATGAAGAATGAACATCTTATGTTGGCTCTTATAGTCCCTGGTAAAATACAAGTGAAGAATATGTATGTTTACCGACAACCATTGATCGATGAATTCAAGGAAATATGGGAAGGGATACAAGTATATGATGTGTCGAGATCCATCCCATCACATAGGACTTTTACACTGTATGGAATATGTGCGTACACCACACATGATTATCTAAGGTTAGGAGTTTGCTTAGGTAAATAAGTTTTTTATTTGTTTTTATATTCAAAGCAATAATTTTTAACATATTTAATTGGGTGTGATTTTCTTCATCTTCAACACTAACATGCTCTCTTTATTATAACATCGCAGGTCTAGTAACAAAAGGTTATTATGCATGTAAACATTGTGGACCTTCTATGAAGGCTAGGTGGTCCAAAGACCTACGAAAGTCAATGTGCGAATTCTCTAGGGTATTCCTCCGAGAAAACCACTCTTATAGAAGAGCAAAATCTGCTTTCAATGGTAAACGAGAGAGAACCCAAAGGCTTGAAATAATGATACTGACTAACTAGCTTAGAGAATATTACAGAGAGAAGGAGAAGGAATACACAGAGATGTTCAATTCAAATGTGAAACCTGTGATTGATGATGTTGAATTCTTCAACACCTATGTTGATAAAATTCCCATAGGGATGTAAAGGAAATTGATATTTTATGAGCTCCCATATTGGAAGCATCTTAATATTTCCCACATACTAGATCCCATGCATATATTTAAAAATGTTTCATGTTCTTTGTGGCGTCACATATCATCCAAAAAAAGTGACAAGATGAAAGTCAAGAAAGACCTTATTTCTTCAAATACTAAAGAGAAGCATTGGCCAAGCCAAGAAAATAGAGGAGAGGATGGCCCCTCTCATTTCATTTAAAAAAGATGATGTCCCATGGATTTTGAAGAAAGACGATCTTAATTCGGCAAAAGAAGTTATATTGGGCGTGAAGGCACCTTATTTTTATGGGTCTACTATACAACGTTGCTTTACTACATCAGATAAAAAGTTGTCAGGTTTGAAATCACATGAACATCTCAACCTTCTAAGGGTACGTATAATGCCAAAAAAAATTTATTGCTATTTATTTATATATTATTCCACAAAATTTAAAATGAAATTAATTTTTTATTTATTTACTTTGTAGTGTCATTATCCGTTGTTCGTGCATGGGTGTGTGAACCATGAATTTCCCAATAACCTGCAGCGTTCCATATCTAGACTATCTGCATTTGTACTATTAGTAATAATATCATTAGTCTGATTGGCCAAAGGAAACTCTATTATACGCCAAGATGATAAGGACCTCTGAGTGAAAATATGGAGCGACAATGGTACAGACAGGGTGAAAAGCAGTTCACCCCACAGAGAAAGATCAATTGAGAAGCAGATAGGGGAAACTGAAGCATAGATGATCGATTATTCCAAGATCAGCAATGGATATTTCAGTCAGGGTGCCCAAATGTCCGACGTTTATCAAGCTTAGAGGGCCCCTGATTGAAAACTGTGAAATACACGTGGCAACCTCAAAACAGTTCAAGGCCTTGATAGTAGTTTGGTTAAACCACTTTTTCGGAACCCTGAAAACAACTAAGGTCCGTCACACGAGTTTCTAGTCACACACTGCCGAAGTAGTTGAGTCACCATGACTAGTGGGTCCACCCCATAAAGCTGCACCAATGGATTTCACATCTCAAGGAGGTAAATAGGTAGCATCAAAGGACACTCGAGCTTCAGGGTTATAAAATTGCTTGGAGTTTAACACTCCCAAGATGTCCCTGCAACAAAACCGCTACCTACACGTGGTAGCCTTAGGATTGTTCAGGAGCCAAAAAGTAGTTTGTCTAAACCACTTTTTTGGGGCCATGAAACCGCTAAAGACTACCATAGTGGTTCTCCAAGCCATGGGTCGCCAAGAAGACGAGCCGTGGGAAGATAGGGACCCATCCATAAAGTTGCGCCCACTATGCAAAAATATCGAGAAGGGATTAACGAAAGATCGAGGATTGCCTAAGCATCGGGGCATCTAAATTGCTCGAAGTCTAAACATCTCAAGGACTACCATGAATGAAAATTAGTTGTTCCACGTGGTGGTTCCACGACGGGTCAGGGCCCTAAAAGCAGTCTTCTTAAACTACTTTATTAGGGCTCTGAATACACTTGTGGTTTTCGGTATATGATTTATCGCTGCAGTCTATGCTCCTCATTTTTTTTTAAAAGACCGCCCTTAAATGGTCTTTTCCGTTGCCACTACCATTTTGGATCAAACGTCTCCCAACACTCATTACTTCCACCTTCGTCGTTCAAGAGGAATCTTCTCTCGGCACGTAAAATACCGATGAATGACTCGGTAATCATTGCTCAAGGATGGTACGATTATCAAGGAGCAAGAAAATGAGGTTATAAGTAATCCAACAAATGCAAAGATTGAATCATGGACTTTTGCCTCAAGGGTCAGAGTCACTGAGCATAATGCGTGAGTCTACCAGATATGTCGAGTGAAGCAGCAAGGATACAAGGTTTCGATGGCTCATTTTATTTCTAGCAGAAGTACATAAGGAGAATTAAGGGCACAGACGACCCATTTTCACGAGCAACTCGCAGATGTGCATGCGCAAAAATTCAGGTGGAAAGGAAGTGGAGTCTCAATCGATATGTCTAAGGGAAATTCAGTGGTTGAAAAGGAAGCAAGCCTTTTGAATGAAGAAGCACAGAAGGCAAGGGCATGCAGTCCCATAGAAGGATGATCAAATTGTGAAGCAGGTGTACCTGAACGGTTTCAATTGTTGAAAGAGATATCAGGTCCCATTTCACAACTAGGTGACGTCGATGAACTTTCACCTCGTCAAAAGCAAGGTTCGAGAGAAAAGGGCTTGGATGGGGTAAAAGGGATAGATGATAAAGGTTTTTAAAATGTTTTAGCGACACATAATAGTGAAGTACCCACGTCAACATCCTCTTGGCGCCAAAATGTTCGATGTTTATCAAAATCAGAGCATCCCTAAAATAAAGGCAAAGTGCTAATATGTGGTTTCCTCGGAGCGGCATGGTTCTTTCCATTCAGCAAGACGTACTTATTCCCCAGTAGAGTGGTTCCCAATTGCAGCAGTAGGTTAGCCAGCATTAGTCCGTAGGACTGTTTTTGTAACAGACTCTGTTGGAAAGTACAAACATAAATGCATAAGTCGATGGGCTGTAACAAGCTCTCTGTAACAACTTATTTTGTAAAACCTGTGAAGGCTATATATAGTAGGAAAGGAAAAGGCCGGTGGTCGACTCTTTTTGTAAGAAGTATAACTTATGATATTTGTATTCTAATCAAGATATAAAGAAGAACTTCATTTTTCCCGATCTTGGTGTCTTGTGGATTCAAACTTTTGATATGTCCAGTTAGTATTCTTTCTCTTGTAAATTCATCTCTGTCATATTGTTCATGATTTATGAAGTTGATTTTGATTTAAATATGAGTGTTGCAAGCTTAAATTATTGTTCCTAAGATGGTTATGGTGTGAAATATTCATGTTATGTTATGTGGTAATAATATCCTCACATTGTTTAGGTTTTAGCTCTGTAAACATTGTTGTGTCAACTACTGAATTCCGCCTTCGGCTCAGTACGTTATTCTTATACTTAAGTTAAAGATTTACTCTCATTGAAGTACCTTTTTCTTGTTCCATTTCATAAAGATCATCCCATTCAAATTCTATTCATTGGCATATTGAAACACTGCCCACATTATTCCAAGATTGGATATATACATTATATTCTAGTAAATGTGGTTTTGATCAAGTAAAAGAACACAGTAAATTTTATTGATGCCCAAGAACAGTTCTACAAACAACCTTAGAACATCCCTGGGACTAACATATTTTTTGGCTCCATTGTCAAGGAATGCAAGCAAGAAGATAAATCTTCCTGGGGACAACGACAAATTATACACTCCCAATTTCATAGTGGATGAAACTAGGTAGTAGGCTGTAATCCACTTGGAGACTCCATCGAAGTAAACCTAGCATCTAGATGAAGACACACCCACTAGATCCCTAGCCATAAAGAATATGTGGCTTTAGAAGACTCAGTCTTTTGGAGACATAAATCTAGAAAATATAATTCTACTTCACCAGGCCACCGACGAAGTTTCTCTCCACCTCTGTTTGGTCCCCAATTCCTTAAATCTGAATTCCTTGTCCAAACCCCTGAAAGAGAACGTTCTCCACAGAATCCACACACTCCCTGTGATTTGCTTAACTCCTAAACGTTTCCCACTGGGAACAGAGAACCTTTTGTTCGTACAAATCCTCTCAAATATTTTATTCCTCCTCAAGCCAATAAGCTATTATTAAACTACCTCATGTCAGGAGGAGGAGGAGGACCTCCACCGCCAACACCCAGGACACCTTGATGGGTGGCTAGTCGATATGGCCCTCTGCAATTGCCGACACCCTTGAATGATATGCCCACTCACTATTTGAATTTGTTACCTAAGTATGATGGAAGTAAGGGAACGTCCACGAAAGATCATGTAGATCGATTCCAAGATTTCACTGTCAACATTCTTATCGATAATGGTGATGTGTTCATGAGAATCTTTGCTCAATCACTGGAAGGGGAAGGCGGGAAGTCATTCATATCACTACCCAATGCTTCCATCAGTACAGTGGAAATTCTAGAAACCACCTTCATCAAGAAGTGGGGAATCAAGCGTGATAGCCTATATTATCTGACACAATTTTTGGCCCTAAAAAAAACAACTCTGAAAATGTGGTAGATTTTACTGCAAGGTTCAACAAAGTATATAATCGAATCCCAAAAGAAATCAGACCTACTGAAGCCGCAGCTAGAGCCACTTACGCAGGATCTTTCCCCTTTGATTTCGCTATCACGCTGAGGGAAAGACAATCGCTCTCTCTCAGTATAATGTAGGATGGCGCCATAGATGTTGAAGGAAATTTGAGAGTAGGAGGAAAGATAAAATTAACCAATTATATCGAGCAGAAAGACAAAGGGAATACTAAAGAAGAGAGTAACTCTTCAGAAGTTAAAGACTGTTGAGAAGTAAAAATCGATGAAATGAATCGAATCATCAAGAATTGTCAAATAAAGTTACTAGGATGGAGTTAGAAAGTAGCAGTCCTAATAAGAAAACCCATGTTCGTCATCCTACTCAGTTATGAAGACCATATAACCCTCAAATGGTATACAAAGAAAAGAGGAATGATGAGCAACCACTAAGGCCACCTGTCCGTGAAAATGAGAATAATCTATTTCAAATTCCAGAGGAAGAAATCTATGAAGAATTTGAAGAGCAACTGAAGTGGATGGAAAAATATTCGTATCTTATGCACCTCACTAAAGATGATTATGAGAACTCACTCCCATATAATGAGACTGGTCTAGATCTCATGAAATCCCAAGAAAGTGATCAATTCCCTGGTTGGTATCCACTATTTCAAAATGCTCAACCAGATAAATTGCAAATTAGGAAGTATGACTTGATACCAAGGCCAGAATTGGCAAACAGACAGAACGATGTTCCTCCCAAGAACTCTCCCCATAAATTGACCCAAGCTAAGTTTCCTCAAGAACCTCTCCTGTTAAAAAGCAAAATCCCACCAAAGAATAAAGCAACTGAGGTACAGTCTCAGATAGCCATTTTAAGCCAGGCATAAGCCCCCATAAGAGAATAGAGCCAAATCCAAAAAAAGGTTCTACCCCTTTCAATTTGGAACATGAATTGAGAAAACTAAAAATAGTCGTTCCCTTGACTGAATTGATGAAGAACCCTATGTACCAAAAACATATTGATAAGATGTTACACAGAGTTGAAAACATTGACCAACAGGATTCCATAAATCTAAATGATGAAGCCCCATCCTTTCAATGTGTCCCTCACATTGATGATAAAGAAGAGCCCACTGCTCCTTTTTATGTTATCTTGAACATACACGAGAAACTACTTCACAACTGTATGTTGGACACTGGAGCATCTCACAATTTGATGCCCAAAGTGATCATGGAACAATTGGGACTAGATATCACCAGGCCATATCATGATCTCTACAATTTCAACTCCATAAAAGTGAAATGCATAGGTATGATAAAGGATCTGGTAGTCACTCTTGCTCAAATACCAGCCAAAAATGTAATGATGGATGTAGTGGTAGCAGATGTCCCAACAAAATATGGTATGCTTCTATCAAGGAGTTGGGCTAAAAAATTGGGAGGCACCATGCAGATGGATATGAAGTATGCAACAATACCCGTATTTGGTAGAGAGACTAGACGATGGTATAGAGAAGCTATGTTGGCTTATGTGATAAGTGATCAAGACAATCCTATGAATTATCCCATATATGCAGCTGATGAAGATATGGGTTGTTACATGTTATCGTTGGGTGATCCCGCTGAAGAGAAAATTGTGAAACCTCAAGTGGTAGAACCCATTGCTGAGGATAACAGAAATCAGGTGTGGAAACTATATTTTGATGGAGCCTCTGCCAAAGAAGAATCTGGAGCTAGTGCAGTACTATCATCACTGGCAGGGGATGAGATCAATCTATCTTACAAACTAGATTTTGATACTACTAACAATGTTGTTGAATATGAGGCTCTCATCCTTGGCCTTCGAGCTTCTAAAGACTTAAAATCACTAAGCTGGCAGTCTTTGGGGACTATGAACTGGTGGTAAACCAGATTAAAATCTTTTATCAAACCAAGCATCCAATGCTTAGAGGATATCAAAATCTCGCATGGGACCTTATTGAGAATTTCTTTGACGTTTTCAACATTACTTTCGTTCCCCGAGAAGGCAATCAACAAGCTGATTCATTGGCCTTGATGGCTAGTTCTTTCAAAGCCTCCCAAGAATTCGAAGCTAAAGTATGAAGTGGAAATACGATATCGCCCTTATGTTCCTGACAATGTAAAAAATTGACAAGTTTTTGAGGATGACCAACCGATCAAGCGCTTTCTATACTTCATAGACGAATTCTCGAATACTAATATAGATGGCCAAGTAGTAGAAGAAGAATAAGATATCGTACATGTAGAAGATGGAAAAACTCATAGGTTGACACAACAGATTGCTGGCCACAATATTTTGCAATTGAAGAAAAACTTTATTCCTAAAGGGCTGGTGCCTCTAGAACAACTGTTTGACAAAAATGAGATCCTAATAAAACCGACAGTACAACCAACTACTGAATATGTGCATGAATTAAATGTTGGCAACCATGAAGAACCAAATTTCATAAAAGTTTCACAGTCTGTCACCATTGAACAAAAGCAAAGGTATGAGGAACTTTTCAAAGAGTATATAAATATTTTTTCTTGGAAGTATGAAGACCTGAAAACTTATGATACAACTATCATACAACATAGGATCCCTCTAAAGCCAGATGCTAAGCCAGTAAAGCAAAAATTGAGATAGGTAAATCTTGTCCTACACCTTGTAATAGAAAAGGTGGTGAGAAAGTTACTTGATGCAAAAATCATCATCCCTCTCAGATATTTAGAGTGGGTGGCCAACTTGGTACCAGTAAAAAAGAATGGAGAAATTCATCTTTATGTTGATTTTAGGAACCTGAATAAGTGTTCTTTAAAGGACAACTACCCTCTTCCCAAAATGGATCACATTCTCCAGAAAGTGGTCGGATCAACTAGAGTGTCTATGATGGATGGATTTTCAGGCTATAACCAAATCTCCATGCACCTAGATGACAGCGAAAAGACAACTTTTACCACACCATGGGAACTTTCATGGATGATAGGATTCATTTCAGTCTTATTAATGCAGTACGACTTTTCAAAGGGCCACGGAAATAGAATTCATCAGTAAAAAAGATAAATTTATTGTCATATATCTTGACGATATGACATTATTTTCAAATTCAGATGAATACCATCTTCAACATCTAAAGCAAACCTTCAGGAAATGTAGAAAGTTCGATCTATCCCTTAATCCCAAGAAGTCTTTTTTTGCAACGACGGAGGGAAAGTTGTTGGGGCATATTGTCTCTAAAGATGGGATGAGGATAGACCCTGATAGGGTAGCCCCTATCAGACTGATTGAGCTCCCAAGAAATAAAAAGGAGGCACAGTCCTTTATTGGCAAGATAAACTTTCTCCATAGATTCATTCCCAATTTTGCTGAAATAGTGAAGGAAATCACTAATATGCTAAGAAAGAATGTTCAAATTAATTGGACCACAACTGCAAGGAACTCCTTTAAATAGATAAGAGATGCCTTGGGAGAAGCACCTGTTTTGACTAGTACTGATTACACAAAAGAATCTATAATATTCTCCTTTCCCTTTGAAGTTACTATTGCAGCAGTCCTCTTACAGAAGAACAATGAAGGACATGAGCAACCCATTAAATTTTCCAGTCGAGCATTGAGATATACGGAGCTGAAATATAGCACGATGGAAAAACAGGCGTATGCACTGATCAAAGCTCTTAAGTCATTTAGGTGTTATGTCCTGCATTCCAAGATCATCGCCTACATCCTAGGAAGTACCATCAAAGATATCTTGTGTCAACCTGACATCGAAGGAAGAAGAGGGAAGTGGATCTCCAAAATCCAGGAGTATGATATGGAGATCAAGCCTACCAATTGATGAAGGGACAAGGACTAGACAAACTCCTAGCTGAGTCAAATTACCAAGCTCTTGAGATCAATCTGATCGATCAACTTCCTGGTTAGGAGGAAGAAGATATTCAGGAAAATATTCCTATCAACGTTGCTAAGAAGTTTACTGGGTCATACTGGTACAAGGACATAGTTTATTATCTACAACACCTCACTTGTCCTCCTGGTCTAGATAAATCTAAAATGAGATCTCTTAAACTCAAAGCTGTCAAATACTTTATTCTAGATGGATATCTCTTTTGGAAGGATCCACTTGGTGTTCTGCTAAATTGTGTTATTGAAGAAGAAATATAAGGATAATGATAGACTTCCACAAAGGGATGTGCAAAGGACATCATGCATGGAGAGCAATCGCTTATAAATTCTTACGAGCTGGTTATTTCTGGCCTACATTATTCATTGATGCCAACAATATTGTCATATCATACAAAGAATGTCAGTTATTCGCCGGAAAGCAGAAACTTAAACCTTTACCCCTTAAACCCATCTTAAACCCATCAAAGTAGAAGCACCCTTCGAACGGTGGGGCATTGATTTTATTGGAGAAATAAACCCTCATTCCATTGGCCAACATAGATGGATTCTTACGGCCATTGACTATTTCACAAAGTGGGTGGAAGTAATTCCCACGAGGAATGCCAATGATACGATCATAATATATTTCCTAGAAGAGAATATCTTGGAAAGATTTGGCTGCCTGACACTAGTACAAAATGAGATATAAGTGACCAGGCGACCAAAACAATTGGTCATTTATTTGGTTATTTTTAGTTGTGTCACTCCGACAATGGAAAATTACAATTTTGACAATGAATTGGTACAATTTAGTAAATTTTAACACTGCAGATGGATTCGGAGACCCCCCGTCCCCCTTCTAGGAGGGGTCTCCGGGGGGTCTCTGAATCCATCTACAGTGTTATAATTTACTAAATTGTAGACCCCCTCTTGTGTCACAGCATAGCATTAATGCATGACGCAAATTTGCACTGCTTACATTAACGACCTTATACATCATTTCTGGTGTCTTTCTTACAAGCATGTATGAAAAAGGAAAACTAATAGATGCTCGAAAATGTGCTGATGATTTACAAAGAAGGGGGTGTTTCAAAAGTCTAATTATTCATATGATCCTCGTAAAAGGTTACTACAGGTTTGGGAAAATGTCAAAGCCATTAGATTTTGTGGATGAAATTAAAAACTGGGGATGTGTCATCAATATGTTTATGGTAGCCTTCTTCCTGGATTATTGCGCTGCAGATTATTGTACTGAGATGGATCTAATTAAACCAACTTAGATCCATCTTAAAACCAGATCTATTAAACACCGAGAGGGATCCAATTTCTAGATATGTAAAGTTTTTCTTGATGTGTAAAAAACATTACACTCCAAGAAATTGGATCCTTCTTTTTGTTTGTGCTTAATAGATCCAAGTTTAAGATGGATCTATGCTTGTTGAGAGCTGGTCAAGTAAATAAGGATTTAGAAATGTTCGAGAATATGAGGGATGTGGGATATTTACCAAGTGTTAATATTTATACTACATTTATAGTGCATTGATTATTCATTTCTTTAAGGAAAATAAATCAAAGCTGCAAGCCTTATGGTTTGTTGAGAAAATTAAAAAATAAGGTTGTGAACCAACCATTGTTACATATACAACATGGTTTGTTGAGAAAAAAAATGGATGTGAAGGTGATTGTTGTTTGGTCCCAATTTACGGAGTTCATTGCTACACAATATGCTATTATAGCGGCATCGATATAAATTTAAATTGAGCATGTTATCACTGTGACTCAGTAATGAGACCATATAGCTTATTCAACAATTATTGGTAAGGGTCACACAAACTAGATGTAGGTTAGAATTGACCTTATAGGTTATGTTGTAGGTTATGTAATGTGACATGGGTCAATTTTTGTGCATTGGGCTATTTAACTCTAGCTGATGACTACATGGGTATGGTTACATATACAACATTAATTAGAGGATATATAAATGAGGGCTTAAGTTTTGATGCCTGAAATACTTTCAATCTCATGAAAGGAGAAAGTGACTCCTCCTTAACTTGATTTACATTCATTCACGGACTTTGTAGGGATGATAAATAAAAAATGAAATTGAAAATACTATATGAAAATGATAGAAATTGGTTTCACTCAAGTACTCTGAACTTAGCTTGCAGCACACTCGGAGCTTCATAGAGAGGGACGATTCATCATTTGACAGAGCCGTGGACATGGGATAAGGACCAACCCATTCCATTGAGGTTATGTGGCAAGGCTCTGGGCATCTACAGAAAATTGGGGTCCGTGGAGGGCCTAAACCCTTATCTTGTGGAGTTGTGGATTGAGAGATCGTGGGGGTATTTCTAAGGGCCAAATATTTTCTAGCTGAGCCGTGGCATTACTATGGCCCCATTGGAAGATGGCTGTATCATTCCGAGGAGAGACAAGAGCCATAGTGGAGGATTCGAGTACTATGTGCAGAGGCCATATGAAGCAGATTGTAAGGATGTGTGAGGAGGAGGGTGCGATTGGCATGTGAGGGGCAATTAGATGAAAATCGTGGAACAAAGGGATGCTTCCTACCAAGTAGTAAGGTATCATTATGTAGTTTTTATTGAGTATGGGTAATGAATGGATCCCAAATATATATGTTAGGGCACAATGGGTCGAGTTTTGAATTTGTAGGAGAAATTTATTGATTCTAAATATTATTGGTAAGATTTTGTCCTGGTTTGGGTTGAACATAAATTTAAGGAACAATCGGGGACTTTGAAATTAGATAGGGCATCTCTATTGATGATTGAAAAACTTAAGTTCCTTGATTTGCTTCTCAAGGTTTTCCATTTGCTTACTACATTGATCACTAGAGTTCCTTGGTTTACCACAATATTCACAGTGTTTCTTTTCAAACTGGTTCCTCCCTTTTTGCTTTGATAATGCTAAGATTTGGAGTACTATTGGGAACTTTTTTTTCCAGAAGGAAAATTCTTATATATTCCATATTCTCGAGGGACAAATCAAAATATACATTGGTCTGTGTTGAATGGACTCAAAAAAACCTAACATGCTTTTAGCACTCCCTACCAGTCTTAAGACTATATCTAAACATATTACAGTCTTCCTGCAGTGTCATATGGACATCTACTTATTCCAAATAAAAAATATATACATTATCATTGTCTTACTTATCTTGTGAATTAAAAAAACCCACATTTTCCCCAAATGATTAGGTTGTGCACTACACAAAGCAGACATTGTATGAGTCTTAAAAGCTTTAATAAAAATTCCTTTTAGTAGCTACTGAGAGAGTGCCTCCTTTGAATTCATGTTTAGTAAATCAACCCTCCTACAAGAGAAAGCTTATTTAGATAGTTTATCTGCTAGTGAGTTGAACTCTGAGTATATATGAGTAAAATAAATAGATTCATAAGTGGATATTACCTCTTGTACTAAATTTATAATTGGAGTCAGTCCCAGTTTTAAAATACTTCCTTGTTGGTTTTCCCAATCCACCAGGAGTTTTGAGTCTCTAAGCACTTCACCCCTTTTTTCCTTTGCAATTTTATCCAAAGAGCATAAAATTCAACACAGTTGTTTGAACCTTGTCCAACAACATACTTCAGATGTAGACAATGCATTGAATTAAAATGTAGTATAGACCATGCTCCATAGATAGTAGGATCACCTTGACCTGCTCTATCAAAGTATCCCCAGGGTCATTCTTGATCAATGGCTAGAAATATGGGAAGCATATATTCATTCTGAGGATCCACATTAGTTATGGTGACTTTAAGTATCACTATTATATAGTTTCTTTGTGTTTCCCAGTGATAGTGAACTGCATTAATTCGAAGTGGAAAGAAAGAGAAGGATGTTGTTATACATGAACAATTTTATCGTGATAACATTTTAGTCATAGTTATTTATGATTCTTCAATCTTTGTAAAATGAAACTTGGACAAGAATATGTAATGAACCCACTGGCACCCTTCCTTAGATGTGAAGTGTATATTTGGAATTCCTTTGTTAAGCACTTCATTGTAATAATAATTTATCTTGATAGAAGGAAGCCATTTGATTGCCTTAAGATGATTCACCACCTAGAGATAGCTTCTTCTTCACAATGAGCCATTACAATATGTCAACGCAGTAGCATACTCCTCAAACATACAACAACCATTCTCTGTCCTCAATAGATAGATCCATCATTTTCCCTCTGATAGACATACAACTATCATGAACCATCTTTTGAACTTTTAATTAGAATTTGAATCTGTTCATTATAACTAATAGAAGACTTCTGCATAATAGTTAGTTAGTTTTAAAACTTGTATGCAATATTCCTTCATTATTGGCTGACAGTAATTGTCTATATCCAAGACAATTCACCTACTCTCGTATCATTCTCAATAGATTATTTTCAGCCAACACACATTTATGCATATAATCCATTCATTGCCATATTTATAACAAACAGGGTATTTTTCTCCAACACACATTTATGCATATAATCCATTCATTGCCATATTCATAACAACATATGAAACCATAGAGAAATTCACAGGGATCTTGCCATATTCATAACAAATAGAGTATTTTTAGCCAACGCACATTTATGCATATAATTCATTCATTGCCTTATTCATAACAACAACAATTCATGGGTTCCTTGTCAACTGGGAAGTGACGTAGTACCCTAAGGAATTCTATAAAATCCTGCAGGTGACCTCATGCATTTTGTGCTCATAGTTCAGCCATAAAGGTTTCAATGTCAATGTATAAGAGATGTTTGAAGTATTTTGCAATTACATTGCGGCTATCATCAACCACCATCATCAATGACATTTGGATCTACTTTCATCTTTCAATATTGGTTAAATTAATATTTCTTAGAGAAATTACAACAAACACCCCGAAAATAACTATAGGTTTTCCTTAAGGGTGAACAATTCTTGTATTGGAAGGTCAGTTAGTTCATGGAAGTATTTGTTCCTTGAATTCCATTTGCAAGAATTTCAAGAACATAACTCTACGCAGCCCTAGCATTTGCAACAATCCCTATATCCCTGTGAGTATGGGTGGCTATAAACTCACTGAACCCAAAGAAGATTGAAAATTACCTATTGCCAACTCATAGCAAGAGACAGTCACTAGTCTTGTAGGTCTTGATTTTAGATCTCCAGTATTTTGTTATTTATGTTTAGAAACAACTAGAAAGTGCATGTAATTGTGAGAGTAATGGGATCACTTTTCAAGAAAAGTAATAGGATAGGGACACGACTTGTCATATATTTGTTGTATGTTTCAGTCATTTGCTTGCTCCTTACAATGTTTCTATGAATGGATTGACAATTTGACATGGATGAATTCTCTGAATTATATTTGAGAGGGCAATGTAAAGGCTTTTTTTTTTTTAATTTCATGGCTCCATCTCACATGCGTGAGATTTCTCTTGATACACACTCACCCTACCCATGGGATTCTATGTCACAGCACAAACTGGGAGAAAACTATTGTGTGTTAATCGCTAGACACCAAGAAAGTGAGCTATAATGTCATTGAACTTGAAACTTATTTGTAATTTAAGTCTTCCCTCAAATGGAAAAGACTCATGTTGCTTCCGAAAAATGCATATAAGAACAACTCTTTTTTTATATACTTAAGTTTTATAATCAGAACCAATTGTCAAAACAACTTATCAGTAGAGGACCCTCAAGAAAATAGTTTACAGGAATTTCATACCTATATTGTTTATATAACAAATATTATGTCAATGGACTAAAAACACATGCTGCATGGAAAAGATGTATGCACAACATTCAATATTATTTCAGTAAATGACCTATACAGGATCAACAAAGATATTTCCTGTGTTAGAAAGGAAACATAGGTATTCCATAAACCATTAGTGCACGAGTTTGATGATATATTTTTGTAAATTGGGATAGTATGAAAACCACTCCTTGTAGTTAGAATTACAATCTAAACTGATTTTAATTCAATCTCAGTTGAGCTTTGGATTTATGAAGAGGAAACGATTGAGTTTCCCTTATAAAGTTAAATTCTTTGAACTATATTGCTTTGTTGTTTTCCTTAGTTGATAGAACCAGCTTATATTATTTTTCTCCTAAACTTGTTTTCTGAAGCACTTCTGCATGTGATTCAATTTCACGGATGCATTTCTGGTGATAGTGTAGAAATTAACAGTTTGTGGAATAGAGTATAAGCTCCATAATAACTAGCTACATTATTAAATATTGCATTGAGAAGTTCATATTTCCATCAAGATTCTGTAAGACATAACCATCAATATATATTATATTTCGGTCATCTCATTAAAATAAGAGGAAATGTAAATGTTTAATGAACACATGAGAAAGCACAAGCTGATCTTGGATTCAGGAGAATCTTCGGTGATGAAACATCAATCTAAAACTGAGAGGTCTGAATACAAAAATAAGCAAGATAGGCTTCTCTCCAAACCCAGAACAGAAACCTCGGACTCTCGAATTTAGCCCCCTCGTTCCCTTTACATCTTGTCTTTTATTTATGCTTGAAAGACTTATTTTACTTGTGTGACCCCATGTATAGGGGAGGGGGGATGATTATTTGATGTTTTCAATGATTGCTTATAATTTAAGTGTAGATACTCATAGTGGGGGTTGTGATGTTTTTCTTTACACAAGTCTTGTGAGCTAATGTGCAGATTAAGACTTTACGAGTGTCCCAAAGCAATAACACCATGGTCTGATTTTATAACAAGAAGGTTATCATTACTATGCATTGTTTAATATCTCTCATACTTGAAGTTTTGGCAAGTTGCAATATAAATGAAACTTGGATAAATTGTTTATCATAAGGACATGAACCTTTTTTGACAAAACAAAGTTAGCTCACTGTAAAAAATTGACTGAACTGGAGCATACATTGAGTATATATTTCCAGCAGCTAATCAGTGTTGTATACTTCTATCACAGCAAGCGAATTTACCACAGAGACCTCAATCTTGAGAATCTTATCTTCGACAATAAGGGGAACCTCAAGGCAGCGATTTTCGGGCTGAGTGCTACTCAGGAGTAGGTGGTAATTTCCATGGCAATGCAATATTTTTTTAATCGGTGTACGACCACTGAAAGTTCTAGAGGTAGACTCTTAGAAAGGCCATTATGAAGTTGAGGGCATGTTGTGGCAAGTAGGAAGCAAATAAATATAAGATACTCAAACATCTGGGAGGTGGCACATAGGGTCAAGTGTGTAAATCCAAGGACAACAAACTGAGGAGTTCATTGCTATGAAGATGGTGAAAGATGTGATGCAATTTGTTATTGGACAATCCACTCGAGCGGACGCGAGCAGGATCTCCCTAGCTCAAAGTGAGTCTAGAACAAATAGAACAGAATACTAATGCATTTCCTAGATCTACTTAAGGATCGAGTATTAGATGTCTTACCTTTCACTTCGCAATCCTTTCTCCTAAATGCTGCTCCACGTCTCACGGTCGTCAAATCCAAGCTGCAAGACCTTTCAAGACAAGAAACAAGAGAAAAAATTCAAAGACATCTATACAATAAGAGATCTAAGTAAATAGTTAAGCAGGTAAACTACTCAATATCATTACACACATGAACAATATTGGTGGAAAGCATTTGTATTACTGTTAAAAGAGGAGTACATAATAGAGATATAGAACTACAACTAAGGCTTAACGCTGCAACCCTTCTCCGACAAAGCCAATTGCCATATCCTTCCAAGGAAGTATGAGTTCTCCAATAGGTGAGTGGAGATGTTCCAAGGGTGATTTCACCAGCATGTAGATACCATAGACTTCCTCCCTTAGGATGGGAGTGAGCTTCATTCATATAGGACTAAGTGGATAGGGTATGGATAGGATAGGTTGAGAGATGGTAGGAGAGGCTTAAGGGATCTCTCCAAAGTATTAGGAACCGAGTGCTAGCTCCTCCAAGAGGTCAGGGATAGGGTCCCAAGTCAGCAAGCTTCGAGAAGGACCTCGAAGAAGCTATTTTTGCCATCTAACTGACTTCCTCGCACCCTGTAATAGGGCAAGGTGCGATGTCGCATGTTGTTCATGTGCAGCCTGCGACGACCCTTCAAAACTTAACAGAATTTGGTACAAATCCTCTCTAGTTGATCACTTAGTCAAGATATCTTCAGGGGTGTATACACTGAATCTTATAATGAGTAGATTTTGGGTGTAACAGAATTCCCCCCAAAGCATGAAGCTGTTGAAGATAAACGGGTGAAGTGCTTTGATAGAAGTAATGGCACTAGACTTGTCGGATGAAGGACATTGTTGCAGTACAACTGACTCTGAACTGATAATATCATAGGAAGTACAAGTACATGGCTGCCGATTGTTGGCACCCCAACAACTCCCCTTGATTTTTGTAAAATAAAAGGACCCCTCATGTAATTTTGTAAATACTTAGCTTTAGATTTAAGTTTTCATTCATTTTTGCTTGGTTTGACATATGATTCCATTGCTTTCTTTCTTTGATTCCCCACTCTTTGAACTGCGTTTTCTTTGACTTGACATTGATGAGATGAGGGCTTGGTGTGATTCATTTCAACCGATTTTTTCTACTGACTTTCTGGTTGCTTAAACTACACTTGCATGCTCTTGTTTGTGATTACTTGAGTTGATTGAGTGCTCCCATTCGCTTTGATTTGGTTAGAGTCAAAGTTTGACAACTTTGTCGAACCTTGAGTCGTTCGCATTTTAATGAATCAAGTTAAATTCCTAATTTTTCTAATGACCTACATCTTGAAACAATATATTTTAAAAGCTAGAAGTGAGTTAATGGTTTTAAATTGAATAAAGCACTATATTTTCATGAAACCTTTGATATCATCAAAATTTTGTTTTTGCTCTACTTTGCACTTTTCTCTAAAATATATTTATTTAATTTGTTGCAAAAGAGTAAGGCATCACCTAACCTAATTTTTATTATTGGCATCCATTAAAATTCATGTTGTGGTTCAACTTTCAATTTAATTGGTCATTAAAGCTTAAAAATGAATATTTGAGAACGTCGTCAAATTTTACAATAATTCTACATTTTATCACACTTATCAAGGAAGCTTTAATTGCTAGGTTCTTAAATATTAAGACGTGTGATTAGTAAAGGTGTCGAATTAAAAAATGATAAAACGAATATCATTATACTTGTCATTTGGTATGAATATAAAGGAAAAACAATTCTTTGATCTGTTCAACATGCCTAATTGACACCTTTATCAACATGATATATTTGCTAAAATTACCACATCTCATATCTTTTGATTCCTCTTCCATAAATAATCTAAAGTTACGTTATAATTAACAAAGGACTTTCGAATTATTTTATAATATTTTATTAGGAAGTCTTTTGTAACTTTATTATGTAATTTCTTTTTTCTAGAGGGTATCATTGGAATAAATGCCACCAAAGATTCTTCTGCTTGCTGCCAATTGTTTGCTCCTGAATTCACGCAAAAGAGAAACCACCGTCATTATGGAGACTTCTCAAAATCCGGTTCACTTAAAGGGGCATAGCTTCGACACAGAGATGGGGTAAGGTCTCGGCAGAAGCAGTGAAACTTTGTTTTTATTTTTCTGTTTTCTATTTTGTAAAATTTATGTTTGCAGAGTGGAGGAGACATTACCACCGAGAGGGGGATCGCTGCAGAATAGAGAGACTGTGTTTTTCTTTGTTCCGTTATGTTGTTTCTGTCGATGGAGGTTCTAAGGAAAAGACTTGTTGAATCGTTCTGCTAAAGCTGTGTGTCTTTGTAGAGGATTATGCTTGAAGTTCTTAAAACGGGTATCTCTTTTGAGTTATCATTTTCTGAAACATAAATACATATTTCAATATACCACTTTTCTCTTTATTTTTATGCAATTGTACTGTGTTATAATTGTGGAAATTATATTAAAGTTTCTCTATTTGCTTAGTATCAATATTCGATTTAAATGTTGCTAAATCTGTTACTTAATATGTTATTGGTAATTTTGATTTAGTATCAGTACATTTTATAGTTATTTTGATAATATTTGTGTGTCCACAATGTTTTCTGAAATAAATACAATCTTTAAATTTGAATATTTGTATTGAACACTGAGTGTCGATTAATACTTCATGATAGAATTAATTGAAGTAGCTCTTCTATTTTAATTTTTTTTTATTTTGTGCATATACAACAAAGTAGTTTCTATGATGATTTTTTATGATATTTTTATCTAAGATTTTACGATAGTTATTCTTTGCTATTTTTAAGATTGATTGATGATTAGTTTAATCTTCCAAAGTTGCTCTCAGCTGAGATAGGATAGGTTTAGATAGTTAGCTTACAATTATATTTCTTTTAGTTTTCATTTATTAGTTTACTTTTAGCAGCTGCCAAATTAATTGTTTATATTCTTAGATAATTTTTTGGTTTTAGAAACAAAACAAAAACAACACCCAAAACATGAGACTTTCACTAAGAAATAAAAACTGGAATTAACTTAGATTTAGAAATTAACATTAGGATTTAGATTAACCATAGATTAGCTTAGGAAATTTTGCTGAATTGAAATTATATTCTCCTTAAGAGGATAAAATTCAGCTGGTAGCAGGAGACCATAACCTGCGAAATCAAGCTATTTTAAACATACTGAGAGCTGCCTTAAGCAATCTGTGTGGGTTTGATTTCCTCAGTTGGCCAAGGTCAGAAAATCCGGCCAACACCGGCCAATACAGTACAGATTCATGGTAGTAATGACCGACTGAACACAATCATGGCTACTAGAAACAAGCGTAGATCCATGATGAGATGATAACACAGCCACGACCAATACAAATGTGATCCGTGTGATATAAATCAATACAAACTCCATCGCAACTTGGGTAAAACATGAATTTCCAGGGTCTTCAAGCTAAATCCACAATGATGCGAATCTATCCATGTGATTACAAATGTCTTGACGTCGAACATGGTAGAAACCACATGATTACCGACCATTGATGTAAATTGTTAACAAGTGCGAGGGGGATCACCATTGATGTCAATGATTCCCAAGGTATCATAATACATATCATCAAGCGTGAATAAATGAGTTGAAGTCAAACGCAAGATGAAATATTTCAATCAAGAGTCAATGATGTAAACTCATGATGAAAGTGAGGTAACCTGCCATTGAGGCATGCAGGGCCAAGGTACTTAACTGGTTTCTAGATTCAATCCTCGGATGATGTGTTGAAGTCGACAATGATGAATCCATCGAAGGAGGGCCATGATGAATCCCCCATCAATTGACACGAAACACAACAAAAATGTATAGGGTAGATCAGATGGTACAATAACATGCAAGATTGAATCAGAGTAGACCGACGTGGTGGCGGGTGTACTGACTACAAATGATAAATGATAGACATATTCTTGAACATGGGCATGACATGACTTGGCAGTATTGACATGACGAGTGCGACACAAATTCTCAAAGCGACTGATGATGGAATTTTTTCTATGAATGACTCAAAGGAGTAATGAGACTTAGGAAATAAGTGGAACTCAAGGACAAATGGATGATCCAAGTGCTTGTATGCAAATGCAGATGAGAGCCATGTTCAAGAATGATTACATACTGCCACTAACAAGGTATGTAACACAAATGTTTTCCTTTTTTCCCATCATGAATGATGAGTGCCTCATGTGTTTTTTACGAGCTTGATGAGGGTAACCATATGCTCGGTATAGCTCATCTCATAGATGAGTCCAATCCCAAATATTTTCCGAACCTGGGATAGGAGGGTTCGTCCCATGACGAGCCCTTCTATGTAAGAATTTTAACGAGTCCATAGAAGGTAAACTCGGTCGTCATTTCATGTTTAGAGAGTCTGAAAAGAACTAAAGAAGACTCCAACGGTCCGTTTTCATAAAGTTAGCCTCATCGTCTGAAAAAGGGTAAAACAACGTGGGAGAGGACTCTTCCAGTCATGATTGGCTGGAGTATACCTTTTTCGTAATTAGTGCCTCTTGGTCCGAAAAATGGGTAAACTATCACCAGGAAAATGACCATTCAAATACTTTGACAAGCGTGAATGCAACAAGTTCGCTTGGCAATCTTTTCGTTTTTCGAGAGCCTGAAAAGAGCTTAATGATAGACTCTGGGGGGTGTCCTTTTCCGTGGGAGTTTAATGAGCCCGTAAAAGTGATAAATCATAACTCGGTACTTGTTCTCATAGTTTCATGAGTACGAGAACAAATGAAGAGTAAACTCATCATCACGCAATAATTACAAACTAACCGTTGCAAAAATAACAATAAAACATTCAAGGGAGCGTTCATACCTGTGATGACCATTGTGATACGAGAAATGACATGAAAGACTACTTACAACTCCTGCACACTAGAAAATGTGTCAAATAGCCCCAAATACGACAAAAATGGTCAAAAAATATGATAAATGGCCCAAGAGCATCAAAATATTTGAAAAGGAATATTCCATTCTATTTATAAATAGAAAAATGGGCCAAAAATAGTTTTCATTGTTTTATTTGCCAATTTGGGAGGAGAAGTACCAATTTGGAGCCAAAATTTCTTTTGCCGATTCCGGGAGCTACGATCCGCCATTTCACCCACCGTCAGGAGCAGGTAAGCCTAAACTTCATCCAGCAACTTTCCAGTGGATTAGGTTTTGTTTTTAGGTTCGCTTTTTGGGTTTTTTGATGAATTCATGGAGGGCTATTGCGCTCTCGGCTCATCGCAGTTGGCCCTTTCGGGAACTACAACGAGACCAATTCGGCGCAAGTCCCGAATGAGTGAAGTGCGACGACATCGCACTGTATGCAAAAGTATAGTGCAACGACGGAGATGCATTTCCCAAACATCAAAATGAACTCAAAAAAAGAACTTGTTGTGGTTGAAGTAGGATCTAACAGCGTTTAAATGTCCCTTTTGGCAGGTTGCTAGCAAGACAACATGGTTTTAAAGTGGCGGGAAAGAGAACACGAAGTAGAAGATGTACAAGCTGCCAATGATCCACAATGCGTGGATGCTCTGAGGAACTGCAGTTTGCTCAAGTTCTTTGAGATTTAAGGGATGAGACCCCAAATCCCGTTGCTATCACACATGATCCAGAGTTGGGATGAGACCCCAAATCCCGTTGCTATCACACATGATCCAGAGTTGGGATGCGCCCCACCAATATTTCTTGATTGGTGAGCACATCCTCACAATAGATGTTGAGGACACCTATTTTCTCACAGGTTTCTCCCGGAGAGGGGACCCTGTATTTCTCACTGGAACACGGGCCAGTAACCGCACAGTTGATGACATGGTGTCATAGCATTGTATCGCTCTTGCTCGATCTTCTAGTGGGAAGATTCTTATTAGGGATGTGGTGAGCCTCCCACTGCGTACCATACTATTTACTATTACTAAAGCGGTGGGAAGCCAAGCCCCACACACGGCTACTCGAACTCAGATGCTTTATGCGGAGGACTGTATGTCTCCTAGGGTTTTCAACTGGTGCGAGGGTCTTCTCGCAAACCTCCGAGCTCAACTGACAAAGTGTCGGCGAGGAGAGCTCAAGCAGTTTGGTTATGGATCGATCGTGGTATCGTTCCTCTTAGAGCGGATCCCTCTCTTGCGTCCACAGCTAGTACTAGATGACAGGGAACGTAGAGATCCCCACATGCTCGGATGGGCTAAGGTGATGACCCGCCATGGTGGAGGACCTATCATCAGCTTTGGACCTGAGTTATTCAGTTGGTTGGAATTCCAGTTACTCATGGTTGAGGACTTCCCGTACAGTGGTACGGATTTCAGAGAGGATCCTGACTTGGTGTTGCTCGAGGGTGCAGCATGGGGTGATATAGGTGAGAACAAAAAACCCTTGTATTTTTAGTTTTGCATATTTATCATTTTTTTGATGCAGTACTGACAAGTATATAACATGTGTGTGCAGATGTGGGGCCCGTACGACCGATAGGACTTTCCCTTCTAGCGAGGAGAGACAGAGGTGGGGAAGCAGTTGTGCCCCCAGGTGCTCATGCTGCCATCGAGGAGATGGAGGAGGTATACAGGAACTCATCCCAGTTGACAATAGAGGTTCCTGAGCCAGCGATAGATGACCTTCCGAGACCTATGCAGAGGTTTGGGGTTGGAGCATCCATACGCTTCAATGCTCTACTCCGCAAGGTAGCGAGGACCGTGGATTGCTTCCTTACTCAACGACAATGGGTTGTCCGTGCTAGGGGTGGTGCACGGGTCAGGCGGCAGGCCTGATGACACTATTATACTTGTACTGAGAGCTTAGAGGCCTCAAATTTTGTACTACTGAAAGCTACGATGCTTCATATTTTGTAGAGACTCACTGAAAGCCATCGTGCTTCAGATTTTGTACCAGCACTACTTTTGAGTGATATATATATACAGACATTCTCGGTGATTTATACATTATGTGTTTTAAAATGATGAGCGATGTGATCTTGTTTACATGTTTTCTTTTATACATTGCATTATTTACATGTCGTGAATGCTTTTACATGTTATGAATATTATGTGCGTGAGATGTACCAATCCAAAATGAAGTTGGCCACCGAGTCGGCAACTGTGTTTAACTCTCATGGAATGTGCAGGTACTGAATGGATTCAAATGACCTTTCCAAGAGATGTACTCATCTGAAGAGACGGAGTAAGGTGGGATCACAAATGGCGTAAACCCGGTTAAGATGGGAAACCACTAATTGAGAATCCATGTGGATGATAATGTGGTTCATACCCAAGGAAATGGCGTTAGCTAGGGTTCCGATTACTGCCTGATATTCTGTGGCGTTGTTGGTCGCAAACCCTAGGTTACTTCCTCCTGAGCTAATGAGCTCACCTGTTGGGGAATATAGTACCCAAGCTGCTGAAGCAAGGTTACGGGTATGCTGGCTGGTGCCATCCGCGAATCCATAACACATTGCCATCTGCACACGCAGACAGAACATGGTATAAGGAGCAGAAACAATATATAAAGCCACTCGAAAATAAAAGCATCACAGCACAAAAAACACGCCATATACAATATATACAAGAAATTCTAAGCGTGACGAGTTTAGGCATAGTATCTCTTCAGGTAAAGCCCATTGCAGGGTTCACCCAAAGAGATTCCGTCATAGTCTTCAAGCTCGTAAGCTCCCTTCTCCAAAACACGTTTGACAATGTAAGGTCCATGCCACATGGATTCGAACTTTCCTGCCCCTAGTTTGTCGTGCTTCTGGTCATAAGTGAGGACCAGGTCACCCTCGTTAAAGATACGAGGTTCAACTGACTCGTCGTATTGGGCTTTGATGTATTTCTTGTTTGCTTCATTAGCAAGAGCGGCATCTCGGCGAGACTCATCAAGTTTTGCTAAGTGCAGGAGACGTTCTTCTTCGGCAGTAGTATTAGGAAGAAGTTCGACAGCGAGTTGTAGAGACGGAATTTCGCACTCTATAGGTAGGACAGCCTCCAATCTATAGACTAGTTGGAAAGGAGTGAAACCTGTGGCAGTTTTAATGG
Organism: Larix kaempferi; assembly: GCA_027924585.1. Taxonomy (NCBI): domain Eukaryota; kingdom Viridiplantae; phylum Streptophyta; class Pinopsida; order Pinales; family Pinaceae; genus Larix; species Larix kaempferi. The sequence goes on from BSBM01001120.1 coordinate 6,061,582, forward strand.
AGGTTCTATAGGCCCATAACGCTGAAAAGAGCATGTTATCCCAATTGGATTTCTGTGTACCTACCATCCTTTGGACCATAGTTTTCAAGACTTTGTTAATGGCCTCGACCTGTCCATTGGACTGCGGGTAGTAGGGTGTTGAATTTTCATGGCGAAAACCCAACCTATCGCTCAGTTCATCAACCATATGGTTATGAAAATGGGAACCATGATCAGTAACAATTGCCTGAAGAACTCCGAACCGCGCTATTACATGATTGAACATGAAGAGTGCGGTGGTTTTTCCGTCGTTCTGGTATGTAGGCATAGCTTCGGTCCACTTTGTAAAGTAATCCACAGCTACAATGATGTAACTATGCCCCCCGGCCGAGGTAGGCTTACAATGCATAAAGTCAATGCCCCATTTTGCGAAGGGCACCACGGAAATAACTGGATGTAATGGGGTGGGATGGGTGCTCTTCTTCGTATGGAATTGTTGGCAAGGAGGACATTTTTTTATGGCCTCAATACAATCTTTTAATATAGTAGGCCAGAAATATCTTGCACGCAAAATCTTCTGGGCTGTAGCCATCCTAGAGAGGTGAACGCCACATGCCCTAGTGTGACAGTCATTGAGAACGTGTTCGGCCTCATCGTGAGTTAGACAACGTCGAAGGATTGAATCAATGCCACGGCGATACAAAGTATCATTGATGATTAAATAATACTTCGCATGGTGACATATCTTATGACGGTTGTCGTGAGACAGTTGAGGGTTGAAGCGTTGGGTTTGAAGATATAATGAGATATCTCCATACCATGGATCCGTCGTACTAATGAGAGACAATGATTCATCTGGAAAAGAGTCATTGTGCTCAACTTCTGCATCAGGACGGGGAAGGTCACAGATCAGCTCAGCAAACACCAAAAACTTTTTGACATGGCTTTCTCGAAAAGAAGATCAAATTCTTGCAGTATCACGATCCAGCATGAATACTTGCCCCCAAGCACCTAGCGTGTCAGGACGTGGTACATAGGGTTCGAGTTTGCGATGATGGTGGTGGTGCGGAGCAAGATATAGTGCCGGAACTTTTGGACGGTGATGACCGCCGCGAATGTGATTTTTTCGACATGTGAATATCTAGTTTTAGTGTCAGTGAGACCCTTGCTTGCATATTATATTACATGTTCCTGGGCATTTTGATCCTCCTGTACCAAAACCATGGCGATAGTGGTAGCAGAAGTGGTGATATATAAGATATAATCTCGATAATAATTGGGCGGTTGGAGCACGGGGGCATGCATGATAGCATGTTTGATACTGTCGAAGGATTTTTGAGCTTGGTCATCCCAAATGAATGGGACATCCTTCTTGAGCAGTCTCATATACCCTTGAGTCTTCCCCATGAAATTGCAAACAAAACATCTTAAATAAGTCGCCTTCCCTTGGAGACTTTGAAGTTCCATCACATCATTCGGGGGTGGCAAGTTGATGATGGCCTCCACCTTTAAGGGATCAATGCGGATCCCATCCTTTGAAACGATAAATCCTAAGAGGGTGTGGATGTTGTCCTCTATGTACTCCAAAGGAGGAAGTAAAGATGACCTATGGTGAAGATCATCCCACGGACTGTCGTCAACATTCATAACTTCCATGATGGACTCATCTGAATGAAAAGTCCGAAGTAAGAGATCAGGTGGAGATGACGTCCATCATAGAGAACGGGATGGAGAGGCCATAGTTAAATTGTCCTTCGGTGCTGATAGGATAGCCTCGTAAATACGTTCAGCGGGTGAAGGAGGCATTATATCTCCAAGCAGGTCTGTTGTGGCTTCATCCGGTACAAGCCAAGTATCGGTAGAGTGAGATAAAATCTCTGTGGAGATCATGTTCACAGTGGAGACATGATTAGGGGGGTCCGTCGCCAGAAAAATGCCCATGAGAGATGAATCTTTCAAAAGGCCAACCCCTATACTCTCATACTATTTTGACATTTGTCCAATAGAAGGAACATGGTCACCAAGATGAGTAGTAGCGTCTGGTGTGCAAAAATCTAATTGGTCAATAGTAACAATTCGTCCTTGGTGGGGGAATTGTACTATGCGGAAGACTGAAGAGGCTACCGCCTGCATGGCGTAAAACCAGTTGCGACCAAGCAAGAGATTATAATCTATAGAGGCCGAGACCACTTCCACATTAACGGTTACGGTCTTTCTGCCCAACTCAACTGCAAGAGCTTGTAAGAGCCCATGAGGTTGAAAGCCACACCCATCGAATGCTTTCAACGTGGTAGGAGAACGATTCAATTCAGGGGAGCCAATGGCTCTCCAACAGGCGATCGACATGACAAAAGTGGAGGTGCCTTCGTCTAAAAGGGTACGATGGATAATCTTCCCAGCAATGTTCACAGAAAATTGGAATGTGAGCTAATGGGAGAGCCTTGGCTTGAAGTGGTCAAGTCGGAACATGATGGTATTCGAGGAATCGGGGTCGACTGCACTGATGGCTGGAAGGAGAGTTTTGCGTTGATTAGGACAATTCTGCAAAAATTCCAGGGTAGACATGGTGCAAGGAGCTTGTGCCAAGTCTTCTACGATATTGTAATTTTGTGCCGCCCTAACATTAGGATTGAAAACAGATTTTTGAATCGTACTCTTGGGCGGTCGCAATATCGAGTCTAAGGATGGCTTCTCAATGGTGAGAGAAGTTGATGGTATAGTGACATCAGATAAGGAGTCGGAAGATTTTTTAGCATTACTTCCAGTGGATTCCTTCGAAGGGACCGGTTCGTAAGATCGCAAGCGAGTGTTCAAATTGATTGTCTCGTTACGCACCATGAGAACATGTGCGATATTGGATGGTTCCACTTGGGATGGGGGGGTTTGAGTAATCATCTGCTGGTTCTGAGTTGGAAACGGATCATTGAGGACTGCGGGAGTTGGTTTACCCCTAAGAAACTTTTTTACTTCGTCTCTATGGGGACATTCTTTGGAGAAGTGGTCATCTCCACACAATAAACAAGGATACTTTAGCTTCCGTTTCTGCTTGGTATCATTTGGAGTGCTCTTTTGTTCCTGCTGGGTGGAAGACTTTTTAGGTTTCCCCTTGTTCTTCTTTTTACTTCCAGACTTCTGAGATGAAGCTGATTGGACAGAATTCACCTCTTCAGTTAGAGTAGGAGTGGTGGATTTGGTGGTGTTGTGGCCAACCTGAGTCGGTAATGGGGAGGAACCGTGAAGGTTGGATGATCCAATAGTGCTAGAAGCAGGCTGGGTGTTAAGGGAACCAATGATTCCATCAATTTGGAGTCCCTTATGTGGTTTTGCGGGGTCATTAACATCACGGGGTACATCAGGCATAATATCAAACAAAGTGTCGGATTGAGTGTAGACTAGGTCTAGTACATGGGCACTTGCGATGGCTTGTTCTTCGGTGACAGCACTTCACATGGAAACATCTCTTGCTATGGCAGGGATGAGGGATTTTGTAAACCAGTCTGCTAGGAGCTGATCTGGAATAGGAGCTTTAATGAGACGTCGTCTCCTTCACCACTCATGGATGTGATCCGAAATATGAGTGGTGGTATTCTGACGGAGTGAGGTTAAAAGCTCGGTACCAGTTTCATACCGTATGGGCAGCTGGAAATGCGTCAAAAAGTTCATGGCAAGAGAACCGAAATCAAGAAAAGAGTGGGGGTGGCAACTTAATGTACCACTTGGCAGCTGAACCGGTGAGAGTCCTTTGAAACAATCTAAGACGAATTGAATCGTCCATTAAGGAATTAGATGAACACCATAAGTGGTATGTCATCACGTGGTTTTTAGGGTCTTCACCCGGCTTGCTGTCAAATTTAGGGATATCAAACGGAAGTTTCACCGAAATTGGTGGCCAGTTAGATCCGTGGTAAATAGGATCGTTGGCTAAACGGGATAGGTCAGGCAAGTCCAAAGTATCCAGGAAGGGCAGCTGTGGTTAGGCTGCGCATATTGATAATACGAATAAGGCATGTAAGGACTGGTATTACCGTAAGGTGTACCAGGAGGAAATTGGCCGTAGGGGGGTATGCCGCCGAAACGTAAGGGGGTCTGCCACCATAAGGTGGTACATTCCAATAAGGTGGGGGTCCACCTCCACCACCGGGAGGGGGTGGGGGTCCACCTCCACCACCGGGAGGGGGTGGAGGTTTGCCGCCACCACCGGGAGGAGGTGGGGGTCCATAACCGTAATAAGGCATCCCACCACCGCCTCCACCTGGAGGGGGTGGTGGACCACTTCCGCCGCCAGAAGGATGGGGGCCCCCACCACCTCCACCGCTGGAAGGATGAGGGTCTCCACCACCATCGCCGCCACCATAGCAATTAGGTCCTCCACCACCTCCGCCTGGAGGGGGTGGTGGACCACCTCAGCCACCCGAAGGGAAATGTCATCCTCCAGCATGATAGGGTGGTCCCCTGCCGCCTCTGTCAGGAGGGGGTGGTGGACCATTCCCGCCACTACCAGAAGGGTCAGGGATATTGTTGGTAAAATGAGGTGGGCCTCCACCAAGGTTAGGTGGGGGCCCGCCACCTCCAGCAGGAGGTGGGGGAGGGCCGATCGGGGGTGGTGGTACCTGAGGGATAGTCGGTTGGGGTCCATGTTACAACATAGGTTGTTTCCTCCATAGAGTGTATGGATTCCCGGGATAAGGTATCCAGTATGGTGCATTTCTGGGATTGCATTGGCACATCGCAGGGTTAACAAAACCTAGATACGCTTGACTCCATGAGGGTTGAGTTACATTGGATGGACCCCCAACATGAGATAATCCCATGGTGGATGTCCTAGAGGGGTTGGGAAGGTCCAATGGAAGGTTCGTTGGGGATTCCACTGCCTATGTTCTAGTTAGGAAACGGGGGTTGCCCCCCAGCCACAACAGGTTGACCACTATTCAAAGGTTGAACCAACGTAGGTTGTTGATTAGCTACAATAGTAATAACATTACCGATGGGATAATCCGTGGGAATGGAATATCCTCCCCTCGAATTTTGAGGTGGGGGAGGAACTGGTAAAGTAACTGTGGTAGTAACAGGTGTGTTGGACTATTGTCCTTCCATCGGATGGTTCACTTGAGGTGCATGACTGGACTCTTGTGAGGGTTGACCAGTATTATTAGTGGTCTTGTGGTGGGAAGATTGTTCTGGTGATCCAAAAGATATCAGATGATCTGGGATTGGTCGGTAAGGGGGTAACGATGGGTCTTTAATCCTTTGTTGGAGACTTGACTGCCGAAACTCTTCAGCCATGGAATGAAAGTGAGACAATTGGCCACGAAAGTAGGCTAAAGGGTCGTCCAGAGTAGTCCCACTGGGTGGTGATGCGATGGCAAAATGAGCCATTGGGTGGTCTGTAGAAGAGGTCCATTAAGCTGCTGAAGGACCAACAACTGCTATAGGGTTGTTCTGGGGTTGGTTTATCCATTCCAACGATCCAGGTTCTCCCGAGATGATGGGAGAAAGGTCTTATGAAGCGGGGATTTGTGCTCCTTCATCCTACGGTGGATGAGAGGCAGGTGAATCCGGAGGATTTTGTGGAAACAAAAGTCCTCCAACATTCAAAGTGGGGTTTTCCACTTCAGTAACTACGACCGTGTTACACTGATCCATTCTTACCCTCGAAATAAGCTCTGGATTAAGGGGATATTTGGGTGATAAGTTTAAGATCCTATGGGACCTTCTCCAGGGAAAATCCACCAGAGCGTCAGGATAATCAGCCAGGATGGCTGAAAAAGCGTTTCTCCTAAGGGTATGCTAAAAGAAAAGTAGTCTAGAAAAACCTACTCAAACTAAGGCAACAAGAAAACTTATGTGACAGAGTGGATTCAAAAGTCTGGAACCTCACGGGATTATCAAGGCATCACAAACCATGATATACTGCAAGGTCCAACAATATGATGCGACAAGGAGGATTGGGACCGTACCCTTGTCTGCTTACTCGATTACCTAGACAGTACGTGCGTGCTAATCTCCCCGAGTGTTGTTCTCGGTGTATTTCTTTGCCAAGATGGCCAAATGGTTAACTTAGTTGGTTTCGGGAATCCTAGTGGTGTCTCTCGATATATGCAAGGTACGTGGAAGCTCAAATCCGTAGTGGTGCTGTCTAATGCACAACCGTTTGGCAAGAATCCTCCTATATACTACCGAGTACGTGATACACCCTTCGATATATGCCAAGTACAGATTATGGTTCTTGGTGGGCACGTGAAGGAGCTCAATATACCGATAAGTACGTGGAAGACTACAATGCCCCCGGGATACAGTGCTAAAAAATAACGACAGCTTCCACGCTTAACGACGCTGGAACACGTCTCTAACTTACACACAAGTTGCTAAAAATTTTACCTAGTTCTACCGTTAATTTTATCTTGGACGGTTAGGTGAATGCATGAGGTGAGTACATAATCGGAAGCATAATGCAATCCCTGGCTACATGCACACAATATTCTTTTCTTTCAATGAATTCTAACTATGGGAAGGAGAAATTTTTTTCCAATAGTATTGCCAAAAGAAACTCAATGCAACCTAATTCCCAATTCAAACAAAACTTGACTATGAAAGTATTCTTTTCCTTTTTTCGACGAAACACAAAAAATCACAACACTACTATCCAAATCACAACATTTTTTCTTCTTTTCCCTTTTTCTTTTCAGAGCAAAACGACACTAGGTAGTGAAAAGAGAGGATTCTGAAATGGAATATGCAAGTTTTTCAATTTCACTTTCAATGGTCTAAAAACAACAAAAATTAAAAATGCATCCATCTTTCCTTAGCATGGAATCAATTTTGCAAAAATCAAAACGTACTTTGAGTTTTTCAAGAAAATGAGCGATTCATAATTCGAGAAAAAACACAATAGATCATACATTCATTCAATTTTTCCAAAACACAAACGAAAACGTTCCAATGCACAACAATTTTCTTCAATAATGCTCACGAAATGATGGGAAAGAAGCACTTTTTAACTTTTCAATGGATGCATCAATGAATAAACTTGATAGCAATTGAGCTTTCAGATCTAAATGATTGAAAAGAAAACACTACTTGCAGCACTCAGTAGACTCAGAAAACTCGAGAAAAGACAAGTACTCGATCAAGCTGAAGGATACACTTAACTCAAAATCAAGTAGCAGCAAGCAAAGCTCAAACAAAACAACTGTAAATGAGGTATGGAGGTTGATCTAATGTAATGACCAGATCAGGGATGGAAAGAAGGGAATTCAAGGGTGAGCGGATGAAGGTGGAGGAGACAAGAGTATCCACCACTACCGATCTTCAAGCTTGTCCAATACATAACCCAAAATCAACCCAAACAAAACCAAACACTCAAAACACAAATCATAGGTGGGATCGCTGGCTGGATCTTGCAGCACAGAGGGAGTTCATACAACAAACCAAAGTCCAGATTTTCAAATGGAGAAGAGATGCCTGCATGCCAAATTTTGACAAATCGGCGCACTCTGTTCTTGTACACAGTGCGATGTCGCGGTTTACCTACACGGGGAGTGCAACGATGTCGCAGTTTACCAATGCAAGGGATTCGACGAGTAACTAACAGGTAAAGAACAAAGGGAAGAAATGACATAGTGGCGCTATGTTCCCACTACCCAAGTGCGACAGGCGAAGTCTAAATTCAAAAATGAATCAGATCTCTCAGAAATGAACCATGGAATGGTTTGGGAATGAATCGTATAAACTCAGAGGAAGTAGATCAGTGTCAAGACCCGAAATTTCTGAAAAATTTAAAATTTTTATTATAACAATAAATGTTAATTAATTTCATTCCTGGTCCTGTTTAAATTCAGTAACTAAACATGATCTTGTTTTAAAAGTATCTGTTTTAATACAAATGTGATTTTTCTGATTTTAAATGTTGACTGTGTTCTTTCAATCTTCAAAGGGAGAGCTAGCCATAGCTGACTGGCTTACTTAGCTTACGAGCTAATGCATAATTTGTCTTTTGTTCGCAGGTACACCGGTTAAGTATGGGTCACTGAAATTTAATCTTTGTAAGCATCAAACTCCTTTCCTTGCACTGTAAAAACTCAAAGAAGATCTATTTACTATTGCTGGTTGTCGTGTAAGACAGTAAAGTTCTTTTCATGAAATTTACGCTTGAAATAAGATTGCTAGTCTGCCTCGACATGATATTTCTTATACTGGATAGTATCATCAGGTTTTGCGATGAATTACAATGTTTCCGTCATATCCGTTGCGTTATGAACATGACTCTATGTTAATGCTGTAAACTATCACTGGGACAATTGTTTGTATTATGTTAATCGCATGCATAACGTGACGTTAGCATAATGTAACCTACTGTCAACTATTAGCTGTAATTACTGGTTATTATTATGAGTTGGAAAAGTGACGCCTCTAGCGATGTTCCATTATAGTCATCTATATTTCAAAGTCCAATGTCTACTATTGTTTAACTTATGTCATCGCACTGTACCTTGTTTTAAACTACGTTCATGGTATGGACCTGTAGATGAGTTTATATTTAAACATCATAATAATAGAGATTGTTATTCTCATTGTTGATGGTTTAACAATAGTATCGGGGTGATAATGATAATAGGACTTATATAACCATGGTGTATCCATCATATGGTCATGGTAATATTTCAATGTTTTAAAAGATGTGGAGTTCTCATTAGAAAATTGACTACATCATTGTTTAAATGATTGTAGGTAATTATAATATGCCCTTGACATTATCGATGGCTTGGTTTCGATTTATATACAATACAATGATTGTGTATCAATCATGGTGTTTTTCCATGCGTTGAACAAGATTTATATACATGCAAATGATTTGAAATTGATAAACAATTAATCGAGCTGCAACTGAACTATAGCAATTCGACCCATGTGGAGTTGATATATTTAATGGCTATGTGGTTGACTCTCCTCCTTGCGTTGGATGATATATAAGTTAGTAATGAAACCCTACCTGTTCATTATTTGTGCCTTTGGGCTCGGGTTGTAAGGGAGAAACCCTCCATGTCTGAACTCGTCAGTTTGGCACTGTAACATGCTATTTGCTCAGATTCTGGTCACGTTGTTTCCTTCTTCTGGTAGAATAGAAGTCTTGGGCTCGGAATTGGCGTCTGCTACTGTTTCAATTGTATCTTGGTCTCGTTGTCATCGCCAATTTTGAGTCACCTGCTACTTACAGCCTTCCACAGTCACTGGTGTGAGTTTGAGGCAGGGTTTCTTTGTTTTTTTTATCCATGAGGTGACTATGTATTGGGTTTTGAAGTGTGCTCCCCGACTGGTCCATTCCCAGCTTGAGGGTTTTGTATAACATGTTGCCTGTCGCGGCTGTCAATAGAGAAGTACTGGAAGTTTCCCTTGTTCATCCAACTGATGAATGTAATGGGGTTTCGCTACCAGCTCAGCTTGTGGCTACCCGGTTGTCCACGGGTTGCTTCCTCCATTGGCTCAGGTAAGATAATATCAATGTTTCACAGTTTTCAGTTTTGCAAATGATTGTTTAGATTTATATTAGTATTAACAACTCTCGGCACTCGATAATGTGCAGGTAATGCTGTTCCTGAAGGTGCACAGGGCTTCATCTCCAGCGCTGGTTCCTCCGGGTAAGCCTGGTTATCCACGGCTGTCTCTCCCTTTGTTGGTTTTGTTGTGCTAGGGTTATGTCTGGAAGGGACCTCCTGTGTAATGGGGTTGTTATCGTTTTGGGTGTTATGGATACTGTCGCGTGTATGAAACTGTTTGCTTATGGTTGATAGGGTTGTTACCTCGGCATGTCTACAAAGAACAAACTACGGCTCAGTCTGTTATGAGACCCCGGAGTTGTTATTGTTATTGTATTTTCAATAGGCAGAGTTTTATCCACGTTGTATAAGCTAATAGATACCGTAACTTTGTTGAGCCTGTCCTGTGGCCGTGTATCGTTCTGTGTTTTGTTAAATGAGTAAAGTGTTTAACATATAAGGATTGCTTTGAATTTTCTCCGATACTTGCAGAGGATGATAACTCGATTGTGGGGATATTAATATATGAGTTTAACTGCGTTTTATGTGGTTTTTGGGTATTAATGATAATAATGGGGTTTGCTATTCCTTACAGTAATAGATGAAAAAGTATTGTTAACCCTAGCGAACTGGGAATTCTCTTTCTGATTAATAAATACATATGAAAGTGGTTGAGTTCGGTGGTAACTGGAAACGTGTTGTGAAATTTTGGTTTTTGGTATAAATATTAATTGTAACTGTGGATACAATGTATACCTGGACTATGTATGAGATTTCCTGTAGGTTCAAACTGTTATAAAAGCATTTCCTTTCTTTTGTTTTCAGTCTGTCGAATTAATGTGGTCTGGCTACGGCCGTGTTAGGTTTGTACTCTACTCTCAAGGAGAAATATTTATAATGAAATAAATATTATTACAGTAAATAACTACGAGGGTTTATAACAGCCAACAATGGCTAAGCTTGTTGATAGCTTCTCTGCGTGTTAAGATGTTTGACTATTGATAAGATAACCTACGTCTGTGCTGTGTATTACTTGTAATACAAGCTCGATAATGAACATTAATCTATGCTTATGATTTGGTTATAGAAACAATGAAGTCTCTAAGTGGTAAGACTCGGCTTCGAGCCAGTCAATAAGTTTGTCTTGTTTTTAAAACAACTCTGTCAACTCTATTGTGACAACATGGCTATAATATTATAATATTAGGTTTAAAAGACGAAAACAAATTACTGTTTATGTGTTTGTATTTGACTACGATTTTTATTGAATAAGATTGTATGGAAAGTTTTTAAACAATGAAACATTATTGCAAACACATCTTTTGGATAATCGATAACAGTCAAATATATTCTGAGTATAGATAAATATAATGATATAAATTTTGTTCTCCTTTAGCTCGATACAGAGAATAACCTGTATCTATAGTTGACAGAAATAGGAAGCAGATATAAACTAGTATAATTTCTCTAATAGAAATTATTCCTGTACATTTCTCTATTGGAAATTATTTCACAATAATTCTAAGATTTATCTAGGTGTCTGATCTTATGATTGTTTTAATAAGTGTATTTTCTGAAATAACTACTGTTTAATATTCTATGTCTATTATTTAACTATTATTAGAAATTCTAGACTAAATCATCCTAATATTTGATTACTGTAACAGTAATAATATATTCTGCATAGAATAATTACTCTATTTAAATGATAATAGGAAAAATTACAAGACATATGAGTTCTGCAAATTTCTACCAAAAGACAATACAGAAAGACTGATCTACTGAAAATAAATACAGTTCAAAACACAGTTGAAATAGTCCATTCTACATTTAAATTAATTATACAAACAGCAGGAAGAGTGGCAGAACCTGTATCTATGGTAGACAATAACAGCAATGGGAGGCTGTTCCTCCCTACCAATTCCTGGAGAGTGCCCAGACAGCACTTCTCAGGACCCCCGAGCTTGCTCTGGTCTAACTGGCTGGAACTAGGTACAGCCAACAATTCCCTCAGCCAAAGCAGCTATACTGGAACCAAGTTACTGCAACTTCCTGACTCAAAACACTTCCTTACTGTTTTCCCACTTCCTCAATGGGACTCCTGAATAACATTCACCTGAATGTATTCTCCCTCTAGAACAAATGTTGAACCCCCAGCTCAGTTCATTGAGTAGTATTTAAAAGATTGCCTAGGTCTTAGTTGGGTTAACTGTCATTAATGAGCCACCTGCTCAGATTCCACTTTCTTGGGGAATCATGACCCCAAAATATAGGGAAGTTGCCACCTGCAACTCAGGAAGTGTTTGAGGATGCTGCTACTTGTCTTTTTCCCTTCCACCTAATTCCATCCACCAGTTAGACCAGTAACCTCTTTTAACAGCTCTCCCATGCTGTTGTCTCCATAATTTATTTATTAATAATAATTATTCAGAATTTACATTCCATTTTTGGAGACTCTGCTGAGTCATCCATTCCTACTTAGCATTAAATTTAACATAATGTCTCAGGAATATTAATAAAATAATTACATTATTTTAATAAAATTGGGGTATGTGACAATCAGAGTCTTCAATACGAAGATATGATAGTGAAATCAACTTCAAGAAGTAAATGGAAAAAATAAAAAGGCTCATGTCAGGAAATCAACTGAAAATGACTCTCAGATTGACAACTACTGACCATATTCTATACTCCGCAGTATGGTTGCCAGATTTTTTATCGGACAATCCACTCGAGCGGACGCGAGCAATATCTCCCTAGCTCAAAGTGAGTCTAGAACAAATAGAACAGACTACTAATGCATTTCCTAGATCTACTTAAGGATCGAGTATTGGATGTCTTACCTTTCACTTCGCAATCCTTTCTCCTGAATGCTGCTCCACGTCTCACGGTTGTCAGATCCAAGCTGCAAGACCTGTCAAGACAAGAAACAAGAGAAACAAGTCAAATACATTTATACAATAAGAGATCTAAGTAAACAGTTAAGCAGGTAAACTACTCAATATCATTACACACATGAACAATATTGGTGGAAAGCATTTGTACTACTGTAAAAAGAGGAGTACATAATAGAGATATAGAACTACAACCAAGACTTAACGCTGCAGCCCTTCTGCGACAAAGCCAATTGCCATATCCTTCCAAGGAAGTATGAGTTCTCCAATAGGTGAGTGGAGATGTTCCAAGGGTGATTTCACCAGCATGTAGATAGCATAGACTTCCTCCCTTAGGATGGGAGTGAGCTTCATTCATATAGGACTAAGTGGATAGGATAGGTTGAGAGATGGTAGGAGAGGCTTAAGGGATCTCTCCAAAGTATTAGGAACCGAGCGCCAACTCCTCCAAGAGGTCAGGGATAGGGTCCCAAGTCAGCAAGCTTCGAGAAGGGCCTCGAAGAAGCTATTTTTTCCATCTAACTGACTTCGTTGCACCCTGTAATAGGGCAAGGTGCGACGTCGCATGTTGCTCATGTGCAGCCTGTGACGACCCTTCAAAACTTAGCACAAGTGGGTACAAATCCTCTCTAGTTGATCACTTAGTTAAGATATCTTCATGGGTATATACACTGAATCTTATAATGAGTAGATTTTGGGTGTAACACAATCTGACTCTATCTTGAAGAGTGTCCTCTGGGAAGTTTTCACTATGCGTCGACTATCTCACCCTAACAAACTCCCCTTGATAGATGTTTTTTGGAATAGCGTTGAAGATGCATAGATGGTAATATTCAAAGTTAATGATATCTTGGACAGACAATCAAATCAATATCAATGCTTGAACTGACTTCATACAGAACCAATCTCCTATTTGGGTATATTCATTATCTATCTCATGCTTCCAACACAATTAATTAAGTTTCAGATTTCATAAGAGAACAAAATAGTTTCTCAGAAACAAATACTCCACCCCAACGGATCATGCCACGGATCTCATCTTGGTTCTATAAGGATTTCGAATCCCAAAGGAATCGAATCCATTGGCATAATCTGAAGCTTAAAAGTGCATGAACAAATCACTTACCTTCAATACACTTCAACTATGATTATACCCCTTTTTGCAATTCAACGCAAATGTCAACTCCAGCATTGGACTACCATGATCCCAATATCCCTTCAACACACTATCAAAGGTGCCTTCCCATGCATTTCAGTTGCATATGGCATCGTGATTCCACCAGACTCATGCTTTCCCATCGATTTCTACACAAAATTCCACACGAGTTCTACACATTAATTCGTTTGTTTTCCAGGAAATGATTTCACAAAAGATATCCTCAGATTCCATTAACTTGATTGCACCTTGATCAAAAGATCAATTGCTAAGTATATGAAGCTTTGGCCTAACCTTTTATTTTTCCATGTATACTTCCCTGATTTTGGCTTCATATCTATGAAGCTTAATTCTTGTGTTACACCCTCCATGAGCTCTCTTTAGGGGTCTTTGATGTATGCCCCTGCCTTTTTTCTTTTTGTTCCTCGTGACCAACTTAAAATCCCTAGTATTGCTTCTTTTCCCCATGATTATAAGGAGCATAGACACTTTTTTATTTCAAAGGAGTGGTCATATTGAGAGTGTCTCCCGTGTGGGTTGATCCAGTGATCAACAAGCATCCAGTGGAATGTTTTAGTAGCATCAAATTCTGGATAGCTGTTATTCTATTGTTATAATTTTATAAATAGTATTTTTTAAAATTTCTACACTGCTATTTAATTAATTATTAATTTTATTTTGTAATTTCATCAAATATAATTAATTGTTTTTTTAGCAAGTACCTCAATATTGACAATAATACAATTAATTGTGTAGTTTTCTTGTTCCAAGGGATGGCCTATAGATGGAGAAGTTTATATTTTTATGCCATTGCTTGGTTTTTAAAATTAAAATGGAATAGTCTAGGTATGTATGTTGCTGTAGGAGATTTTCAACCCAAGTCGATATTGATTCTATGTAGGTTAGATCTGCTCATACTGAAGACCATAAAATAGTCTGTTAAAATGCGTAATAGTGTATGCCACAGTGCTACCATTTATGCCAATGCTTTGATGCATGTTGGAACAACTGCAGACACTAACAGAAAATTCGGTGATGCAGTTGTGCTTTTTATATTTACAATAAGTCTAATTTCACATTAACTGTGTTCCTTATAGAATTTTGTATTTTTATATTGATATTTTATGGTTTTGATCTATTGTGTTACCAGGAATGGCTGAGCAGAGCCACAAACTGGGAAAAGTTCAGTGCTACAGCTGGCTTGGGATTCATTCACAGGGGTCATATTCAACAAGGTCGTTCTTTGATGGCTCCTTACCTTCCATAGAATGGTGCTAGTGGAGGTGGAAGTCCCTTTTCTAAGGGTGGATCCCTATATTCCTTGGGACTTATACATGCAAACCATGGAGGAGGGATCAAGCAGTTCCTTCATGAAATCTTAAGTAGCGAAAATATTGAAGTAAGTATCTCCTTTGGTTACATATATGCACTATTTTATAATATAAATTTTGATTCACCCTATTTCCGCATTTTTTTTACTCTCAAAGGGAGCCCTTACAAATGTGATGTAATTTTTACAGGTAATTTAACATGGTGAAGTAACATAGAACTTCCTTTGAATATTTTTCTACTTGAATCTATCAAAATATTTGTATTTCTTGGATCTACCTAGAAGATATGATCCCAATTTAAAAATGATATGCAGGTGTTTGGATCTTGGAATAGACCTTATTGTTTATGGAAGGGAAGAAGAGGCAGATACACTTACTGAACAAATGACAAGGGATCAAGATCCTATTTTGTTATATGGTGGAATGTATGCACTCTCCTTGGCGTATGGTGGAATAACCAATAACAAGGCTATCCAATTCCTTCTACACTTTGTTGTCTCAGATGTCAGCGATGATGTGAGAAGAACTGCAGCATTGGACCTTGGGTTTGTTTTATACTCAGAGCCTGAGCAAGTTAATTTTCTTTCCATGTTTCTGATTCAATGCTTTCTTATTGATTTCAAAATCTAAACCATCTTGATAGGAATATATTTTTTTGGTCAAAATCACGAGTGGAATTATTTCACCCAAATACATACGCAACATTACTATTGTTTCTATATTCCGACGTTGATTTGACGAATTTCCTTGTATTTTCATAGACACCACAGGTTATATCTTTACTTTCTGAGTCACACAATCCACATGTTAGGTATGGAGAAACTATAGCTGTTGGTGTTTCTTGTGTTGGTACATGATTGAGTGAAGCCATTTCACTACTAGAGCCTCTGACATTAGATGTAGTTGATTTTTTTCGTCAAGGCACTCTTATAGCAATGGCTATGGTTCTTGTTCAGACAAATGAATCACATGAACAACGAGTAGGTAACTTCAGGTATGTTCTCCCTTGGAATTTACAATGGCTAATGAGTACTACATAGAACTTCAAATTGTTAAATTTTCAGTATTAAATCACAATACTATAGGATCTTTGCTGAGAGAATAACATCTACAGTATATCAATGCATGACAATCATAATATGACAAGCATCACAAGCATCACAAGAATCAAAAGCATAGAGACAAGAGACACAGAGTTTCCGTGGGGAAAACCCTAAGGTGAAAAACCCCACAACTTCCTCAGAGATAGAGAGAGCAATGGCTCAACCAAAATACAACCAAATAATACAGAGATAGTCTCCTAGCAGATGATCCTCCTCCTCCTCACTAGTGCGCCACTTTTCAGAGAGAGAGATAGATACTTTTCCGAGTGAGTAAAATAGAGATCTCCTATCTCTATTTATACTCACCTTTTTGCCCAGTGACCTACTGGGGCCGACTTGTCTACTTGAGTACATCCACATTATATTATATATTAATTAGGGCCGACCCCATAAGGTGGTCTAATAACCCATCGGCAAGTACACACACTTGCGACACTTGTCAATCCACATGACGACACTTCCTTATAGAGGAATAACACATCTCTTATAAGGGTACAATAAATATACATATAAAATACCGATGAAATACATTCCGAAGTTACATATACATCAACACAAATTTTAAAAGCAAATAGTCCAACAGTTCACCAAATTGTTTTCAAAATGTTGGTCTATACTATAGTGCAATTTTCACTGTGTTCAAATGCTTCATGCCATTGGTTCAGGCGTCAATTGGAGAAGATAATTCTTGATAAGCACGAGAACACCATGAGTAACATGGGTGCAATTATGGCTTCTTGTATTTTAGATGCATGAGGTAGAAATGTAACTATTAAAAAACTTTCTAGGTCAAAACATGATAGAATGACTGTTGTTATTGGAATGGCAGTCTTCACACAATTTTGGTGTTAGAATTTGGTATCCACTTATCTATTTTTTGAGTCTGTCTTTCGCACCAACTGCTTTTATTGGGCTTAAATATGACTTGAAGACCCCAAAGTTTGAATTTATATCTAATGAAAAACCTTCATTGTTTGACTATCCTCGCCCAATGGCACCTCCCGCAACTACCTCAGCTGCAAAGCTACAAACAATGGTTTTGTCAACACCAGCAAGGGATAAAACCAGAGGAAAAAAAGAAGCAGATCATAAAACTACAGTTGAAAAATTATCTGGTGATGATGGTAATACATCTATATCTGCTAATGGTAGTGTAGGCTCTGGAAAGGGACCAAACTCTAGTTATAAGGTTGGTGAACCAATGCAGGTAATTAATGTTCCTGTTAAGGTGCTTTTTGTTAATAGGGGTTTCTTTCAAAAATGAACCATAAAAGTACTAAATAACATATTGGTGGCATTTAATATAGGGATAATGGTGATTTTTGTTTGTTTGTTTCTGAGTTTACTTTTTTTTTGGTAAATAGTAATGTTCTTCCTCCTATTCTGATTTGATAATGGTCATTTGGATCCAAATTTGGAGATTATTATTGATAACAAAAGGCTAAAAATTTGATTCATCCTATGCATAAATCATCCCAGATTTTTTATCCGGTGTCTTGTACATTACTGCAAATGCAGTCGCTAGTGCTCTGTTGATGCCTTGGATATCGTAGCATCAATCAGAAAGGGATTCTCCCCGATAGATTATCCCAATTAGATTATCTACCGTTTGGTATAGGGAATCCGTCTGGTTAGCGGTTCCGGCAATCGTGGGTTTGGAGTTTTATTCCAATTATATCGGTTATGGCCCGATCCACCTTTCTTTTGAGTTTTATGTTTTATAATGATATGCAAGTGCCTAGTCTAAGTTTTAATCTAAATGCAAGACTGGGAAAAACAGATCTAAGTTTAAGACTGAAATAAATCTAACTATCCCTGCAAGGAGCGAATTAGAGGCATGAACAATGAGATGTAGGAGTTATCTTAAAGAAAGAACAGATAGCCATTAAATCTGAAAGAGAAAGCTACAGCAAAGATAAAGATATCAGAAGATAGCTTCTAATTTAATATAAAACACATTCATTACTCATGAAACAGAGAAATCGTTTGCACAGAAAGGAGCAAAATCATTTGTTGCAAAGAAATAATTCAGACAGCAAGAAAGATCTCACATTATAGTATGGAAGTCACCAGAATAGTCCAATACACATCCATCCTTCATTCCCATGCAAAACGTCCATCTCCATGCTTTTATTAGAAAACTTTATTTTCTTGGAACATATACAAGATAGCTTGTACAGGTCTGAAAAATAGTTCCCTGCCAAAAGTCCTTTCTATTCTTTCCTAACTTCTATTTATAATTACAAAAATGCCCTTTGGGCTGCCACCTGGCCTTTTACACTTGTCATCTACAGGGATTTTCTTCTATAACAGACAAAAATGTGACTCCCTTTTCATTATAGAAATTATTTTAAAAGAAAATAGGGACAGCTGTCCCATAGCTCTACGTATCATACATATGCAGGCCCAAAATACAAACAGCAGAAATAATGCTCTATCATCAGTGCTTTTACTCCTATACACGTACTTTAGCTGGAAGAGAGTCGCTCAACTGGCTGTTGATGCCGATGCTGCTTGAAGAGAGGCACTCGAGCCCACTGGAGCTGCTGCTGCAGCTTGGGAAGAGGGAATTGAACCGGCTGGAATACTTGCCACTGCTGGGGAAGAGGGAATCGAGCTCACTGTTGCTGCTGGAATGGTTTGGGAAGAAGGAGTTGAGCCCACTGGAATTTCTGCTGCTGCAGGGAGAGAGGAAAACGAGCTAGCTGCTACAGCTGTTGCTTCTGCTTGTCTCTCCACCTCTGCAATATAACTATACCAAATACCAGTGTCCCTTATGACTACATTTGCGGAAGCAGGGAGCAATATTTTCTGAGAAGTCACATTCTTTCTAAGCTCTGCTCCAATGCCTTGAATTTCCGTTACTGCAGCTTGATGCACTTCTTTAAGCAAATGGCTGTGGATTGATGACATTCCAATATAATGTTGTAAGTCATCAATTGCTAGGACATCAATTTTCTTCACATATTTGGTTTGGATGCCTAGTTCTTCCTTTAGCTCAGCCAAGCGTTGTTCTTCACCCGGGAAGTCATCGAGGGATTGCGGGAAACTCAATTTGCATCTGTCATGCACTCCCTGGATCCTTTGATACAGACCATTGATCCTATCCATTATCCCTTGTACACTGGCCATTAGCTTACTGCCACAGTTTCTGCAGAAGTCCAAAAGGGCTATGTCTTCATTAAAACCCTCCACAGACTTGAATGGGAGATGTGTGGGGAAATCCACCTTTTCTTTTCGCCATTCTATCTGGCTCAGGATATTTGCCTTAACCCGAGTGTGCTTAGCTTTAAGCCTATGGGCCTCTGCATTAATCTCTTTTAATCTGACCACCATGGCCTTGAGCTTGCAAACTTCAGCCGTGATTAGCTCCTGAGTGTCATATATTTGCTTCAGGATGCTGCAGGACAGCTCATGGAAGGGAGACATGTCCATCGTTCTGCTCTCAGCTTGCTCTAATTGCTCAGCTAATGCCAGCTTGTCTGCTTCTAGCTGGGAGGCTTTATCTTCCGCTTCGCTCTTCTCTGCTTCCACAATCATCATCTGGAGTGTCAGTTGGTCCTTTTCCTCCTCCAGCTAGTTACACTTGTCCGACAACTCTTTATGCTCAGCAGACAGGCGGTTATACCTGTTCACCACGAGATACCTGTAGGCTTGCTCCTTAGCCATAGTATGTTGTAGCATACGAGCTCTCTTCTTTGTCGATTCATTTTATTTAATTATATCACCTACATTGTCCAGTGATGCTTTTGCTGTTTCTACAACGGCAGATGCCATAGCTAAGGGATCCTTATTTGTATTCCGCATTACAGTGATCTCACGGTGGGTAATAATATCCTCCTGGGAGAATCTTTTGATCCTCTCTTCCGATTTAAAGATCATTGCCTTCCTTCTTTTATCATAGACAAACTCATCCCATCTGGACACGGTATGTTCCCCTGATGGAGTGTACGGGACGATTGGGAGATCCATAATGTCTATTTCTATTTCCGTTGGTGGGGTCTGGACTACCTGAGCTGGATCTGTTCCCACATTTTGGGTACCAGAGCCACCTGCCTGTGCTGCATCCGCCTCCACATTTTGAGTGCCGGAGACACTTGTTTGAGGTATGTCAATTTCCATGTCTTGCGCACCGGAGCCACCTGCTTGGGTATCTTCACCTGCTTTAAGCTCTTCTTCCGCATTCTGCCCTACCTCAGCTTCCTGCATTCTCTCTTCTCCTTCAGCTTGCAGCTGATCTTCATTTTCTTTCCATTGTCTTTCATCTTCAGCCTCTTTCTGCAGCCTCTCATTTTCTGCTTCTTGCTGCAATCTGGCAACTTCAGCCTCCTGCAGCAACCTCGCTTCCTCAGCTTCCTGCTGTAATCTGGCTTCTTCAGCTTCTCGTATTAACCTTGCTTCCTCTTTTAATCTGAGCTCTTCCTGAGCTCGGGCCTCATCTGCTTCTTTGTCTTTCTGCTGGCTGGTCTTCTGGGTCCTGGTAGAGCTAGAACTTGCTCCACTGCCTTGGCGAAAGGTTCGCAGCTCATCCATGTTGCTGACGCCTCTGAATACTTCTTCCTCAGCATCATGATAGTGAGCGTACTCAAAATGAGCATAAATTTCTCTACAATGCTCAGCAACTTTTCCCTTCCTGTCATTCCTGTGGAAGATTACCTCACCGAAGTGGAAGGATTTCAACTCTTGAACAAAATCCTCGGCTGAGGAAACCCCCGAGAACTTGTAAGCCCCTATGCAGAAAGGTAGAGGGGGAAAGGAGGCCTTATGCTGTTTGTTCAGTACTACTCCAATTCCATCCAGAAAAATCTGTCTTACTGCCTCTTTCAGGACCACATAGTTAGTGGCATACCTCGGCAAAATGTATGGAGCTTTAGTCCCTCCAAACATTCTGAGGTAGGTGCCTTGCTCTGAAAAGTAAAAATCCCTGTAATTCTCAAGGACTTCCAAAGCATTCTCTGACAGGCAGTTGGGCTCCTCCTTGAATATCTTCTCATATAGGGGCATGATGAACCCCTCACAGATGAGCTTGTAGCTAGGTTTGTAATTCTGGGCCCACATCATCCTGAAAGTGGTATAAACCGAGGTGGTGGCCTTATCCCATGTGCAGCCTAGTTTGGGAAAAGATAACTTGGCCAAAACACAATCAATGAGGTATGAGGACATGTAGAATTCTGCCTTCTTCAAGGCCAGTCCTTCTCTTGCAGCAACTATCATTGAGGCCAAACTGTCTGACAGGAGAGTGGCCCAGTCAAACACAGTTCCTTTAAATGCCACGAAGTGGATGATGGGAACCCACTGAATCTTATACACGGTGCCATCAGGCATGCTGAAGATTCTGCACAACATCAAGGCAATCAACCTGAATGGAGGTCTCAGATTCTGGACGTCATATTTGTCGCTACCTTTCTTTCTTAGATGCTTGCCTGCGACCAGTAATTTTTTGGCCATGTCAATGTTGTTCATTTTTCCCAGCCATTCATCAGTCAGAGCTTGCTGGGAGCGGGGAAATTTATAGGCTGCGGCAAGGTATGCTGGGTGAAAAGAGGCAATGGCTATTTTCCCGCTGTCATTTATTACCCTTGACTCCGCATCAGTATGTTGGAGAATCCATCCGATTACTTCAGCACATGGGAACAGTTCAGGGC
The DNA here is from genome assembly GCA_027924585.1 of Larix kaempferi. Lineage (NCBI taxonomy): Eukaryota > Viridiplantae > Streptophyta > Pinopsida > Pinales > Pinaceae > Larix > Larix kaempferi. The sequence continues at coordinate 6,083,223 of BSBM01001120.1, forward strand.
AGGTAGCAGCCCTGGCTATACTTGAAGTCCTGATATTAATATAGATCTGCTCCTCTTCTAGCAACATATCCAGGATCTCTTGGTGCTATAAACCGAATCCGGCTAACAATGAAGAGAATCCATCTTCGAGAATAATGTGATAATAAATGAATAATGATAATTGGACGATGAATGTATTACAAGAGAGCTCGCCTTTTATAAGGCTTGAGCGTGCTTGAGGAAGGGTTACGTGCCTTCAATTAAATAATCAATAATTTACTGTTTAATTTAACATATCATTTAATATTCATAGCATTGCCACCCCCTTTAGAGGGAGCTTTGTCCTCAAAGCTGTATTTGCAGTCATTGTCTTTTATATTGACATGGTCTGGATTCTTGTTGTGTCGTAATTCTTTGTTCTTAGGTGGAGAAACTCTCGGTCTCGGTCCATTCAGTCGGTACTTATTGCCTTTCCATTCAAATTCCATGTATTGTTCTTGCAGGTTGGTAGAGTAAGTCCCCAACGATGCTAACCAGTCGACGCCTAATACCATGTCTACTTCCTTGAGAGGTAAGGCAACACAATTGAGGTGTAGGTGTAAGTTTTGTATGTACAACGGCACCTTATGACATTTTCCTACTTCTTCTATGTCTTGATTAGCGATGGTTGAGGCTTTAAGCCCTTTTGCGGGGAACACAAAAATATTTAGTTCCTTTGCCTTATTGATGTTGATCAAATTATGGGTACTTCCCGAATCGACCAAAATTGTGACATCCTTATCTTTAATTTTCCCATTAAGTTGTAGTCTTTTTGGTCCTGAATTCCTAGATTCTGTTACTTGGAATATGAATTGTTCCGTTTTAAGAATGTCATGGTTTCTCAACTGAGGTGGCAGATATTTTCCTGCGAGTGCTTGGCTTTCCTTCTGTTGGGTGTAATCTTTCTCTGGTGTCTCTACCTTTTCTTTCTTACCGACTTGTTGATTACACGTAACCGTCGCAACTGATGCTTCAGATGAGCTTGTGTCTGTATCCGAATCAGCTGTATCTGCCTCTCTTGATACCTGTACTTGCTTCCCATTAATGATTTTGCAATGTACTATGTGATTGGTCTTGCATTTATGTCCTAGGAACCAATCTTCGCCACAACGACGACAAGTATTCTTCTTGTTTTTCCTGTCACTGTTAGTGTGACTACTCGATGTTTTTGAGCTTTTCCCAACTTCATAGCCATATGACTGATATTTGTTACATTGATGACCGGGTGACCATGTATCTTCGCAATACTTGCACTGGGTCTCTTGCTGTCGCAAATATCCCTTGTTAGGGTTCTCTTGTCTTGATTGTTTGAATTTTTCTTCAATCAGTTTTGCTTTGCGCCTAGCCTTATCCAAATTGGACACGTTATGCAATTCTAATTCATCTCTTATGTATTGTTTAAGACCAGAGATATATGTTTGGATTCGTTGACCCTCTGTTAATTCTGGTACGCGCGTTGCTAGCGCTTCCCATGCATAAGTGTATTCTTCCACGTTGCCTTCTTGCTGTAGCCTAGTTAGTTTGGAGAAAAACTCTTTCTCTGTCACATCTTCGAATCTTTTAAAGAAATCATTTTTGAATTTGTCCCAATTGTAGGCACATATTGTTGTCGTCTTCTTCCACCACATGTACCAATTGTATGCCCGTCCTTCGAGCTGCATGGAGGCGTATTTAATTTTTTCATCATCTGACAAGATTTTGTGAATGTAGAAGAATTCTTCCGCCTTGTTGATCCACGCCACGCTCTGTTTTGATTCTCCATCAAACTTGGGTAACTCCAATTTAGTTTTCATTGAGTATCCTCCCATCGATTGCATTGTGGCCCAATATGGTTTATGATGATTGTAGTGTCTATGGTCTTCTGGGATCTCCTCTTTGGGGTAATTTGATTGATGATCATTAGTATCGGTTGTTTTGCGACATGAATGGTCTCCCTTCGGAGACTCGCCATTTTTAGCATCATCCCTGTCCTTGAAAAACTGCTTGATATTTTCTAATCCTGCATCGAAGTATGCTTTCATTTCCTCTCGTACCTTCCTCATTTCCCATGAGACTGCTCCGGCAACTTCGTATTGCACCTTGCGCGAAAACTCTTCTTTTTCTTCTTGAAACTCTTTGTCAAGTTTGTCCATTCTAGAGTTTAGATTTTCCAAGATTTTCAAATCTCTAATTTGGTCTTTATCTAGTTTCTCCAGTCGATCCTTCATTTTTGTCATGGTTCTCGATCTAGTGTGGGGGAGTGAATATGGGGGATCAATTTTTGGTTTAAGGATCAAGAGTATTTTTTTAGGTAATAGGGTGAGGGATAAAATAATAATACAATAAGTATTATTGAATTCTAATAATAATTTATTATATATTAAAAATAATAATACAATAATTATTATTTAAATTATAATAATAATTTATTATGTAAAAAAAAAATATAATAATAATAAATTTATTATTATTATTTTTATGTATTAACTTTTTATTGTTGATGGGTGCAGGTCGTTGAGATGGAGTCTGCGTGGGAGATGGAGCGGAAGAGTGATGGCAGAATGGTGGCGGCTGGGGGAGGCGTTGGGGGAAGTGTGAAAGGTAGGGCACACGTGGAGGGGAGGAGGCGGTGAGTGGAGGACGCTGGTGAGGAGGGATGTAGCGCAGGGAGGATGGATGTGGGACGAGGAGGAAGGACAGGCGTGGGGAATGAGATGGGAGGTGGAACGGTGTGCAGGGCGGAGATGGGTGACCGGGTGGAGATGGGACGACGTGGAGATGACGGTGGAAGGAGAGCGCAGCAGCGGTGGTGAGTGGAGGGCGCTGGTGAAGGACAAACGGAGTGATGAGAGTTGAGGATGAGTGGAGTGCAGGAGCTGAGATGGAGCGTGAAGTGCAGGAGCTTAGCCGAACGCGGCTCTGATACCAATGCTATAAACCGAATCCGGCTAACAATGAAGAGAATCCATCTTCGAGAATAATGTGATAATAAATGAATAATGATAATTGGACGATGAATGTATTACAAGAGAGCTCGCCTTTTATAAGGCTTGAGCGTGCTTGAGGAAGGGTTACGTGCCTTCAATTAAATAATCAATAATTTACTATTTAATTTAACATATCATTTAATATTCATAGCACTTGGTCTCGGATCATCCTATAGATGTCACCCCATCGGATTTCAGGAGGAATACCGGTGGTGCACCTAGTATCTTGGTATGTGGTCTCAGTTCTAAGTGGTACATACTGTGTTTCCATCATCTTAGCCTTCTTCCTACCACCTTTTGGCATTTTGACTTATCCCTGATAACCAAATATACATCATTATAAAAGCGTACAACATACTGTGAGATTTTAATAGAGAGCATCACCATTTTAACATGTCAATGAGATAAATGCAATGTGAAGCTGCATGTTAGGAAGCAAAATACATCATTCCAACAGGAAACATAGCTATATAATTTTAATTTTTTAAAGGGACGAGGTTTGGAATGCTCCTGAAAGGATAGGTATGTTGCGGAAGCAATCCGCTCTCGGTCTAGCTCTAGGAGAGATGGTGACCTTCGTCATCGTGCTTTTAAATGGTTAGTGGCGGGGAAGTCTGGGGATAAAACGACCTTATTACGAGATAAGGGGCCGCTTGCACACTTATGACTAGGCGAGGGATTCGACCGCCATGGTTATTTATGGCACTTGATGGGGCGTCTTATGGTAAGCTCGGAAGTTTGAACTATGCTGGGAAAATGGCCGATGAGGAGCTCGGGGGGCTGTAGTTTTGGTTTTCGGCTGGTGTAATCGAGACATTCACGGGGCTTGGCGGCTTTAAACGAAAAGAATAATGACGTATGCGGCCAGGGTAAGAGCTTGGAAAAACTCCCCCCGTTCAAACTGACAGTCTTTACATAATATACAAACGTTTTACAATTTCTTTGTTTTTATGACGGGAAATATGCAATTTAGACCGTATTTGATGGGAAAAATAGCCCATGATGGGCATTTTGCCCGTCAAAATCCAACCAATTCCTATCGTCTTCAAAAAAGAACAAACCAAGGGTAGTTTGACGCGTGGAAGAAACAAATTTAACGGTTTAAAACATCCTACCTGGCACCGTGAGGATGGCTGAATGAGGTGGACGAGGACGTGGACGAGCGAGTTGAGCTGGAGCGGTTGCGTGGCATTCCACGATGTTTGCCAATCGAACAATAACAATGTGTTTGGCTTGAACCTCCACCGTTTATTTAAATGAACTGGGTACGTGCAAGGTTTAATGTGGTGGTTGGGGAATTTAAAACGTGGCTTTAATACTGGTACGTCGGGGTCATATCAAGCCATCTCGATATGTGCGCGCAACCGCCACCTGCAGGACAAGTTCATGAATCCCACCCGCCATTGCGGGATGATAACATGAAAGTTTCCGCTGTTTCGAAAGGAGAAGGCGAATGTTTTCCGCAAAATGATCGTGAACGTGAAATTTTTGGTAAAAGGTTCCCGCGGTAGCGGAAAGAAAACTTAAAAAACTCCGGCGTTTCAGAAGGTTCTCGCGAATGGCTCCCGCAAAATGAACGTGATCGTCAGAGTCCTTTGGCGGGCAGCGGGATGATAACGTGAAAGCTTCCGAAATTGCGGAAGGATTTCGCAGTTTCGGAAGGCTTCCGCGAATGTTTCTGCAAAAGGCTTCCGAAAACTTCAAAAAAATTTCTAAGTATCGGTCGGGCTTCGAGAGCGCTTTGGAAAGCTTTTGCCATTAGCCTCCACTGTTTCGGAAGGAATTGGTGAGTGGCGCCCTTCGTTTTGGAAGGATAACCCGAAAGCTTCCACGGTTGCGGACGGCTTTTGTGAATTGCTCCGGAAAGGTTTAGGTGTTTCGGTGTCTCGGAAAGCTAACGTGAAGGCTTCCGCAACTGCGGGAGAAAAAGCCAAAAGGTTCTGCCAAATTTTCTCAGTGAGGCTTCAGAACGAAAACGCGAAGGTTTCCGCAATTGCGGAAGGCTTTGGTGAATGGCTTCCGCAAGTTTGAGACTTAAGAAATTTTTTTCAAAAAACTAAGTCACTTGGCGGCCACGGGGAAAGTTGGCGAATGGCTCCCGCACGTTTCGGGCGGCTTCCTCGAATTCTTTCGTCGTTTCGGAAGGTATTCGTCAATAGCTTCCGCAAATTTTTAACAATAACTTCTAAATCTTTTCGGGAGACTTATGCAAACAGTCCCCGCCGTTTCGGGAGAAAAAGCTGAATGGTTCCGCGGAGCTTCTTTGGCGCGTTCCGCAAACTTTCAAAAAAATTCTAAGTCCTTTTTTCGGGAAGCTTATACGGAAGACTCCCGTCGTTTCGGGAGAAAAAGCTGAATACTTCCGCACTGCGGGGCTTTCTCCTATGATTCCTGCGATTTTCAAGAAGACCTCACGAATCCTATCTTTGGGAAGCGAACTTGGAAATTCTTTAAAGCAAGATTTTCAATTGAGAAACAAAACAAAAAGTGGAAATGGCCTCTTAAGGCAGCTTTTCTAAAAAATTGAAGGAGGGGCCCCAATATGTACAAAATTTTGGGGGGGGGGGTGTTGCTGCAACAACATGCTCTTAAGCAGTACCGCTGTCAGCCCATATTTACATAAATCGAAATAAATATCCACACATCCTCTGTCTCGGACAAATGACATTCCACCCACCCATACCCCTCTCCTAACCATACCTCCAACTCCTTAGTCCAATTCTTCCCTACCATCCATCTTCCTCATTTGGGTCTATGGGTACCACCATTTATGCTAATGCTTTGATGCATGTTGGAACAACTGCAGACACTTTCCTAAGAGAAAATTTGGTGATGTAGTTGTGATTTTTATATTTACAATAAGTCTAATTTCACATTAACTGTGTTTCTTACAGAATTTTGTATTTTTATATTGATATTTTATGGTCTTGATCTGTTGTGTTACCAGGAATGGCTGAGCAGAGCCACAAACTGGGAAAAGTTCAGTGCTACAGCTGGTTTGGGAGTCATTCACAGGGGTCATTCATAGGGGTCATCTTCAACAAGGTCGTTCTTTGATGGCTCCTTACCTTCCATAGAATGGTGCTAGTGGAGGTGGAAGTCCCTTTTCTGAGGGTGGATCCCTATATTCCTTGGGACTTATACATGCAAACCATGGAGGAGGGATCAAGTAGTTCCTTCATGAAATCTTAAGCAGCAGAAATCTTGAAGTAAGTATCTGCTTTGGTTACATATATGCACTATTTTATAATAAAAATTTTGATTCACCCTATTTCTGCAATTTTTTTTACTCTCAAAGGGAGCCCTTACAGATGTGATGTAATTTTTACAGGTAATTTAACATGGTGAAGTAACATAGAACTCTCTTTGAATATTTTTCTACTTGAAGCTATCAAAATATTCTTATTGCTTGGATCTACCTAGAAGATATGATCCCAATTTAAAAATGATATGCAGGGGTTTGGATCTTGGAATAGCCCTTATTGTTTATGGAAGGGAAGAAGAGGAAGATACACTTACTGAACAAATGACAACGGAGCAGGATCCTATTTTGCGATATGGTGGAATGTATGCACTTGCCTTGGCGTACGGTGGAACAACCAATAACAAGGCTATCCAATTCCTTCTACACTTTGTTGTCTCAGATGTTAGCGATGATTTTAGAAGAATTGCAGTGTTGGACCTTGGGTTTGTTTTATACTCAGAACCTGAGCAGGTTAATTTTCTTTCCATGTTTCTGATTCAATGCTTTCTTATTGATTTCAAAATCTAAACCATCCTGACAGGAATATATTTTTTTGGTCAAAATCACGAGTGGAATTATTTCACACAAATACATAGGCAGCATTACTGTTGTTTCTATATTCGTACGTTGATTTGACGAATTTCCTTGTATTTTCATAGACACCACGGGTTATATCTTTGCTTTCTGAGTCACACAATCCACATGTTAGGTATGGAGAAACTATAGCAGTTGGTGTTTCTTGTGTTGGTACATGATTGAGTGAAGCCATTTCACTACTAGAGCCTCTGACATTAGATGTAGTTGATTTTGTTTGTCAAGGTGCTCTTATAGAAATGGCTATGGTTCTTGTTCAGACAAATGAATCACATGAACCACGAGTAGGTAACTTCAGGTATGTTCTCCCTTGGAATTTACAATGGCTAATGACTACTACATAGAACTTCAAATTTTAAAGGCAAATAGTCCAACAGTTCACCAAATTGTTTTCAAAATGTTGGTCTATACTATAGTGCAATTTTCACTCTGTTCAAATGCTTCATGCCATTGTTTCAGGTGTCAATTGGAGAAGATAATTCTTGATAAGCACGAGAATACCATGAGTAACATGGGTGCAATTTGGCTTCTTGTATTTTAGATGCAGGAGGTAGAAATGTAACTATTAAAAAACTTTCCAGGTCAAAACATGATAGAATGACTGTTGTTATTGGAATGGCAGTCTTCACACAATTTTGGTATTAGAATTTGGTATCCACTTATCTATTTTTTGAGTCTGTCTTTCGCACCAACTACTTTTATTGGGATTAAATATGACTTGAAGACCCCAAAGTTTGAATTTATATCTGATGCAAAACCTTCACTGTTTGACTATCCTCGCCCAATGGCACCTCCCGCAACTACCTCAGATGCAAAGCTACCAACAACTGTTTTGTCAACACCAGCAAGGGATAAAACCAGAGGAAAAAAAGAAGCAGATCATAAAACTACAGTTGAAAAATTATATGGTGATGATGGTAATACATCGATATCTGCTAATGGTGGTGTAGGCTCTAGAAAGGGCCCAAAATCTAGTTATAAGGATGGCGAACCAATGCAGGTAATTAATGTTCCTGTTAAGGTGCTTTTTGTTAAGAGGGGTTTCTTTCAAAAATGAACCATAAAAGTACTAAATAACATATTGGTGGCATTTAATACCCGTGCTATCCGCTCTAATAACTTTATTTTAAAGAAAGATTGAAGTTGCATTGTGATTGAGGACAGTGAGAGGCTTTAAGGGTGCTAACTCAATGGTACAACACCTGTCTTATAGGCAGGAGGTTGATGGTTCGATTCCACCGTGCCCTATTTATATTCTAAAACCACTAAAAAGAGATAAATGACTAAAAAAATGACCAAAATTTACATATAAACGACCACCAATACAACATGAGAGAAAAGTGACAAAAAAAATGACCAAAATATGCATATAAATGACCACTTTTGAGTTGGCGATCGCTGGTAGCAAATTAGCGGTCATTTATCACATGACAAAAAATGTGGACATAAATTCGGTCATTAATTGTGACAATTAATGACCAAATATATTACCAAATTAATGATCAATTATACGACCAAATATATGACCACAAAATAAGCTATAAATGACCAAGCTAAATATGGCCACATATTTGCTACCAGTGGTCACCAATTCAAAAATGGTTATTTATATGCGGATTTTGGTCATTTATCTCTCATTTTGTACTAGTGCGAGAAATATCATTACGGACAATGCTCAAGCTTTCAAATCCTACAAAATGATGAGTTTCTGTCAAAATTAAAACATTGAGTTGACTCATTCAACTGCCTATTATCCTCAGGGAAATGGTTTGGCTAAGTCCTCAAACAAAATTTTGGTGACTATTATCAAGAATATCCTCAATACAAACAAAAGGGCCTAGGACTCCCAACTAAAATTTGCTTTATGGGCAGACATGATTAGTGTCAAAAGAGCTATAGGCAGTTCACCATTCCAACTAGTCTATGGAAAAGAAGTGGTCCTCCCAATTCAGCTGGATCTCCCGGTGATGAAGTTATTACAACCAAAACATGAAGAACCAAATGACATGGAGAGAATAATTCATCAACTGATAGAGGTTCAACAGGTCAAGGAAGGAGTTGCTAGACGAATCCTCCAAGATCCACCAGGACAAGATTAAAGTAACTTTTGACTGAAGGGCTATCGCTTGCAACTTTCAGCATGGAGACCTTGTTCTGAAGTGGGATGCTAGGAGGGAAGAGAGATCTAAACATGGGAAATTTGACAACCTATGGCTGGAACCATTAAAGGTCGTTACAGTCCACGACAACAACACATATGAATTGGCTCAACTCAATGATGAAATCTTCGGGAATCCTGTAAACGGGAGATTCTTGAAGCATTTTTTTCATTATTAATCTCTATCCTATTCTATCGAATGATCCTATGTACCGTATATGTAACATATGTTTTTCCCTTTTTCTTTCTACAAAATTTATGCTCATATCGTTACTTTTCCCTCTTATTATTCTTTCTTACTTGATTTGGAAAATAAAGGATAGGTATGACTCCACAAACCAATGGACTTAAAGGCACTAGTCTATTGTTCTCAACCTCTTCCGAAGAAAGAGGTTGTCCCTTTTGAAGCCACTATTAGTACTAATATCATCAGCCTGATTGGCCAAAGGAAGCTCTATTATAAACTAGGCTAGTGAGGACCTCTGAGTGAAAATATAGAGCGACAATGGCACAGACAGGATGAATAGCAGTTCACCCCGCGACGAAAGATCGATTGAAGAGAAGACAGGGACAGCTGAAGCATAGATGATCAATTATTCCTAGATTAGCGGCAGATAGTTCAGTCAGGGTGCCCAAAAGCCCGACGTTTATCAAGCTCAAAGGGCCCCTGATTGAAAACTGCCCAATACATGTGGCAGCCTCGAAAGCAGTCTGGTTAAATCATTTTTTCGGAACCCTGAAAACAACTAAGGTTCATTGCAGGAGTTTCTAGTCACACACCGCCGAAGTAGTTGAGTCGCCAAGACAGGTGGGTCCACCCCATAAAGCTACACCGGTGGATTGCACATCTCAAGGAGGTAAAGAGGTAGCATCAACGGACAACCAAGCTTCAAGGTGATAAAATTGCTCGGAGTTCAACACTCCCGAGACGTCCTTGGAACAAAACCGCTACCTAATCGTGGCAGCCTCAAGATTGTTCAGGGGCCGAAAAGTAGTTTTTCTAAACCACTTTTTTGGGGCCCTGAAACCACTAAAGACTACCATAGTGGTTTCTCCAAGCCATGGGTCTCCAGGTAGATGAGTGATGGGAAGAGAGGGACCCATCCATAAAGTTGCACCCACTATGCACAAATATCGAGAAGGGATTAACGAAAGATCAATAATTTCCTAAGCATCAGGGCGTTTAAATTGCTCAAAGTCTAAACATCTCAAGGACTACCCTGAATGAAAATCAATTGTTCCACACGGTGGTTCCACGATGGGTCAGGGGATGTGAGGAACCTGAAACAATTAATTAACAAAAATGCACGAGATATCAGAAATAACAGAACTCATAATCGATTTATTGATCGCGGGACACTTCGAGGGGGCAACCTCCTTTGAGCAAGCTCAATACAAATAACTTCACGGTGCCTTCATTGGCCTCAACACAAACTTATATACTATGTCTAGGAACCAATACTATGGATCAATACCATGGAACATATAATACTACGAGACGACTTACAAAGCATATGCGTCCAATACTATGGGTCAATACTATGCGCTATTACAAACTATGGATCAACAAATACTACAGGACGACTTACAAAGCATATGAGTCCAACAATAATATACTAACAAAGTAAAGAGAAGGGTTGACACGAGTTCCTAACACTCCCTCTCCCTTAGAAAAAGCTTTGTCCTCAAATTTTTAGATGTGGAAATTGATGCAGAATCTGAAGGAGTGGCTCCCATGTAGCATCCTCTGGTCGCATTCCGTGCCATTGAATTAATACCTCTATGATAGATCGAGAGAGAAGATGGCACCTTTTGAGTTTTAGGGAGGATTGCTTGGAAGGCTGTAGACGAAGAAGAAGCATATCACCTACTTGAAAAGTGCGCTCAGAACGATTTTGATCGGCTTGTTGTTTCATTCGAATTCTTTCCATGTGAATATTTTCCTGCAAAATGAGAAGAATCTGATCGCGGTTTCGAAGAACCGAGTCAATTTCCTGAACTGGTGAACTACTGAGGGTGTATGGAAGAAGAACAGGCAATGTATGACCATATATTGCTTCATATGGAGTCATTGTAGATGCAGTATTTTACCACCGGAACGCTTCAAGGAAATCCATAGAAATATATGTCCAAATCCGTGTAGGGATGGGACAAGGTTCGAGCAATCCCGGAAGGAGTGTCATTTCACCCTTATGGACCTGGAAAGTATCACATTCAGCCACCATCTGTTGAATTGACATTTTCAGTCCCTGCCAAAAGAAGTTACATTGTTCCCACTCATACATTTTGAGGAACCCAGAGTGCCATGTCGATGGAGAAGCATGGAGTTCATAGAAGACATAGCCCTCTTGAGCAGATTGCAACCAATTTGGAACAAGAATAGAAATAGCTGAAAGAGAATCTGGGTCATCAAATGTGCGAGAAAGAGCATCTGCCACCAAATTTTCCTTACCCTTCTTGTAAGTGATCTCATAGGCATAAACCAAGAGTTTTCTAACCCATTTCAGGTGTGCTGGGGAGGAGACCCATTGTTCTAGAAAATTTTTCTGACTTTGGTGATCAGTCTCGATGCATAAATAATTCCCTAATACGCATGCCTTCCACTTCTATACTACATGCAAAATAGCCAACATTTCCTTCTCATATGTAGATGCGGCTAAATTCTTACCGGAAAGGTTTATTGAAGGCGACAATCCCACAGGTCCAACAAAGACACCTGCATATCTATGCAAGGGAGTAGTGGAGACCGTGGATGGGTGTATCTAAATGGAATGGAGCTGAGCGATGACACCATGCGAATTATTCTTAAGGATCTTTTCCAGGCGATGTGAACTGATGATGTAGAGAGACCCTGGTTGCAAGCCCGTAAATGTGTGTTTTTTCCCATTAACTGAAAACTGCATCCAAAGTTCAGCAAAATCCCATAAGATGGGGCAAAGTGTGCATAACCACTGAGTGCCCAAAACCACATCACATCTTCCTAAGGACAAGGCAAACATGTCAGAGCACAGGTTATAATATTCCATAGAGATATGCACATTATGACACTTCCCCTTGCAAGGTAAGGTGCCCCCATTGGCAATCATGACTTCAAATTTGGAGCAAGGATGGACAAAACAATCAACTTATTTGGTGATTCGAGGGTCAATGAAGTTATGATTGCTACCATAATCAATGAGTATTGGAAGAGGGAGCTTCTTGAAGTAACCCTTGACCTGCATTGTTTGTGGGGTGGTGATTCCGGCTAAAGCGTGGAGAGATATCTTTGGGTGGTCGTTCGGAGACCTAGAGGGTCAACAGGCGGCTGCTAAATGTCGACCTGATCATCTAGTGTATCTGGAGATTCTTCACCAAGTTTAGAGGTAGGAAAAGAATCCACATCTAAGAGATAGAGTTGTTGCTCAACACATCTATGTCCCCGAGTGAATTTCTCATCACAATTATAACAAAGTCCTTTTTCTCTACATGCCCGCATCTCTACGTCAGACAAATGCTTGCTAGGAGTTATGCAAGGAGCTGGTGTGATGGGAGGTCATTGGGAAACCATGTTGCTATTTTCCAACGACGACACGAAAGTGCTCGGCAACAGTTCTAGACAGATGTAATCTGCGAGTTATCAACTGAAATAGATATGGACCCCGGGTATATGCTGCTTCCTAAAGGTTCAGGGGATTCACTCGGCCACCAATATTGTCTAACGACTTGCGTATGGGGTAGTACCCCTCAATCCATGGCTTAGGTAAAATTGATAACCACTTTTCCACAAACGACATCTCTTGGTTTACCTCACGGGTGGGAACTAGTCAATCAGGTAGGGGTCGTGGCCCTTTTCGCTGGTAGGTCCTCTCAATGGGACATCTACTTTGGGGTTCCTGTGGTACTCCTCATAATGATTTTTAGGGCTTTTTCCCAAGTACTTCCCATAGTTAAGAGGATAGGGATTATTCCCAGATCCGAACCTGCAACAGATGCAGAATTTTTTTCTGGTAGAAATTCCACCCAACGAGCCCAAGAAAGTGCTCTGATACCAGATGTGAGGAACCTGCAACAATTAATTAATGAAAATGCACGAGATATCAGAAATAACAGAACTCATAATTGATTTATTGATCGCAGGCCACTTCGAGGGGGTAACCTCCTTTGAGCAATCTCAATACAAATAACTTCACAGTGCCTTCATTGGCCTCAACACAAACTTATATACTAAGTCTAGGTGTTAATACTATGGGTCAATACCATGGAACATATAATACTATGAGACGACTTACAAAGCATATGCGTCCAATACTATGGGATAATCCAAACTATGGATCAACAAATACTACGGGACAACTTACAAAGCATATGTGTCCAACAACAATATACTAACAAAGTAAAGAGAAGGGTTGACACGAGTTCCTAACAGGAACCTAAAAGTAGTCTTCTTAAACCGCTTTATCCAGGCTCTGAATCCACTTGTAGTTTTCGGTATACGATTTCTCGTTGTAGTCTATCCTCCTCTTTTTTTAAAGACCGCCCTTAAAACAGTCTTTTCCACTGCCACCGCCATTCTGGATCAAAAGTCTCCCAACACTCATTACTGTTGTCACCGTCGTTTAGGGGAAATATTCTCCCAGCACGCAAAATCTCGATGAATGACTCTATAATCATTGCTCAAGGGTCGCACGATTATCAAGGAGCAAGAAAATGAGGTTATAATTACTCCAGCAAATGCAAAGCTTGAATCATGGAGTTTTTTCCTCAAGGGTGAGAGTCGCTGAGCATAATGCGTGAGTCTACCAGAGTTGTCGAGTGAAGTAGCGAGGATACAAGGTTTCGATCGATCATTTTATTTCTAGTGGAAGCACATAAGGAGCATTAAGGGAATGGATGACCAGTGTTCACGAGCAGCCCACAGATGCGCATGCACAGACATTCAGGCGGAAAGTAAGTGGAGTCTCAACTGAGATGTCTAAGGGAAATTCAGTGGTTGAAAAGGAAGCAGGCCTTCTGAATGTAGAAGCACCGAAGACAAGGGCATGTCAGTCCCAGTGAAGGATGATCAAATTGTGAAGCAGTTGTACCTGAATGGTTTCAATTGTTGAAAGAGATATCAGGTCCTGTTTCACAATGATGATGTCGATGAACTTTCATCCCGTCGAAATCAAGGTTTGAGAGAAAAGGGATTGGATGGGGTAGAAGGGATAGATGATGAATGTTTTTAAAATGTTTTAGTGACACATAACAGTGAAGTACCCGCGTCAACATCCTCTTAGCACCAAAATGTTCGATGTTTATCAAACTCAGAGCATCCATGAAATAAAGGAAAACTGCTAATATGTGGTTTCCTCGGAGTGGCATGGGTATTTCTATTCAGCAAGACGCACTTCTTCCCCAACAAAGTGGTCCCCAATCGCAGCAGTAGGTTAGCCAACATTAGTCCGTAGGACTGCTTTTGTAACAAACTCTATTGGAAAGTACAAACATAAATTAATAATCCATTGGGATGTAACAAAATATCTGTAACAACTTCTTTTGTAAAGCCCGTGAAGGCTATATATAGTAGGAAAGGAAAAGACCGCTGGTCGACTCTTTTTGTAAGAAGTATAACTTCTTATATTTGTAGTCTGATCAAGATATAAATAAGAACTTCATTTTTCCCGATCTTGGTGTCTTGTGGATTCAAACTTTTGATATGTCCAGTTAGTATTCTTTCTCTTGTAAATTCATCTCCGTCATTTTATTCATGATTTATGAAGTTGATTCTGATTTAAATATGAGTGTTGCAAGCTTAAATTATTGTTCATAAGATGGTTGTGGCATGAAATATTCATGTTATGTTATCTGGTAATAATATCCTCACATTGTTCAGGTTTTAGCCCTGTAAACATTGTTGTGTTAACTACTGAATTCCGCCTTCGGCTCAATACGTTATTCTTATACATAAGTTAAAGATTTACTCTCATTGAAGTACCTTTTTCTTTTTCCATTTCATAAACATCATCCCATTCAAATTCTGGTCATTGGCATATTGAAACACTGCTGACTTTATTCCAAGATTGGCTATATACATTATATTCTAGTAAATGTAATTTTGATCAAGAAAAAGAACATAGTAAATTTTATTGATGCCCAGGCACAATTCTAAAAACAACCTAGAACATCTCTGGGACTACCATGTACAATGGATCACATCAAAGGATATTTACATCATTGCCATTCCACGGTGGTGTGAATATATAGCTGAGATTGTTTGTATGTTTGAGAAGGAACTGCGGTCGAGTTTCATGGAATTGCAGGTTCATGTTCTAATTCACCTAGTCGATGAGGTTCAATTAGTCGGGGTGGTATTCTGTCACTGGATTTTCTTCTTAGAGAGGTTCATGAAAGAAGTGAAGGGATTTTTTTGACAAAGGGAAAAATCCGAGGGGTCTACGGCAGAGGGGGTACATAGTATATGAGTCGTTCTATTATGCCAGCGATTACATCAAGCAAATAGACAATACACCAAACACAGTGATTTGGCATGATGAACATGATGAGGATAGAAGGGAAGGGGAGGTACTAGAAATGAATGGAAAAAGGCGCATGATAAAGAGTAAGTCACTTATCTTTCGGTCTTCAATTTTCCACATATTAACTATTCACAACAAATTTCAAAATCTATATTTGATCCCATATGTACTGAATGTGGTTTTGTTTCCATGAATACAACAACAAATTCAGAAATTGATGCAATCAATAAATTCATTCTTTGCAATGTGGAGGAAACGCAGTCGAGGGTCGCATTGTATGAAGAGAAAATATTGAAATGGGACATTGACAGAAAATAATTCAGGCAATTGCACAGTTAGAAGCATTCATTTTCCAGATCATTTAAAAGAAAATATGCCAATGATATGTCCCAACAGTTTGGTTGCGGACCAAGTCAGAGATAAATATGGTGCATTTAGTTGTTACCCTCCTGAAGAGGAGGATGTGCTAAACGTTGGGATCGGGTGCAACAACTCGGTAATAAAATCTTTATGTACATAATTTCTAACTTTATAATGCAACTTTGAATTATAAAATCTATGTTTAATATATTAATGGTTGGGTTAATAGACATATGACATCATCATTTGTTAAATTTTCTTACAGGTGCATTCGTTCCCATCTATGTGGGATTATGGACATCAATTTCACACCGAGGATGCTGCTGATGGGTGTGTTACACAAGATTGTGGAGTGGAAGTCGAGTTCGACCAATCTAGTCATGCTAGCCAATAAAATCAAAACTTGGTAGGAGAGATGTTGGGTTATGTCAGAAAGATACAATAGATCATTCAAGTGGACTTCTCATCTTTCCAATGGGTTATTTTTAGGTGTAGGTGGTGGGATACATTCAATAGGAATAATGTAAAGGAAGATCGTGATAGTGGGTTGATATGTATCAACTCTAGAAAGATGTGGGATGAAAGTAAGGAGTCTTATGTTTTCCCAAAACACTGCAACCAAGTGTTGTTTCACCCAGATGTGTTGGATAGAGATTAGTGGTTCATATTAAGACACGACCCTAAATTTAAACATGTTTCTAAGAACAGTAGTGCTATCTTGCCAACCGAGGAAGATAATGAGAGTGTTTGCAATGGAGAGTGATATGTACATGTTTTATTTCGTCATTTACATATCGTGATATCATTTTGTTACTTTTATCTTTGATTGTCTAATTATATTGTTTATTTTTCATGTTATGACAGTGGAAATGAAAATTTGATTACTGGATGCAGTGTTTAAAACAATTTCAGTTGGTTAAGAACCAATTATATGATGCGAAATATGGTTTATGTCTATGGAGTAATTTATGATTGTATAGAATGATTATATGTCATTGTCCAAATTACTCATATTCTATTTTCTATATACATATAAATACACCATGAAAAACAACTTACATTTTTATTTTTGTGAATGTAAAGGCTAACATATTATTCTTGACTTGAACGTGGTCTCAAATTTCTATATCGATATTTTAGTGCTTGTATTTTATGATGTCTTTGTTATAAATAATGTTCAGAATTATAATTGCATTAATTTATGACATTTATGTTACAATGTAATGTTCTTTTTATTATATGATTCGATTAAATTGAATTTTTGTTACAATATAATGTTTTTCGATGTTTTTATTTTATTTATAATGTTAACACCAACATAGAAAATAGCACATTTGTAACCATGATGGAGATTGAAAATTCAACAATTTTTTACTAGCGTTGAGCTCTAAAATGATTCAATTTATGGTCTTGATAACAGTGAAATTTACAACAAAATTTAAGGTAATCTCTAATTTCTCCATCAATATTTGAATGTTTGTATTTCATGATGTTTTTGTTATAAATAATGTTAAGAATTATAATTGCATTAATTTATGACATTTATGTTAGAATGTAATGGTTTTTTATTGTATGATTCAGTTAAATTGAATTTTTTTTATAATGAAATAATTCTTTATTTTTTGATTGATTTATAATGTTAACTCCAACATAGAAAATGACACGTTTGCAACCTCGATGGAGATTGAAAATCCAACAATTTTTTTAATAGTGTTGAGCTCTACAATGACTTAATTCATGGCCTTGGTAACAATGAAATGTACAACAAAATTTAAGATATTCTCTGATTTCTCCATCAATATTTGAATTCTTGTATTTCATGATGTTTTTGTTATAAATAATGCTAAGAATTATAATTGCATTAATTTATGACATTTCTGTTAGAATGTAATGCTTTTTTTTTATATGATTCCAATTAAATTGAATTTTTGTTATAATGTAATGTTTTTCGATTTTTTTATTGTATTTATAATGTTAATTCCAACATAGAAAATGACACGTTTGTAACCTTGCTGGAGATTGTAAATCCAACAATATTTTTACTAGTGTTGAGGTCTACAATGACTTAATTCATGGCCTTGATAACAATAAAATTTACAACAAAATTTAATGTGCTCTCTAATTTCTACATCAATATTTGAATGTTTGTATTTCATGATGTTTTTGTTATAAATAATGCTAAGCATTATAATTGAAATGTTTTCTGAATGACAATAAGAGAGAAAAAAATGTCTTGAAGATCATCAAATCAACTTCATGATTAATAATAATAATCTATTTGGAGAATGCAAGTTGTGTCTTTACATTAGTTGAGAGAAAGGGGTGTTCTTTTAATTAAGTAGTTGTTTTTCCTCCTATTAAAGATTTGATATTTCTCATTGTAAAGTGAGCTATTGTTAGAAAATTAAAAATCTTGAATGATACATTGATATGTCATATTCATGTTCATATAATTTAGATTTTTTTTGTGATGTTCATAAACATGATACTATTACAAATTATACAACCATCATAAATCATATAGATAGTTGTCACAACTTCATCCATTTTCAATACAAAATTCATAAAAATATTTAATTCAATGATATTTGTTATTCAATTATATTATGTAAACATACACATATCATCATTAATATCATTGTCACCATCTAACAAACATAAAATGAAGACCATCATATCATAATTAACATAAAACTAATAAAAATAAGCATGAACGTACCATCATAAAAATTACATTATTGCATATTCATCTAACATATACATCTTACATATTTAAACATCATCTAACACATATATGATCTAACAATAACATGTAACAAAACACAAGTTTCATTTTCTAACATAACCACCTGACACATCTAATGAACATCATTGAACCTAACCTAACATACACAAGTACATTACCATCAACATATAAATAAACATCAACATAATCATCAACATCAATGTATGCAAAATGGAAAACACAAACATCTAATGAATATAACAAACCTGTATCATCAACATATAAATAAACATCAACATCTGCAAAATGGAAAATGATGTAGATATATATATATATATATAATCAATAACATCAAACTAGTGATAAATTTCAAATATACATGTCTAGACCACCCCCGAAACCATAACATCATCACTATTTGTTGAACATCCGAATGTATCGGCACCTCCAGCAGTGGAGCTAGAGGCATGATCAGTACCTCTTCTAGGAAATAAATTATCATGTAGATCAGTAGGAAAGAAATCTCTAGGAATCTGGGTCATCCCACCCGATCTAAGAATCATATCCAAAAGTTGAAGGGACTAGTGGATGAGGATCATCGGCATTTGATGGATCAATAGAGGATGGTCAGTCAGATAGGTATAACGGATCAGATGTTGGATCCGTCGAAGCAAGGGGAGGTGGAGGATATGATGAAGTTGGAGGACATGGTCGAGGAGGAGGTGGATGAGATGTCAAAGGTGGAGGAGTCGGAGGTGGAGGTTGAGGAGGAGGTGCAGTGGATGTGGAGGATGTGCCACCAGTCGAAGAAGTTGATGGATAAGGAGGTGGATTAGGATGCCAAGGATCTCTGCTCTCATCGGAAAATGAACTGCAATGAGGGATGGTATCTAAAGAATGCAAGAACCAACAATGTGTTGCATCAATATCCTCATATCAAGAGGAAGCATCCTCCATAGCTCAAGGTACCGATCCCGCCTCTAAATATTCCTAACAGGAACATGCTGAACCCCTCGATCTGCTAATAATTTGGACAACTTATCTGCAATGTCATGTCGGAACCTTTGATTTGGCCTTCGTCAAAGTCCAAGTATGGCTAGCTGAGGCACCTCCAGTTGATCATGCATCTCTATGTCCTTATCCTCATCCTGTGGCGGCGGTGGCCCCACATCGCCATCAAATGTGCTAATATTTGTAAAATATATAGTACATAATAATAATTAGACAATTTCATTAAACATGCATTTAATATAACAATTTAAAATATATTTCATTTTCATTCAGTATAAAGAGAATAAAATTAAACATAACGCTAAATTTACCTCTATCATCAGGTGGCTCGTTTTGGGTGAAGAATATGTTGATACACCCGCTTAAATCCAACCCTGCATATGGATATACAACCATATCTAACCAAGGTTGGTCCTCATTGCCTAGCATGTCAAGCACATCCGCAGTAATCCTTGTAGGAAATTTTGGTTGCCCCCTCTTGGGAACCATCTACCCCCACATGCACATAAACACATATGTCATCAACCTAGGAGGGAGCTGGTCAAAATATGGCCTAGTTGCCAGAAATATCTCAAAAAATAGACAAAACAACCCTGAACCGAAGGATAATTTCCCCCTCCTGCCAATAGAGGCATGACATCAACTGAGAGAAGAACAAAACTGTCGTAAAAAAATAGTGTACCACCTAATGCATCTAGGTGCCTTCACTAAAGAATCAACAAAATATAATAAAGTGAAGCTAATGCACTTCCCATCACTGGTGTAATGCGCGATGGTCATCACCAACAAAGAGAGGCACCTCACATCATCTCTACTAAAAGCAACAATGGAAAGCTACCCACCACTGACCTGAAACTAAGAAGGCTCGAGAATGTTGTGATCAACATATCTCTGAACATATACTAGCTGAGTCATTGCTACAAATCCAACTGGAAGGTCCGCACTTCTCCTAGAGAGCCCAATGATAAAGTATATGTCCTCCTCAGTGGGTTGGAACGACTCATTGGGACCAGCTCAAACTGCATGCCTATGATGATCTCAACGTGCGATCAACTAGGTCTGGAACGTACCATTCCCCTTGAGTGATGCCGCCTCCTCACAGAACTTGAGGAGGCCAATAAATCTCAAGAGGTGTATGGTCTAAGGTGTAATGGGAGGAGGGTATAAATATCTCTCCTACTCCCTGACCTCCCACTCTCTATGGAATTTATATTGATCTATGTCTACCTCGTGTTGCTGCCTAACCTTTTAGAGATCACGTCTCTATTTCACATATAATATAAATCAGTCTCATAAGCATAACGTATAAAAGAATTATATCTACTAAAATCAATTATTAAATTCTTTTGAACAAAAAAAAAATCGGTGCGCCCAAAATATTATAAAAGCACCACATGCATTGGGCTTATATACAAACGCCACCGAAACGCAGTGCGCTAAAATATGTCTACCACACCGCTGGTTATATTTCAAGAAATTTAAATTTGATTTCGATGGTGTGCCTAAATCATATTAGCACATCGGTGATTCAAATGCACAACCTTTAAAAATAAACCAATATAATTGAAATCTATTCACGGTGCGCCTATGGCACATCAGCGCACTGTAACCCCATGCCATGACATGCCATAGGAGCACCATTAGTTATGGGATTACGGGATTTGAAAGCACTAGTGTTTCTGAAATTTTAATGGTTTATGAAAACGTATCAACGATGCGCCTGTGTCACGTAGTTGCACCGAAACTGGTGCACTTACGTGACATGAGCGCACCATATAAATTATTATTATTTTTAACATATGAATATCGGTGCGTTTACTAAAGTTAAGGGCACCAAAAATACGGTGCTTGTTAATTTATAACGCAACGGTAAGCATTTCAATGTTTTTAAAAAGAAGTGATATTTATGATGAATTTTTATTTTTATGAAAATGTGACAACGGTGTGCCTAATGCACGTCATTGCACTGAAAAATGTTGCACTGATGTGACATAAGCGCACTGTATAAATAATTATTATTATTTTAAATGTATGAATACCTGTGCGTTAGACATTAACAAGCACCGTCATTCCAAATCCCTTTAGTTTACTAAATGCACAAGTTCCCTTAATGTTTATGAAGCATGTAAACGGTGCGCTTTCTCCATGTCATTGCATCGAAATCCGGTGCTCAGATGTGACATAAGCGCACCGTATAAATAAATATTATTTTTTTAATTGTATGATTACCAGTGCGTATATTACATTTAAGGGAACCAGAATGCTGGTGCTCGTAAATGTGTAACGCACTGGTAAGCATTTAACAATTTTAAAATATTTTTTGTGTTGAGCGGTGTGTTTAATCCGTAATGCTCGCACCATGGGTGGTGTGCCCTATAAAAGTTTACAAGGTACACCATTTTGCAATACGAGTTGAACGATTCGAATGCACGTCACAATTTTTTTTTTTAAATGGGACAATTTTAAGGTAAATTTTAAAAAATAATCTGCTAAAAAATCAAATTGTGAAGTAAGAATCATTTGACCTATTGAACGACCTGTCAGGGAGGCATATTGGCGATGTATGTGAAATTTGAATTTTTGCACACGATTTGGAAAAATTAAAACCAAAATCAACATCCAATAAGAGAGAAGAATGTGTCCATGTGGACCACAGATGTCAGGGCGTCCAAGTGGGTGAAGTGAAGCACCGGTGAAGAGAGGCTCAAATGCACTAAAGAGGGTAAAAAGGAGTTTTCCGATGCGGCTATTTTTTTATTAAACCCTGCACAGATGCACTCGACAGTCGGGCGCAAAGGTGTGTTCCACAATCATGAGCACCGAAATGAGTTGGTGTTAAAATAAAATATTTTTTTTTAATAAAATAACAAAATATATTTTTTTAACAAAATACTTTATAGTGCTTTTGGTTTACGTGCCCGCACTTGGGCATCTATCGTCCTTTAGCGCACCAGGATTAGTTTTTAAAATTTTGGTCAATACTATTTTTTTTTCAATAAATGAAATGGGTGGTGTGTTACGATTTTCTAAATGCACCGGACCGTTTAACATCGGACGCACCGTTTATAGACTTTTGAGATAAATTTTTTAATAAAATAGATTATTATGTTTCATAAAATAATTTTCAGTGCGTTAGGTTTGATACGACGCACCAGGGAGGTTAGCGTTAATGAACGCACCGAGTTGAGTTTTTTACCTAAATATTTTATTTTTTTAATAAAAGAGTATGTAGTGCGGTGGTTTCTACTAAACGCACTGGTGCGGTTTTGTGTTACTGAACATACCACTATGTTTATTTGGAAATTATTTTGTTTTGATAATGATGTTTTTTGGCCTCATTGCGACATTCTAGGAAATGAACATGTGCGGGTGTGTTTGGAACGCACCGATGCGATTAAGTAAAAAACACACCGAAATTAAAACTTCCGCTAAAACCTCCGGACGCTAACCTCTGCTATTGACCTCCTCTAGAAACAAATATTTGGGATATTTTCGGAGGATAATATGCTATAACCTACACTAAAGGGACTTTTCCTTGTAGTGAGGAAAATCTTCTTCTATGTTCAATCTTGAATATGAAATTAGTAGAATTAAATACATGTTCCATTAATTGAACTCATGAAGAATCATTCTTACAAGGAACCTTCCCTTCAAATTCTGCATTCACAAATAGTCCTATCTCTATAGATACTATTAATATGCAAGATGAACATCCCACTATTATCTTTGGCCCCAAGTTAGAGGAAAAGTTTGATTTTCCTCCACCTTTATTTATCACTCTTACTGTCCATGACAAAATGTTACATAATTGTCTTTTAGACTCTGGTGCTTCCCGCAACTTGATTCCAAAAGTGGTCATAGAAGCCCTATGGTTAAACATTACTAATCCATATCATGATCTGTATTCTTTTGATTCAAAGACAATTAAATGTTTAGGAGTGATAAAAAGACTTAGTGGTCAGTCTTACACAGCTTCCTATGAAAAGCATTTTAATGGATATTGTAGTGACTGACATTCCTCCCAAAATTGGCATGTTATTGTCAAGGTCTTGGACTAAAAAACTCGGTGGCACCTTGCAAATGGACCTTTCCTATGAAACCATCCTAGTATTTGGAGGAGAACAAAGAAGATTGTACATGGAAGTACAAATTTCTCATATTTTTAGTGACCATGAAAATCCAATTAATCATCCTATTTATGTTGTTCAAGAAGATATTGGATCATGCATGTTACATTTGAATGATGAGATCACAGGATCTATGCAAGTAGTGAAGGAAGTTCCAGTTCAACGATGTGTTGAAATGCAAGATACATTATGGCATATGTATTTTGATGTCTCATCACCCAAGGAAGGATCAGGGGCAAGAATTGTGTTGATCTCTCCAGTTGATGAGGCAATTACTTTAATGTGCAAACTGTAGTTTCAAACAACAAATTATATAACTGAATATGAAGCTTTGATATTGGGTTTAAGGGCTTCTAAAAATTTGAGCATTCAGTAGCTAGCTATTTTTGGCGACTCGGAGCTAGTTGTTTAGAAGGTAAGAAATGTGTACTAGGTGAAACAACAGTTATTGAAAGTTTATAGAAATGAAGTCTGGGACCTTATTGATAATTTATTTTTAGCATTCAATATATATTTTATTGCAAGAGATTATAATCAAACTGTTGACTCTCTGGCACGAGCAACCAATAATTTTAAAGTACCTAAACAGCCTCAACTTAGGTATCCTATCGAGGTTCAATACATACCATCAATTCCAGATAACATTAAGCATTGGATAGTATTACATGATGATGAAGAAACCAAGAAGTTTCTGGAATTGAATGGTGAATTTTCCACATCCCGGATTGATCAAGATGAAGATACTGAGGCAAGTAACAACTCTTCTTATTTTCAAAATTCAATTGTTGATCATGATACCATCGATATTAAAGGCAATTTTATACCAAACGCTCTTGTTCCTTTAGATAGGTTGTTTTCTAATAATGATACATTGTTAAAACCTAATATACAATCTTCTGAAGAGAATGTAATAAGTTGTAACATAGGGACTATTGTTGAACCAAGAATGATAAAGTTGTCCAAATCTTTGTTAGATGAACAGAGAAGAAGGTATATAGATATGATGAAATAATTTGTGGATATTTTCACTTGGTCTTACAAGGATTTAAAAACTTATGATATTGGTATATTATCCAACACAAGATTCCTCTGAAGCCAAGCACTAATCCTTTTAGACATAAATTAAGGTGCATAAATCCAGTATTGCTACTAGTCATCAAAAAAGAGGTAAAGAAATTGTTAGATGAAAAGATTATAGTACCTCTTAAATATTCTACCTAGGTAGCTAATTTAGTGCTAGTACGAAAGAAAAATGGAGAGATAATGCTCTATGTGGACTTCCGGACTTTAAATAGGGGTTCTCTTAAAGATAACTATTCACTACCTAAGAGAGATCAGATCTTGCAAAGAGTATTAGGTGCTCAAAGAATATCCATGATCGATGGTTTTTCAGGATATAATCATATAGTTGTACATGCAGATGATAGAGAAAACACAACTTTCACTAATCCGTGGGGTACGTTCATGTATGACAAGATTCCATTTGGTCTTATGAATGCAGGTGCAACTTTCCAGAGAGCCATGGATATGGCCTTTGTTGGAGAAAAAGAAACATTTGTTGTGATTTATTTAGATGATATCACAGTGACTCTCTGATAATGGACATCTTAATCATTTAAAACATACTTTTCTCAAGTGTAGAAAGTTTGGGTTATCCTTGAACCCAAAGAAGTCTCATTTTGCCATGCAGGAAGGTAATCTTATGGGACATATAGTCTTTGTTGAAGGTATCAAAATTGATCCCGAGCATGTTAAAGCCATCCAGAAAATTTGTATCCCAAGAAACAAAAAAGAAATCCAATCTTTCATTGGGAAAATAATTTTTTTAAGATGGTTCATTCCTAATTTTGTAGAAATCATTAAGCACATTACAGGGATGCTCAAGAAGGATCAAGGAGTAAGGTGGTCAGTTGAATCCAAATATTCATTTTAAAGAATAAAACAAACCCTTACTGAAGCTCCAGTACTGGCGAGTCCATATTTCTCTAAAGAATTTTTTACTTTTTCTTTTGCATCTGAAGAAATTGTGGTTGCGGTATTATTGCAGAAGAATTCAGAAGGTTTGGAAGAGTGTATTTCATTCCCCAGTAAAACTCTTAGGGATTATGAACTTAAGTGTAGCATAATTGAAAAACAAGCTTATGCTTTAGTTAAAGCACTTAAGTTTTTTAGAATCTATCTTATGTACTCCAAGATTATAACCTATGTGCCTAATGGTGTTGTTAAAGAAATTCTAGTACATCTTGACAGTGAAGGAAAAAGGGGGCTTTGGATTACTAAAATTATGGAGTATGATCTTGAGATCAGGCTTACCAAACAGGTTAAAGGACAAGGACTTGTTAAATTACTAGTAGACTCCACTTGTGAAGCTTTGGGATTGAACTATATCTTGAATCAATCAACACAATCAGAATTGAAAATAGAATAGGGCAAGAATCAGATTTATAACATGTATTCTACTTCATCATGGTATGCATATATAGTTTACTTTCTCTTATATTTGCAACTCCCATCAGGTTTGGACAAGAGAAAATGCCGATCATTGAATCTGAAAGCTATGAAATATTGTTTAGTTGATCAAACTTCGTGTTGGAAAGATCTTGTAGGAATGCTTCTTAGATGTGTGAATGAAGATGAGGCTGATGTAATAACAACAGATTTACATGAAAGTGCATGTGGTGGGAACCGTTATTGGAAATCCAAAGCCTTTAAAATTTTGAGGGAAGGCTATTACTGGCCTTCATTATTCTCTTATGTTTTTGCAAAAGGAAGAGCATGTATTAAAACCAATTGCAGTGGATGCACCCTTTCAGCAATGGGGATTAGATTTCATAGGTGAGATTAATGCTCCCGCAAGCGAGCAACATAGGTGTATTTTAACAACTACTTATTTATTCACTAAATGGGTAAAGGCGGTTCCTACTAGGAAGTTCGATAAAATAATCATTAACTTCCAAGAGGAGAATATTTTAAGTAGATTTGGATGTCCTCGAAAACTTGTAACCAATAATGTTGCAGCCTTTAAATATTTTGCTATGGTGGTTTTTTATGAAAAGTATAACATCATACTTAAGCATTCCACACCCTATTACCCACAGGGTAATGGTTTGGTAGAGTCAACAAATAAAATTCTCATCAATAATATTAAAAAGTTGTTGCTTCATAATAAGAGAGCATGGGACACCACGCTGAAATTTGCTCTTTGGGAATATCGGGTGACAACTAAGAAATCAGTAGATACATCCCCTTTTTCAATTGGTTTATGGTACCGATGTTGTCTTTCCAGTTCAATTGGGATTACCAGTAATGAATTTTACGCAGGATAATATGGAAGAGCCAAATGAAGTTCAGAGACGAATTTATCAGCTGATTGAAGTGCAACAAGAAAGGGAGTTGTTAGCAGAAAAATATCAGACACATAGAGATAAGATCAAGGCAATGTTTGATAAGACGACTAAAGAGGATACTTTTCTTATTGGTGATATGGTTCTTAGATGGGATGCACGAAGAGATAAAAAATCCAAACATGGAAAATTTGACAACTTGTGGTTTGGTCCCTTTAAGATTGCAAAAGTTTTGGGTAATAATACATTTATTCTGCAGAACCTGGATGGATAAGAAGTTGCATGCCCAGTCAATGCGTTCTGAAACATTTCAACATTTACTAAGGTCGTGGGTGACGTAATTTCAATGTAAATACCGGTGATTTTTTACATTTGTTGAATAAGACTCCAGCCCAATGGATTTTTATATAAATGATTATTTTCAGTTTATAATCAACAATTGCAAATTTATCAAGGTGACAATATAATTTTAAAGGCACTTGGTCTACTGTTCTTGGTATCTCACAAGGAGAATACCACCCCCAGATGTAGCCAAACGTTAGTCCTACATCTTTCATCCTATTTTTCTTCATTTTTTTCCTTTCCATTCCAATTCCTTTTTGAAGTCTTTTTAGACCTAGTCAAGTTATCTAGTCCTAGATTGATTTTTGTTTTTAATTGCATTATATTTCAAGTTTAAAAGTTGGTTTTACCTTGGATATTTAATGTTTTATTGAGTATATTTATGCCTTGAGTAACTATGCAGGTTTTAAATTATCCCAAGGGTTAAGTGTTAAATTCTAAAAAAAAGGTTCAATGTTTTGAACATTCCAGTAGTATGAATCATCATTCTTCTTCACATGTGCATTGCTAGAAAAAAGCATGATATGACAGAGTTTAATCAGGTGGCACTTAAAGCAATTATTGTGCTGAAATCCTCGAAAAGTGGTGCAATTATTAGTAAATGTGCCATTGCTATGGTATTAATGTTTCATCATGATTTCTCAGGCTTATTCCATCTCAACATATGATAGCTTTGTTCTACGCTAACCCCTATTTGGATGTAAGATTGTGGGACATGCTCGACATACCTCTAACATTCTAGGTTCAAGTTTCTTATCAACAAGATAACTCCTCTTGGGTAAAGCTAGGATAGTTTATCAGTGCAGGCTTACAAAATGAAAAGAGCAAGCGGACCAAGTAGAAAATTACTTCGATTCAATCCAGAAAACATGGAATGGAACAAAATACTCCTGCACTCTGTTCAGAAACTGAAGGAGGTGCATTGGTATTCCATGTTCAAGAGGATACAAGGCCATAATACCCAGGTCACGGAGCATTTTTATCTGAATTTCAAGGGTTAAGTTACTGATTTTGGTGGTTTTGAACTCCAAGTATCTGAGGAATTGATTTCAACTGCAATTGGTGTGACTGCAGAGGGTGAGAGGTGGTTCAAAAAACAACCAGTTGATGCAGACTATAGTCAATTTCTCCATCCTCAACATAAAAACCCCTATTGGAGTAAATGAATCCACAGGAGCTTCCTAAAAGAGGAATGACATGATATCTTGGGCATTGTTCAATGTTATGTAACATGTGAGGGGAGGATTGGTACAGTGTATATGCACCATTTAAGATTCCTAGTTCACATAGTAGGCATTAAAAAATTAAATTTTCCCTATTTTCTGCTAAGAATCCTCTCCAAGATGGCTACTAGGATTCAAAACCACCATGAACATACTAGCCATAGTGTTTTTCATCATGTCTTGGTAAAAGTACTTGTACAAGAGGAATTAAAGAAACACAGAAGGTATTGGTCGCAATTCATGTCTTGGTGAGGATTTAAGCTTGAACAAGAAATGGCTGATGGTAACAAAGATAATGAGAATAATAAAAAGAGGAAACAGCCTGAAGCTTCATAGGAAGCATTGAAACAATCTCTCAAAAGCGACAAGGGTGAAAAAGTTGTTCAAGAGGAAGTCTCAAAGCATAAGGAACAATGTAATTTTAGCCAGAACCTGTAGTGAGGGAAGTGAATTCACAGATGCTAGTTGAAATTGATGAAGAGAAAGTGCATTCAGAGGTCAAATCATTGGAAGTTGTTCAGGGTCGAGAGGTTTCCACTTATGAAGATAATATTCAAGTCATAAAGCAAGGGGAAGAAGCCATTGGCACCACTCAAATGGCTGAAAAAATCGAGAAACAAGCTACGTCTGAGCAATCTTTCTCTGATTCTAAAATGTTTGATAACTATATTCTAAAGCCCGAAACCATTAAATGGAGACCAAAAACCCAAGCCACTAGTAAGCCAAAATTTAACATGAGCTCACTTCTAGATCCCAAATTGAAAAAAGAAAATGTAATCGGCATCGAGGACTCCTCAGATGAAGAGGATCGTAAATCCAAGAAGGTAGAGGAAATATTGACTAGGGTTTTAGAAAATATTGATGAAGGCCTTAAAGAGTTTCCAGAGCTCTTAGAAGAAAAACATACAGTCGAAGGAAATGTTGTGACCAAGGATTCAAAAGATAAAATGAGCCCATACCCTATATATTTTGAAAACAAAGAGAACTGCGTAGATACATAGGAATTGATCCAGAAGGATATAGGTGGCCACCCACCTATTCCACTGGCTCAAAACAGTTTTCCAATTTGGCGGTTTTCTAGTAATATTTCTACGATTTTTCAAGTCCTAAACTTTTGGGGCCGTTTTGAAGCCCTAAACGATGTTTTTTGGTGATTTGGGGGGACAAATGGTTGCCAACAACATACACTTCTACTTGATCGAAATTTGTAAATATCAAATAGACCTTTCTAACAAGCTATCAAGCGCCCCAAACGAAGATCGTATGCAAAAGTTATGACCCCGAGAATTTGATTGTTCAACTAACCACCTTGGGGCCGCAAACTTTATGAAGGTTCATCTTCTAAGGTTAGGTTTTTGGATGCTTGGGATTATTTCCCTCATGCTTATGATAAATAGGCCATTTCGACCTCTCTTTGTATTCAGTTTGTCATGAATGAGCATAGCCGCCACATCTCTTCTCAGATATATAGCTACCACCATTCTAGCTGCTTCTATTTTGCAGTTTGTTCTGTTTCATTCATTTAATAGAATTTGAGTTTACTGTATCACTGTGTTTCTTTCCATATATCTGTGTATGTGAATATGTTTATGCTCTTTCATTTTGTTCTCACATAAATCTAGATCAGTGGTATCAGAGCATTCTGCTCTTGTGGGTTCTCAGTGCATGTCCTCGACGAGATTTGAATATCGAGAGTTGGGTCTCGAACTAGTTTAGCTTGGGGAAAACCCCTCTCGTCGGTCCAAGCAGACTCACATGGTGGGGGAAGAAAAGAGAGACGATGGAGCAGGGGATCCTATTAAGCTGTTGCTCGAGAAAGCCCTCGCGCGATAGAGGAACAGGGTGATGGATAATTTCGCCCAGATCCTTTGAAGAATGTCGTCGACGACAGATGCACCTTCAACGAGCAGTCGTTTTGGGGGTGAGAATCCATTCAAGGTACAAGTTAACTTTGAAATTCCCTTATTTGAAGGAAATATAGAGGCAGATGCTTTGGAGAAATGGTTAAATCTGTTAGATGGTTACTTCTCTGTTCAAAAATTTTCCCACAGTGAAAAGATCACATTTGCGCTCCTTAAGTCCCTCTCCCATGTTAAATACTAGTGGGATGGGTACTATGAGAGGCAAGCAGGAGAAGAGTCTAAAATATTCATGATAGACCCCACTTGGGATTATTTTTTCGATGCCGTCAAGGAGGAGTTCTACCTAGTCAAAAACTATGATGACCAGTACACTAGGTGGACAACTATGCGCTAGGAGAGAGACCAGACAGTTCCATATTTTACCAACATGTTCCATACCCTACGCTCCAAAATGGGTATTAGAGACTCTGAACGACACTTGGTCCTAAAGTAGCGTAGTGGCTTGCATAGGTACATTCAGATGAAGATGGATTTCCTGGACATATCCTCACTAGGAGAAGCTTATCGGTATGCTGTCAAGATTGAGCATAATTTTAAGCAAAAGAACAAGCAAGATTTTCGTTCTGCAAATCAGCAGCAGAATCCTGGAAAAGGTGGAACTAATTCATAAGGTAAAGGATAGAGAAAGGATGGACAAAGCCTCAACAACCATCCTAAGACGCATGTGAAGAAGGGTAATGGGAAATCGAAGAAGGACACTGGAAAGTGGTGCAAATTCCACAAGAGCCCCTGGCACAACACTAATGAATGCCACTCAAAACAATCCTTGTTTGTTGAGACCAAATCCCCGGATCCAGACTTCAAATCAAACTCTGGTGTACAAAAATAAAGGGGAAAGCAGATCATTGACGTAGAATTGAGTGCCACCATCGCAACTGCAAAGATCTAACCAGAAGAGTTAGAGGATCCATAGGAAGGGGAGCACCTCTTCCATTCTCAACTATGGGTGCAGGGGACTCCACTACATTTCATTGTTGATAGTGGTATCTAGAAGAACCTCATCTCAGTCGAGGTCATCAAAATATTGAAGCTTTTGATAGTTCCACATCCCCCACAATACAATATCAGTTGGTTGAGCCAGGGACGAGACATTTGCGTTAGTCAACAATGTCGTCTCTCCTACGGAATCAAGACCTTTAAAGATTAGGTAATGTGTGATGTTTCCCTGCTTGAAGTTTGTGATTTTCTTTTAGGACAACCATATATGTGGAAACGTCATGCTGTGTATGAGTCTAGAGCTCGTAGTGTCATTATTACTTTGGGAAAGAAACTCTACAGGATACCAGAGACACTTCCAACTACTTCAATTTATGTCCCTCATCACAGCTAAGCAGTGCAGGAAGGTAATCTCCCAGATAGGGAAATTCGTCCTCTTCATGGTTCTTTTTGAAGGAGAACAAAAGATCACAGCAACATACACCACCTCCACACAGAGCCCCTATGCACAACAGAAACACGTGGACAAGATCGTGGAAGCATACAAGGACATATTCACCACATCTGTCGGGGTGCCAGTACAATGCAAGGCCAAGCATCCCATTGATTTTATCCTTGACACGCCTCTACCTAATAGGCCAGTATACAAGCATTCCCTCATGGAAAATGAAGAAATCAAACACCGGATTCAAGATTTAATCCAAAAGGGTCACATTTGGCCTAACTCCTCACCTTGTGGGAGCCCAATTGTGTTGGTACATAAGAAAGATGGGACATGGAGACTCTGTATTGACTACCGAGATCTAAACAAGATCACAGTCCAGAATTGGTTTCCCAATCCCCAAATAGATGACCTTCTTGACTAGCTCAAGGGTGCCAAATATTTCATCAAGATCGATTTGAAGTGTGGCTATCATCAAGTTCCAATTGAGGAGATCGATGTCTGGAAGATTGCCTTCAAATCTAGAGAAGGATGTTTTGAGTGGTTGGTCATGCCTTCCGGATTGACTAATGCTCCAACAACCTTCATGAGGATGATGGACGATATACTATATCCATTCACCAATTCTTTTGTGGTCGTATATCTAGATGACATCCTCATCTACAACAGAACATGGGTGGAATATTTGCATCATATCCACTAGGTCCTTAGCACCCTGCGACGACACAAGTTATATGCCAATCTAGAGAAGTGCTCATTTGGCATGGAGAGGGTTCAGCATCGTAGATACATCGTGGAAAAACATGGTGTTCATGTGGATCTAGCCAAGATCCAATCCATTCATGATTGGCCAACCCCGACAACTCTCACAGAGCTTCGCAACTTCCTAGGCCTTACCAACTTCTATTACAGATTTGTGTTGGGATTCTCTAATATTGCTTGGTCCCTTATCCAGGTGACAAAAGGGGGATCTAAGGAAAAGTTCATTTGTTCCAAGACACAACAAAAAGCATTTGAGGAGCTTAAGCAATGCTTATGTTCGGCGCCCGTCCTTTCCTTACCAGATCTGCAACAACCCTTTGAGATTGATACATATGCTTCAGACTATGTTGTATGTGCAGTCCTCACTCAGCATGGCCATCCAATGGCATATCACAGTGAGACACTTTCAGATGCAGTCCGTAAGTACCCCACCTATGAAAAGGAAATGTATTCCATTGTCCAAGACTGGCGCCAATGGAAGCATTACATCCTAGGAAAAGAAACATTCATCCACACTGATCACAAACCCCTGTAGTTCATGCAAACCCAAGGAAAGTTACAGAATGACTGACACCAGAAGTGGTCCACTTACTTGCAACAATTCCACTTGAACATTAAATATAATAAGGGAATCACCAATCGAGTTGTTGATTGCCTCAGTCGACCTCCAGTAGAAGCACTGTCCATGGTGCTCAACTCTTGTGGCCATGAGGCCTCCAGGTGGCCTCAACTATATAACAATGATCCTGAGTTTTCTCTCATCTATCAAGGCCTATGTGCAGGAACACTCGTGGCATACTTTCATCTCCAAGAACGATTGCTATGCCATCGGGGCCATCTCTCTGTTCCTTCGAGCGAGCGTGCGAAGATGATTTGGGAAGTGCATTACAGTCGGGTGGTAGGGAAATTCGGCACTGAAAAGACAGTGGCCATATTGTAGAAGTATTTTTATTGGTCCAAGCTCCAACAGGATGTCGGACAATACATCAGATCATGCACTGCTTGCACCATCGCGAAACCTTCCATAAAAAAGCATGGGTTGTACACCCCTCTACCCACTCCTGATGGACCCTGGGAATCCATATCCATGGATTACATGTCCGAACTACCTTCAACCAAGCATGGTAATGACTGTGTGTTTGTGGTCGTGAATCGCTTCTCTAAGATGGCCATTCTGATAGCTTGCAAGAAGAACATCTCTGCCAAAGCCACTGCTAAGATCTTCTTTGAGCGCGTTTGGGTTCATTTCGGGCTGCCATAAACTATCATATCGGATCGGGACAACTGGTTGCTAAGCATTTTCTGGTCCAGCTATGGTCATTGATGGATACCGATCTCACTAAATTGACTTCCTTCCACCCACATACCGATGGACAAACATAGGTAGTCAACATGATGACTGTTCATATTCTAAGATTGTAAAATTCTAAACATCCCCGCACATGGGATGAGATCCTTCATTATGTTCAACATAGCTATAACAGAGCTCTTCATATCTCTACCGGCCACAGTCCTTTTCAAGTGTGCTCGGGGTTCCAACCACTAGCCCCAATTGGTGTATCTCTGCTCATTTCATCCACACGGGAGGAACCTTCCCATGCTCAGAATGAGGCTGATAAGGCCACCATATTTGTTGAATGAATCCAGCACATCTGCCAACAGTTCCATGACATTTTGGAAAAGGCCAACACTAAGTACAAGCAGCGACATGACCAACATCAGGTTCCAGGTGGGTGATAAGGTTTGGTTGCATTTGTAGAAAGAGAGGCTCAACGGACCCCATCGCAAGCTTCGTCCACTTCGATATGGTCCATACACCATCACCAAGGCAATTGGTGACACTGCCTTCGAATTAAGCATTCCTCCACTCCTTGGGCTGCACCCAGTATTCAATGTGGAGCTCCTTCACCCATATTTTACACCATTGTTGGACACCTCAGAGGTGGCAGAGCAATTGACACCTACAGAGCTTAATCCCGACTGCATGGAACATGCAACTATTGATCAGATCATGGACACACAAGTTAAGGGCACCCGCCAACAGAATATCCAACTATATCGGGTTGTCAAATCAGGGAAACTACTCCACTAAGGCAAGTGTCTCACTAGGAGTGAAGTTCGACATAAGTTTCCCCATTTGATGGGGGCACTCAACGCAATGGAGACCATTGCTTCCTAAGGAGGGAGGACTGATCCAGAAGGATATAGGTGGCCACCCACCTATTCCACTGGCTCAAAACAATTTTCCATTTTGGCAATTTTCTAGTAATATTTCTATGATTTTTTGGGTCCTAAACTTCTAGGGCCGTTTTGAGGTCCTAAACGATGTTTGTTTGGCAATTTGGGGGGCCAAATGGTTGCCAATGGCATTCATTTGGCTACGGTCGGAATTTGTAATTATCAGATAGAATATTCTAACGGGCTATCGAGCGCCTCAAACGAAGATCGTATGCAAAAGGTATCACCCCGAGAAGTTGATTGTTCAACTAACCACCTTGGGGCCGCAAACTTTATGACGGTTCTCTTCTAGGGTAAGGTTTTTAGATGTTTGGGATTCTTTCCCTCATGCTTAAGATAAATAGCCCCTTCCGGCCTCTCTTTGTATTCAGCTTGTCACGAATGAGCATAGCCACCACATCTCTTCTCGGAGATATAGCTACAACCATTCTAGTTGCTTCTATTTTACAATTTGTCCTGTTCTATTCATTTAATAGAATTGGATTTTACTGTATCACTGTGTTTCTTTCCATATATTTGTGTATGTGAATATATTTATGCTCTTTCATTTTGTTCTCACATAAATCTGGATCGGGAATTGGCTCAGTCTTCGAAAAGACAAGAAATTTCATTTGAAATAGATTATTCCATGGAGGTTCTAGTTGATGAAACTTACTCTGGAGAAGAGTCAGATATAGAAATCCTTAAAAATAAATTCAAAATTATAAGGCACAGAATAAACATATGAACAAGTCTAATGAGAGAATTATGTAGGCGAATCAGATGCTTAGAAAGGATCTACAAGAGTTAAATACAAATGATGAATTATTAATCCAGGTGGATCAAGAAGCAGTAAAGAGGAGGAAATCAGTTCAACAAAGAAATGAGGAGATTTCAAAGCAAAATGAAGACCTTCTGGAAAGACTTTGGGTTTCATAGAAGGAATGTTCTAGGTTTTAGAGAAAGTCCCAAGCCTTAGATGGATTAGCGATTTTGTCTAAAGCAACAAATCACATTTGACTAAGTTCAGTTTCAAAGTTTCAAAGGCTCTACGTGTTTCAAGCATCAAAAAGGTGTTAGGAACCCATGTCTTTACTTTGTTAGTATATTTTTATTGGACATATATGCTTTGTAAGTCGTCCTGTAGTATTTGTTGATCCATAGTTTGTGTTATTGTTGTTGGCACATATGCTTTGTAAGTCGCCCATAGTATTGTTGATCCATAGTTTGTAGTGGCCCATGGTTTTGACCCATAGTATTGGTGCCTAGACTTAGTATATAAGTGTGTGTTGAGGCCTATGAAGGCACGGTGAAGTTATTTGTATTGAGCTTGCTCAAAGGAGGTTGCCCCCTCAAAGTGGCCTACGATCAATATAAAAGTGATTCTGAGTTCTGTCATTTCTACTATTTCGCATATTCTTATTAATTAATTGTTGCAGGTTCATCACATCTGGTATCAGAGCACTTTCTTGGGCTCGCTGGGTGAAATTTCTGCCAAATTTTTTTTTCGCATCTGTTGCAAGTTCGAATTTGGGAATAATCCCTATCCGCTTAACTGTGGGAAGTACTTGGGCATAAGCCCTAAAACTCATTGTGAGGAGTGCCACAGGAACACCGAAGTAGCTGGCCCATTGAGAGGACCTGCCAGCGAAAAGGGCGACAACCCCTACCTGATTGACTAGTTCCCACCCGTGAGGTAAACCAAGAGCTTTCGTTTGTGGCAAAGCGGTTATCAGTTTTACCTGAGCCGTGGAGTGAGGGGTACTGCCCCAATACGCAAGCCGTCAGACAGCATTGGTGACCGAGTGAAACACCTGAACTATTAGGAAGTCGCGCATACCTGGGGTCCATATCTATTTTCAGCTGAAGTGTTGTCAATCACTGTTGTACCGTTTCAGATCTAGCCGTTCATATCCATTTTAAAAGCCGTTCCAGATCCAGCCGTTTCAGATCCATCCGTTTTCAATCCATTCGGCGTTGTTTCAGATCCCTCTGTTTCCGCTCACTTCTGGGCCGTTGCAGATCTATCTGTTTCAGATCCCTAGTTTTTTCTCCATATCTCCCTTGTTTTCACTCTGTTTCCCTTGAAACTTCTCGGGAACCCCTGTAATCCCATTCTGCATATTTCATTCCTGAAGACCCTATCCCCAATTCCACTTCCTAAATCCCGAAATCCCACATTTAGCTATTTTTAGGGTTTTCCATAACTTCCTCGGATTTCCCCCAATCACCTTCAAATTTTACCACAGAGTTCCTTTCCTAATTTTGCTTCTTTGTCCCTCTCTACCAAATTTTCCCATTCTTTCACCCCGCTTCCGAAATCCTCTTTTCATTCGATAATGTCCAAAACCTAGTCAAACCCCAATTACCCTTCAATTTTTTTTCCAAATCCAGATTTTCCTTTACTGAAGCAGTTTCTGTTTTTGTTTTTTTACCCAGTCAACCCCCCCCCAAAAAAAAAAAAAAAACTCCTGGTTATGGTTGTCACCTGCGCAGGAGCAAAAACCATGGAAGAAGCACTTGCAGCCATCCAAGCCAAACTCTAGGATTTGGATGAAAAATTTCTCGGCCTCCATCTTTAACATTCAGCCATGAACAACAAACTACAGTCCGAGTATTCATCAGATAATGGGTTCTCTTCTTTCAGCAATTTTTGTGGTCCGAAGCTTGATTTTCCTCACTTCAATGGTACTGATCCAACTGGATGGATCTATCGTGCAGAACAGTATTTCAGTCTGCATAATACTTTTGATGTCAACAAAGTTCCGCTTGCATCCTTTCATTTGGAACAGGAAGCTCTTCAATGGTACCATTGGTACATCAAGGCTCATGAAGAGCCAAAATGGCCAGACTTTTGCCAGCTCCTTTTGCAACGATTTGGTCCTAGTGCTTTTGATGACTTCAGAGGAGCCCTCACTAAACTTCACCAAATTGGCACTGTGAGAGAGTATCAAACCGAATTTGAGAAACTAGCGAACCACACTGAAGGATTGTCTGATGACTTTTATTGGAGTTTTTTTATCAGTGGTCTAAAGGATGCCATCCGCTCTGAGGTCAAAATGTTCTGTCCCAACACAATGATGGAAGCCCTGGGGTTGGCTAAGTTGGCAGAAGACAAGATTGCATCCCAACAACGCTTCAAGCCCACTTTTGTTCCCTTCCAAAATATGGGTTCTCAATGACCACCCATACCGCAGGCTCCTCGACCAACTCCTATCAAGCGTTTGTCTGAAACAAAGATGCAAGCACGCAGAGAAAAGAGGCTTTGCTATAATTGTGATGAGAAATTCACTTGGGGACATAGATGTGTTCAGCAAAAGCTCTATCTCTTGGATGTGGATTCTCCGCCTGCCTCTGAAATTGGTGACGAAGATCCAGATACAATGGATGCTCAGGTCAACAATCAGGAACCGCCTATTGACCCTCCATCTCAGGATGACCAGCCAGAGATATCTCTCCATGCTTTAGCTCGAATCACCACCCCCCAAATAATGTGGGTCAGGGGTTACTTCAAGAAGCTTCCTCTTACAATACTCATTGATTTTGGTAGCACTCATAATTTCATTGACCCTCGGATCGCCAAACAAGTTGATTGTTTTATCCATCCTTGCTCCAACTTTGAATTCATGGTTGCCAATGGAGGCACCTTACCTTGCAAAGGGAAGTGTCGAAATGTGCATATCTCTATGGGAGATTATACCTTGCGCTCTTACATGTTTGCCTTGACCTTAGGCGGATGTGATGTGGTTTTGGGCGCTCAATGGCTATGCACACTTGGCCCTATCTTATGGGATTTTGCTGAACTTTGGATGCAGTTTTCCCTCAATGGACAACAACACACATTGACAGGATTACAACCAGGGTCTCTCAGCATCATCAGTTCACATTGCATGGAAAAAATCCTTAAGAATAATTCACATGGTGTCATCGCTCAGATCCATTCCATTCAGATGCAACAATCAGCGGTCTCCACTACTCCTTTGGATCTACAACAAATTCTGGATTGATATGCACGTGTCTTTGCTGAACTAGTGGGATTGCCACCTTCAAGGCCA
Source organism: Larix kaempferi (assembly GCA_027924585.1). Classification (NCBI taxonomy): domain Eukaryota; kingdom Viridiplantae; phylum Streptophyta; class Pinopsida; order Pinales; family Pinaceae; genus Larix; species Larix kaempferi. Next base: position 6,122,163 of record BSBM01001120.1, read on the forward strand.
GAAGACCATCGTATTCAGCTCCTTCCTGGCAGCGTTCCTCCCAACATCAGGCCCTATCGCTACCCATTTCATCAAAAAACGGAGATTGAAATGCTCGTTCGGGACTTATTGAAGCAAGGGATTATTCGCCTAAGCACTAGTTCCTTTTCTTCTCCAGTTCTTCTTGCCCGCAAAAAAGATAGGTCATGGCACCTCTGCATTGATTTCCGAGCACTTAATCACCTCACCATCAAGGATAAGTTTCCAATTCCTGTTGTTGATGAGCTTCATGGGGCTCAATTTTTCTCCAAGTTGGATCTTCGTTCTAGGTATCATCAAATTCGGGTTCATGAGGATGATATCCCTAAAACATCTTTCTGCACACATGATGGCCATTATGAGTTTTTGGTCATGCCCTTTGGCCTCACTAATGCTCCTTCTGCATTCTAGGCCTTAATGATTAAAATATTTCGGCCCTACTTGCGGAAATTCATTATGGTATTCTTTGATGATATCCTCATCTACAGTAAAACATGGGCTGAACATCTCCAGCATCTGGATCTTGTCATGCAACTTTTCTCTGACCATCATCTCCATGCCAAGCAGTCTAAATGTGTTTTTGGACAAAAGGAAGTTGAGTATCTCGGGCACATTATCTCAGCACAAGGGGTTCGCGTGGATCCTGCCAAAATCGATGCCATGAACAATTGGCCGCATCCTCAGACACTCAAGAGCCTTCGTTGTTTTTTGGGGTTGACTGGCTACTACCGCAAGTTTGTCAAGGATTATGGGAAGATTGCAGCTCCATTAACTGCTCTATTGAAAAAGGATGCTTTTACATGGACACATGCTACTTAGTGTGCATTTGACAAACTAAAACAAGCCATGTGTACTACACATGTTCTAGCTATGCCCGATTTTTCCAATCCCTTCACTATTGAGAGCGATGCTTGCGGCAATGGACTTGGTGTTGTTCTCCTTCAAGATGAACACCACATTGCGTTCACCAGCAAAGCCCTTTCAGGTAAGAATTTAGCTGCCTCTACATATGAGAAGGAAATGATGGCTATTTTGCATGCAGTATAGAAGTGGCGACCATACCTATTAGGGAATCATCTCTGCATCAAGACTAATCACCAGAGTCTGAAATATTTCTTGGAACAGCGTGTCTCCTCCCCAACACAACATAAATGGGTTAGCAAACTCATGGGTTATGACTATAAGATCACTTACAAGAAGGACAAGGACAATATTGTGGCAGATGCTCTTTCTCGCACATTTGATGCCCAAGGTTCTCTTTCCGCTATTTCTATGCCTGTTCTAAATTGGTTGCAATCTGTTCAATAGGGTTATGTCAATGACTCTTCCTTATCTCAAATCATCCAACGCTTGACCAAAAACCTTTCTGCTGTACCACATTACTCTTAGGATGGTGCTTCCCTGAGATACAAGGGTCGTCTGGTGCTTCCCCAGAGCACAGATCTTCAACAGGATGTCTTCTATGAACTCCATGCTTCTCCATCGACAGGGCACTCTGGGTTCCTCAAAACGTATGAATGGGCACGGCGTAACTTCTTTTGGCAGGGCTTGAAAAGGACAATTCAACAGATGGTGGCTAAATGTGATACCTACCAGCGCAATAAGGGTGAAACGACACTCTTGCCAGGATTGCTCGAACCCTTGCCCATACCTACACGGATTTGGACAGATATTTCTATGGATTTCATTGAAGGGATCCCTAAATATGGTGGGAAGACAGTGATTCTCGTTGTGGTTGATCGCCTCTCCAAATATAGTCATTTTTGTGCTTTCAACCATCCCTATACAGCCTCCTCAGTCGCTCAAATTTTTCTGGACCAGATCTTTCGTCTTCATGGCATCCCTTCTTCTATTGTCTCGGATCGTGATGCGACTTTCACCAGTCATTTTTGGACATAACTATTTCGCCACACTGGCACCAAACTGAAGATGAGTTCAGGATATCACCCACAAACAGATGGTCAGACTGAAATTATCCATAAATTCCTAGAAACTTATCTTCGTTGCTTCACCTTTGAACAACAACATCAGTGGGCAAAGTGGCTCCCTCTCGCTGAATGGTGGTACAATACCTCTTACCACACTGCCTCTAAAATGACCCCATATGAAGTAGTCTATGGTCAGGCACCTCCAGCTCTTCTTCCATACACCCCCAACAGTTCACCAGTTCAGGAAGTTGACACAGTCATTCGAAACCGCGATCAGATTCTTCGCATTTTGTGGGACAATCTTCACATGGCAAGAAATCGCATGAAGCAACAAGCTGATCAGCACCGTTCTGAGCGCACTTTTCAAGCATGCGATATGGTTTTTCTTCGTCTCGAGTCGTACAAGCAATCATCCCTGAAACTCGAAGGGCGTCATAAGCTCACTCCAAAGTTCTATGGGCCATATCGGATTCTTCAGAAGATTGGGTCCGTTGCTTATAAATTGTAACTTCCTCCTTCTTCCCGCATTCATCCAGTATTTCATGTCTCTTGTTTGAAGAAAGTTCTTGGCACTAACATCAGTGGACAAACTATTTTACCCGAACTGGATAATGAAGGATCCATCCTTTTGGAGCCGGAGGCCATCCTCAATCGGCGCACTCGTCAGCTTCGCTCTCGCTCTATCACAGAGGTCTTAATTCAGTGGCACGGCATGCAACCCGAGGATGCTACATGGGAACCACTCCTTCAGATTCAACAACAATTTCCACATCTCAAGCTTTGAGAACAAAGCTTTTTTTAAGGGGGAGGGGATGTTAGGAACCCACGTCTTTACTTTGTTAGTATATTGTTGTTGGACACATATGCTTTGTAAGTCATCCCGTAGTATTTGTTGATCCATAGTTTGTGTTATTGTTGTTGGCGCATATGCTTTGTAAGTCGCCCGTAGTATTGTTGATCCATAGTTTGTAGTGGCCCATGGTTTTGACCCATAGTATTGGGGCCTAGACTTAGTATATAAGTGTGTGTTGAGGCCTATGAAGGCACGATGAAGTTATTTGTATTGATCTTGCTCAAAGGAGGTTGCCCCCTTGAAGTGGCCTACGATAAATATAAAAGTGATTCTGAGTTCTGTCATTTCTGCTATTTCGCATATTCTTATTAATTAATTGTTGCAGGTTCATCACAAAAAGAAGTACATCAATCCTGGAAAGTTTTGAATAATTACTATATATAGAAGGATCAAGACTTTTCAAACAAATCTTTAATCCTGACTTGTTTTGTTGAGAACAACAAGTGTCTCTTAGAAATTATGAAATCATAGTCGACGATTATCTTCAAGGTCAATTTTTGATGAGTCAAAAGTATGAATTGAATGCAAGTATTTTGTTTTAACTGTTTAATTCAATTTGTAACTATTTTTGTAATATTTGATCACAATTTTGTCTTAATTTTTTTTAAAGTCTAGTATTTAAAATATAATTCTAAATTCAAAAATCTTTTTATAATCAATTTAAATCATGTTGAAATGAGAGTTTATTTAATACAAGGTGTTTTCTATTAAAAAGCAATTTTGAACCTTAAAAAAATTAGTTAAGATATCAAATATTTGGAAAAGGAATTTTCAAAGACAAATTCTAAATTCTCCAAAATCAAATTATTTATGTTGGTAAGGGAGTTAATGGAAAGAGGTTAAAGTTGATGAAAATAACTTGAAAAATAATGAAAACAATAATGTTTTAAAATTGAATTTCAAATTTAAAAATCTTTATATAATAAATTCATTTTATATGTGGATGAGAGAGAAATTTAATTTAAAGATTATTAAACAACTTTTTGAAAATCTATGAATAAACATTTATTTATTTTTAATTTAAAAATATTAATAATAAATTCATAAGCTACTACTACCCGCAAAAGCAGTAAAACGGGCCAGGCGAACATCGTGATGTCGTTCTGCAAGGATTCGTCTAGAGACTGCTATAATAGCCATCACAATCAAAATGATAAGAATAGTTGAGTAATAGGCATGTCACGTATCGTGGTCATGATATCCAGGCATGTCACTTGCAAAAGGAACTCCTGGTTTTTAACCCCTGCCTCCATCTTAATCAGGCTTGGCATGTTGGTATTAATTGTGAAGTTAAATACAAAACTAATCCAATATGAACAGTACAGAAGACAAGATAAGAAGGTAATATAACTAAAAATATAAACACCTAAATGTTATAAACATTAGCCAAATAGTTAATTTTTCATTTTATAATTATAGTATTTTTCTATAATTAAAAAGGATGTGAAACCAATGATAAGAAGGTAAAGAATAATTACAGGATTTTTACCTCGTTGTCGAAACCATGAAGCGGGCTTACAAAGCTTTGGCCCTGCCACTTTCCGGCCACAATAAGATTCCGTGCCTTGGGGAGGAATATTATGGTGAACGGTCACAAAGCATCTTGTTCAGTTTTACAGTTTTATCTGCATTCTGGAAAGCGCCCCCAAGCGCTATGATAACATGGCAATGATGAGTATACCAACAAGCAAAATTTCAATTTCTAGTGCTAATTAAAAGTTTCTACAAACCAACTTCCACTGAAAACTCAAAAAAATGCAATGAAAGGAGGAAAGGGCAACTTTAAAATTCTGGCTATTACCTTAAAAAATCTAAAAGCCCGTATATATGCTTGCCTTCCTGCATGTTCATTATCTGTGAGTGGCATTTGGGTGGTACTGGGACATCGTAAACTACCTATACGTTATAGCTTGATCCATGTAAATAAATAAAATATGCTCATTTGTTATCAGTTGATTGTATGTCGTTGTCGAGAGAAACCAGACTCGTACTGTTTGTTCCAGGCCTATATTGCTCGCTCTTTATCAGTTACCTGTACTGCTCGTTCCTAATTAGTTTGCTTGTATGCCGTTGTCATATTTCGTTGGTTGTATGCCATTGCCAACCAGTGGAGCATTATATGCCGCTGTCATATTACATTTCTCCAGCCCTATGGATGCTCATTGAATGTTTTGGTTCTTGCAAATTGGTCATGCAAAATGCTATTGCATCCTTGCAAAAGTTGAGATCACAGCCCCAGGATACAAAGGTGTAAATGATACAATTGCAACGTAGCGATAAAAACCACTGCCACCATCCAATGCACGGAAGCCCACCGACACGTTTAAGAACGCATGCACCCTGGGATTATGTGCTGCAAAGCAATTAGCTATAGCCTGTACTGTATTATGTTCAACAAATGGACAATACGCCAATGCAACCCAACACAAGAGGATAGGCATTGAGTTTCAGAAAACATGCTCAGTAACATGCCTAGAGGTCAGCACAGTGCTTGCTAATCGACTCCTACTATCCCTGGAATCTGCCGATGGTAACTTCTCTCGTTTGTCGGCCCTGCGTGGGTGCACTAACATTACTCTCGCCAGTTGAATACATCTGGCTGCTTTAAAATTCAAATGCCAAATCTGGTTTGCAAGTGGCAAAAGAAGTCTACACTTGCTTGAGTCCCTGGGATTTCATTAACTTTATGCCTTGGTGGGGAATGCAAAAGAAGTACGTTTATATTTCCTATTATGAGTCACTGTCAGTGTCTTGGAATGCATACCTCCTCGTATGCATAAGACGTTGTTTAGAATGTCTTGGAACGATGTGTGCACTTTAACTCGCCATCAATGTATAAATTTGCTTATGAGCATTAATATATTCGTTGATTAAATGCATCTTAAGGTATCATTTATGCCTTACATGGCTTTCAAAATACCCAAAGTTTTGAATTTTTTTATGGGTAAACTAATGTCCTAGAATTATGTATGTAAAATGGCTATTGTATCTACCGATGTATCGAATTGTTACAGCTAAATTCATAGCCCCCTTTTGTAACTTAAGTACTTTATTGCTCAGGTAAAATCGGTGTAAGTGCATGGTTATGCATATTCAATGGTTGTTAATTAGACACATATTAACAAATGCCAATGTAACCAATATTTTGACCTAGTAATTTATTAACCCCGGTGGGGTTAAATGGACGTGTTAGCATTTTTTAGCAGTCGACTCGACACTTTCTGGGTTGTATTTGACATTACTAAATGCACTCTTTACGAGTTTTAGCCCATAATCCTTGTTCCTTGGTTCCATTCCTGGTAGAGTGGCATTCACACGGCCGAAAGTTTTGGAATTTGGATGGAGGTAATTAGGAAAGGAGTCTCTGCAACTACATTTGCTAGTAAATGACCAGGGTTTTCGTCCACCAACTTCCATGCGCAAAGACACGACACAATGGATGCATTACTTCCACACAAAAAAAATCAACAACGTAAGCCACAGGACGTCCAATGCCCAAGCTTAGTCATAAATATTTTATTTATACCAAATGCCATGGTTTATTGGATATATGCGTGGGTCGATTTTGCACAATACTAATTTGCAATAAGATATTTATAAATATGAATCATTGTATTTTGTTAACTTTCTTGAGTCCGTGCAATCGACTCTCACTATCCCTGGCGTCTGCCGATGGTAACTTGCGCTGCGTGGGTGAAATTATTGTCCCTGGAAGTTGTGCACTAACATTCGACGCTCGCCAGTTGAATACATATAGCTGTGTTATATTTCAAATACCAAACCTTGTTTGCAAGTGGCAAAAGAATCATGCTTGATGTATAATGCCAGTGTTATTAATTATATGGAAACCTGCTCGAGGTTATCATGTCAATGAATTGATTGTTATATAGTAGAATTTGACATCTACAACAAAACAAAGTTTAGTGTCTTGTTTTTTCTTTTCTATATGCTTTCCATAAATTCATGACACGGCACGCCATTTCTTTCGATATCTATTAACTTTTTAGCAATGGCAATACCTAATGAAACGATTGTGAGTGTCTCTTCTTCTAAGGCAACAGGAGTTCTCAGAAAGGCAAAATATTCGGTATACCAATTAAATAAAAGGCACGAGAATTGCATCTTTGGAATCTATCTTAATCAATTATTATAAAAAAATCAATCTTCGACAATATAACAATTTAATCTTATCATAAATTCATCTTTTTACAATATTGGCAACGACATCGCCATCGCATGACACTTGTTTTGAATGCCATGCTTTTTTGTTTTATAAATTTGGCTAATCTCGATGTTATTAGTCCCTACTCCGCAAAGAATATAGTGATCGAGTGGTGGTCGCCATGTTCCTTTGACTTCTTTTGTTTTTATTTTTTAACTTAATGTTAATCTAAAGTCTTAAAAAATTTTGGTATTATAATGATTTGTTTAAAAATTAAAAATATTTATGTCAAAGGCGTTCTTTTCCGAGGTCGGGTTTATGAAGCACTGTACAACTATCATAGTCCCTTCCAGTGATCAAATTTGAAGGGTGGGTCTTAATTTTTATTGGAAGGGCATTTGTTCTTGGAGCCCTTCAAAGATGAAGGACAATTTAAATAATTGTACTTCAATTGAAAAGTATAAATCAACTAAACCTTTCCTCCAAAAAACAAATATTGCCCATCCAAATTTTTACACTCTTAAACAATTGAGCACTCCTTAATATCTATATGATAAAATGGTATCTTTTCAACAAAACCGAATTTGAACACATTAATTTGACATATATGTAACATTAATTTTATAGTTCATTAAAATAACAACTATTTTGTTGTATTTTTCTGGGTTAGACCACACTTCATTATAGAGAAAAACTACTTAGACTATGCAATAACCATATTGGGCCATCTGCATCATCTTATGCATAGTGCAAGAAGTTGTAACTAGATATAGTCTTAAAATAAAACTAGAACCATGAGAAAATTACTTACTTTCAACCATGTACAAAAAGAAGCCACTAAGCAAAACAAGGCTATAGTAAAGCTACAACCAACATATACATATAAAACCAACCAAAACCTTAATTCAAACCGGAGAGAGGGAAACCATCCAATCTTGAGAGATGTAAGAATGATGGACATTAGGTGCCTAAGAAAAAATATTAAATAGCTCAAAAAAACATTAAAAAAAATCCTCCATACCAAGCAAGTTAGCAACGCTAGCATCATAGGGGCTTGGGCATCAAATTTTGTTGTTCAACACTTGTTGCGACAACATACAGTTATGGGATGGAGGGGAAATGAAATCAAGCCTAAGTCAACTGGAGCCTTGCAACTCGCTGCATGTTTGAGTCTCGACAATCTACCTTGTAAATTGAACTAGAACAACAAAACACGTTTGTTAATGGCTCGATTTGCGAAAATTCTAGATACATGAGTAATTAAGAGCTCGCGGCTCTAAAATTTGATGTGTTTTTTACCAATCCACGATTCAGTGAATTCATAGTCACTCGCATGAAATTTAAGTTATTTAATGAAATAATTAATGTATATACTTCTATGTCGAAACTGTTTTCCATGTTGATGCGGGCCACTGCCCTCCTTATTGTCTTACCAAAAGGCATGAGAATGAGGAAGAAGACTTAAAATTATGGACTTCACCATCAAAGAAGCCTTACAATCACATTGGTAAGGAGTGATAAGAAGATCACAACAATCCAACGTGTCAAATCTCAGATGACAATGCCAATTAAAGACTTATATGGTAAATTTAATATAAGACTTACTTATAGTTGTCTCTTACTCTTTGCGTCTTGACACATTTGATAATTTATGGTTGTCTGTGCGCCTTGACCCAATTGATATTATAAGGTGAGGATGTGCATGCATAATAATCCTTAGTTATGACTATGCGATGAGGATTTAAATGGAAGAGGAAGTAAAGACATGTAATTTTTATACGTATATTGGCGGCGAGTGTTGAAGACAAACGTGGTGAGAAACCACATATGTTTGGAAGGACGAAGGGAGATTACATGATCATGATCATGCCACCCATCAAATTGAAGACAATTCCTGAGCCAATTTATTTTTTATTATTATTAATAACCATTGTGGTACTTTGGTCCAAATGCTTTTTCTAACTCATTGTTTCTCCATATTGTGTGCCTAGTGCCACCTCTCTATATCAATACATAAATCAATCTCTGCTTGGTTTGTGGTTCTAGCTACATGTCATTATTTGTAGTTGCATGCCATTGAGTGTTGTTTAGAGTTGTCATGAGTCTGTGACATTCATGCAAGAAATGAAGTCTTGTAGAGGTGGACTCATCAAAGCGGCAATTTGAATTTCATTTTGACGAAAAACGAGTGGACATTGGTAGCCAGGTTCACATAGGTAGTAGGTACAATGTTTCGGCCTTGTTTTGAGCCTAGCAGTGGTTCTCTATTGTTACAGCCATAGTCATTGACACATTGTTACACCTTAGATCTCAGCTCGAAGTGACTCGGGATTCAGAGTAAAATCCCAGTGGCTAGTACCTCGTAGTCATCAGTCATCACTCGTCAACTTGCAAAGCTAAGCAGTGAGTGCATGACATGAGTGAGTGAATAATTATAATTTATGGTATTTCCAATATTTTGAATGTTGAGTCGAATTTTATAGCATAGGAATTTCAACATAGAAATTGAAATTTATATGGATGGGTAATTTCAAATGTTGCCCTTCTTTTGAAATGTTGATATAAATTATGTCCTTCCTATTGGAAGGGTAAAATTCAGATTTTAATTTTTTTTTGAAGGGCAATTTTAACTTTACACTTGTAGGAAGGGCTAGAACCCTTTGGAAGGGCCGGGAAGGGTTCAAATTTGAACCCCTTCCTCAAATCAGAATTTGCCACACATCCTTTAACGCTATTTGAAATTCATCGTTCTCTTGCAAATAAAACTCTTACACGTGCCTCCAGTGTCGTTGAAGTTCTGCTAGTTTCGTTTACCGTGATTGCCTGTGTAGGAAGTTCCCTCCACCATTTAACTTTCCAGTCTGCGTCTATTCACTGTGGCGTGTATTCTACCAATAGCTTCCTACAGAAGCTAAGCTAAGCTAAGCATTTGAATGATCTAGAAGTTCATTGTTTGTCGAGCGTTTACATCCATTCTCTCTGAGATCGAGGGTTTCTGAGGTATACAGGGGTCGATAATGTAACCTGTAAGCGGCCTCTGCCAGGTTTTAACGCAAATACATCTGAAACCTCATTCGCTGTCTCCTCCCGCGAGTTCTAAGCCCGATAGCCACAGTTACCATCCAACTCAAGAGAAATGCTACCAACCTCCAACTCAAGGGTTTCATTTTTTAGGTTCTTAGCCAGAGAACGATCCTCGATAGAAAGGAAAAAGGATAATATCTGACATTCTATTTGCATTCATTCATGCTTGCAGCTTTTAAGTAGCACAGTCCGCGTGGCCCTCAGAGATGCGCAACACAAGGGTTGAGAAATAAATCTGCATATTGCGCATGGTTCTCAAGAGGTTATTTTCATCCACTTTCTTCTCCATGTTGTGCTGTAATTATATTGATTCTCTTGGTTCCTCGGAGTTTTTTTTCATCCATTTTCCTATGCATGTGTTGATAGAGTCAACCTCTTCAATTCGGTGTTTGGCTGCCCATGTGTTGCAATTCTTGTCGATATGCTATGCACGAGCTAAATCGATGGATTACATTTACTCCAGTTTTTTCTTATTTTAGAAAAGAAATTAATTTCGGTTATCAGTTGTAGATTCGAGCCTGACCTGGAGGACATCGTTTGCACCTTTGTCGTGGCTTTATCATAAAAATTTACCTGTTCACCGTTCATTTTTCTCATATGTCCAAGATACACACGATTTCTGCAGGTTTTTACCGGCTCTTTTAACAATGTTATATATAAAGAGAAACCGGATTTATGTTGCAATGCAATGCAAACGAGGTTTGGTGGAATTACTTGTGAGATTAAATGGATGTAACAAACTTTATGTTGAGAACAAGTTGAGTCCTTCCTTTTCAAGCATGACAAAAAAACGTGGAGAAAGAGAATCACTTAAAATTATTGAATTATTGTTATCAGTGAATTCAAAAATATTTTATTTAGTGTAACAATAAGATGATTAGAAAAATAAAGAAATCAGTGCATAAAATTAATCAATATTACTTGCAGATTTTGAGATTGTTTAGTAATTGCTATCAATTTAATTTGCAAAATTTGATTAAGGATTAATTTGCAATTTTTTTTCCGAAGAAAAAATCGTATTCATTGATTTTGTAAGAGCAAAAATACATTCCAGAATGCACGATTTTGTCCAAAAAATTAAAATCTTTGTATGAAATATCTCCTAGAGTTTTTACACTTGCTTGTATAACTGCTGCGATCTAGCAAAATAAAGAAACGACAGTAATATTTGTTCAAAACTTAGAAATAGAATCTAGTTCAAAATATTTAAAGATATCAGGCTTATTTTCTGAATAGCCTGCCGATGCATAATAATCTTGCATGTGCCTTCTTTCATTAGTAGTCCACCTTTGATAGGTATCTGCCTATTGGTTTTGATCTCTGTAAACATGTGCAAATGTAACTTTCTGGAATAGTGTGGCATGCTGATCCACATTGCTGCCTAGGTTCTAAAGATAATGATTATTGAAATTATCAACCTTGTTCATATATCTTATCCATATCTCGGAATTTCCATAGACTTTAAGATTTTCTACCTTCTTTTCTTTTGCAATTAGTAGGAGAGTGGACAGAGCTAGACCTTCTACTCTGCCGTTGGAACCATAGCCACAATTTGCTTGGAAACTATAAAACTCTGTCTTCGAGAGCCTTAGAACGCCACCCAAGCCACAGAGTAGTTAGTGCATGCACCATCGAAAATACCTACTACATCCCCCTCAACGATGTTCATAGCTTTTGGCAATCTATCGTGTACCTTTTTCTCCTGACCTTGAAATAATCGGTATATCGAGAGAATCTAGGACCTTACATAAAAGCTTGGCAGGTTAATATCTTCAAATGCTGAAAGATTTATGGCAATCCACACGTACCAAGGAGCCAAGAATGCCAAACATCTTAAACTTTTCAAACTAGGTTCTTCAAACCAAGACTTCAAGAAGTTCTCAAAAGAATCACCATCTTCCACCTAGACCATCTGCAGTTTCTGTCGTAGGCCTGCCCATACGTATTGAATAAAAGAACAACTAAGAAATAGGTGTGTTGCGCCCTCATCTGTCGTTCTACATAAACAACACATGCTTGGACCTTCTATATATCTTCGTTTTAAGCTATCCCAAGTAAGAACCTTGCCCTTGAGAATAAGCCACCTTCTATATATCTTCGTTTCAAGCTATCCCAAGTAAGAACCTTTCCCTTGAGAATAAGCCAGATTAAAAGTTTGCTCTTATAGGTCGTCTTGACAAACCAAATCTTCTTCCACCACTAGGGATTGTCTAGAAACCGGTGATAAACTATCTATCAAAACTATTTGACACTTGAAAGAAGTTAACTTTTCTGTAATATTAACATCTTTATATATATATGTGGATATTATTTTTTTAAGGATTTTAATTACGTATGGATAAAAAACTAACAAAATTTAAGATATTATGAATTTATGAATGTTTGTATAAATATTAAACACTTGAAAGATGGGTGTGTGCAAGAAGATGAGGGTCACTTTAGATGCAATGCTACTTTTTTTAAATCTCGTTCCTGATACCTAAAACATAACGCGTTTCTGATATTTACCACCTGCCATGGTAAGACCCGAGCCTAACATGTCATTGGACATGTAGGCTAGGTAACAATAACGCGTATGCGTTATGTAGTTAAAAAACGCGTACGCGTTATGTATTTACAAATCGCGTACGCGATATGTAAAACTAAAAATCAATTTAAAAACACAGTCGGCCGATTGCCGACCACCCGCGACACTCACGCATCAGAAATGCGAATAGAGGCGAAATTGACCCTGGACGAGGACGCTTTGTGGCCCACTCAACTATCCGTGTTGCTCGATTTCGCTGGAGGGGAGACAAATTCACCGGTGCATTCTCATCTAGTCAGGTAATTTATTCACCCAAATCATTTTTTTGTGATTTTTTAATCCAAATTACAATTTTTTTATTGTTTAACCTAGTTTTGTAATATTGATCAAATTGGGAATAACCCAATTTGTAATTAAATTCACACCTCAAAATGAAACCCTTTTCAAAAAACTCAAAACTTCATAATCAAACCAAAAATTGAAAAAATTAAAACTCCCCCCTTTCTACAATGTATTCATCTAAGTCACCCGACACGAGGACACGGGACACGAGTGTCCCCACCAGGCTTCAAATTTGAAGCCTTCAGGCCACTTCAAATTTTACCCACACGTCATAGAAGGCCACTTCAAATTTTACCATGCAAAAAAAAATTAATTTCATGGTAAGCCCTTCAATAATTAAATTAACCACTACTGTTTAAAATTGCAACAGAAGGGTAGCTTCAAATTTCACCCATCAACAATTTTTAGTGGGAAATTGGGAATGCGGCTACTAGCTAGGTGACTTGGGAGTGGGACTCGCTTACTCTCCAATATCCACGTGTTCGATCATCCATGGATCATGGACCATTGGGCCTCTAATAATATCATTGAGCAACTTACGTGGACGGGCTTACACTGAGTAGCCCATGGCTTGAACGCTTCGAAGTTCTCGTGTTTGTAGCGAGCGCTTACGTGTTTAACACATTTAATGGCATCAACAAAATTATTAAACCTGGAAGGTGGCTCATACGTGTTGTTGCTAGCGGGCTTACCAAGTTACAAGTTATCACATACCAATTCGTGAATGCTGACTCCGTGAGTTAATTGAGTATTCAATGTATAATATATTATGTTAATATGCCCCCGCGAATTTGGCATTTCAGACAAAATCCACAATCCATAAACTTCTTGTAATGTTGCAGGTTGTTGCTCCTGCCCGTGGCCCCTACCTATAGACCTGTGTTTTCTTTGTTGTATCAAGTTAATCCTACCATCTACGGCTCCCAGCCTCACACCCTGTGTTTTCTTTGTTGTATCAAGTCAATCCTGCAGCTCCCAAGTTCCACCTTTTGTTTTCTTTGTTGTATCAAGTCAATGCTGGAATTCCATGCTTCCATGGCTCCGACCATATTGCATGAATAGAAACAAGCTTTTTCTTATACCCCTATTCCACTGTGGATGAGCTACTTCCAAGTTCCACCTACCCTATCTCCTCCAGTCCTCCAGGATAGTTTGCGGAGCGAAGCTGGCAATGCCAGCCTGCCATAAACATATTTAAAGAAATTCGTTTTCTTTGAGGAGCTCAACTTCAAGGCTGACTAGATTTTTGACATCCTATGAATTTACAGGTCTGCTATATCCACTGAAAAATAAAGCCTCTCAACTTTACTACGTTAGTAAACATTGAAATTTTGATGTACTATTACATTTTCAAATGAAAAGAATAACTTATTATTAATAAAAAAATCAAATCATATTAATATATTAATGAATTTGAATTTAGCTTCCCAATTATATTAAAATAAATTATACATTTTAAATGATCCACAACCAAATATTATACTGAGAAGGAAATGGAAAAAAAGGAATTTCCTCAACACAACATGCTATTTCCTTATGATGATGCTTTTACGTTTATGATTACCAACCTTGGAATCAGGTTTGGTTATCCGAAGGTGTAATATCTTCTAAGCTAAGTCAATAGGTAGGAATGTTGGTATTGATATAATTATGACAAAGTTTTATAAAGGATTAGGAACAATTCCGTTGGCTTGTAGATGACACATTTATGGATAAAAAGCTTGTTGTTATGAGATAATGACATCATGCCTCAAAAACATGTCCCATACAATCTAATGTTAATGGGCGCTCTACATAGAAATTGGAATGTCAACATTTGTGAGTACAATAAATATGTGGATGATTTTGGCCTACTACAACTTTAATATATTGAGTGGATTGATAACCTTCACAATTATATAAGAGATTGTAGCTATGACTAGGAGGAGAGTTAACAATGCAACAAAATCAAGTAATCGAATTTTGTGCATAAAATGAACATAAGACTCCCACCAAATTTCACTGAATCTACGTCTTAACAAAAGAACTCATCGTTTCACGGGATTCCACCCCATCAATCCTTTTAACAGTAATGGCCATAACAGTTGCTACAACCCTAGCGCGAGAAAAATCAATCGAGCTACGCATGACAATACTTGAAACCAGACTTTTTGAACTCCCTATTACGTCATAGGAATCAATACTACTTTCTCCACAACATGTGGCACCCTCAATATCTTCCATCACCGCAATTTACATTTGATAAAAAACTTGTTCCCAAATAGTAATTACCCCATTCTTTGCTCTAAAAAGGCCTCGGTTAACCTAGAATCCAATCCATACAACATGAACACATCCATATATACACATAGAATAAATATTAATAAATTTCTCATAGCCCTTCAATAGTGTTCAATATCTCATAGCCCTTCATAGTGAAATGGGACCCCACCCTTCAAATTTGATCCCTGGTCCCCACTAGACACGGTGACCCCCGGAATTATGACACGTAGGACACGGTGACCCCCGGAATTAATATATTTTTAAAATATATTAAAATTTAAAAATATAGACATATAGATCATCCAATAAAATTTAACATTTACAATTACAAATATTCAATAGAAATTACATTTACAATTACAAATATGAAATATTCAATAGAAATTAGATCATTCACAAATCACAACACATTTGTCATTCACAATCACAAAACACAATGAGACATTGAGACACATAGATGCAAACTCATCACTGCCTTGATCCTCCTCCTCCATGCCTGAATCAACAAACTCATCACTGCCTTGATCCTCCTCCTCCTCCTCTCTACCAATCTGACTAACTTACTTTTTAATTGTCAAATGTTTAATTTTAAGTTTTAAATGTATGTAAGTAAATGCCATTAAATTGCTTATGTGAGTTTGATTTAATACATGTTCAATTTTGAAGAGACGTCATTATATACCATGTATATGTTTCTAATGATTTTCGTATTAATGTCTTTATTGCAGTTGCGGCTATGGATGCCAATGCCGAAATATTGATTGAGCTTGCCCAATTGAGGGGCATAAGTGAAGCTTTTAGTGGTGGCGACAGGATTCGCCGTTCACTTGCATCAACCTTGGATGCAATTGTGGACACAATTTCACAATCTACGAATGTCCTGTATGATATTGCATCTTACAGAGAAAGAAAAAGACAACAATATGCTGATGGACTAGATTACAATGCAGTAAAAAAGCTAAAAATATCCAAAGAGGTTATATTTGCATTGTTTAGGGACCCTCGGACGGGGGAAATCCCTAATGCAAGCAAGCCGCATATCTCCATTGAGTGGTGCACGTTTCAACCATTTGTTGATAACTGGATGGACAGATGGTACATGGTTTTTGATATGCCACCACACAACAACAGGGAAATTCCCTTATATTTCCTTCGAAAGATGTATGCAGAGTTCGTGTTGCATAAACACGTTAACTATTTTGACATCTTACAGTTCCAGGGGATCGGTGGGGGGATGCCCCAAAACCGACCCAATGCCAGGCTTCGAGACCAGGATCGCCCTATCCCTGCACCTCGCAGGCAGTTGCCTGGGCCAGATGTCCCACCAGCACATCGCATTATTCCGCAGACACGGGATGCATTTTTGAGTTTGGCACGGACGGTTGTTCGCCATGGCAGGATGGTTCAACATATGGGTGAGGAAGGGACATCTGTCCCTGGTGTGGTACATACACCAGCTCGTCACCATGCAGGACCATCAGCTAGTGCAGGACCATCAGGACCATCCACTACTGCAGGACCATTAGGACCATCCACTAGTGGAGGACCATCAGCTATTCCCCATCCTAGTACTGATCCTCACGAGTGCACGTCATGTGGTCGTCCCTGCTATGGTATTGCATCAGATGTTGCCTTCAGTGGCTTTTTGAGAGAGGTATCTTGATGGTTAATTGTAATAAATTCTTCATTTATTTTCGTCTTTGTACACATATATATAGTTTGAGCTAATATATTAATTTTGTGAACTTGCAGTTGATGATGATTACCGGCAGTGACGCCCCAGAGCCGGATGTTCCTAGCTCTCTCCCAATAATCCCTAGATACCCCCTATCTCTTTCTAAATATCTGTCCCTCATTCTCCCTGCATGTTTATTTCATGTTTCTTTCTCTCCCTTCAGCCATGTCTCTACCACCCCACTCTCCATCTCTCCACCTTCTCTTTATCTTCGTCATTATCCCTCCCTATAGCACTCTCTCCCTTCTTCTCCCTTAATCACTAACCCTCTACGCCTTTATCCCTCCCCCCTGCCCTCTCTGTCTTACCTTGTTCCTAGAGCCCCTCCCCCATAAAGGCCTTTAGACCCTCTTCTAAATATTAATCCCTAAGTGCATAAGTGCACAAGATGATGAGGAGGAGGAGGGTGATGACAATGAAGATGATCATGATGTAAATGAAGATGATAAAGATGATGAGGAGGAGGAGGGTGATGACAATGAAGATGATCATGATGCAGATGAAGATGATAAAGATGATAATGTTGATGAAGATGATGGTGATGATGATGAAGATGTTGATGATGATGGTGATGAAGATGTTGATGATGATGGTGATGATGATGGTGATGAAGATGATGGTGACATGATGGAGATGTTGATCTGATGAGGAAGATGATGATGATGATGGCGATGATGGTGATGATGATGAAGATGTTGATGAGGACGATGATGGAGATGAAGATGATGATGATGAAGAAGATGATGATGATGGAGATGTTGTGTTGATGGGGAACCTAGAGATGACAATGATGATGAAGATGGTGATGGTGATGGTGATGGTGATGGTGATGACGATGAAGATTTTGATGATGATGCTGATGGCGATGATGATGAAGATGTTGACGATGATGGTGATGGTGATGTTGAGATGATGATCATGATGATGTTCAGAAGATCATGATGGTGATGATGGTGATGATGATGGAGAAAATGACAATGATGGATATGTTGATGAGGAACCTGCAGATGCCAATGATGATGATGATGGAGATGTTGATGAGGAACCTACAGATGCCAATGATGATGGTGATGACGATGAAGATGTTGATGATGATGGTGCTGGTAATGATGATGATGATGATGATGACGAAGATGATGGTGACATGATGGAGATGTTGATCTGATGAGGAAGATGATGATGATGATGATGGTGATGATGATGAAGATGTTGATGACGATGATGATGGTGATGAAGATGATGATGATCATGAAGATGATGATGATGGAGATGTGTTGATGGGGAACCTAGAGATGACAATGATGATGAAGATGTTGATGATGAAGAAGATGATGACGATGATGATGGTGATGAAGATGATGATGATGAAGAAGATGATGATGATGGAGATGTGTTGATGGGGAACCTAGAGATGACAATGATGATGAAGATGGTGACGGTGATGACGATGAAGATTTTGATGATGATGCTGATGGCGATGATGATGAAGATGTTGACGATGATGGTGATGGTGATGTTTAGATGATGATCATGATGATGTTCAGAAGATCATGATGGTGATGATGGTGATGATGATGGAGAAAATGACGATGATGGATATGTTGATGAGGAACCTGCAGATGCCAATGATGACGATGATGGAGATGTTGATGAGGAACCTACAGATGCCAATGATGATGGTGATGACGATGAAGATGTTGATGATGATGGTGTTGGTAATGATGATGATGATGATGATGATGATGAAGATGAAGATGATGGTGACATGATGGAGATGTTGATCTGATGAGGAAGATGATGATGATGATGATGGTGATGATGATGAAGATGTTGATGACGATGATGATGGTGATGAAGATGATGATGATGAAGAAGATGACGATGATGATGGTGATGAAGATGATGATGATGAAGAAGATGACGATGATGGAGATGTGTTGATGGGGAACCTAGAGATGACAATGATGATGAAGATGGTGATGGTGATGACGATGAAGATTTTGATGATGATGCTGATGCTGATGATGATGCTGATGATGATGATGATGATGATGAAGATGTTGACGATGATGGTGATGGTGATGTTCAGATGGTGATGATGATGATGATGATGATGATGATGGAGATGTTGATGAGGAAGGGGGAGATGACAATGATGATGAAGATGTTTATGGTCATGAAGATGATGATGATGGTGATGGTGATGATGATGGAGATGATGGAGATGATGGAGATGGCGATGAAGATGATGATGATGATGATGATGGTGAAGATGATGAAGAAGATGATGATGATGGAGATGTTGACCTGATGACGATGAAGATGATGATTATGGTGATGATGATGAAGATGTTGATGCTGATGATGATGGTGATGAAGATGATGATGATGGAGAAGATGATAATGATGGAGATGTTGATGAGGAACCTACAAATGCCAATGATGATGATGATGATGATGGTGATGACAATGAAGATGTTGATGATGATGGTGATGGTAATGATGATGAAGATGATGATGATGATGGTGATGGTGATGGTGATGTTTAGATGATGATGTTCAGAAGATGATGGTGACATGATGGATATGTTGATCTGATTCAAGGAAGATAATGATGATGATGATGATGGTGATGATGATGAAGATGTTGATGATGATGATGATGGTGATGAAGATGATGATGATGAAGAAGATGATGATGATGGAGATGTTGATGTTGATGGGGAACCTAGAGATGACAATGATGATGAATATGGTGATGGTGATGGTGATGGTGATGACGATGAAGATTTTGATGATGATGGTGATGGTGATGATGATGAAGATGTTGATGATGATGGTGATGGTGATGTTTAGATGATGATCATGATGATGATAATGATGATGGAGATTTTGATTTGATGAGGAATATGATGATGATGATGATGATGGTGATGATGATGAAGATGTTGATGATGACGATGATGGTCATGAAGATGATGATGATGAAGAATATGATGCTGATGGAGAATATGATGCTCACAACTCCCTCTAGTCTCTCTCTCCCCAACCATCAATCTCTCTCTCTCTCTCTCTCTCTCAAACACACACACATACACACACATTATGTCACTTTCCATTCTCAAACCCATACCCCCTCCATCCATATCTATCTCCAACTTTCTCCCTCCATCCCTCACCCTACCTTCTCTCCCTCCCTCTCTCATCGCCTGTCTCTCACCTTCTATCCCTCCCTCATCTTTCCCTCAACCTATCCCAATCTCTCCATCACTCCCTCTCTCTCCATCGCCACCACTCTCTGCATGTTTCCCACCAACACTTTATGTCCCTCCCTTCCTATCTCTTATTTCGTTCTATCCCCATCTATCTCTCACTCCCTCCAAATCCATTCCTCCCCATTGTCCCTCTCCCTCCCTCGCTCTATGTCTCTCCCCCCCTTGTATTCTTTATTTCTCTCTCACATCCCCCTTGCCTCCATCCATTCCCCCTCGTCACTCAAGTCTCACTTTCAACTTCTAACCCTATACCTCTTCAGAACCTATCTACTCCTAATAGTGCTCTCAAGCTCCACTTCCCTTCACCCCCTGTAGCCCATCATGTTCTCATTCCATTCATCTCTCCCCACTCAAGCTTCCAACATCCTTCTAAGCCCTTGACCCTTTCCCACCCCTATTAAATATTAACCATAGATTCCCTTGACCCTTCCCCACCCCTTCTCAAATATTAAACAAAATTTCCCTTGACTTCTACACCCCCTCTTTCTCAAGTATTAAACATGTATTTTATGATTTGAATAACGCGAGCGCGTTTTGTAACTATATAACGCGTACGTGTTATGTAGTTATATAACGCGTACGCGTTAATTATTGATATAACGCGCACGCGTTATTTAGTTATATAACGCGTACGCGTTATTTAAATCTAAAAGCGCGGCAATATTTTTGAATTTAAACAGGCCGAGTCACATGCTCACATGTCAACAATAATCCTATGTGTATGCTTTGGAATTTGCTTCGGTAATTCCAAACCTATGCTATGTTAATGAAAAACCAAAGCTAATTGGGTATTTCTTCCAGTTTCTGGAGAAGCCTGTGCTTAGCCACTCGTTACAATATGCTACACAGAGTCATTTTTGACGAAATCTTAGACACAAATAGCATTTTTTCTGCAGATTCCAAATATGTAACTTTTATTTTGAAATATTAATTTTTCCTATTTTCTTTCAATTTCTTTTCTGTCCTACCTCCTTAACTCGTGAAACACATTGTTAGTGTTTCTTCCATAACTTTTTCAATTCTCAATCATTTCAAAAAAAAATTGTATGGTGCACAAGAGGACACTAACCTCCACGTTCTATGAAAAACCCATTTCAAGAATTTTGCATTAAGACCTTCAAAGGCTCTACCCACAAAAGATGTACTATTTTTGAGGTTTGATCACTTAGACAATTATAAAAAAATTATAAAATTACTAATTTAATTTTCGAAAAATAATGGCGCACAAGTGCTATGTGTTCTCTACATGCATGCCGATTTTTGTAGCTTGATTCCATCATTTAGGCCCTCAAAGGCTCTACCCACAAAAACATATACCTTATCATTTGCCTGAAAAATAAAAAGTGTCTGTTAGGAAAACTGAAACTTGACATAGCTATGCAAATTTTCAATACATAAAAGTTATATATTCAGAAACGTGATTCAATTTCCTACATTTCATCTTTTTTACTCAATGCAATATATTTTCCGTAAGTAAATCAAAAAATCCAAGTAAGTTGAGGGATGCCTGCTTTTTCAGTTTTCTATTGCATCTAACGTGCCAAAAGTGACCCTCATTAGCTTGCACTGACCCAGATGTCAACTTATATATAATATTAACATCATTATATATATATGTGTGTGTGTGTGTGTGTGGATATTATTTTTATTAAAAAAATTTAAATATTATGGAGTAGTCTATTTATTCTACATTTTGGACTTTGTTGTGGGTGGGTTTTGGTCGAAATCAAGTAAATTGGTTTTTCGTAAAATCTAAATTTGGAAGTGTTTAAATTGTGTTTTTGAATCCATAAATAGATTCAGCACCATGGAATACCCCCATTGCACCCAAATTATGAAATTTTCATAACTAATATATGTGATTACAAGTTTTTTTAAAGATTTCCAACTAGACTTCCCTAATTGATTTTTTCCAAAATCTGAATTTTGAAGTGTTTAAATCATGGTTTTGAATGCATAAATGGATTCAACATCCTTAAATACCCCAAAGTCACCAAGATTATGCAAGTTTAACAACTAGCATATACTTTTTCAAGAATTAATCTAAAATTTCTATCATATTTGGTAAAAAACAAGCCAGAAAAATAGCATGTAACATCTAACCCATTTAGACTACTACTTTTATATATATAGATAGATAGATAGACAGATAGATAGATAGATAGATAGATAGATAAAATTAATAATAATAATGTTTTATTTTAAATTTAAACTCATTATCAAACAAATCTAAACATAAATTCTGAAAATATAAAATTACCAATGCACTATTTTTTTATTTTTAAATATATGTTGTCTACCTTCTTTGTTCAAGCATTTGTAACACGGTGTTTCATTATCATATTACACTATTTTGAAATCTTTGCTAGCTAAACTTTTTTGGGGATTTATAACAAATTGTTATTATTGATGTTGTTGTATTATAAGAGGATATATTTATAATAAACAATTTTTAAGTGGTAATGTTATGTGGTAATAAATGTGTACTTTTTACTTTTTATTTATTGCGGCAAGCTCTATAGCCTAGTATGACGGAGATCTTGTAACATATGTCGTTTGTCGAGTTTGTCTAGTGTTTGTCAAGTAACAAAATAATACAAAGTACAAACAAAAAGGAATAATACAAAGTAAAAAGTAATAAATATTATGTCGGCCATAAACAAAAAAGAATAATACAAAGTAAAAGTAAATGTGAGACTTAAACTAGAGACTTTACTTTTAATACAAAGTAAAAAGTAAATATGAGATTTGAAAGTGTTTGTCGAGTTTGTCAATTAACAAAATAATACAAAGTAAAAAGTAATAAATATTATGTAGGCCATAAGAAAAATAAAAAATACAAAGTAAATAGTAAATATGAGACTTAAAATAGAGACTTTAGAGCTCTCCAGATTTGATCCCTCTTGGCCCTTGATAGAGCCTAGGATTTGGATCTATGTTGGTTTATAAAATTTTGAGATTATTTGTAATGCATTTTTTTTATTCATAAAGTTTATAAATATTCAATTGAGTTTTTGTTCTCTTAGCAATTTTTAATTTTTTAATGAAGTAAAAAAATATTGAGTAAATTAAAGCTTAAAGAGAAAAACACAATTGAAATATAAAGTAAAACAATGATTATTTAGTAAATTTAATAAAAATGAAAGAAACTATATTTCTATGATACAAAGCAAATTTATGAGATATATAAAACGATTCATAGAATTTAGTAAGATATATTAAGTTTTTTTGTATTAAACACATTAAATATTAAATTGTATTGAATATGAGAGTAATAAACTAAGAGAACAAGATTTACAAAAATTATTGTAGATATATATTTACAATATTTATGACTTTAAATATGGTATTCATATATTTTTAGTGCTAATATCTTATAATCACACAATTTCGAAATAATAACTCATTAAATTATTATTAGTAGCTTATAATCGGAGTTTAATGGTCAAAACATGTGCATTCTTCCTCTACTATACAAATTACATTTTGGAGTGAAAGGTAGGTAAGAAAGTTCATAGATGCTCATGATAGAGGTAGAATACCACTTTAATATTAGGGAATTCAAAATCAAATACTTTATTTATAAGCAAAATCAAATACACTCTATAAGTACACTTAAAATCAAATAAAAAAGACTTACATTTTTTAAATAAGTCTACCATGTAGTATTTAGAAAGTGTTTAGTGTTTAGAATGTGTTGAGGGTGATCTATCTTTTCAATATGAATATACAAAATCAAATAGACTTACATTTTGTAAGTAATGTTACCATGTAGTATTTAGAAAGTATTATAGTGTATCAAAAAATGTTGAAATTTAATGTTCATTACCAAGTAATGTTGAGAACAACTTTATGTTCACCTCACACAAATTAATGTATGTACGCTATAAAATGTGAACTTGTTGAAATTTAAGATTTATTTTTGTTTCTCTAACACTAACACTACTTAGGGTGATATATTTTTTCAATATAAATATTCAAAAATGTTTACCTTATTCATTTAGTTAGGTGTGGTTCCTTTATCTATGTTGTTTATCCTTTAAATTAAGTAGTCAAAATATTATTGTTTAAAATAAGCAATCAAAGCACTTTTTCACATTGGGTGGGAGAACATATCTCCAACTAATGATTTCCATGATCTCCAACTAATGATTTCCAATAAATGAATATGAGATGATGATGTTTAAAATACATAGTGGAGCTAAAGTTGAGTATACCCGAGAGCACTAAAACTAAACTAAGAGAACATTATCTACAAATATTATTGTAAATATAAATTTACAATATTTAAGACTTTAAGTATGATATTCATATATTTTCAATAGTAATAGCTTATAAACACACAATTTAGAGATAATAAATATTGATTAAGTTATTATTAGTAGCTTGAATCAAAATTCATGGTCCAAACATGTATATTCCTCCTCTACACTAAAAATTACATTTTAACACATGACATCTCACAATTGTAAAAACACTTCTAGGTTGGTTTGCAATTTACCAAGATATTGTTTTTCAACCTTTAGTTTGTGAGTTGTGCACCTATTCTAGGACAAGATATTGTTCTTCAATTCAATTTATGTATCTATTCAATTTTTCTTTCGGCATTTTATTGCACCTTTTGGGGCAATTGCTAGTTTTAAAATTTTGCAAATTAGATTATTTCTTTATATGATTGATGCAGTACTACGATGTGACTAATTTCCTCTGTTGTGCAAAATAATTATTGAATTACAAAAATAATAAAAATTAATTTTCTTAAAGAAAAATTAAAAGCATGCCACCTGTAATACAATTAATTCATTTTTGAAAATTGTTCATATTGATATGACTAAACCATTCTATCGGATGAAGGGCAATTAATTCATTTTCATTAATGTTGTCCCCATTTTCGATGAATAATTATTGAATTAAAAAAATAATAAAAATTAATTTTCTTAAAGAAAAATTAAAAGCATGCCTCCTGTAATACAATTAATTCATTTTTGAAAATTGTTCACATTGATATGACTAAGCCATTCCTTCGGATGAAACTCCCCGGCTGTTACCATCACAATGGCGTCGTCTTGGAGGATTTATTCTTAAATCATCCTATGTATTAGCAATCATTGGTGTTTATCTGGTAATTATCATTGGTGCAACTCCTTGAAGTTGGATCTTCTTTCGTGTTTGTATCACTACTTTTTTATTTCTTTCATCCAATATAAAATATTTTAATGATGCTACTGCTTCATCCTTAGAAGGGAAATTAATTCATTTTCATTAATGTTGTCCCCATTTTAGATGAAAATTGTTCACATTGATATGACTAAGCCATTCCATCGGATGAAGGGCAATTAATTCATTTTCATTAATGTTGTCACCATTTTCGATGAGAACTAATTAATGCAATAAATTCATCTCTCATATATGCAGCCCATAATTTTGTGCATTGTGGAGAAGCAGCTCTAGCATTCTAGACGCTTATGGATTGGTGTGAAAGAATATGTGTATATCTTCTTAGACGCTTCTAGATTGGTGTGAAAGAATATCTTCCTCTCCTGCTTCTAGCGCATCAATTTCCAAGAGAGCACTTCACATTCAAACTTTGTAATCTATCAACAAAATTCTTCATCTCCTGCTTCTAGCGCATCGATTTCGAACATAGCACTTCACATTCAAACTTTGTAATCTATCAACCATTTTGCATTTGTTTCTTCCAGAGCCATTGTTCTTCAAAATCCGGTAAGCAATATGTTTATTTCCATATTTTCTTGGAATTTTTTTCTGCAATTTGAAACCAGCTATTAAAGATCATATGAATAAATAATGATAGTTTATATACAGGGAAAAATCTTTGAACAATATCTGTGTGCTTGGATGCAGAGTTTACAATCTTCTTAAATCAGGGAAAAATATTTGAACAAGATCTATTCATGTAATATAATTATACAATCTTCTTAAATCTCTACTAATGATATTCTTGATTGTTAAAATACACAAAGTATAAAGGTTGATGCATGCTGGGTATTGATTTGCAGGATTATGAGCAGCCTGGAATGTTGCAGAGGTTAAACCCAGTGATTTGGTAGCAATCTTTGGACTGAGCACCATTGGCCATTGTCCTTAAGCTAAGACTTAAAATGAGCTCTAATAGTTGAAAACAAATTTGGGATAAATTTCTCGCTCAACAATTGAATAAAATTTGTAGGAAAATGTTTAATAACATGATAGAAAAAATTACTTCGAATTATAAATGAGAAATTATGCTCTTACATGATTCAATGTGATGCTTCTAGTCTCTTTTTTTTTCGCACTAGATATCTCAACCATTCCATTTTCATATAAGACTCTCGTCTTAACTAACCAAGGTGTTCATGTATCTCAAGCAATAGAACTAAAATGACATTGTGGATTTTTGGAGCCTCTGGCCAGGCTACATTTGTGAATAGCCTAATTGTTGGTCCTACAAATGCAGCTTGATCCTATGAACATAAGAGTTTTTATAATTTGCACTAAAATGACATTATGGATTTTTGGAGCCTCTGGTCAGGCGACATTTGTGAATAGCTTAATTGTTGGTCCTACAAATGCAGCTTGGTCCTATGAACATAAGAGTTTTTAGAATTTGTAGTTAGTTAAATTACAAGGAGAATAAGAGTATCAGGGCCTTCATCTTTGGGATATGAAAAAGAGAAAACGGAGAGGTATAGAGGCCTACTTTGTTAGATATGGCGTGGTAAAGTCAACTTCATAAAATGTCCAGGTGGGGATTAGTTACAGTAGAGTTACATACTTTGTGATATTGGAAAGAGATATTTATTGAAATATTTATTACAACTCACTTAGTGGCAGACTTCATGACAATTGGGGGAGCCTTTGTTAAAGTAGTAGGCATATCGTTGCAAGGCATTGTAAGGCGAACATTCTAGGATTTGAATTAAGAAAGGCCTGATGGATGGGGCAGTTCTAAGTGGACCTGAATATTTAACCCTGCCTGTGTGAATGCCGGTGAATGTATGTATGTGCATAATGGAGGGCCGAATCAGACTACATGAGAAAGGGTGATACAACCGCATAAGAGTTGTTGAAAGTAGTGGGCTTTGGGCCCTAAGAACAACACTGTGTAATGAAAAAAAAACAAATGGGTGGGGGAGAGGCTGTGTAAAGCCATCTAAAAAAATCATGATACCAATGTTTCCATAATTGATAGATCTTCAATAGGCCATGGAGCCATGGGCCGTGGATTTAAGCCAAGTTAGGCACAATTACTCCAATCGAGCTTGGCGTGCTTCCCCCTTAGCAAGCCGAGAAACTTAACCTTGCCAATTTTCCCCAAATAGTTCCAAACAATAGCATGAAGCAAGCTCCCCGTGGTGACTTTTTAAAAGGCAAGGTGGCTTTTCATATAGGATCAAACAGTTACTAGGATGCGTGATGGCGGACTTAATAGAATATCATTAAAGCAGAAGCGCCCACGGGGGATTCACTAGAAGGGAATATAATATCACGTTCATTCATATTGCGGTATTAAATAATCATGAAAACCTAAAAATTATATTGCTTATATATTAAGGGGAAAAGGGTTTTTTATTTAATGTAACAATCCAAAAATACTTTGGGGTCTTTTTTATATGGGTGGGATGACAAATATCCGTCAAATGGAGATGGCAGGATCACGACCAGATGAGAAATCCGGTTGAGTCAAGGCTCGGGATTACCAGTATGCAGGGAAATAGCGTCTTGAGGCATGCTTGAGGCTAGGGGTTTCGTGGTGAAGAGGGTTTCCAGTCAATCATAGTCGAGAGACAGTGGTCATTGACAACCAATTGTTACCAATATCACACAGCTAGTTGTTACCAATAGCCTTGGGAGGGTCTAAGCCTCCAGGGCTTGTTATAATCCCTCGATAGGCCTTGGGGGCTTGAATACCCAACCACTTGTGCCTATTATAGACCTTGGGAGGTTTAGTCAGCCTCCTAGAGCTTTTTACAGACCCTGTGGGCTTGGATACCTATACCACAACATGCTTAGTCAGCGATTGGGGAACTGCAACATGCAATCTAAATGTTGTCTATGTGTATTAGCTGTAGATGTTGCAAATCATAATGATATGTGGTTGAGTAATTGCATTGTGGGTGAAGTAATGTGCATCCACAATATACATCGAAAGAAGCAAGGTGCATTGTAGAATGCATGTGGGGTCATAAGAGGGGTATCATATCAATATACTAGGTAGAAATATAAAGGGGTATAAAAAATGTTAATGAAAAAATTGATACATACAATATCTAGTGAAAATAGGGGTTTTTTTAAATTGGGAAGGCATATTGGGAGGGGGTTAAAAAAGCGATTTTGGAAGGTATTTTCCAATATTTAGTGAAATTAGAGGTATTGTTTCATATGCCATGAATGAACGTGCTATGATAGTGGTTTATTGAGTGAAGCCCCCATGGAAGCGCCTTCTTTTGCATATAATTTATCGGATGCTTCGAAAAATGAAAGGGATGCCGCAGGGGCCTATGCTTCTGCTTAGGGTGCTAGCCAATAAAGAATTATGCATAAGCAAATTCCGAAGTTAGCTTCTCTATTCGATATGGATATGCAATTTTTTTTTTGCACTGAGCATTGTGGCACGAAGCGGGAAGGTACCCCCTTTACAAAGTGCTAACCCCTCACAACGTCGAGTACTAAATGGGAGTGCTCAAAGATGGCATGCTCATTATACAAGCTTATGTCCCCCACAGGTATGAGCATTGCATAGAACAGATAATGGGGTATCCTATTATTTAATTGTTGTAATTCATCATCCGCTTCAATGGAAAAATTGAACTATTCTATCCATATACTATTTTTTTTTCCAGAAGAAAAAATATGTAAATTGGTTATTATAATATAAGAATTAAATATGAATTGAGATCTTTCAGCGCTACATCTCTGGAGCATATATATCAAGAATATAATTCTCAAGTTGATCAACTATCTAAGAAGGCGTTGGAGGGTGAGGAGGGCTTCTTACATTGGGATGAATATTGTGAAAATCTGCTCATTGACTCTGGCACTATGTACTTTCTCTACTAAGAGACTATGTGGGATATTTTTTTATTATGGGAATTTGTATTTAATCTTGTTTTGGCTATTGTGGATGATAGAAGCGGATAGCTGTGATCATCATTTTTTAGAAGATAACAGTTTGTATCTTGACATCATGTACTATTTGATTCAGTTTTTTGAATAACAATAGTATGCTTTTTTTCGCGGGAAAAAAAAATATAACTGGTTACATCCGAATAATCTTCAATCCGCCAGGAAAGCACTTCAAAAAGACTGAATAAATAGCGACTCGTGATACGCTAATACAAAGGACTGTGTACAGATCTAATATACTCTAACAAGAGAAAACAAACACCTCTTAATGTTTGAAAGGAAACCCTTAACATTCTCTCTTTCTAGCAAGGGAAAACATTCCACTTCCGAGGTTATGAGCATAACCCAATAATTCATAACAATGCACCCAATGCTTCATTAAGATGGGATGCCAGTGGATATTTTATGCACCCCGGACTGTGTCATACATGTGCATTATTTTCTCCTATGATAGCGAGATGAATGAGTGGGATAATTTGATGTTCGCTCTAGTTAGGGTATTAATTTCCCAAATTCACAGCTTGGAAATAACAGGATCTCCACGTAAAAATAATGATCATTTCATCTTGGCCGAGATTGGCCTCCTTTCCCCTTAGCAAGCTGTGAAACTTAAGTTGCAGAGTAGTACTCAATGCTTTAAAAAAAATGAAATCAATATTCTTCAGGGTTTTATGGACATGAATTATCCTATGAAACAAATTGCAAACCCGGGCAGGATGTGGCAACTTGGCTGAGCTTTGCGTCCTTTCTCCTTAGCAACCCGAGAAACTTAAGTTGTCGAGTAGTACTTGATGCTTTAAAAAAAAATGAAATCAATATTCAATCAATATTCTTCGGAGTTTTATGGACATGAATTATCCTGTGAAACAAACTGCAAACCTGGGCAAGCTGTGGAAACTGTAGTCCTCCAACACATTCTCGGCCCACAGTTAAAACCATGGGCGTGTAGGAAACTGGAGACCAAAAACAAACCTGGGCATGATGTGGCAATTGTAGTCGTCCAACACAATCTAGGCCTACAATTAAAACCTTGGGCGTGTAGCGAAACTGGAGACCAAAAACAAACCTGGGAAGGATGTGGCAACTGTAGTCCTCCAACACAGTCTTGGTCTACAGTTAAAACCCTGGGCGTGTAGCGAAACTGGAGACCAAAAAAAAACCTAGGTAGGATGTGGCAACTATAGTCCTCCAACACAGTCTCGGCCTACAGTTAAAACCCTGGGCGTGTAGCGAAACTGGAGACCAAAAACAAATCTTAGAGGAAGAAAATGAGCCTGATATGGGAAAATAGGGTTTTGGGAAAATTCTTATGGGAATGCAGAGCAAAGGACACATGGCCTGATGCATGAGCCAAATAATATGTATATTATTCAAATTATTAAAAAATAATAAACTATACATACAACACATTGCTAGAAATTATGTACATCTCTAAACCAACATTTGCCTCCACTTAAACATTTGGCTGAAGACACTTGTTCCCTCTTCTATGCCGCTCAAAGCATTAAATATGTTGGGATCGATGAACTACGTTGCGATCGATGAGTTTGAAATCTGCCTCCAGTTAGACGTTTGGAAACACCCTTTTATGTTAAATAACCATTCATAAATCACAACATTAATTTTGTACTAAACAATGATTATAGTACATTGACAAATTTTACCTGTGATGTTTCTATGTTAATATAAACAACCATATAATCTGTTAGAAAATTTTACCTATGATGTTTATATGTTAATATAATTATTGATCCATATATTATCAACAATGGAGCTCTCCAAACTTTTTAGTTTGTGAATGGTGACTGGAGGGATCGTTTGGGTGCAAAATTTTGTTTTTGTTTGGTTTTCGGTGCTATGGCAGTTGGGGACACAACGATTTGGCATTGCCTCTTCCTTGTTTTTCCTTGCCATAGAGCTGGACTTTCTTTGTTTTCTCTTCAATTGATTTTTTTCAATCAATCAAGGTCTTCACTATGATGATCTATGCGATCAAGCCCAAAACGCAGAGGCTTCTAATGAGAGCATCAAGCGTGCAGTCGATCTCTCCTCAAATCAGTAACTCTAGGTTCCACTCTTTCTTTCTCTTCTGGTTTTCACTGCCCATTTTATGTTAATTGTGGAAACTTTATTAGTAACTTGGAATCATCATTTGGGATTCATGGATGTTGTTGTATTTCATTAGTCTTCCCATACTTTCTGTAGCAGAGTCTGGTTTCTCTTTTTTGTTAAATCATCCCTTTGTATGGGCAGTGTCTTTCCCTCTTGTTGATTGAGGATGTATTTGATGTTTCTTTTATGGTCATAGTGGTCAAAAAACTGTTGCTTTTGCTGTCAGAAATATTGGGCATAATATTGTGGATGCTATGCTCCACATGGAAGGTGAAACAAAGGACAATATTGAGCAGGCTGTCCACAGGTTGTCAGAGTTGGGTAATTGACAACAGATGCCGAGTTTTTGAAACAGGAGGCTGGCAACGGTACAACTTATGTAACTACTCTAATTATAGGTGGTAACTTATTGGTTTCCAATGCTAGACATTGTCAAGCATTTATTAGCAGAGATGGTACTGTTGAATCTCTTACATGTTATCATTGAGCTACAAGGGAAGACGAGGGATAATGGATAGAGAATTTGGGTGGGATTATGGACATCCGCCACTGAGTTTGGTGTGTTCAGGGATCTCTAGCTATATCTAGGGCAATAGGCAATTTGCACTTGAAAGAATGGATAACCGCTGATCCCAACACCAGAAAGATTGAAATTACTTAGGATTGTGAGTTTTTAAGTTTTGCATCTGAGCTCCAATGTTTACTTGGCTGTAAACATTGGTTTGTATTCCTCCCTCTGGAATGTACACATACAATGGTTGTTACCATTCTGCCCCACATCTGCTACATTGTTTACACAAATGAGGTTCCAACATAAACATTGCTCTAATATTCTAGGAGAACCACGACACTTGCACTATTTTTGTTCTCGCCCAACATGATTATTTCGTAGCTTTCTCTTATGAGATCTAGGAGGACAGGGTGGTCCTGGTGGGTTTTTATGTTATCCCATGCCCAGGGATTAAAGTTATTGGTGTGGAAGCTCTGAAAATGCATTTTGCCAAGGTCTCCCAAGAGAATCTATTTTTGGTGTTATGATATGCATTCAGTCACACATTGTTTATGATATTAATATTCAAATAACCAAATTATTAAAAAAACAATTATTATGATTCCTGATATTAAACCTTAAACTTAAAATAGATGCACTTTACTCCATAGTTACAAAGTTTGAAATTTGATGGACAATTTTTTATTGAAAATATTTGTTTGTGTCTTTTCTTAAATCACTTAATAGTAGGGAGACTTTTATTGAATTTTTATAGAATTTAATAGTATGGAGACTTTTATTGAATTTAGCAATGGTCTCATCTATCATGCAATCTAGGAAAAGTATATGCGCTACTCCACCCCAAATTCTAAGATATAAACACCTATCGATGTAAATATAAATAAATATAACATTGTTACATCTCTCAAACATCAAATATAGAAATATGGATAAACTTAATTTAATCATAAATATACTCATTCCATCTACTTCCCTTGTAAGAATATTGTTGTTTTCATAGCTTAGGAATTTGGAAAAAAAATCATTTCTCATTTTGATGGTTTCCACAAATTTCATGGTTTTCTTTGGTTGTTTTGACGTAGAGTTTAAAATATAGATACATGTGCATTTTTTTTGGTTAAATTCTAATCCTAGGTTTCAATAATAAAAAATGTGCACTACATTTAATTACATGGTAGTCTCTTTTTTTTCTTTATTGAAACAAGTTAAGCAATTGTTACAACTCTTTGAATGTTGGATAAACATAAACTTTCACATCTAATTTATTATCACAAGAGCATGAACTTGCTGCATTGAAGCTATTCCTCTTGTTAAAAAATATTAAGGGGGAAATTAAGTTGAATGGAATCCTTGGATTGGAATATTTATTTTCTTTTTGTTTTCTGGAAATTCCTACCGCACCTTCCTCTCTAGCTACTACTTCTTAGTGGGTTTTGGAGTGGTATTAGTGGTTTTTGTTGTTTTTATAATGAGATATTGAAACTTTGAGCACCTACACTGGCTAAAGAAGGAATTTTTGGGATGTTAATGTATTATATTTTTTAATTATAAAATTAGCTTTTTTAATAATAATAATAGATAATGTTATGTAGAAAAGTTATAGAAAAATTAAGATATAAAATGAGATTAAAATAATTTCATGTTTGTATAGTGGGTATGTTAAAAAATATTTTGAACAAAGTTATGAATTATGTAAAATATGAGAATTAATTTTTGGTTGTCAATTATATATATTTTGAAATTCAATCCAATCCATTTTGAAGGTCATAAAGTCAATGTTCTTAGTCATAAAAACACGGGGAAGAAAGGGCATGAAAAGAGTAAAACATAACTTAAGGTGAAAAATAAAGCTTAAAATGATTTGATATTTCCATGATAGGTGGGTTGAAAAAATCTTTTGAAAAGTTATGGAAAGTTTTGTACAATGTTGTATATGGAAAAAGTTCCATAAAAAATTATGAATAATGTCAATTATATATATTTTGAAATTCAATTCAATCCATTTTCAAGGTCATAAAGTAAATTTTCTTGGTCATAAAGAAAATACGAGAAAGAAATGTTGTAAAAAGAGTAAAACATAATTTAAGGTGAAAAATAAAGCTTAAAATGATTTGATATTTCTATGGTAAGTGGGTTGAAAAAATCTTTTGGAAAGTTATATACAATGTTGTATATGGAAAAAGTCTCATACAAGATTATGAATAAAAAGTCTCTACTTCTTAGTGGGTTTTGGAGTGGTATTAGTGGATTGATGTTTTTATAATGGGATATTGAAACTTTGAGCACTTACACTCGTTAAAGAATGAGTTTTTGGGATGTTAATGTATTATTTTTTTAATTATAAAATTATTTTTTTAGTAATAATAATAATAAAAGTGATGTAGAAAAGTTATAGAAAAATTAAGATATAAAATGAGATTAAAATAATTTGATGTTTGTATAGTGGGTATGTTGAAGAATATTGTGAACAAAGTTATGAATTATGTAAAAAATGAGAATTTAGTTTTTGGTTGTCAATTATATATATTTTGAAATTCAATCCAATCCATTTCAAGGTCATAAAGTCAATGTTGTTGGTAATAAAGAAAATACGGGAAAGAAATGGTGTGAAAAGAGTAAAACATAATTCAAGGTGAAAAATAAAGCTTAAAATGATTTGATATTTCCATGGTAGTTGGGTTTAAAAAATATTTTGGAAAGTTATGTACAATGTTGTATATGGAAAAAGTCACATACAAAATTATGAATGAATTGTAACACATGTAATCGATGGAAAAGAAAATGAATTGTACATTAATTTGTAAGATGAAAAAGTATACATATGTGAGTAAAACAATAAAGGGTTAAGTAGTGATCAAGTTTGGCTCTAAATATATTGGAAATAAACATTGGTATTTTCATTTGGTAGGGGGAGTGGAAGGATTGGGGATTGCAATTTTAAGTGTGGAAGAGACAGATAATGAAGACGTGCCTCTTCCTTTTTTCGAAGTGAGACATATGAACTAAACTTTTGTTTTACATTATTCATAATTTTGTATGGGACTTTTTCCATATACAACATTGTGCATAACTATCCATAAATTTCCAAAATATTTTTTCGACCCACCTACCATGGAAATATCAAATCATTTTAAGCTTTATTTTTCACCTTGAATTATTTTTTACTCTTTTGGCATCATTTCTTTCCTATATTTTATTTATGACTAAGAACTTTGACTTTATAACTTTGAAAATGGATTGGATTGAATTTCAAAATATATATAATTGGCAACCAAAAACCAAATTCTCATTTTTTACATAATTCATAAATAAACTTTTGTTTTACATTATTCATAATTTGTATGTGATTTTTTCCATATACAACATTGCACATAACTTTCCAAAAGATTTTTTTAACCCACCTACCATGGAAATATCAAATCATTTTAAGCTTTATTTTTCACCTTGAATTATGTTTTACTCTTTTCACACCATTTCTTTCCCCTATTTTCTTTATGATGTAAAAGCTCTTATAGTCATTTTATTTTAGTAGAGTTTTAAAATTAAATTAAATTGTTACAATACACTTGTCTCATCCTCAGGAAAACCCATATGCGCTACTCCACCCCAAATTTTAAGATATAAACACCTATCGATGTAAATATAAACAAATTAACATTTTTACATCTCTCAAACATCAAATATAGAAATATGAATAAACTTAATTTAATTATAGATATACTCATTCCATCTATTTCGCTTGTAAGAATACTATTGTTTTCATCAGTGTAGGAATTTGGAAAAAAAATCATTTCTCATTTTGATGGTTTCCACAAATTTCATGGTTTTCTTCGGTTGTTTTGACATAAAGTTTAAAATATAGATACATGTGCATTTTTTGGTTAAATTCTAATCCTAGTTATCAATAATGAAAACTATGCACTACATTTAATTATATGGTAGTCTCTTCTTTTTCTTTATTGAATTAAGTTAAGTAATTGTTACAACTGTTTGAATGTTGGATAAACATAAACTTTTACATCTAATTTATTATCACAAGAGTAGGGACTTGCTGCATTGCAGCTATTTCTCTTGTTGTTGAAGGCTACCTGATATTTGTGGATGTTGATTTTATGATGAAAAGATGGGATTATATGGGTATAACTAATAACAGATATTGTGGCTTATATAGTAAGCAAATAAGAAAAAACAGTAAAACTTTTATTATAAAGATGAGTATAGGTGTTGACTTAAATAAATAAAGCGTTCAACTTTTACATTTTATTCATATAAATTAATTGTCAAGTTGAGATATTTATTGACCTTGTCTAAAAACACAACAATTTATACCTTGGTGGTCGGAATTGGGCAATTCGATTTTACGAGAGTTCATTGATTTTTGGAGTTTAAAATGGACCAAAACCTCAAGAGGCGGGATTTCTATAGAGTTCCTCTATAGGAACTCTGCCACCACACCCTTGGAACTCTACCCCACCTCACTGGATTTATATATAAACTACAAAACATTGTGGTTTTAGCTTAGCTTATTTCAAATATTACTATGTTACTTTTTAGGTAAAGTGCCTAAAATCATTCCATCCACCCTGGTTCAATTCCGTTGAGACATTTTGCTCGACCTACCATCTACCAATATGTGGGGAAGTGTTGTATTTTCTGCGTAAAAAGTAAAGTGCCTAAATGATTCCCTATCATTATCATTATTATGGATGTAAAGAAGAAAAGAGATGACCAACCATTACTACAGCCCGACTTTTTTCATGCAGAGGCTATTATCAACAAAAATATCCTTAGGAGCCTTAGGAGCTATAATTAAAAATATCTTATTCCTCCTAAAAACAAAAAATCTAGAATTTGAAAGCTATAACCCCCCAAAATTCATCTATTCTAACTCAAATCATAAAAAAAATTAAACTACACCAAAAACAATTTTATATATGATAATTTTGATGATAGAAGGTGACACCAGCGCTAGTCCTTCACATACTGCATACTGCATACCCATGCCCCATAGAACCACTCCTAGCAGGCTATGTAAATCCGCATGCAAAACTCCTCTATTTGATGCCACGAATATGATCTTGTAGCTCACACGATTCGCTGCTGAAAGTGAACTCAAAAAATTATAAGTTGCTGACAGTGAACCAGAAAACTTATAAAATAATTGATGTATTAAAAATTAACACAAAATCAGCTCATTCTTCACGTACTCCATGGCGACGAGTTTGGAAAACTAGAGAGGATCGTTTCTCTCCAGGAAGAAGAAGTACTTAAAATGACTCCATTTACAGCCAGGCTCCACGTATGATTATCCCTACTGTAGTTCCTCGTTGTACGATGCTCTGAATCTGAGAATGAGAGAGATGATGGCTTATCATGCCAATTTCTTTGGGCTTAGATCACACTTTGTATTTCACGATGCCTGTGGTGTGCTTCCTCAAGTTAGAGAGGTGTTGGAGCCATGGATTCGAGCTGTGCGTGTGCCGTTGCAGGATATAACTGTAACATACCTAAAAATACCGGAGTTAGTAATTTGTGAAATATAAGAAAAATCTCATAACAATGTTTACTTAACTCTAGTGATTGAGATGTGAAATCAGATCTACGTTAATCATAATGCGAAATGATCAAATAACTTCTTTACTTACTTGGAGCAATTATATGTATATATAAAGAAAATCATTGTGAATACGTCGATGTTATTAACAAGAACATATTTTTATCAACTCATAACTTAAATAAAACATCTAAACATGTTAGCTCAACATCGTAAATTGATATCTTTACCTTGAAATTAGCTTTATGAAATTTTTAGCCATACATAGTGACATAATACATAGTGACATAATGCATCTGAACCAAACCATAATATGTTTAGATGACAATAATATGATTAACATTAAACTATCCTTTATCAAAATTCACTTGACACAACAACCAATCATCATGATCACACTATCACAAAGAACGTGATTCACCCAAGTGCTGGGCTACGTCCAGAGAGTCATATCTTATATTATTCATAAAAAATAGAAGGGGTTACATCCTGTCGCCCCGTTGTTACAAAGCTTACTTTCCACTTCTCGAGGGTTCTCCATGAAGCGCACTTTCAACCGAACAAAAATCAATTTTAAAAGTACTCAAACGTACTTCACATTTTAAAGGAATCTAAAGTGTATAACCTAGTTCATATATATATATAATATATATCGAATTCTGAGATCAAATCTGTACAGCAGTATAATATATATTTAAATGCAAAGTATGTGTAACATGATAATGAATCCTTTGTGTAGAGATCGCCTATCGAAGGTAGCGGTCGACATATATATATATAATGCAAAGTATGTACAAGAACATAATAATGCATCGTCTGATTAAGGATATCCTATTGCGGGTTTAAGATACAATATATATAATCGATCCTATGAACGTCGAATCAATCCTATGGACGTGGAATCGATCCTCCCCAAGGGGATCAACCTTTCTATAGGTTTAAGATAAAAATCTATGTAGAATTAACAACAAATTTCTGTAACCAGAGCTCTAGCTCGGATCTACAAATTATATACACACATATATATATATAACTATGTCTTTATCCAGTGTTCAACACTCACATATCTACATGTTTATCCATGATTTAACCTGGAAACAACTCGGGCCTCTAAGTATAAAAATAACGGATCTTTTATCCAGCACTCAAACTCGGTTCAAATTTATTGATCGGCATTTTACTCAGATCAATTATGATCTAACAAAATTTATCTGGATATCAGACTCAATTAGCGTTTTCATAGGTCTCTCCCATCTAGTTAATAAAATAATTAACCGAATCTTTCTACAGGGACCTACACCGAGAGCATTAGCATTATGCAGATCAACTCTCTCTCGAATCTAGATAATGGCCAGATATTTACTAGACTGGACGCATATATTTTAAATGTTTTTTCAACCAAAGATCGGATCAGATCTACAATATACCAGGGATTATCTCAAACAGTATATATCATACAGGGATCTGCGCAGGCATATATCCACCCCCGAAACCAACGTTTACAATCTCCACCATAGGGTATATACAAAATATAATACCTAGGGATTATCTCAGGCTGTACACAAAATTTTAACAACGTCTTCCTATCACTGTAGATCGGATCTGCTATTAAGCTGCCAGAGCTTAACTCAGGCTGCAATTAAGTTTAACAACATTTTGCTACAACTCGAGATCTGATCTACTGTTAATCGCCAGCGATTGACTTAAGTTGTATATATATATATAACACAAAAACAGTACAACCAATGATAAAATCAAGGGCATGCTACTCTTCCCTAAACAAGACAAACACATCAGTGAAAAATGAGATGGATTCCCCATCCTTTGGGTTACGACCCATCAAGGAAAAAGGGTAAAAGAATGCAGTACTAAAAAGATGAACACATGGGTTATGCCATACTTGGGCTATGCCTTTGTCACTAGAGAAATGGAGCAGAGAAGATTGCAGGTCATAACCTGAATTTACACCCTTCTTAAGTAAGAGGAACGATGTTGAGATCGCGTGGGTGGTACTCCCTCAATAGTGTCCCAAGGCACTCCCTGATTTCTATCATGCAAAACAGTCCTACGCCCAACGATTCATTTCTTCAGGGATCACGCTAACCAAAAATCGTGCAGCAGAAATTAAGAGTTCCTATAGATCATCAGGTTGATCTGAATAGTCTATAGCAGGTTGTTGATTAGGAATTTTTCTCAGCTACTAACATTTTCTCTTCCAATAATCACCCTGATCTGGGCAGAAATCGATTTCTCGAAGCAATTCCAATGGAAAAAGCAATCCTGTACTATTATGGTCGGATTCGTCTTTGACTCCCACAAGGCTGCGATCCTCTCCTTCTAAGTTCTCCCCAATGGCGGAGGTCAATCAAGAGGGACGGTCAGCCTCTATTTACATCGGTAAAACCATCGATCCTTACTCCAATGTCGATGTTCCTAGTCTACAACATTCTTTGCTTTCCCCCCCATTGCAGACCCTTTTCTTCTTTCATATAACCTGAATTTTCTGCTTACCTGGGTCAGTCCACCTAGTTTAGAGCTGATTCCCTTCACCAAGTGGCAGGTAGTAAAAGATTTATTTTCTCCAAATGGTGGTTAAAGTTCACCCAGTGGCGGATGGAGTATCCCCTCTACATACCTGGTAAGAGCCTTATTTATAAAAGATACTTGATATAATTTTATTCAAACGGATGGCTAATATATATCATGACTCTATGGTTTAATTATTATTTTTTATTCACCATGTGTATAGGTTTATAAAAAGGAACAACCTAGTGTGTATTTCCTCTTATTAAACGATAGTCCTCTTTTTTGAAGGACATATACACAAGTCCTTGTCCCCAACTAGGGTTTCCTTTTCACTTAAATCTTTCTCATCAAACTATAATAATAAATCCTTCTACTCTTTGGATTATCTTCGCTTATTATCTTTTCATTTTCAAGAAAAATAACTAAATTTTTTTCTTATACTTTTTTAGCTAAACTTTATAGATAACCTTTTGATACTTTATGTCGAAGTTAATATTAGCATACCGCGAATAGCCGTCATCTAGTCTTAAGATAATGAACTCATTACCTAAGGTATTAGTTAAGTCATTCCACCATTTCTCCGGTGCCTGTAGCCTTTGGACGACCCATCGTGATCATACATACTCCTCCTAGTGAATTATGTTGCCCGTCATGTAGTTGCAGCACAACTCTCAGTGACGTAGTTCTACAATTTTAAGAATAAATACCATTACATACACATTTACTGGTGGGGCCTTGGCCTTGAGCTCCTCACCTGAAATGATTACAATAATTATTTACAAATTATTAGGTCAAAAAATAAGGGATGTTACATACTCCTCCCCTTAAGAATAACACCGTCCTCGGTGTTCACACTACTCTTCTTGAGTCATTATTATTTAGTTCATTTGTCGTCTCTTCTTTGATATTATTGAACATCTTTGAAACTGACACGATTTCCATAGGTCTTTGTGGTTCGTATTTCTTTCACATCATGCACATTGTACAGTCCATACAAGATCTTCCAACATTCTTTAGTATAACATATTTACATTTCACAAAATTTTAAATAGTAAATGTTTAACATTTATCATTCATCCTCACTCTTGAGGAAATTTTTGCTTATTCAAGCATTCGTAGCATTCACCCAAAAAGACATCCAATAGTCTAGTTACAAGAAAAATCATTATTATTTGTTATATCATAAAGTAAATATTTCAACACACTTTGTTGATCATCAAACTCTCCCATGAGTTTGGAACTTCAACAACCCTCTGATGAACACAAAATTCTTCCTCGAATTCTGTCACCAATTCCTGTGGACTTACAGGATACACTTTTGAGGTTACTCTCCTTTTTTATTGCTAGTCAAAAAGTTTTCCTCCTCAAGACATCAAACAACGTTTTGTCTCCAGATGTCAATCTTTGTGCCTAGATCTTTTCCATTGATACCACAAAACTCTTTCGCAATTCCCCTCAAGCCTTCTTGCTTGAGTCTAGGAATTTCTTTTCCACCCATCCTCCTACATGAGTCCAGGAAAAGTTGCTTTAGCAAAGCCAAGTTGGGTCAATTTTTTCCACCTTAAGCCTCTTGCTTGAGTCCCGGAATATTCTTTTCCCCTCAAACCTTCTCATTTGAGTCCAGGAAATAACAATCATTTATTTTTCCTGGTAGTTTTGGTTAACCACAACATGCAACATAATAGCAACATAATATTAACATCAAATAAGTTCATCTATTTACTCATCAGTCTGAACTCATGCTTTTATCATATCCCTTCATGAGTCATTGATCTTACCATATGCTTACCATGTATACTGTATCGCGTCCATGTCTTTGCACAAGTTCCACAGACTGTGACCATCTGCCAAATTCACTTGTTAGTACTTTTTTATTTAACACAAAACGCATTCCGTGAAAAAAGATTCTCCTAAAATAGTAAGGAAAACATCATTCTTACAACATCCATACAAGATTAACATTCTCATTAATTTCATTAATATACCTTACGACATAAGATTTGCAACGTTAGCATATAGCATTCATTAATAACTTAGCTCTTTACGATAATTCCAATGATTGTCTGATTTGTCTTTCAAAGTTTACACTTTACCTTCTCATAGATTTACAAGGCTATTGTAAGGCAATTTATGTATAATACTACTCTCTATATATACCTAGAAAATTCTAGACAATATCTATTGTTGAGTGTAATTCCTAACCCCACTTTTAATTTAGTATGTCGACAAGATACATGAATATTCCCATGCTTACAGTTTTAAATCCGCAACCATGCCTCGTCAAAAAATTTCATGTCTATATACAAAGAGCATTTCTCAATGATTTATAAGTAATGCCTAAAGCCCCTTACCATGTAATAATTTTAGCAATCTAGTTCTATGAGAGGAATTCAATTTCCTTCTAATAGTTAACTTTGTCCAATTTGGCACCTAGGAAACATTCTAGCAAGTGTATCACTCATATA
The DNA here is from genome assembly GCA_027924585.1 of Larix kaempferi. Classification (NCBI taxonomy): domain Eukaryota; kingdom Viridiplantae; phylum Streptophyta; class Pinopsida; order Pinales; family Pinaceae; genus Larix; species Larix kaempferi. The sequence continues at coordinate 6,164,643 of BSBM01001120.1, forward strand.
ATATTCTACAAGTTATTTTCAATTCATGAAACATCAAGTATGCAAATGAGGTTTTCCTTGCAAAAACATATCGTTGTTCAAGGAGTTACTCCATACATGCATTTCTTTTACTATTGACTTCAATATAATAACGATCATCAATTATCTTTCAAGAATTGCCCCATTAATATTTATCTACTTCTCATGAACACCAGTCCTTAAAACAACTAGTTCAACAAAATAACATCATAAAGTTTATAACAAATAACAAGGTAACTTATATCAATTTCACAGACCTCCATATGATGATCTAATTGCACCTTACACTATTTCACAATACCTCATAATACATCAACTTTCAAGTACTTTCGACCCTTTTAAAAGTTACATACATATCTCGACAAGACGTGACAAAATTATCCCTACGACACTAATAACTCAACTTATAAATGCTACCATGCATTCATTTATACGATCATCATTTCTAATTTAATCGAGCACTTGTGATGAATTTCCATCGATATATATATATATATATATATATATATATATATATATATATATATATATATATATATGACTTGACTTCATTAACTGAAATTTGCATTTTCATAAGGTAATGTACTCTTTTATGATTATGCTTCACCTATTTGAATATTCAACATGAGATAAAACTGTTGGCAGGCAGTTTGATAAGGAAGAATCGCAGCATCGCCGATGCTGCGACACGTCAGACGAACTCGTGGAAGGAAGAAGGCTCGAGTATTTTATGTATTTTTTGAGTCGTTTGTACCGCAATGCGGGTTTTGGGTCATTGGACCACATATTATGTAATGTTGAGTCAGTTATACCGCAGAATGCGGGTTTTTGGTCATTTTTGGATAAGTCAGTTAGATATTGGGTCATTTGTCCATAGTGTCAGTTAGGAAGTCAGTAGTAAGTGGACAAGATTTGTAACGCAGAAGTCTATATATAGATAAGAGTTGTAAGTGTTGAACAGATAATTCATGGGGAGAAGAATGGGAAGCCTTGATGTTGTATGATTTTCGGGTATGTTTTGATGTCAAGAATCATTGTGGAAATCTAGTTTTTGCAGAGGCATTGTATCTAGGTTGACAATGATAATATGATGAAGCTATTTTGGTGCAATCCCTGTGTTCAATTTTTTCAGTTATGATAATGTGATATTGCACTATATGAATAATGTCATGCTTCTTTGATGCGATACTTGCTTTACAATTACTGTTGTTACAATGATGAATGTTTGGGTTGAATATTGCTTTACTATTATGTTTAATACTTAAATATCTATGTCGTTGTGTTACAATAATTTTATGTATCGTAGCGGCAACCATCCTCCTTCCTTCGGCGGAAACATGGTTCCGTCTGCTCTTCCTGGATGCCTCGGGTGAGACCTCATCTACTTTGCAGTTGTTGCTGGGCGGGATAAACCCTGTCCGGGACGGTGCTGAGGAAGACTGCGGTATGTGTCGACAGTGAGTGGGACCCTTGTCGACTGGCATCGTGTTAACAAATGGTTCCGTTGTCGGGACCATGTACGGAGTGAAAGGAGGACATGTTGTGGCACCCAACGAAACTGGAGATCCAAGAATGGTTTGATCAGAAGTTGCAGGAATTCACTGAAGAGGAAAGCAAGAACACTCGATTGCTAGCAGATCAGTGGGTGGGTAGATACATTCACGACGGTCCACACGAATGGTTCTTCTGTGAATTTTCGGTCCTATTGTTCGAATGGTTGGCAAAGTTGACCTTCCAAAAGAGGAACTTCCAAGGTGGTGAACCGACGACCTGGACCCCCGAATTGATTTAGGAACTGCAGGAAGTTGATAATAAAGCATCGCGGGCTGTCGAAGTGTGGTTCGATAGCATCCTGGAAGGCTATATCACAAAGTTCACAGTTGATACTCAGAAGTCCTATAGTGAAGCCGAAAGATTTTTTTTCCGCGAACCTCGGGGCAGGTTTTAACTGTCGCTTCAACTGTCGATCAAGATGCTTATTTGCGAAAAGGGTATATTGAATATGCATCTTGATCAGTAGACAACCTGGTGGGCGGAGGCCATGGGTACCGTGACTGTTGGGGGGTGGTACATGGAATGGTAAGAGGTAGATGGGTGCAGGTCATGATGAGACTGTGAGTGAAGCCAAGGAAGAAAGTGTTCTTACGAGGGGAGGAGCGAGGTTCCAACAGGAAAAGAGGCAGAGGACGGGAGAAGGTCCTACTGCAGTCGAACCGCAAGACCGTGAAGGAAGGCCACACGGGACGAATCGACCTCACAGTCCTAAAAAGTACAACCAGGTTACACCTAGGATAGAGGCATGACCTAACCCCAGCACCAACGTACCCACACCTCCGCTCACTATCTCTCAGATAGCAAGAAATACCACTTCGACACTGCCAAGTTCATCAATTACACAGAAGTTCATTGGTAGTAGTACAGCGAAAGGAGGAAGGAATCCCAAAATGGCGGGCGATGGTGCTAAGTTACCGTTGTTCCACGGGAGTGCGACAGACAACCCAGAACAGTATTGGTTTTTGTGTGAAGTGGTCTGGACCATAAAACAGATCACAGATGATGCTGCTAAGAAAGGACAGTTAGCGACGACTCTGCGAGGTCGTGCATTAGATTGGTTTATGAAGTTTGTTCTAGTCCCTACAGGAGCCCCAGAGAAGTCGCTGGATGAGATTCGGGATGGGCTGATTGCCGAATTTAGAAGGCCCAAGTCTGAGGCTCAATATATTACAAAATTGAAGGAAATTAAGCAGTATCCCAATGAGATGGTATGGGATTTTGACCAACGATTCAAGACGTTGATGGAAAAGGTTAGTTTCAATATGAGCGCCGTCCAACATAAAGAGTGGTTCATCGTGGCACTGCTACCACACATTCGGCTTTCGTTGATGCAACAAAACATCTCGACGCCCAGTGAAGCTCTAGAGATTGCAATGCGATTGGAGGCATCGCCAATTGGAGATAATGCAGCCGAGATGTCGCAGATACAAACACAGCTCGCTAACTTGAGTATACAGCTGCAAGATTTGAAGAAAATCAAGGAACAACGCGATGAACTATGGTGTACATGATGCCGAGGAGAAGGGCATACGAAGGACAATTGCATGGATTTACGCAATTATTTGATGTTAGATGCGCCAAACTCGTTGAATGGTGGCAGCATGCCATGGTGTCGCGTCTGCCAGGTGTATGGGCACAGTCACGAAAATTGCCCTTATATGCAAAAAATGGTCACAACCCCGAGAAATATTTATTGCACATTTTGCAAGTTGGTGGGTCACGATGACAAGGATTGCCGTGCATATGGGTTGCTACAAGAAAGAATGTATGATGCATTCTACGTCAAGGATGATCAGCATTCCATACAACAATCGCAACCGCAGCCACTACCTCAACCAAAGATGCAGTTTGTACTGCAACAACAGCAACTGTCGCAGTTCATGCTGCAATATGCTCCGACGCAAATGGCTCCACAACACCCACAATATGTACAACAACCGCAGTATGCACCCCAAGGGAAAGGGATGCAACCGACACCAATGCAGCAATAATTTAACCAACCACAGTACCAACAGCAGGGAGGATTCCGAGGAGGACGTGGCAGAGGATTTGGTCACGTAGGAGGACGAGGTGGTCGCAGACCTGTTCAATGTTATCACTATGTGGTATGGGGACACTATCAGTGAGACTACCCACTATTGCAGAACCAGTGTACGTTCTGTTTTGTTAGCAATCATACAGTTGAGAATTATCCACAGTTGATTGCATGATGGAAGGAAAGGAACACTCCCCAGTTGCAGACACAGCCCCAGGCACAACAGCCCTCTCAGAACCAAGTACAGCAACCAATGCAGAACTAGAATCCGCGGACGAATCAGAACATAAATCAAAATATAAATCAACCCAGGAACGTACCACCGAATCAGCAGCAGGGTGCAAACATCGTGACAATTTTTGCAGAACCAAGACCGCAAGATGCTTCCGTTGCTGTGGTCACTCGAGGAGGAAAGACAACTAGAGAAGATAGCTCAACGATCCGGTTAGCTGGACCAAAGAAGATATCATTTGATATTGATGCGGAATGGGAGATGTTTCTTCAGGCACGATGGGATTTAGGGAACGACCAAGGTAAAGCCATCATGTATGAAATGCCCTCTACTTTTGATGCTACTTCGGAGGTTAGCTCATCGCGGTGGTCTGGCACACTTCGAGCATTTTTGGAGCATTGTTTGTCCCTAGCAAAAGATCCTGATGCTCTTGCTGCGTTTGAAGCCTTATTGCAACGACCAGCCCAGGATCGACAAGAGCTCGTGGTTAATTCCTTGCAACGATGGAAGATGGGTAAGGAGATGCGGATGAATATTCAAATTGGCGACTATGATGTTGATTCAGTTGTTCTGAATCTTGGTTCAGATGCCAGCATCTTGACCAAGCAGGCTTGGCAGAAGATGGGGAGCCCCCCATTTAGCTGGTCTCCTGTACAACTCCGATTGGCTAACCATGTGAAAGTAACACCCATTGGGCGAGTTCTGCGGCTAGTGGTAGATATCGAGGTTATGAAAACCTATGTTGACTTTGATGTCATAGAAGTTGTCGAAGGCGGCAGCTCTTATCCCACGTTGTTAGGGATTGGATGGGCTAATGATAGTGGAGCTGTAATCAACTTCAAGCGATGGATGATGACTTTTGAAAATCGCGATCTCACAGTTATTGCCCTGTTGGATCCAGCTGAAGGATGCCGCTACATAGAGCGAGTGAAGTACGATGATCCCAACGAATGGGATCATGCATTCAATATTTCTGAAGATTATATACATCCGATTGCCAATGGTGAGTTGGGATGGCACAGTGACAGCTCTGTGTCTTCCGACTCTGATGATGCCCTGGAATATTGGCATAACCGCTTGCACCAAGTGTCGCTCCATAAGTGCAGGTTGGTCACACAGTCATTATGACATGTTGCGACTGAAACGGTTACACTACCAATATATGAAGGACTACCTGGCTTATCTGAATTTCTGATGGAGTTCAAAGAAAGAGTTTCCGAACCATAGCACTTGCTGGCATTGAATGAAGCATTGAAGGCTGCTCCAGCACGCTAGTGGGAGACACACAAGGCATCGATTGATGGATGGTTGAAATGTCGAAGATTGATGATGGTACGTTTTGGTGATACTGAGGTTTACCACGCTGGGAAGTATGATGGGCGAACCGATCCTGGTGGTCACTTGATGGAATGTCAACAGCTATGGGTATCACGACCAAATTCTGAGTGGGTCTAGGCTTTTATCCATACTTTGGATGAGATGCCACGCTCGTGGTATACTGCAGCTAAGTTGTGAGGGGAAATTTCTACTTGGTTGGAGCTCACAGTGTGTTTTACCCATACATTCAGTTTTTGCGGATGCCGATCCAGAGGTTAATAATGCATTACAGCTCATCCGTGATGTAATTATGCAGGTTGTCCCGGTAGCATATCTTGTGGATCCACACATGCACTGCTAGATGTAGTCTCTCATGGAGTGTTTCAATATCAGTGGTGGGCCAGAAGATGGTGATGATCCACAGAATGTGAATATCTCAGAGTCAGAAGGAAGTCGTGCTATGGTACCACCTGATGCGCCAAGCGACCCGATCAGTTAGTCGCTGAGGATCCGCAAGATTAACATTGGGCCAAAGGACACTCCGAAGTTCACAAATGTTGGGAATTATTGGGATGATGAGCTGATAAGAAAGGTCACTGATTTGCTCCATGAGTTTCAAGACATATTTCCTACTATGTTTTCTGACATGAAGGGGATTTTGGGTGACTTAGGGGAAATGAAGATTCCATTAAAACCAGATGCTAAGCCGATCCGGCAGCGACCCTATCGATTGAATTTGTGACATAAGGAGTGGGTCAAGGCTGAGCTGGATCACATGTTGGGCACTGGTATTATTGAACTAGTTGAGAAGTCGGAATGGATTAGTTCTATGGTGGTGCAGGATAAGAAGATTGGTGAAGTGCGCATTTGCGTTGACCTTAGCAAACTAAATGATGCATGTTCGCACGATCCGTTCCCCACTCCATTTATCGATGAAGTGCTTGAAGGTGTGGGTGGCTAGGAGATGTACTCCTTCACAGACGGGTTCTCTAGCTATCATCAAATCCGCATTGCCAAAGAAGATCGCCATAAGACAACTTTGGTTACTGAATGGGGTTACTTGCAATACACTGTAATGCTATTTGGTTTGAAGAATGCACCTACGATATTTTCGTGGGTTGTCGTTGCTTCATTTAAAGACTTCATTCAAGAATTTTTACAGGTATACATGGATGATTGGATGGTCTGTGGTTTGGTCTGTGATCATTTGGCGAATCTGTAGTTGATGGTTGAGCGAAGCCGACAACACCAGATATCGCTGAATCTGAAGAAATGCATCTTTTGTGCACCGTTTGGGATATTGCTCAGCCATATTGTGTGTAAGCAAGGGTTGTTGGTCGATCCGGCTAAGATTGCGCTCATTTTGAGTTTGCAACCACCAACCACTGTTAAGCAGTTGCGGGCGACTCTGGGACACACGGGGTATTATCGCAAGTTCATCAGGGGTTATGCTACGATTACTGCCCCTATGGAGAAGTTGTTGAAGAAGGATGCAGCATTCCAGTGGAGCCCGGAATCTCATGCTAGCTTTGAAACACTAAAGGCAAAGATGGCGTCGGCACCGATATTGGTATTTCCGGACTGGAGTAAGGAATTCCATGTCCATGTTGATGCCTCATCGATTGCATTGGGTGCCATATTGGCTCAACTAGGAGAAGGCGACCTTGATCATCCTATTGCTTTTGCAAGTTGGAAGTTGTCCTCTACAGAAAGAAATTACACTACCACTGAGCGGGAAGGTCTGGCAATGGTCTACGTGCTGCAGAAATTCAGGCACTATTTGTTGGGTGGGCACTTTAAAATGTTCACCGACCATTCCGCGTTGAAATACCTAGTCAATAAGCTTGTGTTGGGGGGGGAGATATGCCGCTGGCTACTTCTTTTTCAGGAGTTTGATTTTGAATTCATTATGAAGCTAGGATGGTTCAATGTCGGTCCCGATCATCTCTCGCAGATCGATATAGGAGAAGAGCTGACCAACATTGAAGATGGTTTACCAGATGCTCAACTATTTCGGGTTGAGGTTGCAGATGGCTACTTTGTGGAAATCATCTTGTTTCTGACAATGGGTACTACACCAGACAATTTCACCACCAGTCAGAAGAAGCATTTGGTAGTCAAAGCTGCAGACTTCCAACTAATTGCAGGAGAGTTATACAAATTGGGTGTCGATGAGGTATTGCGCAGATGTGTCTTGCCACATGAGCAATAGCAGATATTAGCAGAAGCACATGGAGGAGTAGCCGGAGGACACTATGGCGGTAGGGTGACTTCTAGGAAAGTGCTGCGTGCTGGGCTATGGTGGCCCACACTACATAATGATGCGACATACTATGTGCAGTCCTGTGATGTCTGTCAGTGAACTGGAAAACCATCCCGACGCGATGAGATGTCGTTGATGCCCCAGTTGACATTACAGCCGTTCGACAAATGGGCGGTGGATTTTGTAGGACCGATCAATCCACCAGGGAAATGCATGGGTGCACACTATATTATCACCGCGAACAAGTATTTAACTCGATGGGTAGAAGATGCACCAGTCATTGATTGCTTCACGGCCACTGCCACGTGGTTTCTCTTTGACCACATTATCACTTGCTTCAGCTGCCCCAAGATATTATTGAGCGATCAAGGCAGCCACTTTCTTAATCACTCCATCAGCACATTGACGGAGGAGTTACAGATACAGCATAAGAAGAGTACACCCTATCATCTGCAAGTGAATGGCACGGTGGAGGCATTCAATAAGGTATTGGAGCATGCGCTGACAAAGGTATGTAACATGAACCGCAATGACTGGGATCTCAAAATCCCAGTAGTATTGTGGGCCTATCGCACCACATGTAAACGGCTGACAGGGAAGACACCATTTACGCTGGTGTATGGACAAGAAGCAATTATGCCCATGGAGTATATTGTCCCGAGTCTGTGCATCACGGCCGCAACAGGCCTAGATGATGCAGTGGCACTAGGTGAACATCTAGAACGGTTGGTGCAGTTGGAGGAAGATCGTTTCATCACTGGGTTCCACCAGGGGGTCGAGAAGGATCACTAGAAAGCATGGCATGATTGACACATAAAAAATAAATAGTTTCAGTAGGGTGACTTGGTGCTGTTGTATGACAGCAAGTTTATGAAACATCCAGGATGCAAATGAATTGGCTTGGTCCGTATCGCATCAGTATTATTACTTCAGGGGGTGCAGTTCAGCTGCAGCAGTTGAACGAGGCGATGCTCCCAAAACTAGTGAATGGTCATAGGTTGAAGCCCTATCAGTCGGGTCGCATCGTGAAAAAATAAAAAATAAAAAATAAAAAAATAGAGGTAGGATTGGTGGCAGGATGTCGCACCACCATGGATGAAATGTAGAAGCAGGGAGGCTTCTGCCGCAAGGTTGGAGCGGTTTGCAACACCTAGGAGTGTTGCGCTTGGGTCACATCTCAAATCATGACGCAGATGGTACTTTTCCCTTTTTGATGGATATGATCGTTAGTCGAGTTTGATCCTGTCATGAGAACGCATGTTTGGGCTTAGGGATACACCGAGGCAGTATGGCCGATGGTACTTGCCAGGATGGTCTGCATGGTTGGCACGAAGCATCCATCATGCTGGCATGGCCAAAGAAATGCTTCGCACATTTTTGCATGAAGGAGACCAGGAAAAGGTACGATTCATCTGCCGTCCAAATAATCGTCACACGGAACGACGACGAATTCTAATTATCCTGGGGTGCGAGTAGGTGGTGCAACGACTTGCTGAGGCAGATGGATGATAGAGGGCACTGTATAAATAGAGGACCTGAGGGGAGTAAGCATACAATGATTGTTTTAGTTAAGAAGGGTTATGCTACGAAAGGCTCTGGCATTTTGTTAAGTTAGGACTTCCAAGGAGGCTGTGGAAATGATCCATTTCATTTCGTGTGGTAGCAAACTAGGTGCGTTGAGGGCCCTATTGACGAGTGTGCATGAACGCCTGGAGAAAGCTGCGCCTCGAACACCCTGGGGTTACAAGCATGAAGTCTCGTCCGAGATGTCTAGGCAGTTGGTGATGGTTCGAAGTCTTGTGGTCCGTGCGACCACACAAAAGGGGGGGGGTCGTCGCCCCCGAGTCCCCGTAACATGTGCTTACTGGTGCGAAACAGATGTGCCAGAACCACTGGCCTATTTTACACTCTAGCGTTGCTTGTAAAATTCCTCTCCGTCTACAATCAGTCTCTCGAGACTGGAGGATGAGTTTGCAAGGTCTGGGACAGTAAGCCAGGAAGAGTCCACTTTTGGGAAAGAAGTACATGACAGCGAGCAGATGATCAGTGTAGCAGAAGGAGCAGGACAACATCGCGCAATGTAGACAGCAAGAACAGTTGTCGAACTATAGTTCCGCCCTAGTAGAATGAAGACCACGAAATACACCATGTCTAGTTGATGTGGCTCGAGGGCGAGCCACAAGATTGTGTTGGGGGCCTATTGGCAGGTGGTGATAAGGAAGAATCGCAACATCGCCGATGCTGCGACACATTAGACGAAGTCGTGGAAGGAAGAAGGCTCGAGTATTTTATGTATTTTTTTATTCGTTTGTACCAAAATGCGGGTTTTGGGTCATTGGACCACATATTATGTAATGTTGAGTCAGCTATACCGCAGAATGTGGGTTTTTGGTCGTTTTTGGATAAGCCAGTTAGATATTGGGTCATTTGTCCATAGTGTCAGTTAGGAAGTCGGTAGTAAGTGGACAAGAGTTGTAAGGCAGAAGCCTATATATAGATAAGAGTTGTAAGTGTTGAACAAATAATTCACGGGGAGAAGAATGCGAAGCCTTGTATGATTTTCGGGTATGTTTTGATGTCAAGAGTCATTGCGGAAATCTAGTTTTTGCAGAGGCATTGTATCTGGGTTGACAATGATAATACGATGAAGCTATTTTGGTGCAATCCCTGTGTTCAATTTGTTCAGTTACGATAATGTGATATTGCACTATACGAATAATGTCATGCTTCTTTGATGCAATACTTGCTTTACAATTACTGTTGTTGCAATGATGAATGTTTGGGTTGAATATTGCTTTACTACTACGTTCAATACTTAAAGATCTATGTCGTTGTGTTACAATAAGTTTAAGTATCGTAGCCACAACCTTCCTCCTTCCTTCGACAGAAACATGGTTCTGTTTGGTCTTCCTGGACGCCTCAGGTGAGACCTCATCTACTCTGCAGGTGTTGCTAGGTGGGATAAACCCTGTCCGAGCCGGTGCTCAAGAAGACTGCGGTATGTGTCGACAGTGAGTGGGACCCCTGCCGACTGGTGTCACGTTAACAAAATCCTATAAAGGAATCAGTTCAACTTAATATGCATGTACATCTTTCATTAGGTACACCACACCAAGTGCCACAACAGAGATAAAATATACGTTTACATCACACTAAAGGACATCCAAGCTTACACAAGTGAGATACTTCTTAAATGTCAAAATATTGGACAAGCATTTATCTATTGTCTATGTATATATGAAAGAAGGAATTTTCCTCACCTAGCCAACGTTATAACATTATAATGCCTATGGAAATTTTAAAGTCAATTCCTTAGCGTATGAACTTCACCTTTAAACATTCACAACTAGGATGACTTTCAATATACCATTTTCTCCTCCTTACAAGAAATTATTTCTTAAAACCCTAACTCCAATAGTCTAACTAATTTAATCATTCTAAAGAAAATTAATTGTAGAGTATGAGGAGATACTCATCCTCTCGTGTCCTTCAATATGAGATCATTTAAATACCAAACGAGACATATACAATGTTCACAACTAGACACTGCTATCCCATTATAATGCCTTTAGCAAAATGGAACATACTTACTTGTACTTCCAAGACGCTTTGTCACTTACCTCTTGGCTATCCGTGGAAATGAAATTTTACGTTTGCGTCGTATAGGAGGTAGTTCATTTCCTAGTTCAATGAACCTGTATTCATTTCCCATGATGGAGCCCAATAAGCCCGAGTGTTTGCAACCTTGGATCTGATACCATATGTAACATACCTAAAAATACCGGAGTTAGTAATTTGTGAAATATAAGCAAAATCTCATAACAATGTTTACTTAACTCTAGTGATTCATACTTATGAGATGTGAAATCATATCGACGTTAATCATAATGCGAAATGATCAAATAACTTATCTACTTACTTGGAGCAATTATATGTATATATAAAGAAAATCATTGTGAATACGCTGATGTTATTAACAAGAACATATTTTCATCAACTCATAACTTAACTAAAACATCTAAACATGTTAACTCAACATCGTATATTGATATCTTCACCTTGAAATTACCTTCATGAAATTTTTAGCCATACGTTGTGACATAATGCACAACCAAACCATAATACATTTACATGACAATAACATGATTAACATTAAACTATCCTTTACCAAAATTCACTTGACACAACAACCAACCATCATGATTACACCATTAGAGAGACGATAATTCACGTGGTTCACCCAAGTGTTGGGCTACGTCCACCAAAGAGAGTCATATCTTATATTATTCATCAAAAATAGAAGGGGTGACATCCTGTCGCCATCACTTTTAAAAGTACTCAAACGTACTTCACATTTTAAAGGAGTCTAAAGTGTATAACCTAGATCATATATATATATATATATATATATATATATCGAATTATGAGATCAAATCTGTACAGCAGTATAATGTATATTTAAATGCAAAGTATGTGTAACATAATAATGAATCCTCTATGCAGAGATTGCCTATGGCAGGTAGCGGTCGGCATATATATATATATAATGCAAAGTATGTACAAGAACATAATAATGCATCCTCTGTGTAAGGATCACCTATTGCGGGTTTAAGATACAATATATATATATATATATATAATCAATCATATGGACGTGGAATCGATCCTCCCCAAGGGGATCAACCTTTCTATAGGTTTAAGATAAAAATCTATGTAGAATTAACAACAAATTTCTGCAACCAGATCTCTAGCTCGGATCTACAAATTATATACATATATATATATAACTACGCCTTTATCCAGCATTCAACACTCACATATCTACATGTTTATCCATGATTTAACCTGAAAACAACTCAAGCCTCTAAGTATAAAAATAACAGAGCTTTTAACCAGCACTCAAACTCGGTTAAAATTTATTGGTCGGGATTTTACTCACATCAATTCTGATCTAACAAAATTTATCTGGAGATCAAACTCAATTAGCGTTCTACAGAGCTCTCTCTCGGATCTAGATAATGGCCAGATATTTACTACACTGGACGCATATATTTTAAACATTTTCTTCAACCAAATATCGGATCGGATCTACAATATACCAGGGATTAGCTCATATAGTATATATCATACAGGGATCTGTGCAAGCATATATCCACCCCAGAAACCAACGTTTACAATCTCCACCACGAGGTATATACAAAATATAATACGCAGGGATTATCTCAGGCTGTACACAAAAGTTTAACAATGTCTTCCTATCACTGTAGATTGGATCTCCTATTAAGCTGCCAGAGCTTAACTCAGGCTGCGATTAAGTTCAAGAACATTTTGCTACAACCCGAGATCGGATCTACTGCTAATCGCCAGCGATTGACTTAAGTTGTATATATATATATATTTAATACAAAAACACTACAACCAACGATAAAATCAAGGGCATGCTACTCTTCCCAAAACAAGACAAACACATCAGGGAAAAATGAGATGGATTCCCCAGCCTTTGGGTTACGACCCATCAAGGAAAAAGGGTAAAATAATGCAGTACTAACAAGATGAACACACGGGTTATGCCATACCTGGCCTACACCTTTGTCACTAGAGAAATGGAGCAAAGAATATTGCAGGTCATAACCTGAACTTACACACTTCTTAAGTAAGAGGAACGATGCTGAGATCGTGTCACGTCCCCACCCATCACACCAGTGCAATAGAGAGGATCGTGAGGCTAAAACCGGGCATCTAGTCCCATAAACTTATAAGCAAGCACTCACATGATTTAAAAGAGATATGGGATGTATAATTAGGAGAGAAACACAATGGAAATAAGCAATTTCACATCCATTATACATTCAGTATTTTCATGCCATTAATCAATCTAAACAATATCAAATTATCAAGTGAGAATGCTTATCTTAAACCAAGTAATCCCTGAGTAACCAGCTATGCTTCTGCAACGTTCCAGCCAACCATAGGCCATTGTGCTATTCAATTTCTCAGCACCACTGCCACCCCCGAGCTGGGCCTGATCTCCACAAGGAAATAGGGAACAACAGGGTCTCACATGGCCATAGATACCCCAGAATCAGCCATACCAACTAGCAGTTGGGTTTCTGAGGCTGCTAGGAGATGGATGCATATAACAGCAAAAGTGTAAGTGTCGGGCATGAGAAAAAAAACGCTTCTATAGTGAAGTTCCCAACAATGGGTTCCTAATAGTTCCAGGAAAACGTGGGCAACCAAAACGAAAAGGAGAAAATGGGAAATCAACCCCAGGAGAGAAAAATCGTTTTCAGAAGAATGCTCATGGGCATTTCGTGGGCAGAAACGGCCTCCCAAAACCCAAAAATCATGGCTCTCTTTTTCCGTCCAATGAGCTAACCAAAAACGAGTTTGCAGGCATGGAATAATGCAGGAAATGGTGAAAAACGTGAAGGATAAAACCCCAACAGGCTCAGACTGCGTGAGAGGAAGAATGCCATGGGTGAAGAATGGCTTTGGGCCAATTTCGTGGGGGTTTTCTTGCCCAGCCAACCAAAGCTCGATTTCCCAGGTTGTTGTCTTGCCCATACATGAAAATTGACAGCCATACCTCTCCCATCCCAAGGCATTAATTGTCTCAACCAATTATTGGAAGAATTAAATGATTGGGTGCATGAGACCAAATGGGTAGTTGAGAGTTCATGGGTTTCCTCAATGAAATGGCTTAACACCATGGCTCAAGGGTTTGGTTATTTTCCCTCCCTATTCCTTGTAAAGATCATGCCCCCATCTCTTTGTTGCATTACGTAGCTGGTAGTGGGTTTTTCCTTAAAATTGCATGTTTACATGATGTCCGATTCTACATTGTGCACAGCTAGCACAAGAACCATATGCATCTATTCTAATCGCCGATACATAGAACGATAATCAATGGCGGGGCCTTGGCCTTGAGCTCCTCACCATGACTAAATAACAATATTTACATCATTTACAACATTAATGCAATAGGGTCAAGATGGGGACGTTACATTCCCCTCCCCTTGGAATAACACCGTCCTCGATGTTCCAACACTTCGGAAAATAAATACCCACTTTACATATCTCCAAAATTCGCAAAAATGTGGTAGGTTTGTCCTGCAATTCACCATTTACTTGGGTCTTTCAGGACTAAGTCCTTTGGTCTTTACAAACTGCTCTTGCTGGCTAGGACCTTCTAGCTCTGCATGAGGACATCGTTCCAAAACAATTCCTTCTTTTTCTTTTCCTTCCAACTGGTCCATGTACTTGGAGAATTTACGGTTGCTACCCCCTTGATATTCTCTTGTTGGGCAATCACGGAGGCAATGATTTCCTCCACATCCCCAACATTTCATCGGCGGCTTTACCTTTTCCCGGTCCATTTCCTTTGACTCTTCCCACCTGGAACGTTTCTTAATCGGGCGATTGGATGAATGCTTCTTCGTTGATCCACTTTCCTTTCCCTTGTTGATTGCTCCCAGAATGCTTTTTACCTCTTTTTGCAGACGAATAGAGTCCCGCAAGGCCTCATGGTTTATCTCATTCTGTTTCCTCTGTAGCTTGAGCATCTCCCCAAGATTCTCTTGGGTCCTGGCAATTGTTTGAAGAAGACTTTCAGTCAACTCTAATAGCCCTTGGTCTGCTGCCATGGTCAATGGGCACAACTGAACACACCTTGCTTACTAACAACACTTTCTTGTGCCGGCTGCAACCAATGGTTTCACTTTCTTACCTATGAAATTCATCATGGGAATTCTTTGTTAGGACAAGCATAACATAAACATTAAGATTAGTCAATTATTTTCCTAATTGACATGGAATGTCCATGCTTTATTCATGGGACTTCCACACTTTTCATGCTTTCCCAACATACACACGAACTCATTCATGTTCATCCTTTCACAGGAAATTTACTATTTCAGCATTCACAATTCATCTCAAGCAATTACACACAATCTATTTTCAGCCATGATATGCACTCAACAATCTTTTGTTTTATAAATGCATCAATCAAAAGGAAAGAGAAGAGTAGGGGTTTCTCCCTCTTAGTCTTGTTCTATTATGGAGCTACACCATCACTGTGGTTTCATGCTCCTTAGTCTCCTTCACTTCAATGTGAATGCCTTGACTTTCCTTTCTTGGCTATGACACTTAGTGTCTAAGGTTTGTATATGGATTTTCAACTAGGGCACCCTTCCCATTATTGCCTACAGAGCCTTTGGCTGATAGGATCCACTCGTATCCACTAGCACCATATTTCATTACTGCTCATACTGAGCTCTTTAGGACAGTCATATGTCCACATGCATCCTCCAGATGCTTTCATAGTCCTTGCTTCCAGCAATACCTACACTCAAACATTGAGTCAATTCACATGTTTAGCGTACTTTCATAGGTTTTATTTCCAAATGAGAATTTAAGAAATCATAATTAAATCATATACACATGTATATTCATAAGCAAGAAGTTGCAAGATAACCAAATACTTATCTGTATGGTGTGTTTCCTCGCTACTCCACAGGTTTCCTTCTCTGCTTTACAAGCCTTGGATCACCTATGGGGTGGATGCTTGGCCAGCACACATGCTGCTCCACAACATCATCCAAATAGACAATGCCAAGCCAGTGCGCCGACTGGGTTTATCAGGCATCCCAAAAATTAGTATGCTAAGCCAGTACGTCAACTAGGTTTATCAAGCATTTCAAAAATCAGTATGCTAAGCCAGTATGCCGACTGGGTTTATCAAGCATTTCAAAAAATCAGTATGTTAAGCCAGTACGCCGACTGGGTTTATCAAGCATTTCAAAGATCAGTATGCTAAGCCAGTATGCTGACTGGGTTTATCAAGCATTTCAAAGATCAGTATGCTAAGCCAGTACGCCGAATGGGTTTATCAAGCATATAATAACCATTTCCAAGCCAGTTCTCCGACTGGGTTTGTCAGGAAATAACACCCTTCACCAATACCTCCACATCATGCAAGTAACCAATGCCAAGCCAGTACACCGACTGGGTTTATCAGGCATCCAGCAACCTTTCGCCACAACTCCCAAATAACCAATGCCAAGCCAGTACACCGACTGGGTTTATCAGGCATACAACAACCATTCGTCACAACTCCCAAATAACCAATGCCAAGCCAGTACGCCGACTGGGTTTATCAGGCATACAACAACCATTGCCAAGCCAGTACATTGACTGGGTTTATCAGGCAATATGAACAACATAATATGATTACGTGGCTCCTTCTCTTGTGCAACCAGTGGTTCCCTCCAGGAACTCCATAGGTGACTCACTTGACTGCAGGCTAGCATGGCCCCACAATATCCACTCACACTACACAAGGATGATACCCCTTTTCTGCAACACAGCTCCCCGGGCCTATCCATCCCTTCTAGTGTCCTTTAGTGTGAGCATAGAAAGGTTACCACTGCCCATACAGTCCTCTTGAGCACCCTTCTTCACTTTGCCTCTTACGTGCAACACCAAATTGCATTTGTGTAAGCTGATAGCACAAGAAGGATAAGCAGACTCATCAGTATTGTTGTTCAAAAATCGTAATCATATTTCATATCATTCACTATCAAGTATTGAAACACCAGGAATGCGTCCATTCCCTTAGGGTGTAGTCAATATTGAAAACCCTATCATGACCCAACACAAGAAAAGGTGTGCACCCCCTCTCCGATGTGCGCCATGTAGGCCCTAATCATACTCAAGCAGTATGCAATGATATAAATAAGATAGAGCATGCTCTGCATATTAACCCTAATAATTTAGACATGAATGTTGTCTAGGGTCACAGAATACTCATTCATTTCGCAGATATGTCTCACATGCCTTCTGGGCATAGCTTTACCATTTCACTTCGTGGTTTACCGACATGCAGTTTGGCTGAGACATTATCAACGGCGTTTCACCCGAAACCCATTTCCAAAGCATGGGATCCTTCCCATCTAGTTTGGCTTCTGCAGGCCATCGCACATGGTCTTCAGAAATTGGTTTGCTTAGCAATGCGCCTATTCTCATTTTGTTTGGCTCCTGTAAGTGACATCACTCTTCCCGTTATGGTCTTATGCCCACTGCCATACATGAGCATCCACTTACAGCATGTCCTCCTGACACATTTTCATATAAGCCAAACAGTCATTAGCAATTATTAGCAAAATTTCAAATCCGAAACATTTACAAATCTAAGATTTACAACTGTTCTTACTAACAGAACATAGAGCTCTCAACCATGAGATTCCTTCTCATAAGCTCTAGATCAAATTTCACAATCATATCATTCATACAACTCTATCCTTCCACAGAGCATTCTAGAAGCCCATCGATCATGATTGGGCTCTTCATGCATTTACTATTCTGCATTCATAACAACCCATGAAATGATCCCGGAATTATCATTAATTCATCACTTCATTCATTATTTATTTTGCAATAACATATGCATCATCCCTATGCATTCACACCATGCATTACAAGATTTATCAAATCTCTTTAATGCACATCTACTAAATGCTACCTTGCATTGTTTCGTGAGTGCTATGCATTCAAGCATATTATGATCGAAACATGACTATCTCATATGACTTGCATTACCATATTCAGGACCACCAGTCCTCACTTGCTTGGGTTATTAAGCACATAACCAATCATACACATGGCATGATATAAATTCACATGAATGCATTGAGATTTCTAAACAGTCATAGGGTGTAAGGATCATTCCCTTCACTTACCCATACATCACCAAGCTTGGTAGGTTAACAGTCCCAATCGATATTCAATATCACATGCAAATTAACTCAACATAACTCAAACATAGTTGAAGAGATCTTACCAAATCCCCTTTCAACATTTATGCAATTTGGCACCAATAATCATTACCTGCATGGTTACCATTAACATCGCCTGATGTTACCTGATCAATTGGCCTCTTACCAAGGCTGCTCAGTCCTTTTTCCAACTTTGTGATCATAGATTTGTTGCACCATCCTTTCTGCACAAGGTTGTTGGCTTCATGCAACAACATCCTCAGCACATTTAGCCATGCTCTTTGTTATCTTTGGTCCTACAACCAATACCAACATCAATAGTGATTATCAACCAAAATATTCTCCATTAGTGGTTCATTGCATATGCAGACTTCATTATTCTACCAAGACGCAATATCCCATTTATGCACAAGCATTTCTATATGCACTATGCAATGTTTGTTAAGATGCCATCTAGTGCATATACATCTATGTAATCCCTTACATTTTTTTAACATTTTTATGCCATATGACAATTTCATAATTATAAATATGATAACAAACAGGGGTTTAAGGAATTCTTCCCTTTTCGATCCCTCATCGTAACATGGAATTCCTCTTCCATATCATGCAATTGTAGAAATTGCCCATATTGACAACAAAATTTGTTTGTCAAAACAGCCGCTGGCACTCTTCTGCACTAAATATCTATGACATATGTAGACCTCATTCAAACTCTGGTTATGCATCATTGTTCCCTGCTGGACAAGCTTTCCAATGCCTATCTCCATGCTCCATTCCGACATCAGGTGCGGAAACTGCATCTCTTCAAAAATGACAACTTTCACTACAATTCTGCCCATTTTACACAGTTGCATTTTGGTCCAGAATGCCAACTTTAGCCACCTGTGGAATAAAATCTATGAGGAATCACAAAAACATATCTATCGGGCGAAGTTATTCCATATAACAAGGAACACTCAGCAATTCACGGATTTCAATTCCGATGCACCATTCATCTTCTATGAATTTCTGGGTTTTACTACTTCTCACTTTTCACATTTTTCCAAAATTCCAAATTTTGGGCCAAAAATGACTCCCAAACGGTGCATTTCTGGAAGATCTTCTTCTAACAGAAACTGTCCGTCTTAATGAGAATATGAAATGTCTAGTTCAGTAAAATTTCTGATTTCCACATCTAGGGTCACTTTTACTCTCCACCAGCTTTTCAAAATCCCGAAAAAGTGGCTCGGAATAGTGCCTTTTGGCCTTCTTGCTCCCCCCGACTCCACATCCTTTGGAGTTTGGCTCCAAGATTCGGAACTTAACATTATGCTTGCTTCATGGCCGCACCTGATCAATTTCAGCTCAAACCAACCTTCTGTCAAGCCTCGGGACTCCGTCCTTCAAAAGTCACTATTATCCATTTTCTGTCAAATCGGAGTGTAATGGGCTTGGGGTCTTCACTAGTTCTTTCATGGCCCTCGTCAATGGCCTCCGAGCCCCACAGGAATCATCGCATTCTGAGTTCGGATGTTCCTGCTATCCAAAAATCAAGTTTTTCGGCACTTTACTCTTTTTTCTTTTTTTTTTAAATCAAGTTTTTCGGCACTTTACTCTTTTTTTTTTTTTTAAATCAAGTTTTTCGGCACTTTACTCTCTTTTTTTCTTTTTTTTCTTTTTTTTTTTCGTTCGCGGGCCGGTTCTCCGAACGCTTCCACAATGCGGAGCAGTTCGGCGAATGCTTCCGCAATTGCGGAGCAGTTCGGCGAACGCTTCCGCAATGGCGGGGCGATTCGCTGAATTCTCCCGCAACTGCGGAGCCATTCGGCGAAGGCTTCCGTTGCGGAGCCATTCGGCGAATGCTCCCGCACCTGCGGAGCCATTCGGCGAATGCTCCCGCAACTGCGGAGCCATTCGACGAAGGCTTCCTCCATTTCGGAGCCGTTCACGGAATGCTTCCGCCGTTGCGCGGAATGCTTCCCCGGTTTCGGGCGGTTTTGTGGAAAGCTTCCGAAATTGCGGATCGTTTCGCCGAGGTCTTCCGCAGTTGCGGAACGATTCGGCGAAGTCTTCCGAAATTTCGAAACGACTCGCCAAACTCTTCCACGTTGCGGAACGACTCGCGGAATCTTTCCGCAATTTCGGAAGAGAATTCCTTCCGAAATTTTCTTTTGACGCCAACACTTAGAAAATTTTCTGCTTTTTCGGAGCATTTCGTCGAATTTTTCCGTGTTGCGGGACAACTTCGCGGAATCCTTCCGCAAATTTCGGAAGAGAATTCCTTCCGCAATTTTCGGAAGAGAATTCCTTCCGCAAATTTCGAGGCGACTTCCCAAACTCCTCCGCGTTGCGGAAAAACTCGCGGAATGCTTCCGCAGTTTCGGAGCAATTCGCCGAATGCTTCCGCAATTGCGGAAGACATTCGGGAATTCTTCCCGAAACAATCTTAAACGAATTTTCAAAAACTTACTTAGGAAAAAATTTGAATTTACAGTATTCCAGGAAAGAAATTGCACTTCTTCATGTTAAGCATGAAACAGCAAAACAAAAAAATAGCATAAGATGGCAGAGGTTGCCCCTCCTTTCTCTATTTCATGGAGGCAAACAGACAAATACAAGACACATGTACACACAATGATTTATATCTCTGTGAAGGGCCCAACAGCCGTAGTGTTGAACCTAGAGCTCTGATACCATTCTGTCACGTCCCCACCCATCACACCAGTGAAATGGAGAGGATCGTGAGGCTAAAACCGGGCATCTAGCCCCATAAACTTATAAGCAAGCACTCACATGATTTAAAAGAGATATGGGATGTATAATTAGGAGAGAAACACAATGGAAATAAGCAATTTCACATCCATTATACATTTAGTATTTTCATGCCATTAATCAATCTAAACAATATCAACTTATCAAGTGAGAATGCTTATCTTAAACCAAGTAATCCCTGAGCAACCAGCTACGCTTCTGCAACGTTCCACCCAACCATAGGCCAGTGTGCTCTTCAATTTCTCAGCACTGCCACCCCCGAGCTGGGCCTGATCTCCACAAGGAAATAGGGAACAACAGGGTCTCACATGGCCATAGATACCCCAGAATCAGCCATACCAACTAGCAGTTGGGTTTCTGAGGCTGCTAGGAGATGGATGCATATAACAGCAAAAGTGTAAGTGCTGGGCATGAGAAAAAAAAACGCTTCTATAGTGAAGTTCCCAACAATGGGTTCCTAACAGTTCCAGGAAAACGTGGGCAACCAAAACGAAAAGGAGAAAATGGGAAATCAACCCCAGGAGAGCAAAATTGTTTTCAGAAGAATGCTCATGGGCATTTCGTGGGCAGAAACGGCCTCCCAAAACCCAAAAATCATGGCTCTCTTTTCCCGTCCAATGAGCTAACCAAAAACGAGTTTGCAGGCATGGAATAATGCAGGAAATGGTGAAAAACGTGAAGGATAAAACCCCAACAGGCTCAGACTGCGTGAGAGGAAGAATGTCATGGGTGAAGAATGGCTTTGGGCCAATTTCGTGGGGGTTTTCTTGCCCAGCCAACCAAATCTCGATTTCCCAGGTTGTTTTCTTGCCCATACACGAAAATTGACAGCCATACCTCTCCCATCCCAAGGCATTAATTGTCTCAACCAATTATTGGAAGAATTAAATGATTGGGTGCATGAGACCAAATGGGTAGTTGAGAGTTCATGGGTTTCCTCAATGAAATGGCTTAACACCATGGCTCAAGGGTTTGGTTATTTTCCCTCCCTATTCCTTGTAAATATCATGCCCCCATATCTTTGTTGCATTGCGTAGCTGGTTGTGGGTTTTTCCTTAAAATTGCATGTTTACATGATGTCCGATTCTACATTGTGCACAGCTAGCACAAGAACCATATGCATCTATTCTAATCGCCGATACATAGAACGATAATCAATGGCGGGGCCTTGGCCTTGAGCTCCTTACCATGACTAAATAACAATATTTACATCATTTACAACATTAATGCAATAGGGTCAAGATGGGGACGTTACAGATCGCGTGGGTGGTACCCCCTCCAGACTGTCCCAAGGCACTCCCTGATTTCTATCATGCAAAACGGTCCTATGCGCAACGATTCCTTTCATAAGGGATCACACTAACCAAAAATCGTGCAGTAGAAATTAAGAGTTCATACCGATCATCAGGCTGATCTGAATAGTCTATAGCAGGTTGTTGATTTGGAATTTTGCTCGGCTACTAACATTTTCTCTTCCAATAATCACCCTAATCTGGGCAGAAATCGATTTCTCCCAGCAATTCCAATGGCAAAATCAATCCTGTACTATTACGGTCAGATTCGTCTTTTCCTCCCACAAGGCTGCGATCTTCTCCTTCTAAGTTCTCCCCAATGGCGGAGGTCAATCAAGAGGACGGTCAGCCTCTATTTACATCGGTAAAACCACCAATCCTTACTCCAATGTCGATGTTCCTAGTCTACAACATTCTTCGCTTTTCCACCCATTGCAGACCCTTTTCTTCTTTCATATAACCTGACTTTTCTACTTAACTTGGTAAGTCCGCCTAGTTTAGAGCTAATTCCCTTCACCAAGTGGCAAGTAGTAAAAGATTTATTTTCTCCAAATGGTGGTTAAAGTTCACCAAGTGGCGGATGGAGTATCCTCTCTACATAGGTGGTAAGAGCCTTATTTATAAAAGATACTTGATATAATTTTATTCAAATGGATGGCTAATATATATCATGACTCTATGGTATAATTATTATTTTTTATTCACCGTGTGTATAGGTTTATAAAAAGGAACAACCTAGTGTGTATTTCCTCTTATTAAACGATAGTCCTCTTTTTTGAAGGACATATACACAAGTCCTTGTTCCCAACTAGGGTTTCCTTTTCTCTTAAATCTTTCTCATCAAACTATAATAATAAATCCTTCTACTCTTTGGATTATCTTCACTTATTATCTTTTCATTTTCAAGAAAAATAACTAAATTGTTTTCTTGTACTTTTCTAGCTGAACTTTATAGATAACCTTTTGATACTTTATGTCCAAGTTAATATTAGCATACAGCGAATAGCCGTCATCTAGTCTTAAGATAATGACCTTATTACCTAAGGTATTAGTTAAGTCATTCCACCATTTCTCCGGCGCTTGTAGCCTTTGGACTACCCACCATCATCATACATACTCCTCCTGGTGAATTATGTTTCCCGTCGTGTAGTTGCAACACAACTCTCAGTGACGTAGTTCTAGAATTTTAAGAATAAATACCAATACATACATGTTTACTGGTGGGGCCTTGGCCTTGAGCTCCTCACCAGAAACGATTACAATAATTATTTACAAATTATTAGGTCAAAAAAGAAAGGATGTTACATACTCCTCCCCTTAAGAATAACACCATCCTCGGTGTTCACACTACTCTTCTCGAGTCATCATTATTTAGTTCACTTTTCATCTCTTCTTTGATATTCTTGATCATCTTCGAAACTCACACGATTTGCGTGCGTCTTTGTGGTTCTTATTTCTTTCACATCCTGCACATTGTACAGCCCATACAAGATCTTCCAACATTCTTCAGTATAACATATTTACACTTCACAAAATTTCAAATAGTAAATGTTTAACATTTATCATTCATCCTCATTCTTGAGGAAATTTTTGCTTACTCAAGCATTCGTAGCATTCACCCAAAAAGACATCCAATAGACTAGTTACAAGACAAATCATTATTATTTGTTATATCATAAAGCAAATATTTCAACACACTTTGTTGATCATCAAACTCTCCCATGAGTTTCGAACTTCTGCAACTCTCTGCTGAACACAGAATTCTTCCTCGAATTCTGTCACCAATTCCTGTGGACTTACGGGCTACATTTTTGAGGTTACTCTCCTTTTTTATTGCTAGTCAAAAAGTTTTTGTCCTCAAGACATCAAACAATGTCCTGTCTCCAGATGTCAATCTTTATGCCTAGGTATTTTCCATTGATACCACAAAACTCTTTCGCAATTCCCCTCAAGCCTTCTTGCTTGAGTCCAGGAATTTCTTTTCCACCTAGCCTCCTGCTTGAGTCCAGGAATTTCTTTTCCACCTAGCCTCCTGCTTGAGTCCAGAAAAAGTTGCTTTAGAAAAGCAGAGTTGGGTCAATTTTTGCCACCTTAAGCCTCCTGCTTGAATCCCGGAATATTCTTTTCCCCTCAAACCTTCTCGTTTGAGTCCAGGAAATAACAATCATTTATTATTCCTTGTATTTTTGGTTAACCACAACATGCAACATAATAGCAACATAATATTAACATCAAATAGGTTCATCTATTTACTCATCAGTTCGAACTCATGCTTTTATCATATCCCTTCATGAGTCATTGATCTTACCATATGCTTACCATGTATACTGTATCACGTCCATGTCTTTGCACAAGTTCCACAGACTGTGACCATCTTCCAAATTCACTTGTTAGTACTTTTTTATTTAACACAAAACGCATTTCGTGAAAAAAATATTCTCCTAAAATAGTAAGGAAATCATCATTCACTTACAACATCCATACAAGATTAACATTCTCATTAATTTCATTAATATACGTTACGACATAAGATTTGTAACGTTAGCATATAGCATTCATTAATAACTTAGCTCTTTACGATAATTCCAATGACTCTCTAATTTGTCTTTCGAAGTTTACATTTTACCTTCTCATTGATTTACAAGGCTATTGTAAGGCAATTTATGTATAATGCTACTCTCTATATATACGTGGAAAATTCTAGACAATATCTATTGTTGAGTGTAATTCCTAACCCCACTTTTAATTTAGTATGTCGACAAGATGGAATAGCAAAGTTGTTGAATGCGAAACGTAAATGTAGAAAATTGTATAAAAATGTAATGTAGGATGGTAAATAATACAATTGAAGTGGGCTTAAATACACCTATGTTGCACCTTTTCACCCAAAGGGCATGACCATTAATATTAATTATATTTAATATTAATTGATTATTATTTTATTGTTACATTGTCTTCCCCTTAAGGGAATCTTTGTCCTCAAAGCTTATTTGATGACAATGATTATGTGAACTGCTGCATCGTTTCTGATTTGGACACCTGTATGGTTTGCTACTGGTGGGTTTTGTCCCTAGTTCTATTTCGAATATGTGTTCGATTTTTCTGTTTGGTGGGAGCTCCATAGGTAGCTCTTGAAACACCTTGCAATGTTTTTGAATCGGCTTTTGTATCTCTGGTCGTTTGTCCATATCTTCTTTACTTGTTAGAAGCTTCATTTCTTGACATTGAAGTATGTACGTTGGTTCGTCCTTCCGAAGTAACTTTTCCATCTTATGTGATGTAACCAGCTGTGTCGGAGATGGTTGGAACCCGTATAATTGGTGTGTTTTCCCGAACGCATGGAATTCAATAAAATGTTCTTGGTGATTTGCAGAGTATGTACCCAAGGTTTGTAACCATTGTATTCCTAATACAACATCGATTCCTCCCAACAGCACTGCAAAGAAATCTGATTCTAATTTATACTCTTGTATTTGTAACTTGACTTGGTGACATTTCCCTACGTTATCAATCTTCTTGCCATTTGCTACCATAACCTTCATGTTAGGAACTGGAAAAAAAAATAGGTTAAATATCTTAGCAAGGTTGACATTAATGAAGTTATGGGTGCTTCCAGAGTTGATGAGAATTGTGACATCATTCTTTTTTACATGTCCACTAAGCTTCAATGTTTGCGGTTGGGAGATGCCAGTAATAGCGACTAATGAGATTTGTGGGGTGTCGTCCTCAATTTCTCTGGGGTAGTCTTGCTGACTCTTAGCATCGTTATTGACTTCCAACTCTACTTCAAATGCATACAATTTATTTTGTAAGCATTTGTGCTTAGAATCCCATTTGTCTCCACAGAACTTACATTTGCCTTCCTTTATTCTCTGGGCCTCTAAACTGGGCTTCGTTCCTTCCCTAAGTTGAGGCGGTGTATATCTTGTATTTCCTGTGAATGTTGATTGGAGGGGGTTCTTTTCGCAGTCGTCTTGGTCGAAATTTGTATGAATGGATTTGCTTTCAATAATCTTGGCTTTACGTTGTGCTTCCTCCATGGTAGAGATGTTATGTAACTCTAGTTCATCACGGATGTGTTGTTTTAGGCCGTGTATGTAGGTATGTAGTCGTTGGTCATCGGTTAAGTCTGGAACTCGAGTTGAGAGTGCTTTCCACTCATAGGTGTACTCATCGACACTGCTTTTCTATTGTAACCTTGTGATTTTGGCAAAGAAGTCTTTTTCTTCAACGCCTTGGAATCTTTTAATGAGGTCGTTCTTGAAACTAACCCAGTTGTGAGAACAGATTCTTGCAGTTTTCTTCCACCATAAGTACCAGTTGTAAGCGTTGCCTTCTAGATGCATGGCGGCATATTTAACTTTCTCCTCTTCGTAATGGATATTGTGGATGTCTAAGTATTCCTCGGATTTGTTAATCCACGCTATGCACTGTCGTTCGTCCCCGTCGTATTTGGGTAGCTCGACTTTCACCCGTATTTGGCGTCCTTGTGTATATGAGAATGATGACGACATGTTGAAAGGATCCGGCTGCTCTGGTGTTCTGGGAGAGTTGGGATCTTTTGGTACTAGTAATCTTTCCAAGATGGCTTTTAAAACTGCCTCATTTTTATTTTGGTTGCCTTGTAGAGTGAGAATGGAATTCTCTATTCGTGAGGTGATTTGTGTCCAAG
The DNA here is from genome assembly GCA_027924585.1 of Larix kaempferi. Classification (NCBI taxonomy): domain Eukaryota; kingdom Viridiplantae; phylum Streptophyta; class Pinopsida; order Pinales; family Pinaceae; genus Larix; species Larix kaempferi. The sequence goes on from BSBM01001120.1 coordinate 6,191,555, forward strand.
TTGCTGCCAAATTGTCACTGGTTTGATTGATCTTTACCTGGAGTTCCTCATAGTTCTTCTTAATCTTCTCATTGATTGAATCGAATCGGGCGTTTAATTCACTCATTGATATGGTGATTGGTGGAATCTTCTCGGCGCTAAACGTGGATTTATTTTTATTTGCTGTACGAAGCCAACTCACCACGATTTTATTTTTTTTTAACTAATTATAATAATAATTATAATTATTATAATATCGCTTCTTTTTTTTAAATTAATAATAATATTAATAAATATTATTAATATTAAAGTGTTTAAAAAAATTAAATAGCCGATCGTTGGATGATAGAGGCGGCGTTAGGGAGGTGGAATGGTGGCGGAAGGGAGGAAAGGTGGGCGGCCGAATGATGGGTGGGAGCAGAGAATAAGCGACGTGGGTGTTGGAGCAGAAGGGAGGCGGAGAGAGGGAAGTGGGGATGGAGAGCGGGAAGAGTTGCAGTTGCAGGCGGAGAGAGGGAAGTGGGGGGTGCGAGCAGCCAAGGAGCACGAGGGCGTGGAGCTGCGCAGGGGGTGGCGGGGGTGTGGGGGCTGTGGAGGTGTGGCGTGGGCGCGTGGGGAGTGACGACTGGATGGAGGCAACAGTGGAGATGACGGGGAAGGGGAGGATGGAGGATGGAGAAGGCGGATGGAATGTGGAGAACACGTGCAGAGGAATGCGTGTAGGAGGGAGGGAGAAGGCAGGAGAGGATGGAGCAGTGAGGCGGAGGGGATGCTGGAATGAGCAGCGTGCAAGGATGGAGTGTGGAGTTGGGGGAGTGGCGCGGCGGTAGATGGGTGGAGGGAAAAGCACGGAGTGGAAGAGTGAGAAGGAGCGAAGCGTGAGGGAGGTGAAGGTAAGGAGGAGGTGGATGCAGCGAAGGTGGGAGTGGTGGACGATGCAATGTGTAGGGCTGGTGCCGAGATCCGAGAGGCTCTGAGACCAATGGAATAGAAAAGTTGCTGAATGTGAAACGTAAATGTAGAAAATTGTATAAAAATGTAATGTAGGATGGTAAATAATACAATTGAAGTGGGCTTAAATACGCCTATCTTGCACCTTTTCACCCAAAGGGCATGACCATTAATATTAATTATATTTAATATTAATTTATTATTATTTTATTGTTACAAAGTTTACACTTTACCTTCTCATTGATTTACAAGGCTATTGTAAGGCAATTTATGTATCATACTATTCTCTATATATACGTGGAAAATTCTAGACAATAGTTATTGTTCAGTGTAATTCCTAACCCCACTTTTAATTTAGTATGTCAACAAGATACATGAATATTCCCATGCGTACAGTTTTAAATCCACAACCATGCCTCGTCAAAATTTTCCATGTCTATATACAAAGAGCATTTCTCAATGATTTATAAGTAATGCCTAAAGCCCCTTACCATGTAATAATTTTAACAATCTACTTCTATGAGAGGAATTCAATTTCCTTCTAATAGTTAACTTTGTCCAATTTGGCACCTAGGAAACATTCTAGCAGGTGTATCACTCATATAATATATTCTACAAGTTATTTTCAATTTATGAAACATCAAGTATGCAAATGAGGTTTTTCTTGCCAAAACATATCGTTGTTCAAGGAGTTACTCCATACATGCATTTCTTTTACTTTTGACTTCAATATAATAAGGATCATTAATTATCTTTCGAGAATGGCCCCGTTAATATTTATCTACTTCTCATGAACACCAGTCCTTAAAACAACCAGTTCAACAAAATATATTCATAAAGTTTATAACAAATAACAAGGTAACTTATATCAATTTCACAGACCTCCATATGATGATCTAATTGCACCTTACATTATTTCACAATACCTCATAATACATCAACTTTCAGGTACTTTCGACCCTTTTAAAATTTATATACATATCTCGACAAGACGTGACAAAATTATCCCTATGACACTAATAACTCAACTTATAAATGCTACCATGCATTCATTTATACGATCATCATTCTAATTTAATCAAGCACTCATGATGAATTTCCATCGATATATATATATATATATATATATATATATATATATATATATATATATATATGACTTGACTTCATTAACTGAAATTTGCATTTTCATAAGGTAATGTACTCTTTTATGATTATGCTTCACATATTTGAATATTCAACATGCGATAAAACCTATAAAGGAATCAGTTCAACTTAATATGCATTTACATTTCATAAGGTACACCACACCAAGTTCCACAACAGAGATAAAATATACGTTTACATCACACTAAAGGACATCCAAGCTTACACAAGTGAGATACTTCTTAAATGTCAGAATATCGGACAAGCGTTTATCTATTGTCTATGTATATATGAAAGAAGGCATTTTCCTCACCTAGCCAACGTTATAACATTATAATGCCTATGGAAATTTTTAAGTCAATTCCTTAGCATATGAACTTCACCTTTAAACATTCACAAATAGGATGACTTTCAATATACCATTTTCTCCTCCTTACAAGAAATTATTTCTTAAAACCCTAACTCCAATAGTCTAACTAATTTAATCATTCTAAAGAAAATTAATTGTAGAGTATGAGGAGATACTCATTGTCTCGTGTCCTTCAATAGGAGATCATTTAAATACCAAACGAGACATATACAATGTTCACTGCTATGCCATTTTTTGCCTTTAGCAAAATGGAACATACTTACTTGTACTTCCAAGACGCGTTGTCCCTTACCTCTTGGTGATCCGTGGAAATGAAATTTTATGTTTGCGTCGTATAGGAGGTAGTTCATTTCCTAGTTCAACGAACTTGTATTCATTTCCCACGATGGAGCCCAATAAGCCCGAGTGTTTGCAACCTTGGCTCTGATACCATATGTAACATACCTAAAAATACCGGAATTAGTAATTTGTGAAATATAAGCAAAATCTCATAACAATGTTTACTTAACTCTAGTGATTCATACTTATGAGATTTGAAATCAGATCGACGTTAATCATAATGTGAAATGATCAAATAACTTCTTTACTTACTTGGAGCAATTATATGTATATATAAAGAAAATCATTGTGAATACGCCGAAGTTATTAACAAGAACATATTTTCATCAACTCATAACTTAACTAAAACATCTAAACATGTTAGCTCAACATCATATATTGATATCTTTACCTTGAAATTACCTTCATGAAATTTTTAGCCATAAATGGTGACATAATGCACCTGAACCAAACCATAATACATTTACATGACAATAACATGATTAACATTAAACTATCCTTTACCAAAATTCACTTGACACAACAACCAACCATCATGATCACACCATCAGAGAGACGATAATTCACGTGGTTCACCCAAGTGCTGGGCTACGTCCACCAAAAAGAGTCATATCTTATATTCTTCATAAAAAATAGAAGGGGTTACATCCTGTCGCCCCCGTTGTTACAAAGCTTACTTTCCACTTCTTGAGGCTTCTCCATGAAGCGCACTTTCAACCGAACAAAAATCAATTTTAAAAGTACTCAAAGGTACTTCACATTTTAAAGGAGTCTAAAGTGTATAACCTAGTTCATATATATATATATATCGAATTCTGAGATCAAATCTGTACAGCAGTATAATATATATTTAAATGCAAAGTATGTGTAACATAATAATGAATCCTCTGTGCAGAGATAGCCTATGGCAGGTAGCGGTCGGCATATATATATATATATAATGCAAAGTATGTACAATAACATAATAATGCATCCTCTGTGTAAGGATCGGCTATTGCGGGTTTAAGATACAATATATATATAATGGATCCTATGGACGTGAAATCAATCCTCCCCAAGGGGATCAATCTTTCTATAGGTTTAAGATAAAAATCTATGTAGAATTAACAACAAATTTCTGTAACCAGAGCTGTAACTCGGATCTACAAATTATATATATATATATATATATATATATATATATATAACTACGCCTTTAGCCAGCGTTCAACACTCACATATCTACATTTTTATCCATGATTTAACCTTAAAACAACTCAGGCCTCTAAGTATAAAAATAACGGAGATCTTTCTATAGGTTTAAGATAAAAATCTATGTAGAATTAACAACAAATTTCTGTAACCAGAGCTATAACTCGGATCTACAAATTATATATATATATATATATAACTACGCCTTTAGCCAGCGTTCAACACTCACATATCTACATGTTTATCCATGATTTAACCTGAAAACAACTCAGGCCTGTAAGTATAAAAATAACGGAGCTTTTAACTAGCAATCAAACTCGGTTAAAATTTATTGATCGGCATTTTACTCACATCAATTCTGATCTAACAAAATTTATCTGGAGATCAGACTCAATTAGCGTTCTGCAGAGCTCTCTCTCGGATCTAGATAATGGCCAGATATTTACTAGACTGGACGCATATATTTTAAACGCTTTCTTCAACCAAAGATCGGATCGGATCTACAATATACCATAGTAGCATAATTCGGTCTTATTGGCATTAGGATACTGATTATTAGTGGAGAATTAAATTTTGAAAACCAATTTAAAGATAGAAAAAAAAACATTAATTATTTAAACATTATAAAACAAAAATACCATTCAATTTCATGCTTACTTATTAAAATAACTATAAATAAGTAGTTGCGATCTCTCACTCTTTCATATTATAGGTTGTTGAGCTTTTATATATATATATTTTAAATATATGTTAAATTTTATTATATAAATGTCTATGTATATTTGTGAATATTTGATTAAAAATATTATATATAAGCAAGCTATTTCCGTATTTTATTTGTACTAGATATTTTCATTACGTATTTTTCCTTATCGAATCATATTGATATCCGTATTCATACTCGAATTATGCTACTATGCAATATACCAAGGATTATCTCATACGGTATATATCATACAGGGATCTGCGCAGGCATATATCCACCCCAGAAACCAACGTTTACAATCTCCACCACAGGGTATATACAAAACATAATACACAGGGATTATCTCAGGCTGTACACAAAAGTTTAACAACGTCTTCCTATCATCGTAGATCAGATCTGCTATTAAGCTGCCAGAGCTTAACCCAAGCTGTGATTAAGTTTAACAACATTTTTCTACAACCCGAGATTGGATCTACTGCTAATTGCCAACGATTGACTTAAGCTGTGTATATATATATATATATATATATATATATATATAACACAAAAACACTACAACCAACGATAAAATCAAGGGCATGCTACTCTTCCCTAAACAAGACAAACACATCAGGGAAAAATGAGACGGATTCCCCAGCCTTTAGGTTACGACCCATCAAGGAAAAAGGGTAAAAGAATGCAGTACTAACAAGATGAACACACGGATTATGCTATACCTGGGCTACGCCTTTGTCACTAGAGAAATGAAGCAAAGAAGATTGCAGGTCATAACCTGAACTTACATCCTTCTTAAGTAAGAGGAATGATGCTAAGATCCCGTGGGTGGTACTCCCTCCAGACTATCCTAAGGCACTCCCCAATTTCTATCATGCAAAACAATCATACGCCCAACGATTCCTTTCCTCAGGGATCACGCTAACCAAAAATCGTGCAGCAGAAATTAAGAGTTCATACAGATCATCAGGCTGATCTGAATAGTCTATAGCAGGTTGTTGATTAGGAATTTTTCTCAACTACTAACATTTTCTCTTCCAATAATATGGGATGTATTTGAACATTTTCTTTTATGTGGGATGTATATGTTGTTACGTGATGATAATTCATATGTATTTTATATTAAAATAATAAATGTTATATAGGTTATATATAAATTGATAAATTTGAAATATGTCAATTTTATAAAACATTACATTATGTTTTTAATTAGGTAATTAAAAAAAATTGTTACCTAAATGATAATAAAAAAATTATTAAATAAATAATTAAAAAATTAATTAACATATAAAAAACATCAAATTTATAAAAAAATTAATTTTTTTAATTTTATATTTAATATTTTTATTTACAACTTATATTATGTAATAGCATTTTTACTTGTACTATCAACAAACTAAATAACATAAAACATATCTTTTAATCAATAACATATTTTAATTTCTATTATGTTAATTTTTTCCTTCCACTCAATATAATTTTCAATCACATCTTGAAATACATACATAACATAAAATATGCTTTAAAATATAATTTATTTATTTAATTGTTGACAATTATATAATTTTGCATGATGATGCATTCGGTGTTGAGGAATGTGCTTTGTATGGTGTTTTTAGATACAAGAATGATGATATTGTTGTTGTTTGTTGAGACTTGAAAGCCACACATTGTAATTTGTATTCTATGATGAATTTGTACACAGGGTTAGGGTGTCAAAGGGTTTTGTATATAAATTTGTTTGTGGGTATTGTAAATCGTATTTGCATTCCAAAGAAACACATGGTGATTTGTGTTTGTTGTCTTATGTTGTCATTGTGTTTGCTGACAATTATATAATTTGGCATGGTGATGCATTCGGTGTTGAGGAATGTGCTTTGTATGGTGTTTTTAGCTACAAGTATGATGATATTGATGTTGTTTGCTGAGACTTGAAAGCCACATACTTTGAAGCCACACATTGTAATTCGTATTTTATGATGAACTTGTACATAGGGTTAGGGTGTTAAAGGGTTTTGTAAATGAATTTTTTTGTGAGTATTGTAAATCGGATTTGCATTCCAAATAAACACATGGTTATTTGTGTTTGTTTTCATATGTTGTCATTGTGTTTGCTGACAATTATATAATTTGGCACGTTGATGCATTCGGTGTTGAGGAATGTGCTCTGTATAGTGTTTTTAGCTACAATAATGATGATATTATTGTTGTTTGATGAGACTTGAAAGCCACAGACTTTGAATTCACACATTGTAATTTGTATTCTATGATGAATTTGTACACAGGGTTAGGGTTTCGTATATGAATTTGTTTGTGGGTACTGTAAATTGGATTTGCATTGCAAAGAAACACATGGTTATTTGTGTTTGTTGTCATTGTGTTTGCTGACAATCATATAATTTGGCATCGTATTGCATTCGATGTTGAGGAATGTGCTTTGTATGGTTTTTTTAGCTACAAGAATGAAGATATTGTTGTTGTTTGCTGAGACATGAAAGAAACAAAATTTGAAGCCACACGTTTAGTTTAGAAGTCTTCCATCCACCCACCCGGGAACCTAAACAAATTTCCCATGTTGGCATAGTAGTTTTTTTTGTAACTAGAGGAATCAACAACTTGGAAGGGGCTGGTAATCACGTGACACGGGGTCCAGGGATCCAATCCCATCCGCTACCACTATACCCCTAGGTGCACCCACACATCCCGCAAGCATGGGGCATGGGTAAGCCGGGGTGATTTGAACTCGTGACTTCCATTACAACATTTCCTTCACATCAAGCAAATCGTCGGTTGAGCTACACCCCTGCGGGCATGTTGGAATAGTAGTTGATGATAGTGTAGCAGTGGCCTTTTTCTCCTTGTTAGCTTATTTGTTAGCATATTATTTTTCCCTGAAAATGATTCCAAAATACTCGAATTATTATATAGTCCATACTAGTGTCCTTTTCAAATCCATCTACTTGATAAATGTTTAGCAGTTCATCATCTTCCTATGTTTTCCTCAGGGTAGCATATGGTCAAGTACAAGCAGTACTCCAGTCACCAAATTAGGAACCAAATTAGCACACCATGTGGCTCCATGCATTCAATTAACCATATTAAGATGGTGTCCCAAAAAATCATAAAAATTGCTTAATAGCCACACTTCAAAATTGATATAGAAATTGAAACAGCCTTAACGAATATTGCATTTACATCAAAAATAGCTAAATGCAATGCCTTGAACTGTAGAGAAAACTGACTACATATATAAGACTCATTTGATTGTATTTAATCTAGGAGTATAGGTACAACAAAAAACTATGACCTAGGATTTAGTGTAGGTCAAGCCATCGTCATGCTTGACTGAAACAACAAAAAATAAAATGCCTTCATACTAAAGTATGCACTGCATATGGTTAGGATATACACCAGATATCCTATTCTTGAGGCCGGTGGGTACCTTCACCGCCATTTATTGTATGGTTTCCTAGTTGAGCCAATAAGAGTGGCCTTCCTAACCATGTTTGATTAGGATGGGAGGGGTTGCTGGCAATGGATTGAGGCCAATTTGCTACTTTCATCCAAGGTGGAATTGAATAGACATATGTCTGACTTGTGCTTGACACCTAGGTATTAACTAGAGGTGTTGGATAAGTAAACATAGAATTGGCACTTGCACTACTAGAAATAAAATGGGGGGGGGTTACCAAGATGATGATAGTGGGGGGTCTGAATGTTAATAATATCTTGGTAGGAGCATGTACTGTCTACAAATTGTTCCAATGAGTTGGCCATCATGTTCCTTTCCTTGGTTTCTCTTGTAATGTTGGCCAGTAGTTCATCATCCTCGGTTGCTCTTGCAATATTTTGGTTCATATTTTGAGCCTTTCTTGCCTCCTTTTCCAACCTTGCCAACTACTACTGATTCTCTCTTTCTTTTTGATTTTTTTCTCTTTCAAGGGCCTCTCTTACACTCGTTGTTTAGCTGCAATCATCCTTGTTTCCTTCTTTTCCTTTGTGAGATATTTCTTCCTTTGTTTTGATTCCTATAGTTCATGTTTCTTATTTTCATATTCAACCAAAAGGCCAAGGTAGTCTTCTGAAGTTAGAAGCTATGAACTTCGGCCCAATCAGAGAATGTTAGTTGATCCTTGAATTTCTTTTGTTGTCACTCTCTCTACTGGAAACTTTAGAAATTGGCCAAGTCTAGCTAGGTGTGTTCCTCAGAAGTGGTTCATAATCAACTAGGACAGTTGCTTCAGTTGCATTATCTTCTCTGAATGCTTCCTGATTGTCTAGGTCTGGTTCTTCTATCAACCCACCTCCAACATAAAAATGGAAAATCTCATCAGGCATGGATACTGGCTCTAAAGGCATGTTCATGCTTTCATCGTTGGTGTTCATGCCAATGTGTATGCCCAAGTTCTTCATGGTTTCTTCCATCCATGATGGCTAGGATAATTCGGTTGGAAACTACAATGGATCATTGTTGTTACTTGGACTATGACACCCATCAACCACATTGGAAGCTTCATTGTCATTATTAGTATGCGCTACAGAAAACATATGTATTTCGAATGGACCGCCTGGTTCCATGTTATCTTGGACATTGGTTTGTGATCATATTGTGTAGCGCGTACCTATTCATCATCATCATCATCACCACCAAGTCCCTGGCATCTTCCTTGAGATAGGGACAACATATTGTCCGCAACATCAACATCATCATGTCCATCCACATTCTCTTGGCCAACCTCGTCTTCTTGGCCGTCCACATGCTCTCGACCATCATCATATTCATCGCCATTCACAAAAAATGACCGGCTACAACCAGTTTCATGCATAAGAGCATCGCAATTCAATGTCCAAATACATGTACTCCTAAATCCAGCCTTGATATTCGAGGCTATGAGTGCCCTTTTAAGAGCTCTACTTGCAAGCTTGGATAAATCATACCTCTTCACCTCTACCTCGGGATTTTCTCCATCCATGATGCTCATTCTAACCTAAAAAAAACACTTGAATGGACCAAACACACTAATGTTGAGGGGTTGCAGATTATGATTAGTGTGTGAAGGAAGTGTTAACAAGTCAATTCCCAACGTGTTGGCCTCCTCAATTGTTTACACAACAATGTGGCTTCCATGTCCATCTAAAATCAACAGGTGTTTGTTTCAAGGGTAGACACCACCTAGTATAGATGCTGCAAAGTGGCATAGCCAATTGAGGAAAATTTGTTTAGTCATCTATGCATGGGGATGTGCAGCCATGCATGCGCCAGGTTCATAGTTTTGGATGTAATTTTGCAGCCTAGTTTTACCCTTGAATAAATAAAATCATGGGATTGAATAACCAATCGCATTCACACGGGCCAGAATGGTTATCCACTCCTTGCTCTTGGGAAGAATCTGTGGCACGTTCCAGCTCCCTCTCTTAGCAATGACCCGCATGCCACAATTCATTCATGCATGTAACCCTGTCTCGTCGCACTTCCAAATACATTCCCATCCTCATCTGTAATATCCAAAATGGAATTGATAATTCTTCTATGGTTTTTATACCTATGAAAAAACTTTATATTTTGGTTTCCTTGTGAGAGCCACATAGCCCAACTCTTGAGCCTCTGTGTTTCTTCATTAATTTTTAAAATTTATAACCTCCTTTCCTCCATAGAGGTCACCCTGGTCTTTTCCTCAGTAGAAAACATCCCTAAAGCATTATTAAGATAAAAATCATCAATTTCCCCTTCAATCTTTAGAAGTTCTTCTTTAAATATATTTTCTTCCTTTTTTCCCAAGTGATAACAACCGACTTCAAATCTTTTAGCTTATTAACTAGTAATTGTATTGTCAAAGCATCAACCCTCTGAGTCATAACACTCCATTGCTCCTTAATTAATTATGCAAATTCCCTATCTTTGTTCCAAACATGGTTGAAAATTTTAAAGGGATAATGATATTTCTCAATGGTTCCTTCCACCTGAAGAACTACTGGCATGTGTTGAGATATGCCAGTGTTAACCACCCAAGAGAAGTATCGACCAACAACCGTAGACAACTACTCTAAAATATAGAACCTGTCGAGTCTCTTTGCGATTCCATCAGCTTTGGATCGTCCATTTCTCCAAGTTAGAAGAACACAAGCAAGCACAACATCTAATAAGTCATATTCTTGGAATATCTGGATCAAGTAATCTGCCATAAGGTCAAGACGAGGTCTAGCTCCCCACACCTCCCTTGCAAAAGTAGGCAAGTTCAAATCCCCTCCGAAAATCAAATTTTGTTGTCCCAGAATACCATCCTCCATAACCTTGTCCCAAAAAACCTGGCTATTGGAGTACGAGCTATAATAGTTAATCAAGTTGATCTTCTAAGGAAAATCCTTCGAGACCCCCCCCAAACAAAATCCTTGCAGAGGATAGGAAATTAGGAGAGAAATCACCTTTTGAGCGTTCCAAGCAAAGAGAAGGCCTCTCGATTTCCCACAAGAATCAAATGAGCACATCTCCCAATACACTAAAAGCTTAGCAAATACCTCCCTTTCTTTCATTCCACACACCATAGTTTCTTGAACCATAAAAACATCAAGATGAACCATGTCAAACAAATGACAAAGGGCTAATTTTTTAAGATGACCCCCCGCACCCATTACATTTAGTGATAAAGCAATCATCTTTTTCCCTGGGACAGGGCCTTCTATGCTCCAAGTGCCCTCGAACCACCTGAGAAATTCTTTGAGGGATCAATCCTAATATTGCCATCCACCATTGAATTTTTAGAACTATGGGTTTTCATAGGAGAATAGATAGAATCCATTCCCCCTCTTACTGCTCCCTTCACTCCTCTATTCCTGACCTGAGCAACACCCCCCCCCCCCCCCCCCGCTGATCATTTTTAATGCCAGCAATATTAGAACTAGCCCTCTTCTCCAACAAGTTTGGCTTAAGAAGATTCCTAGAGAAAACTTGTAGGGATGATTTTTAAAATATCTTTGTGGGAGGGGATAAGGGCATTACACAGCTTCTCATCTAGTTGCACAGTTCCTACCGATTCCGATAAATAAGGCTTAGTGAGTCCTCCAGATGTCAAATCACCAAACACTTCAGAACTATTCTCCAATCCTTCAAAAGCATTCCCCAAAACATAACCAGCCACAAAATTATCTTGATCTCCATCCTTCTCAGAAGCAGAGAAACTGAAAGAACACCGTAATAACTTCCGACTTATCTAAAATCCTAGAAGAAAAATGAGAAATCAAAGGATCCTCAGGGGAGTCATATAGAGGACCCAAATCTTCAAGATAGTAGGGGGGGGTTTTAATGACAAGACCACTATGAACAAAATCCCTAAGCTCCTTGTTTCCATCCAATCGACCTCCCAGGGAGTCAATATGCCCACTCTCACTTTCACGAGAAAAAGTCCCAAAACCAAAGATGTCTAAGTTTTTAATAAACCCTAAATCCATCTCATTTAAATAAGAGAACAAATATGGAGAGAGCTCCTTTAACTTGCCTAGAATGCCATACAAATGGTCCTGTTGAATCTGTATTTTTGCACTCGGCTCACTGCAGGAAGACTCCAACTCCAATTCCGCTTTTGAAACACCTTCTTTGATTTCATCCACAGAGCCCCTCTAATCCCTAGAAAAAATCAATGCAAGGGGAATTGCTCTTCAAATTCCCCACCCTCTTGAATATAGAACAACAGAAAGGATCCCCCAGTAGTCCAGTTTCTACACAAAAGACTTCCCACGCCACTCAATTTCAAGCTCAGCCAACAATCCTTGTCTAATGTAAATTCCAACCAGAATCTGCCCCATATGTTTGTCTTCACTGAATAAGAAATGATCCTCCACATGGATAAACCTCCCTAGGTAATTTCCAATAGTTGCAAACGCCTCCCGGGACCATAACTAAATAGGAAAACCAGGAAGAAGAACCCACGGGTGACGAAAGTGAATTCTCTCTTTTACTGGGTCAAATTTATGATTCCATCTTTTTAACGCAAAGCTTCTCTTCCCACAAATCCAAGTGCAACCTCGAAACTTCAAAGGGTCCTCCTTAGATGCAAATTTAAAACAAAACCAACCCTTTATTAGGACACAAATCTTAAGAGCGTACCCAAATACATGCTTCTAGTTATCTTCAACCAAATGGTCGATGCCCTTCCTCTTCATTGACCAATAGCCAAATTTAACTATAAGGGAAAGCATGGTTAACTCAGTCAGTCACTTTCGTCATGCCCACATCCCTACCCAACACCGTCTTTTTATTTCCCGAATGAGCCTTCCAGGCCTTGCTTAAAGCGCTTCCATCAAGGACTTGTCAATGCACCCCTCCAAATATACCAATAGCCTCTCTATCTTTGCTAAGGTTTTGAGCCATTGAAAATCTAAGACTAGAAGTTTTGGCGTCAGTGGGAATTGAAGCAAGGTCTCCTGCCAAAGCCTTCTTAGCAACAACATCCACAAAAGGATTTCGCACATTCTATAAAGATTGGTTATTTACCTACTTCTAGATTAACTCATCCACCAACTAGACCACACCACTAAACCCTTGTTCCACACCATCATCATGTGTTAGTCTGACCTCAGCTGACATATTCCCCTGACTCCCGTCACTTCCCTTGGAGCATATCTCTTGATGTTACAATTATTTAAACTCTTCATCCATTCAGAAGATCCCTTCACTATCTCATACCTCATCATCTCTAGGGTCTAGTAGTAACTCCACCTCACTAGTAAGTTGTACCCATGAATCCACCATATCATCCACCTAGGTCGTAGTACATTCATACGCTTAGACCCTGTCAAAACTCAAAACCCTATCAACGGTCATGATTTGAATCTCTCTCCCCCATCCTACAAAATCTTCACCTCGTCTACATCCACCATCATTATCCACATTTTTCAAATCATTGCTCTTTATAATCATTATTGTTATTGCCTTTTTACCCCACAAATTGTAAAATAAAAATACATATACTACTATAAATAATAAATATTTGGATATCAAATATAAATACATGTACCCCTATGATACACCACATTCTTTCATATGTTATACATTTTCATCTTTTACTATTTTCTACACTTCCTTACATTTTCATTTTTTATTTTTTTTACATTATTAGGTGAAATTGCAATTGCTATTCTATTTTAAATTGTCAACGTGGATATTAACCCGTCAATTAAAATATGGCCTTTCCCTTGAATATTAACCCGTCAATTAAAATTGTCAACGTGGATATTAACCCGTCAATTAAAATATAATAAATAGATATTAAATATGATAAAACTGGTGATTTCAGTGAGAAACACATAGAGCCGGGCCATTAAAAAAATAAGTGTATATCGCTCCCTGCAAAGTTTGTTTGTATTGTCAACGGGAACAACACATACATGATCCAAATAATATCAGCAACAACCACATAACAGGTGGCATTAAATATTATATGTTATGTGGCATTAAATATTATTATATAGAAAGTTGTTTATTAGCGGATGAGGCCAAAAATCACGTTAGTACGCTCTAAAACCTAAACGCCTAACATGCCAAAGTTCATCCAGGTCGAGAGGAGGAGGGGAAACTAAGAGGTGGTTTCTAGGTATATGGGTTATAGTAGCAAATTCATATCAAGTTGTTTTTTTTAAATTAGTCTTGTTGAGTATATTGTTTCATATATTATATAAAATATTTATTAAATAAGAATAAATAAATTTATAATTTGTATGTAAAGTTTAATATATGAGTTAATTGGATTAAATGGTAAAAAAATTATTGCATTAGACTATTTTGTAGATAGTGTTTTTGGGATAAATTTTTATAGGGTGAATTTCTTTTCAAAGTTTTTTTTTTCCAAAAGAAAAAAACAATACTTGGTATTCATTATGAATCAAAATATCTATTACAAACGTTATGTCATAAAGTTGCCTCAAATTACTAGTCAACCATCGTTATATCTTTATGCTCAAGAAAAGTATAATATATAGCATATACCCATCAGTTGTTCAACTACCATCTCTTATATATTTCCACAATAGAAACAACCTACCTGTTTTCTACATAATCCATCCCTTCTTATATGCAAGAACGGGTATAACCTGCAGACTCTATATATAAACCATAACCAAGCAAAGGAAGAAACAACCAAAACATGGAATAACCTTGATCTGTAATAATTGCAAATCAAAACAGTGTTGGAAATATGGTTCAATTGCTTGGTTAATTGTGAGGGATATTATCCAAATGTTTATAAAAATGCTAGCTTCGACTCTCTAAAAACAATAATAGGCTCAACTATGATAAGGAGGTCATTAAGGTTCTGGCCTTCGAGGTTGCCAATTTGATATTGAAATTGATCTGTCTCTACCACTTTAGAGAGTTGGCCAAAAGTATAGCAGATCGTTGCCAAAAAAGATTGTTGACCAATCTATCTAAGGAAGAATAGAGAGTTGAATGTAGGTTGAAGGTCAACATGAAGAAATGCATGGAGGACACATGAAAATATAAAAAACGATTACCATAAATAACAAAAAACTAAGAGATATACATACCTTAAAAACACCTTTGACACAATAAATCATTGTTAACCAAAAAAATGTAAACCAATTAAGTTATATTAATCAGATTATTTGAAAGTAGCATACATCCTTTATGATGGAGACCATTCCTAGTACAACTAGTTATTGTGCACATTTCATTTTCTTTTAGTAGTTAGGGTTGTTCTCATTATATTTTTGTAGTTTTTATAGAAGCTTTTATATCCATTAGCCCTTGCTACAAATCCAAAAATCAATTTCATCAAAAAGTCTTGAAGTATGACATAAAATCACATTTATCTAAGAATAAGTTTATCTATGTCCTTGGTACTTGCAAACTTAAGATTGAGTTATTGGGGACAAGGAGGCGGTGGTGATCGCCTCTTAGTTTGAATTGTTGGGTATGTTATATATCTTCACATGGTCGCTGCGTGTACAACACGATCCCTACGGCACTAGCCCGACAGGGCGCGTCCGGAGGGGGGGGTAGCCCGACAGGGCCCACCCCCTTCGTTTCGGACCGTTAGGTTCCGAAACGACACGGAGGGGGCCGTTAGGCCCCCGGAGTTCGCGCGGAGCGCAAAATTTTTTGGGTTGCTTTTTTGCTTTTTCGCGATTTTCAACCCATTGTACTCTATCTAATCCCGGTAAAAGGGATTAGGGTTGTAACCTAATTTCGGGTAAACGAATTAGGGTTTTAGATGCTGCGGAATACCATTTTATTGTATTGTACATGGTTAAATAAACATAATAATGAAAAGGAGCGGTGCGGCTCTAAGTTTTGCTGGTTTTTTCCCGGTTAAGGGTTTCCAGGTGAAAATCTCTGTGTAATGTGTGTGCCATTGTGTATTTTCTGTTAATGCTTAAGAATCGATATAAGTTTGTACTTCACTGTTAAGGTTTAAAACTTACATGAATAACCATATATTTTTTATGAAATCATCCAAGCTTATGCTATAGAAATTTGTAATAGAATCTAAACATATTTATAATCACATAAAACATGCAAAAGTCAACCACTAAAATACAAAATAAAATAAAATAAAATAACATAACTTAAGATGAAGCATCACATGGCTTTGTTTTGTTGCATTCTTACTCTAACTTGCATTGAGGTGTAGTCCCACTCCACTTTCATTTATGTTATACACATACAATACATAACAAAATACCACATATAAATTAATTGAAAGTTGTTTTTGTTTTGTTGCATTCTTACTCTAACTTGCATTGAGGTGTAGTCCCACACCACTTTCATTTATGTCATACAAATACAATACATAACAAACAACCACATATACCACATATAAATTAATTGAAAGGTGTTTTATCATTGTGTCTTTTAATTAATTTAAACTATCAAATATTATATAAATATTTAATTAATTGAATTTTCCTATATTTAATCCAATTTAAAATATTTAACCTTACTATTTAATAAACAATGTTTACATTTATATACTCTATAGACTTTTATCCACATAAAAACCTTTTTTTTAATTACCTAATATCATTTATAACAAAGTGTCATATAAATACAATTCATATCTAACTTAGAGAGGAAAAGGGTGTAAAAACCAACACACGCGTTAACATACATATCGAGGTAGTCTATAGTCACTATGTTCAATTATTTGTAAGTGGTGTAACTAGGTTCACAACGACATGGCATCACCACTCAACTACACCAAGCAACTTAGATACCCTTAATTGGTATTCAGTTCCAACTCAATGCAACCTTACACAACCCAAGGAGCGAGGCTCTCTTCTCTAAGTTAACAGTCCCGCAGGTTCCCTTCTCTGAGTTAACAGTCCCTATGGATTTTTACCCCATTTCCTTTCTACATCTCCAACATAGGATGGCTAGGGACTCTTTGTGTCGCGACCTCAGGGAACTCCGCCGTTCTTGGGTGGGTCCAGGCTATAGCATGGATGATGGGTTTGGGCTATGGTACAGGTAATGGTGGATTTGTCCTAACAACCATGACAAATTATTATAACAGTCTCTCATGAAAGTTGATGATTGAATCCTCGAAGAATGATGGCAGAATGAACTACTTCTCAATAATTATATGTATGTTGAGAACTAGCCAAGTAGTATGCAAGACTAAGGAGAACTGGACAAATGACACTCATGGGGAGTTCACTTTTTCTTCCACTAATCCGAAGGTTTAAGATAATTAAGTCAAGTTAAAGCTAATGCACTTTAATTAAAAATACTTTTATCAAAAAAAGATAAAGAATAAATGATAAAAATAGTGACTTAAATAATAAATCACTAGGGTCATCTCCTCCTTGACCTCCTTCTCACTCTCTTTGTGGAATTATAGCTCCTCTCTTCTTCACCTTCTAAGACTGGTTGCTTCTTATTATTATGCGAAGTGTTGAATTATTGGTGACAAAATGTTATATTAATTTGAGTTATACATATGAGAAAGCTCACTATTCGATCCAAACTTTACATATAGTTTATATAAATTATGAAGTCAAAAGCTAAAAACTATGCAATAGTCATCTATTGTGATTCCTTGACTTTACATAAAGTTTATATAAATTATGAAGTCAAAAGCTAAAAACTATGCGATATTAATCTATCGTTCCCAAGGAATCATAAAATATGGTTTAAAAAGGCATTTGAATCAAACAACTTCTCCATTACCATCAGGGATGGAATTTGACAGGCAAATTGCCCATCACGAGGTGATTTGCCCGTCAAATACAATCAAAATTTCTAAATAACCATCATAAATCTTTGTTAAAACCATCAAAAACAAGTTAAAAAGTTATAAAACTAACAAACTGTTTCATTTTCAAATTCCTACCCTAATTACCCTGCTCAAAGGTCTTAGATGAACCAAAATGTTCGCGCAAACCACTAACCTGTAATTCTTGCGTGTAGAGTTGCAATTACTTGCCATGAAAAAGCAACGTATTCAACATCTAATTTTTCATAATATGTAAAACTTAACTAATAAAGAAAATTATAATAATATATAAGTATTATGATAATATATAAGTAGTATGGCTTTACACGGATTGAATTATTTCAACTTTATAATTAACATAGTTTTTATTTCTTGAATTTATAATTAAATATAATGAAAATAAAATTAAGAAGCTGATTATGATTTTCATAATTTTAGTCATTTTATACATTAACAATGTTATGAAACATTTTAAAATAACAATTAAGAATGAAATATTGTTATATTATTTTTTATTTTTTATTTTTTATTTATAAAAAAACATTTTATTTTAATGAGTTTTATTTATGTTAATATTTTATATATTTAATTAGTATTTAGATTTTATAAAATATAATTAATTTTAATTTTAATGAAAAAATAATTTCTTGATGATGATGGTGATGGTTAACGTTTACTTAAACCAAATTTAATCGATCCGACCTTAAAAAGATTACTTGGACAACTGTAAAATTTTCGTTTTATGCTCAAAAAGCTTAGAAATAAGCATCCATAGGTCACCGTAGTTTTGACAAGTTAGAAGGTAAGGGAGGTTTGTATTGTACCAAAAATTATGGAACTGTGATCTAATGTGGGTGTATGTAGGGCATTTTAAGAGAAAGTGACTTTCATCCTCCATGCTGGTAGACTCACAGAGATGGAAAATCCTTTCCACCCACAATGTTTTAGGAATTGTCCAACGCCATGTTTCACTATGAAGCTCATGAGAGTTCATTCTTATCTTGACTATATTAATTTTCTTTTTCGAACTAGTTAAAAGAAAGAGATTTTTTTTATCTTCCAGATTATGGTCAATGACCTCCTTATAGTATCTTAATTTCCTTTTAACCTCTAATTCTTTCTCGCCTCACATTTTCTCTTTAAACTTAGAAGTGATAATATTTTTTTATGTTATTGATATCTTGAAAAGTGGCATTTTTCGTCGATCCCCCAATGATTTAACCACACCATGGCGTCTTTAGACAGATTCTCTTATGCCGAAGTTGCTCTTGACTGGATTTTAATGCAACTTTATAAAGTCTTTGGTCTCCCATGTTATTTAACATATACTTATACCTCAAGTACCTAGTCATAATGATGCTCTCGATGGGGGAAGACCCGACACTTCTAGAAAGAGAATAGGGTAAGGTGTATTGCTTTAAATTTTGAGGTTATACATTATGAAATGCTTCTAGATTTATAACAATTTATGTTTATATTTTAGGTAACTAAACATGATTTAGATTTAACGAAAATATAATCAATTTCAATAAAAACATAAGATACAAAATATTATATTTAATTTAAAAATATAAATCATATGTAATTAAATTTATTAATTATTTGATAAAATTTGATTATTTAAATAATCACGTGTACTTATAAAAAATTAAAAATATTTCATTATGGATTTGTTTATTTTGATTATTTAAACTTTATACTATCCCAACTTGATTTACTAAATTCATTTTAACCTATTTTAACTCATTGTATGTACAAATTTACTTCAAGTTTTGTATAATTTAGTTTAATTTAGAACAATTTTTAAAAATAAATTATAAACGTTAATTAATAATTGATATTTTTATATTGATAGACGTTTTTATTTTAGATTTTGGAGTGGGCTGAGGTCTCTGCTTTTTTAGGATTGTATGAGGATGAGACAAGTGTATTGTCCACATTGATTTTATGGCAATCGTTCAAAATTCAAAATAAACAATTATAAAAAAAATAAAAAATAACCCGTAGTTGATGCATGGATAACTAGTAGCTAATGCATGGATAAATCTTAGTTAATACATGGATAAAGAGCTTGGTGACAAAAAACAAGTAACATATAATTTCTTTGTGACACTTAATTTGTGGCTTGTTTGTATTCACCAACCACAAATTAAATTATTGTACTAGTATAAGAAAATGATGATGACACCTCAACAAATAAACAATATAGTTTAGTTTAATTTAAAAATGTTTATAAATAAATTATAAATATTAATTAATAATTGATTTTTTACAAGTATTATTATTAATTTATATATGATATAAAAGGATGATGATGACTTCTCAACAAATAAGTAATGGAAAAAATATAAAATTAAATCATAAAGCTTTATTTAAATGAAAGTTTAAGTTTCCAATAGAGTTTTGGATTTTACATTGGTTGTTTTGATTAACATTTTCATTAACTAAATAATTGTAAATATATTTATAAGTGAATCTAATATCATCGTATAAAATGTATCTTTAAAGAATTGATTTTAGTTTCCAATCTTCTCTAAGTTACATAGATTGTAGTCTACTTTTTGTTTGATTAATGTGAGTTAGTTCTTATTTTAGTAATCATAATTTATTTTTTGCATGCAAAATTATTAGGGTAAGACGGATGATCAATGTTGAGATCGATGATGTTTTTATAATAACATAGTTTTCTTTTATCTTTAATATTTTCATCATTTTATAGAAATTTAAACACTTTATTTCTAATTTTCAATTGTGTATTTCATTATAAGAGAGGATTATATCAACTTGGATATCCCATACTTTTAACTAACTTCCATGAAGAAAATGAGGTAGGGAGTATTGTTTTCAATTCCAAAGTTGTTAGCACTAAAATATTTTTGGATTGGCTTAATTTTGTTCCAAGTTTCATGGTATATGCTTCCACCCCAAACTCCACAACCATATATGATAACTGGAATTATGAGGCTATATAAAAGTGATTTCTTTTTATCCAAATGACAAAGCCTCTTTATAGTGGCCTTCCAATTTGTAATATGTCTACCATATTACACATGTTCTTTTTAGGTTCCTATTAATTTTATAATTGACATTGACAACTAAGTATTTTTAGGAATTTACGATCTTTAAAGGTTGGCTATTGAATAAAATTCATAATTTGGTTTCTTTTGGATTTCAAAAACATTTTTCTCTTGTAACTCAAGCTTTCATATAGTACAACTACACTATCATATGCACATGGATATTCTTCACTAAACACTTTAACTAAATCATTACTATTAACCATTCAATTAAAATAAGTATGAATTGTAGAAAATATCAAATAAACACTCATAGGAACGACGTCATTCAAAAATCAAATCAAAACATATGTTGTGGGCAAATGCCTACGACGTAATAAAATTAAAATATAGTAAATATGATAAGGTTCCAGATAGAAATATGTAGAGTCGGTCCATTAAAAATAATTGTATGCCACTATGTGCAAGGCTTGTTTATACTGTCAACAGGAAGAACACATATATGATCCAAATAATGTCAGCAACAACCACATAACATGTGGCATTAAATGTTATATAGAAAGTTGTTTATTAGTGTATGAGGCCAAAAATCGTGTAAGCTCTAAAAATTGAACACCTAACATGTCAAAGTGCATCCAAGTCGAGAGCAGTGTTGAAATTTCACGGGTAAATAGTCGTCATTTGTCATTTTACACGTCAAAATACTACCACTTCATAAAATTAAACGTCATTAATGAAGTGTAAATTTTAATTCATTTTGAAGTGCATTTTTATTTTTACACGTCATTAATACCTCTCTCTCTCTCTCTCTCTCTCACACACACACACACATATATTACTATACTAATTAGTTATTAGTAATTAAATGTGTGTGTGTGTACTCCTTATATTTCTATATCTAATATGGAAATTTTGATTTTGGCATGGAAAACTTGACTTGGTCATGATTTTTTGGGTCCATAGTATTTGCTAACCCATGGTAATGGCCCATTGTATTGCTTGTGCAAAAACCTATTTAAAGGTTCTGAGGATAAACCTTCTTTGTCATAATGTGTGTGCTTTGTTTAATCATTATGTTTATTATGTTTTTTTTCTTTATTATATTTTTGTACTATGTGAGACAAGATATGAGAATTCAATGTTTCATATAATTATTATAAATGTCATTTAAAAAAAATCAACTATTATTATGACAGGTAAAATCAAGATTTAAATGTCAAATGAAAGGAAATGTTAAAATTAAAACGTCATATAAAAATTTCTTGGCGTGCAAGGTAGGACGTCAAATTTCAAAGCTGGTCAAGAGGATGAGGGGCAATAGATGGTAAAGCTCAAGTTTTTTAAGCATTAAATATGACAACTTCTAAAAACTCGTTGGTGTTTTCTAGATATATGGGTTATAGTAGCAAATTCACATCAAAATATTGTTTTAAATTAGTTTTGAATTAGTTTTTATTTAATATATTGCTTTATATATTATATAAATCATTTATTAAATAAGAAAAATAAATTTATATTTTGAATGTAAAGTTTAGTATACGAATTGATTGGAGTAAAGGATAAATTTGTTATAGCATTATACTATTTTGTAAATGGTTTGTATAGGATAATTTTTTCTAGGCTGGATTTCCTTCCAATATTATAAAGTCTCAATCTCTGAATAACCTTGATCTTGATCTTTACGAATTGAAAATCAAAACGGTGTTGGAAATATGGTTCAATTGTTTGGTGAATTGTGAGTGATAATATCAAAATGTTTATAAGAAGGCTAGTTTCCACTATCTAAAAACAATAACAGGCTCAAAAATGAGGTGGTCATTAGGGTTGAGGTTGTCAATTAGATATTGAATTGAAAGTTGATCATAATTATTGCAAATTGTTGCCCAAAAAAATTGTTGACCATTCTATCTAAGGAAGAATAGAGAGTTTCACAACATTAAAGCATATCATTGTTGAATGTAGGTTGAAGGTCAACATGAAGGAAGAGACGCATGGAGGAGGACACATGATGACAACCTTTCCAAAACCAATATAAAAAAACGATTAGCAAGAATAACAAAAAACTAAGAGATATGCATACCTTAAAAGACACCTTCAACACAATAAGTAATTGTAACCAAATGAATGTAAACCAATTAAGATATAACAATCATATAATTTGAAAGTAGCATATATCCTTTCTAATGGAGAACATTCTTAATGCAGCTAGCTATTATGCACATTTCATTTTCTTTTAGTAGTTAGGGTTGTTTTCATGATATTTTTGTAGATTTCATAAAAGCTTCTATAGTCATTGCTACAACTCCAAAAATCGATTTCATCAAAGAGTTTTGAAGCATGTCAACAAATTGCATTTATCCAACCCGCACGGGTGTAGCTCATTGGTGGTTCTTATGAAGTCATAGTTGTAAATGGAGGTCACGAGTTCAAATCACACCCGGATTTACCCGTGTCCCATGCTTGTTGGGTGTGTGGGGCACCTGGGGGTATAGTGGTAGCGGGATTGGATCCCTGGACCTCGTGTCACACGAGTACCGGCCCAATCTCCAGTTGTCGATTACCCTAGTTTTAAAAAAGAAAAAAAAATGCATTCATCCAAGAATAAATTTCTCTATGTCTTTGGTATTTGAAAACTTAAAAATTGAGTTCTTGGGGACAAGGAGGTAATGGTGATTGCCACTTAGTTTAAATAGCCATATATTTTTTATGAAAACATCCAAGGTTATGCTATAGAAATTTGTAGTGAAATCTCGACATATTTACAATAACATAAAAAATGCAAAGTGATGCAAGGCGCCCTATGGACTGAGGTTCTTGCTTGACATTACACACAATACATGCGTTCACATAGACAAGATGTAAACAGGATGCCAAAATTTGGCTTAGTATTACTTCTAACGAAACGGTTACAATGCAAACTGCAGGAATGTAAATAACTAACCAATGTCAGCCTCAGCCTTTTACAATACAGACGTAACTGTGTGCTATCTCAATGTGTCGATCCTCACCCTCTCCTGGTTCGCTGTGGAACTCTGAGCTATGGCTCGATCTCAACTCTAAACTGTCTGCTCGGTGATGCGTGACTGTTCTCTCCAATCTCTCATCCACTTACCCGAGTAACAACTGATCTCCTCTGTGCCTACGCACAAGTGTTCTACCCTGATGGTCCTCTGTTGTGCATCCCAATGTCCACTCCAACACCTGAGACACTCTTCGTCTGTCCATCGAATCCCTCAAATCCGTCAGACATGCAATTGTCATCCCTCCTTCCGTGCTTCAAAATCTCTGCCTATTTTGACATCTGTCACGATCCCAACTACCTGCAATAACTTCCATTAACTTCCTTAGCCACCCCGAACGGCTACCAGGTACTCTGCTTGACTTCTCGAACTTCATCTGACACGCTACAATAATACATCATGTCGACTATACTATATGTCAGCTTCGACTTATTCGTCGGTTTCACTTCGCACTCTCAGGCTTCGCAGTCCGCCCCTTCCTTCTCGCTTGGCTCCACTAAAGCCTGTCGGAGTCGTAGTTCGATGCATGTCGACCTATCGACGCCTTCCACACAACCTGTCATCTGTCGACCATCACCATGTCGACTCTTGACCTATCGCAACATCTGTCGGTTCGCAAACCAACTGCTCATGCTCGACTTATTGACTTGATAACCAATCTACTGTCCCAAACTAGTGGCCGTCGGCACTCCCTCTGGTCAGCTTTTTCCATTTCGACTAACTTCAACTGATCTTCCTAGGCCCCAATGCTCCTACATCAGACTCCCCAGGTGAAAAAGAATTCGACTGCTCCGTTAGTCTCCTGAACACTTCTTCGGAAATCCATGTCACCTACTGCAACTCATCATCCTTCCATCGCACTAAGTATTCCTTCCTTCACGAACTGCGTGTACGCCCGACTGCGCGTTCCTCTATTACTTCTGTGATTTCCTCTTTCTGTCGATCTAGGATATGCATTATCCAGTCGATCTTTGACACTTCTGCGCTTCCACTGCTTGAACCTTCTTCAAATTTGTACAGATCTGAGACATTGAACATTGGTGAAATGCTCAAGTCATTCAGCAGCTTCAACACATAAGCGTTGTCTGAAATCTTCTTCAAAATCTTACATGGTCCAATCTTCTTCAGCTTCAGCTTGTTATAGGTCCCTGTCGGAAATCTCTCCTTCCGTAAATGTGCATAGACTAAGTCTCCTTCCCTAAACGAATGTATCCTCTTCTTCCTATCAGCTCTCAACTTGTATGCCGCATTACTTTTTTCTATGCATTTTCGCACATCCTCATGCACTTCTTTCATATTCTCTACAAATGATTCTGCATCTGCTCTTTTCCTGATTTATGTCGGTAGCTCGACTAAATCCACCACTCCATGTGGGCTTCTTCCCTGAACAATCTGGAATGGGCTCAAACCTGTCGACCGATTCACAGAATTTTTATATGCGAACTCTGCTTGCGCCAACACATTCTCCCACTACTTGGGTTTGTCAGTCATCAACCATCTCAGAAGGTTTCCCAAACTTTTTTTCACCACCTCGGTCTATCCGTCTGTCTGCGGATGATATGTCAAGCTAAACTGTAACTTCGTGTCCAGTTTCTTCCATAGG